>JAVMKO010000003.1:21474761-22674761 GCA_032164245.1 Sternotherus odoratus | reverse complement strand
ACGAAATACCAGAAAACCAGGCTTCTATTACAACCAGGGCAACCTGCGGCCCGCAGGCAGCCTGTCAGGGTAGTCCGCTGGCGGGCAGCGAGACTGTTTGTTTACAGCTGGCCTTCAACATTGGTTTTCCACTTGCAAGGTAACTCCTTGCTCTTCATGTGCCAATATATATTTATGCCTGTATCTATAATTTTCACTCCATGCATCTGAAGAAGTGGATTTTTTACCCACAAAAGCTTATGCCCAAATAAATCTGTTAGTCTTTAAGGTGTCACTGGACTCCTCATTGCTTTTGTGGATACAGACTAATACAGCTACTCCTCTGATACTTGGTACCATGCAAGGCACTGAATTTAGCCGTATGAAGTGGAAATTCATCAATGAAAAAACTCACACAGATACAGACAGACATCTTCCTCTCCAAGTGCAAACAGATGGATATCATGACAAATGGACTGAAGGTAAAAAATCCATTGCAATTGACATACTACACTGATTATGGTGAGAGACTGTTCCACACACACTCAAAGAAACTGAGGAACCACCTGATCAAGAGAAGATCAAGAATGAGCTGTCAAAACTGGAGGCTCTCATACAAAACCAGCCTTCCAGACAAACTTCTATGTGGCTGGACTTTACGAAAACAACACACACTTTACTTCTCTACAGCGTGCTGGAGGAATCCCAGCCCCAACCACACCTGGCCAGTCAAAGCGACCTTGGTTAATGGTGAAGCAGTTAAAAAATATAATTTTAATCCTTTAACTGGTTAACCATTTAAACCGATATTTACATCCCTCTACTATACTAATCTCAACTGTAACCAAAGACCTGAGAAACAAGGTGAGGAAATCCAGTGAAACAGATGAATGTAGTCCCAAAGTCTAGAGAAGAAAAACTGTTTGTTTCAAAATAGTGATCAGGAAGAGGAGGGATCTGAGACAACTGACTCTTACACAATTACAAGAAAACAAAACGTCCAAACTTTAAGACCCAAACTTCAGGAAAACAATTAAAACATACATTTTTACTGGAAAACAGGTCTCAGTTGTTGCTTCTCAGCTGTTGCTTAAATTACTCCTTTATGCTCTAAACTGGGGGTGGGCAAACTGTGGCCCGCTAGCCATTTTTATCCAGCCCGCGAATGCTCGGTGTGGGAGTGGTGCCAGCGGCCCCCTCCTCCTCACCCAGGGGCCAGACAAGTGGGGTGAGGGGCCCCACGCTCCCACCCAGAGTGCCAGGCTGAGCCACAGGGCCCCACGCTCCCCCGGGGTGCCACGCTGAGCTGCAGGGAGCCGCATGGCCCCACACGGTGGACCGAGCCGCGGGGCCCCACGCTCCCCGCCCAGTGCGCCCAGCAGGGGGGAGCTATGGAGCCCCGCACTTCTGACCAGAGTGCCAGGCTGAGCCGTGGGCCCCGTGCCCCTTGTACAGGGGGAGCCGCGACACCCCGCACTCCCAGACCAGCATGCCCGGGCGAGCCAAGGGGGCCCGCACTCCCCGCCCGGCACATCGGGCCCAGCCGGGGGGACCCCACCCCGTGTGCCGGGATAAGCTGCAGGGCCCCACGCTCCCAGTCCGGCATGTCTGGCCGAGCCGCCCAGCTGAGCCGTGGAGCCCCGTGGCTCCCCACCCTCCCAGCCCGGGCGAGACGCGGGGCCCCATGGCTCCCTGTCCTGAGCCGCAGGGCCCCCGAGTTCCCACCCTGGGTGCCGGGCCTAGCTGCCAGGGCCAGGCCAGAGCAGCGAGACAGGGGGCCGCATGAGCAAGGTAAGAATGGGGTGGGGGGGCAGTTTGGGTGGTGGTTAGGGTGGGTTGGGGGTCTCAGGAGCGGGTAGTCAGGGAACAAAGTGCAAGGGGCTTAGATGGGGGTGGGGTCCCTTGGGGTGGTGGTTAGTGTGGGTGGGTTTCAGGAGGGGGCAGTAAAGGAACAAAGAGTAGGGGGGCTTAGATGGAGGGGTTCTGGGGAGGCAGTTAGAGTGGGGGGGGGGTCACCAGAAGGGGAGATCAGGAAACAAGGAGCAGGGGGGCTTAGATACCAGGTGGGGTCCTGGGGGGGGTTGTTAGGGTGGGGGAGGATCTCTGAAGGGGGCAATCAGAGGACAAGGGGGCGGGGGTTGGATGTGTCAGGGGCTCTGATGGGGCAGTCAGGGGGCTGGAAGTGAGTAGGAGTCACATAAGGGGTGGGGCCAGGCTGTTTGGCGAGGCACCACCTTCCTACCTGGCCCTTGGCACAATTTTGAATCCCAATGTGGCACTCAGGCCAAAAAGTTTCCCACCCCTGCTCTAAACAGTGGTTAGGAAGATTTTAAAAAAACAGCAATTGTATAAAATATCTATTATAAAATAAACAGCTATTAGAAGTATCACACAAATCAAGAAGATGACATATACCAAAAGGTCACATCTTTGCATATAGTCAGCTTTGCCACCAACTGCTGTCCAAATTCCCAATCCTGTAAATACACACCCAAGCATCTGCCTGACTTAATTATATGGGCAGTCCCCCAATGAAGTAGCCAGGACTACTTCCATAGTTAAAGTTAAGCATATTTGCAAGTATCTGCAGAATTTGGGCTTAATAAGGATACTTTAAAAGGAATTTGTAATAAGAAATATGGTAGAACGCACAGAAAAGCAATAGGAAGCTCATGTATGACCGAATGAACCACTGCCTTTTTAAAAAAAAAACAACAACAAAAACCACCTTATATTCTAAAATGGATAAAGAAAATAAGTTTATGGAACACACAGAAAGTAGAATATTTTTTATTTTAAATTTGTTCCCATTTTTACATTGCTGTTTGTTTTTAAAAAGTAACATTTATTAAAAAGAACTTGTTGAACTTGAATTTTCTTAGTATACATATTTCTGAGAATGACTATTTCCTTTGGTATGTCTGACCACAAGATCCTGCATCTATAGACAGTGAAGCTTTGTCATCTCCTGAACTCTGATACTTCGAAAATATTTTGTCTTGGTATTTTTATCTGTGTGTTTTTTTATTAAAACAATGCTCAGAATTGCTTAATGCCAAGCTACAAATAGGAAATAAATTAATGTAAAACAGATTGTGGTGAAACTGAAAAAGCTCTCTAATTCCCTCTATACAGCATACTTGACATACTTTTGAAAGATTACTAAAGTGAGGAATTGAGAGTACCAGTCCTTTAGCTTTAATAAATGCTTCATTACATTTCCCACCACCACCGCTTAAAAAGACAAAACATATCACTGAGGTAACCAAGATGTTCCCTTAATAATTTTAATATTCTATCCACTCAAAAAGAACAGTTACTTACCTCGTAACGTTGGTTCTTCGAGATGTGTTGCTCATGTCCATTCCCATATGTGTGTGTGCGTTCCGCGCATGCCCGGTCCGGAAAGCTTTTCCCCAGCGGTACCCGTAGGGTCGGCAGGGGCGACCCCTGGAGTGGCGCCGATATGGCCATGCATATATGCCCCTGCCGACCCTCCCCCCGCTCAGTTCCTTCTTGCCGGTACTCCGACAGAGGGGAGGCGGGTGGGATTCGGAATGGACATGAGCAACACATCTCGAAGAACCAACGTTACGAGGTAAGTAACTGTTCTTTCTTCTTCGAGTGCTTGCTCATGTCCATTCCCATATGTGACTTACGAGCAGTCATCTCGGAGGAGGGTGAGGAGTACTATGAGTACCTGCTGACAGGATTGCTTGTCCCACAGCTGCGTCCTCCATTGACTGCTGCACGATGGCGTAGTGCGAAGTGAAGGTATGCACCGAAGACCACGTCGCTGCTCTACAGATGTCGGCGATCGGAACGTGTGCCAGGAACGCTGTGGACGTGGCCTGGGCTCTAGTGGAATGCGCCGTCAGAGCTGGCGGAGTAGCATCCGAGAGGCTATAAGACAATTTAATGCAAGACGTAATCCAGGCCGAAAGGCGCTGGGTAGAGATTGGTGACCCTTTCATTCTTTCTGCCACTGAAATAAAAAGTTGTGGAGATTTACGAAAACACTTGGTTCTATCTATGTAAAAGGCTAATGCCCTCTTTACATCCAATGAATGAAGCATTCTTTCCCTGTTATCCGCATGGGGTTTGGGAAAAAACACCGGTAAGAACACCTCCTGGTTCAAATGAAAGGGCGAGATTACTTTGGGCAGAAAGGCCGGGTGTGGGCGTAACTGAACCTTATCTCTATGGAAGATCGTGTAGGGCGGTTCGGAAGTGAACGCCCTAATCTCGGAGACTCTACGTGCCGAAGTAATTGCCACTAAGAACGCGGTCTTCCATGAGAGGTAGGACAGAGGGCAGGAAGACATGGGCTCGAACGGAGGCTTCATTAGGGCCTTCAGAACCAGGTTAAGGTCCCATGGGGGGGTTGGTTGACGTATGTGCGGATACAGCCTCTCCAAACCTTTAAGAAACCTGTTAACCAGGGGGTTACTAAAAACCGAAATGTCATCAGCCCCCGGGTGGAACGCCGAAATGGCAGCCAGGTGTACCTTAACCGTGGAGAGTGCTAACCCTTGTTGTTTCAGCTCAAGGAGGTAGTCAAGGATGGTAGGGATTGAACAAGAGAGGGGGTCCACCCCCTTGTTCTGAACCCACAGTGAGAAACGCTTCCATTTGGCAGTATAGGTTCCCCTCGTGGAAGGTTTCCTGCTTCCCAGGAGGACTTCCCTGACTGAATTTGAGCACTGAAGCTCTGCTGGATTTAGCCACGGATATACCACGCCGTGAGGTGGAGGGACTGTAGGTTGGGATGTAGCATCCTCCCGTGGTCTTGGGAGATCAGTGTTGGCGACAGGGGAAGTGTTATCGGTGTCGCCACACAGAGGGACAACAGGGTCGAGTACCAGTGCTGCCGAGGCCAGGCTGGCGCTACCAGTATAACCGACGCTTTGTCTTGACGGGCCTTCGCCAGTACCTTGTGAACAAGGGGAAACGGGGGAAATGCATAAAGCAGTCCCCCCGTCCACAGAGTGTGAAATGCGTCCCCCTCGGACCCGGGACTGAGGTTGAGGAGGGAGCAAAACCTGTGGCACTTCCTGTTGGCCCTTGTGGCGAACAGGTCGAGAAGGGGAAACCCCCACCTTTGGAAAATCGAGTGGGCCACATCGGGTCTGAGGGACCACTCGTGGCCCCGGAAGGAGCGGCTCAGGGAGTCCGCTAGCACATTCTCCTCTCCTGGAAGGTAAGCCGCTGTGAGGGAGATCCCCCTGGGGATGCAGAAATCCCAAAGGGCGAGGGCTTCCTTGCACAGGGGAGAGGAGCGAGCACCACCCTGTTTGTTTATATAGAACATCGCGGCCGTGTTGTCTGTTAGGACCGTGATGTTCTTGCCCCTCAGATCCAACTGAAATGTCTGGCATGCCAGGCGAACTGCTCTGAGCTCTCGTACGTTTATGTGGAGGGACAGCTCTTCTTGAGACCAGAGGCCCTGTGTCGTGTTCTTTTCTAGATGCGCCCCCCAACCGAGAGCCGACGCGTCTGTTACCAGCGTCATAGACGGCTGGGGTTTGTGAAAGGGCACCCCACCGTCCAGAGATTTGGGCTGGAGCCACCAGAGAAGCGATTGTCTTACCTTTACTGGAAGAGTCACGAGCAGGTCGAGGGGGTCCCTGCGCTGGTTGTACACCTTTGCGAACCAGGCTTGCAGAGGGCGTAGTCGCAGCCTCGCGAACGGTACCACATAGGTGCATGCCGCCATGTGGCCCATTAGGACCATGCAGTTTCTTGCTGTGGTCATGGGGGCCCGAAGTAGCGGGAGAATAATGTCCGCTAGAGCCTTGGCTCGAGATGGAGGTAGAAAAGCTCTTGCACGTCGAGAGTCCAGTATTACGCCAATAAACTCTATCCTCTGTGTAGGAATGAGAGTTGACTTTGGTATGTTGAGGATAAGGCCCAGCTTCAGAAAGGTGGCCCTGATGAACGTTATTTGCCTTAGGAGCAGCTGCCTCGACTTTGCTCTGATGAGCCAATCGTCCAGGTAAGGGTAAACATGGATGCCGTTCCGTCTGAGGAACGCTGCGACTACCGCCATGCATTTCGTGAATACCCTTGGTGCTGAGGAAAGGCCGAACGGAAGAACCGCGAATTGGTAATGTCGGGAACCCATCACGAACCTCAGGAATCGTCTGTGGCTCGGGATAATGGAGATGTGAAAGTAAGCGTCCTTTAAGTCGAGGGCGGCGAACCAGTCTCCCTGATCCATAGCAGGAATTATGACGGCTAAGGAGAGCATGCGGAACTTCAACTTTTTTATGTAGGAGTTGAGGCCTCGCAAGTCCAGGATGGGGCGAAGCCCCCCTTTGGCCTTCGGGATAAGGAAATAACGGGAATAGTAACCCTTGCCCCGAAATTCTTGAGGAACCTCCTCTATGGCACCCAAAGACAAGAGGGTATGGACCTCCTGATCTAGGAGTTGCTCGTGAGATGGGTCCCTGAAGAGGGACGGGCACGGGGGGTGGGTGGGAGGGAGAACAGAGAATTGGATAGAATATCCCACTTCTACCAGGCTGAGAACCCACTTGTCCGAGGTGATAGAGGACCATGCCTGGTAGAAATGGGATAGACGGTTCACAAAGAGGAGGGAAGCTATGGTTTCGGAGTCTGGCTCGGCGTCCCCGGGCGCAGCTTCAAAAGTTCGGCCTGGGCCCGGGGGGGTGGTTAACCCCTGGCCCCTGAGGCTGGCGAGAGGAGGAGCGTTGTCGACCCCTACTATTACCCCTCCCGCCCCTTCTAGGCTGGTCCCTCCTATAAGGTGGTGCCTGATAGGGTCTGGCTGGCGGGGGCGGGGGAGCCCTAAAGGGTCTTCTTTGGCCCTGTGGTGTATGTAGTCCAAGGGAGCGGAGCATCGCCCTGGAGTCCTTCATGGACTGTAGTTTCTTGTCCGTATCGATAGCAAATAGCCCCTGCCTATCGAATGGCAAGTCCTGTATGGTTGCCTGCACAGGCGGGGGAATACCCGAAACGTGTAACCAGGCCCCCCTGCGCATAGCTACTGCTGTGCCCAATTGGCGTGAGGCCGAGTCCGCTGCGTCTAATGCGGCCTGTAGGGCAGCTCTGGAGACCACCCTGCCCTCTTGCACTATGGCCTTGAACTCGTGGGCCGATTCCTGGGGTAAGGTGCCCTCAAATTTGGTCATCGCAGACCAGGTGTTATAAGCATACCGGCCCAGGGCGGCCTGCTGGTTCGCAATGCGGAGTTGTAGAGCCGCCGACGAGTACACCTTCCTACCCCAGAGGTCCAATTTCTTCGAGTCGTGTGACTTTGGGGTAGGTCCTGTCTGGCCCTGACGCTCCCTATGGTTCACTGCATCCGCAACCATGGAGCCGGGCGGTGGGTGCGTGAACAGGTACTCGTACCCCTCCCGTGGTGCGAAGTACCGGCGCTCCACTCCCCTAGCCGTAGGTGGAAGCGATGAGGGAGTTTGCCAGAGTGAGTCCATGGTGGATCTGACCTTGCGCATGAAGGGTAGCGCTATCTGAGGTGGTGAGTCGGATGAGAGGATGTCTACATTAGGATCCTCCTCATCCCCTTTGACTTCCTCAGGCTGGAGGTTGAGGTTTTGCGCCACCCTTCTCAGCAGGTCCTGATGACCCCTAATGTCCATGGGTGGCAGGTTGTAAGAGGAGCCCGCCACTGCGTCGTCCGGGGACGATGAAGAGGAGCCAGGTTGGGGGTTCTCCATCTGAACATCCTCCCGAAAGGGGGGTTGGATGGGATCCGCTCCTTGAATCTCCCTGAGTGCAGACTGAGTGTCCGATGTACCAGGCAGAGGGTCAGCCACATGTTCCTCCGATTGAGGCCTAGTGACGGTGGCAGACACCGGACCCCTTGGCACAGAAGGCCAAGAGGCTACTGATGGAGGTCCCTGGGCCTGGTGGTAAGCAAACGGGGTCCAAAACGGCCATTGGGGAGGGCCTTGCTCTACCACCACGGATGGCTGCCGGTGCCGTCGATGGGAGGAGTGACGGTGCCGTGAATGGTGGTGCCGGGAGCTATGGCTATGGCGGGACCTGGACCGTGACGAAGAAGCATCCGACTCTGATGAATAGTCGGACTGCGACCAGGGCGGTGCGGTGCCCTCCGGTGCTATGCCCCGGGAGTACATTTCAGGCTTCCCGGGGAACCTCGGTGCCTGCGGTGCGGTGGGAGCCGGTGCGGGTATCAGCGGTGCCATTGAGGCTGCCGGTGCCGCTAGAGCCGAGCTTGCCGGTACCGAAGTCACCGGTGCTGGCGGAATGACCGGAGCGACGGTGCGGGTGACCGGTGCCGGGATGGCAAACTGCGGTGCCGTGTCGACTGCGGTGCCCATGAGGTCCACCGCCGCATCGAACGCCTCTGGGGTCGAGGGCGGTTCCAACTCCGGCACCTCGATTTCCCGAGAGGGCACTATCTCCGGGGAGATGGTGATAGGCTCCGGTGCCGCTATCGGTGCGCGCTCTGAACGGGGCCGTCTCACGTGCCCCGGAGCTGCTGGCACCACCGAGGGATCACCCGTGCCCTTGCGCACCGGGGAGCGCCCTCTAGATTTTTTGGAAGGGACCGGCGACTGAGACCGGTGCCTTCTAGATAAGGAGGAGGATCCGTGCCGTGGCGACCGGTGCCGAGGAGTCTTCAGGCCCTTCGGGGTCGCAGTGCCGCGCACCGACGCCGGTGCGCTGCTGGAGGCGGACGGCTCCGTTGGTGGTTGAAGTGCCGACTCCATGAGGATTAACTTCAAACGAAAGTCTCTCTCCTTTTTAGTACGCGGCTTAAAGCTCTTGCAGCTCGAACACTTCTCGGTCTGATGGCCCTCTCCCAGGCACTTGAGGCAACGGGAGTGAGGGTCACTAATCGGCATAGGCTTGCCGCAAACTTTACAGGTCTTAAACCCTGACGCCCCAGGCATAACCCGGCATCAGAGATCTAACAACTACTTAACTACTATCTAACACTAAAGAACTCGAACAATAAGAACAATTAACCTAAATACCTAACTACTAGAGAACAAGATACCGCTCTGTGACAGAGGAGTAAGCTGTTCCAGCTACCGCCAAGGACGGAAAGAAGGAACTGAGCGGGGGGAGGGTCGGCAGGGGCATATATGCATGGCCATATCGGCGCCACTCCAGGGGTCGCCCCTGCCGACCCTACGGGTACCGCTGGGGAAAAGCTTTCCGGACCGGGCATGCGCGGAACGCACACACACATATGGGAATGGACATGAGCAAGCACTCGAAGAAGAATATACTATTTTTTTACCCTCCATAAAAAGTAATCCAAACACCATATCTAAAAATGTATTTTCAATAAAACACTGGAAATAGTTATATCCGACTTGGATGCACATATCAAAAAACCACATCTTTCCCTTTAAGGGCCTAGAAATAGGCACTCATTTGCATCTTTGAATTTTAAATCAGTACTCACTATAACAGATTGCTGTAGATGGTTCTGCACTGGCACGAAGTGGCGCAAATACAGGTATATCCTCATGCAGTAGAACACCAAAGTAAGCTGCAATGGAATTACTCCCATTTTGTGCTACTGCAAGGTACCTACATTAGGGGTCTACACTGGTGTAACTGCATCAAGGTAATACAGTGTGAATTTCCTTAAGGCAGACAAGGCCTATGATTAGACACAGCATATAATACAGTGGGGTAGCATTTCAAGTTATAATGTCAATGTTTCTACTATATTATCATCCTCTGTAAATGTTCACAAGCACCCCTTTTCCATTTCAAATAGCAGTAGGGCTTTTTGGGAGATAATGCTGCCCACGTCTTATTTACAATGTCAATGAAAGTGAGAATAGGCTTTTGCATGGCACTTTTGTAGCCAGCATTGCAAGGTATTACATGCCAGCTATGCTAAATATTTGTATGTCCCTTCATGCTTTAGCTTTGTGTCATTCCAGAGGACACGCTTCCATGCTGATGATGCTTATTAAAAAAATAATGCATTAATTAAATTTGTGACTGAACTCCTTGGGGGGAGAATTGTATGTGTCCTGCACCGTGGTTTTACTTGCATTCTGCCATATATTTTGCGTTATGGCAGTCTCGGATGACAACCCAGGACATGTTGTTTGATTTAAGAAAACTTTCACTATAGATTTAACAAAAGGAAAAAAAAGGTACTAATGTGATATTTCTAAATATAGTAACATCACTGAACCCAAGGTTTACCAATCTGAAGTTCATTCCAAAATCTAAGAGGGACAAGGTGTAGAACATGCTGTCAGAAGTCTTCTTAAAGCAACACTCCAATGCAGAACCTACATAGCCCAAACCACCAAAAAAGAAAACCAATCTTCTGTTAGTGGCATCTGACTCAGCTGATAAAAATGAATGTGCATCAGTATGCACTGTTTAGGATTGTTATCGAGCAGAACCCATCATCAGCATGGAAGTATGTCCTCTGGAATGCTGGCCAAAGCTTGAAGGGGCGTACTTTGTCTGTTTTCAAAGATGTGTGTGCATGACTATACGCCCAATCAGACTGATAGTTCTGTTCATCTCCTGGGTTCTATGCCTTTGATATGTAGACTTGGAGATCTCGTGCACGCCTTTTTTTGTATATGACATAGCACGTTTTCTGTCCTTGCTAACATTCCTTTTAGGATACTGGACGTATTTTAGGACTAGTCCAATTTCTCTCTGTTCCAACTACAGTAGACTCTCGATTATCCAGGATGATAGGGAAAAAAAATAATTCTGGTTAATAAAATCCTGGATAATCACCATCCATAGGAAATATGCACCGGGGGAAAGCGGGTATTTGTTCACTGGCTGCCCTGAGCCCTGGTAGGTTTTTTTGTGGGTGTGCTTGGGGCGGCAGCAAAGCCAGAGCCGGCCCTGCGAGTTGCGTGTATTTTGTTTGACATCCTGGTTAATCCACATCCTGGTTAATCCAATCCTGGATAATCGAGAGTCTACTGTAGTTTATACTGCTTCAGTAATCTCTTCTGCTCTACTGTCCCTGAGCCATTTGACACAAGTAAGCTTCTGTCTGCAATTAAACAGCCCTTTCTACTTCTAGGAGTCATCTCTGCAAAAGTTTTTATACACTCCTCCACTCTAAGAATGCTCTTAAACCACATGACAGTGTTTTCATTCATGTCTAGGATCTGGGATAAACTGTTCCAGATAAATAGCAGGAAATTCTGAAGGTTCTTTGTATGGCTCATATGAATAGATTGTTACACAAGTCATAAGAAGTTCTACAGGTTTTTCATAGAATTCCAAATCCAGAAGGGACCATTCTGATTATCTAGTCCAGCGGTTCTGAACCCGCGGCCCACAGGCTTCATGCAACCCAATTAGCACATAGCTGCAGCCCAACTATGTATTAAAGGCTGACGGGCAGTGGGGCCCAGGTTCCCAGCTGCCCAGCGCAGTGGAGTCCAGCATTATGGGCCCAGCTGGGGTATGGGCTGCCAGACAGTTCCGCAGGGTCCGGGGCTGCTGGCGAGCCCCATGTAGTGGGATTTCACGGCTGCCAGCCGGCCCCACAGGGTCTAGATCTGGACTGCCACCCAGCTGCACAACCAGATCCAGAGTCAGGGCTGCTGGCTCCCTGCCCAGGGCTCTGCTCCTGGCCCCATTCTGTGGAGGGTCTCTGGGCGGGAGGTGTTGGGCATATAGGTCTGTGGGGTGAATGGACGGATACACTGTGATTCTCAACCTGCAGCCCACAATTATAAATAGGTTGAGAACCAGTGATCTAGTCTGCTCTATTGCATAACACAGGTCATAGACCTTCCCCAAAATAATTCCTAGAACAAATCTTTCAGAAAAACATCCAATCTTGATTTTAAAATTCCCAGTGATGGAAAATTCACCACAACCCTTGATAAGGTGTTCCAATAGTTAATTATCCTCACTGCTGAATTTTAAAATCAAGATTCACACTCCTGAACAACATAAGTTATGTCAACATAAGCTGTAGTGTGGACATAGCCTTAGATTGCACAATCAAATCAGCAATTTTTCCTTGAGGTAAGGACAAAGAAACCAATTTTATATTTAACCAAAGTAATTCTTTCTGGCAACCAATTAAATGGGGGCATGTTTGGGGGGTGGGGGAGGGGAGGAAGAGGTGTCAGATAATATGAGATCCATACTTAGATTTATTAGGAACTGGGGGAAACTTTTGGGAAAGGGGGAGCCTATACAAGAAAGATAGGCTCCATCAAAAGCAAAGTAGAATCAGTTTGCTGGCACGTAAAATTAAAAACGTCATAGAGTAATTTTTAAACTAAGGGCTGGTCACAGAGGAACCAACAGGTGCTGAGGAGAAAGTGGTTCAGATAGAGACATCCCTTAAGGGAAGATCTATTAATGGAGATTCTCTATATTCTAGTAAGGAGGAGAACGTGACAAAATATGGGTAGGAATTAATGAGAAATGGTCAAGTGAAAAAGAGTTCAATTCACATAACATTACATGTTATTACATCACATAATGGCAAACAGCTAAAGAGTGACAATTTTTTTATGTGCTTATATACACAAATGTTAGAAGTTCAAATACTCAGATGGCTGAACTCGAATGCCTTGTATTAAATGAGGATACTGATATTATAGGCATCACAGAAACTTGGTGGAATGAGAATAATCAATGAGACAGCAAATACCAGGGTACAAAATATATCAGAAGGACAAAATAGGTCATGCTGATGAAGGAGTGTGGCACTATATGTGAAAGAAAGTGTAGAGTCAAATGAAATAAAAATCTTAAATGAACAAAACTTTACCACATAATATCTATGGATAGTAATGCCTGCTTGAATAGTAAGAATGTAGCAGTAGGGATATACTACCAACCACCTGACCAGGATGGTGATAGTGACTGTGAAATGTTCAGGAAGATTAGAGAGGCTATACAAACACAAAAAAACCTTCAATAATGATGGGGAATTTCAACTACCCCCATATTGACTGGGTATATGTCACCTCCGGACAGGATACCGAGATAAAGTTTCTTGACACTTTAAATGACTGCTTCTTAGAGCAGTTCCTCTAAACTGCACAGCAGGGTATCAAGAGCCACATGGGTGGGGAGAGACACCTCTCCTTCAGCCCCAGGGCTGCCTCAACCAGGAAGAGGCACTTCTTCCCCTACCACAGAGCTTCCCCGACCCCAAGTTGCTGTGGCAAAAGAGCTGGCTGAAAGCATAGTGTCAGGAGAAGAATCCATCAATTATACTGATACACCAACTAATTGTGAGTCATTTAAAGTGTCAAGAAACTTTATCTTGGGGCATGTCTTCACTAGGACTTAACGTCGACTTTAATGACGTTAAGTCGAACTAAACGTGTACCTGTCTTCACCTGCATGCCCTTAAAGTCGATTTAAAGGGCACTCAAAATCGACTTTGTAACTTCTGCTTGACGAGAGAAGTGAGGCTAAAATCGACTTCTCTACGTCTATTGTCAGTACGTGAAGAGGCATCTGATGGTAAGCCTCTGACCTCCGAGCAGCCCCGCGGACCCCCCCCCGCCCGCCCAAGCAGCCCTGCGCCGGACCCCCGCCTGCCCAAACAGCCCCGCGAACCCCCCCGCTCGCCCAAGCAGCCCCGCGCCGGACCCCCACCTGCCCAAAGAGCCCCGCGGACCCCCCCGCTCGCCCAAGCAGTCCCGCGCCGGACCCCCGCCTGCCCAAACAGCTCCGCGAAATCCCCCGCTCGCCCAAGCAGCCCCACGGACCCCCCCGCTCGCCCAGGACAAAATGCAACCAAAATCTACCCCAGGTGTTTCTCCATAAACTTCAGATTTCCAACCAAAATCTACCCGGGCGGGCGGGGGTCCGGCGCGGGGCTGCTTGGGCGGGCGGGGGGGTCCGCGGGGCTCTTTGGGCAGGCGGGGGTCCGGCACGGGGCTGCTTGGGCGAGCGGGGGGTTTCGCGGGGCTCTTTGGGCAGGCGGGGGTCCGGCGCGGGGCTGCTTGGGCGAGCGGGGGGGTCCACGGGGCTCTTTGGGCAGGCGGGGGTCCGGCGCGGGGCTGCTTGGGCGAGCGGGGGGCTTCGCGGGGCTCTTTGGGCATGCGGGGGGTGAGGGGGGTCCGGCACGCATTGCACTGTGGGCTACCTACCCACAGTGCAATGCGGGCTATGTCGACCCCTGCAAAAGTTCTAGGACAGACAGTGTCGACCACTGTCGACCTGCTGTCCTGGTGAGGACACACTGATTCAATTTTCTAAAGTCGAGTTTAGAAAATCGAATTAAGAGAAATCAACCTAGTCCTGTAGTGAAGACATACCCTTGGTATCCGGAGGTGACTTATACCCAGTCAATATGGGGCTAGTTGAAATTCCCCATCATTATTATTGAAGGGTTTTTTGTGTTTGTATAGCCTCTCTAATCTTCCTGAGCATTTCACAGTCACTATCAGCATCCTGGTCAGGTGGTCGGTAGTATATCCCTACTGATACATTCTTACTATTCAAGACATGGTCCACTAGGTCTTAAAAACTTTAACCACCACTGCCCTAAACTGCAATACACATTTTAAATACAAAATAACTAAACTCTGATCTTGACATAATATTAACATGCACACGTATACACATGTTAAATCAGTAGAAATCTGGATAAAACAGGTACTTTTCACTGGGATTTTAGGCTCTTCCTATCTTAAAAACAAGCCTTTGGTTCCTACCTACCATATACTTGCCCATATTCTAACCCACAGCAAAGTCTGGCCTGTTCTGACAGAGCTGATACTAGTCTGATTATCTAGTAAAAGATGACTTTATAGATTAGAAATGTATGTTTCAAACCCCAACCCTCCACTATACTAGATCTGCATTCTACTTTTTATATTCTAAAAGACGTCACCTTCCCCAATACTTGATATATATAATCAACCATATTTGAAGAGAGAGAGAGAGAAAGAGAAAAAAGGGATCCTCACTGGGATGCATCACATACTGGACCTGGTGCAATGACATTGTATGTAAAACAATCCCCATGGTATCAAAATTTCTAATGCATTTTCCTTTTCTATAAAAAAAAAAAAACATTAGGGAAGAATCTCCCCAGTATTGTTCATCTCTAAGAAAAAAATATAATAGTAAAAATAATCCTCATTTGATTCTGTACTACAGAAGATTCTCTGTTTTGTATTAAAACACTCAAAGTTCAGCAGATTTCCCTTACTCCAAGAAAACAGAGTTGGGAAGAGAGCAATAATGCACATGAACTTTATTTTTGGATATTTCTGCCCTAGGAATCAGACGTGGCAGCAAGATAGAAAAAAATTAGGTGTCACATCCTTGGGTAGAATGCACAAATAAGGCTTTCTGCTTCTCCAATCCTGCACCCCAGCACAGGACTTTATCTTGGCAAAAGTCCAATAGTTTGCATATAATGTAATCTTAAAAGTCAGCATCCGTTCTGTGTAACATGTTGACAGTCAGAAATATAAACTTAATTTGTACATTACTTAATTGGTAGGATGCTCACATTTACTTTTAACCATTAAAAAAAACCCACAGTGGGAACTCACTAATTTGCACTTGTGACTGGAAGACCCAATGTGGATTATGTGATTTCATAAATAAGGAGGTTAGAGTGATTTAAATCACTTATTTTAATCATAATTTAAATAATAGAATATCAGGGTTGGAAGGGATCTCAGGAGATCATCTAGTGAAGTCCAATCCCCTGCTTAAAGCAGGACCAATCCCTAATTAAATCATCCAACAGAGTTTTGTCCCATATCCCTAAATGGCCCCCTCAAGGATTGAACTCACAACCCTGGGTTTAGCAGGCCAATGCTCAAACCACTGAGCTATTCCTCCCTCTTTCAGTAAGCAGGAAACTTTAAATTAAATAATTTATTTTAATATTATTTTGCATTTATTCTTTTTAGTTATTTTCCTAAAGAAAACTTGATTCTCATTGGTTGGTTGCTCAACCTAGATGCTCAAATTAAAACAGTAATAGGACCCCAAAAATGCCATCACTAAACACCACAGTAAAGGAGGCAGTTAGAGGCAAAAAGGCATCTTTTAAATATTGGAAGTCAAATCTAACAGAGAGGAGCATAAATTCTGGCAAGTCAAGTGTAATAGTATAATTACGCAGGCCAAAAAAGCACTGGAAGAGCAATTAGCAAAAGATTTTTTTATATTATGTTAATTTTTGTAAGTGCATCAGAAGGAGGAAGCCTGCCAAATAACCAGTGGGGCCACTGGACAACTGAGATGCTAAAGGAGCACCCAAGGACAACAAAGGCCATTGCAAAGAAGCTCAATACATTCTTTGCCTCAGTCTTCACCGCTGAGGATGTGAAGGAAATTCCTACACTTAAGCCATTCTTTTCAGGTTACAATCTGACTAACTGTCCCACACGCAGTGAGGTGTCAATAGAGGAGCTTTTGGAAGAAAATGATGAATTAAACAGTAATAAGTCACCATGATCAAATGGTATTCACCCAAGAGTTCTGAAAAAAATCAAATATGAAATTGCTAAACTACTAACTCTGGTATGTAACCTATTAAGTCAGCTGCTGTACCAGTGACTGGAGGATAGCTCATGAGGCACCGATTTTTTTAAAAGGCTCCAGAGGCAATCACAAACCAGTAAGTCTAACTTCAGTACCAGACAAAATAGTTGAAACTATACAAAAGAATAGAATTATCAACCACGCAGATGAACATGATATGTTGGGGGTAGGGTCATCATAACCTTTTTAAAGGGAAATTATGCCTCACCAATCTATTAGAATTCTTTGAGGGTGAGGGCCTCCAACAAACATGGAGAAGGGTGATCAAGTGGATATAACATACTTGGGACTTCCAGAAAGCCTTTAACAAGTTCCTCTCCAAAAGCCATTAAGCAAAGTAGAGAGAGAAAGAGGGTGTATCTTTTATTTGACCAACTTCTGTTGCTGAGACAAACTTTCGAAGCACACAGAGTTCATCTGAAAGTCTGGGAAAGAAACTTCCAGTATCACAGCAAAATGCAAGGTGGAGTACATTGTTTAGCATATTTTAAGGAACCATTCAAGGTACAGTGGCCCATTAACACCTCTGAAGTCATAGGACAAAAAGTGGGGTTAATGGGTTAAAGATAATTGTAATAAACCATAAAATCCAGTATCTATGTTCACAGGATTTTGGTATCTAGCAGAATAATGAATTTAACTCCCAGGCTTGTCTTTTTAAAGTACTGTGCAGGTTTCCTTTTAGGATGAGGATTAATATGTCAGATATAGAGTAATCACACTGATAAAAGACAAAACATCCTATCACAATTTTCTGTGTGAGTTCATTCGAGATAGTAGTTCATTGTAGTCATCAACTGTGATGACTATGTTAATGAGACAAACCAACCTACTATAAAAGAATTCAAAGAAGACCCCACATCACAATTTACCCAGTAACTTAAGGATATTATCATAGCCTTTCCCAAACCACTCCAAGAGAAAGTCTACAAACTCATTCTCCATGAACCAAGGACCTTCTACATTCTTCATAAAATACATAAACAAGAAAACCCAGGCAGACACATCATATCTGACTACAGCATTGCTAGTGAAGGAATATTGGGACTTATAGAAACCATCCTCAAACTATTTACCACAAAAAGAGCTAGCTTCCTCCAGGATTAAAATGACTTTTCTTCCACAAATATCTTTGAGGCAATGGACAACCCTCAGATATTTACCCCAAAAATATTGCCAAACTCATGGATTTCATCTTCACCCATAACAGTTTTACATTCAACAACATATACTTTGTCCAAACATGGGAACAGGCATGGGTATTGGGATGAAATAGGGAGGAACTGTTGAGAATAGGAAAGTGGAAGGCAGTTTAGGTGAAAGAGATGATGAAATGATAAACTTCATGATTGGAAGGAGTGGTAGGAGGGTATAACAGCATAATAAAGATAACTGATTTCAAGAAGGCAGACTTCAGCAACTGGTAGGTAAGATCCCATGGGAAGCAAGGCTAAGGGGGAAAATAGCTCAGAACAGTTGGCAGTTTTTCAAAGAGACGTTATTAACGGCACAAGAGCAAAGTATACCACTGCATACCATAGATAGGAAGTATGGCAAGAGACCACCTTAGTTTAACCAACAGATCTTCAATTATCTGAAGCACAAAAAGAGAGTCCTACAAAAAAAGTGGAAACTAAGTCAAATTACAAAGAATGAATATAAACAAATAACATAAGTATGTAGGGACAAAATTAGAAAGGCTACGGCACAAAACGAGATTAAACTAGCTAGAGACATAAAGGGTAACAAGAAAACATTCTACAAATACATCAGAAGCAAGAGGAAAAAGAAGGACAGGGTAGGCCCATTACTCAATGAGTGGGGGGGAAACAATAACAGAAAATGAGGAAATGTCAGAGATGCTTAATGACTTCTTTGTTTTGATTTCACCAAGAAGGTTGGTGGTGATTGAACATCTAAGATAGTGAATGTCAGTAAAAATGAGATAGGAAAAGAACAAGTTAAGAATTACTTAAACAAGTTAGATGTCTTCAAGTCACCAGGGCTTGATGAAATACATCCTAGAATACTCAAGGAGCTGACTGAGGAGCTCTCTCAGATATTCGCGATTATCTTTGAAAAGTCATGGAAGATGGGAGAGTCTCCAGAAGACTGGAAAAGAACAAATATAATGTCAATCTATAAAAAGGAAATAAGGACAACCTGGGGAATTACAGACCAGTCAGCTTAACTTTTGCACCCAGAAAGATAATAGAGCAAATAATTAAGCAATCAGCTGGCAAACATCTTGAAGATAATAAGGTAATAAGTCACAGTCAGCATAGATTTGTCATGAATCGTGTCAAACCAATCCAATAGCTTTGGCAGGGTAACAAGCCTTGTGGATGAGGGTGGGGGGACAGAAGAGAAGCGGTAGACGTGGTGTATCTTGATTTTAGTAAAGCTTTTGATACTGCCTCACATGACCTTCTCATAAACAAACTAGGAAAATGCAACCTAGATGGAACTACTATAAGGTGGGTGCATAACTCGTTGGAAACTCATTCCCAGAAAGTAGTTATCAGTGGTTCACAGTCATATGGAAGGCATAACGAGTGGGGTCCCGCAGGGATCAGTTCTGGGTCTGATTGTTCAATATCTTCTTCAATGATTTTGATTAAAATTCAGAATGACCCTGACAAACTGGAAAAATGGTCTGAAGTAAAGAGGAAGAAATGCAATGAGGACAAATGCAACATACTCCACTTATGAAGGATCAATCAGTTGAATACATACAAAATGGGAAATCACTATGTAGGAAGCAGTACTGCAGAAAGAGATTTGGGGGATCATAGTGGACCACAAGCTAAACAGAAGTCAACTGAGTAACACTGTTGCAAAAAAAAACAAAACAAAAAACCCATCATTCTACCGTGTATGAATAAGAGTACTGTAAACAAGATACAAGAAGTAATTCTTCTGGTCTACTCTGGGCTGATTAGGCCTAAACTTGAGTATTGTATTTAGTTCTGGGTGCCACATTTCAAGAAAGACGTGGATAAATTGGAGAAAGTCCAGAAAAGAGCAAAAAAAGCTAACGGTCTAGAAAACATGACCTATGAGGGAAAACTGAAAAAATTGGGTTTGTTTAGTCTGAAGAAGAGAAGGCAGAGGGGACCTGAAACAGTTTTTAAGTACATAAAAGGTTATTACAAGTAGGAGGGGGGGAAATTGTTCTCCTTAACCTCTGAGGATAGGACAAGAAGCAATGGTCTTAAATTGCAGCAAAGGCAATTTAGGCTGGACATGAGGAAAAACTTCCTAAATGTCTTATGTTTAAACACTGGAATAAATTGCCTAGGGAGGTTGTGGAATCTGCATCATTGGAGATTTTCAAGCACCCGTTAGACAAACACCTGTTAGTTAGTCCTGCCATGAGTGTAGGGGATATGCCAATCTCTTCGCAGGCTGACTTGAAGAAAAAAAAACTGGACAAATGTACCACAAAACCAATGCTATACCTGAGACACATTGACAATATTTTCATCCTCTGGACAGAAAAGCTTAAAAACTCCCTCATAGATTTCCACAACCACCACCACCTCCCCACTGAACTCTCTCTGGAACACTCCCACACTGGCATCAACTTCCTGCTCACCACAATCAGCTTCAACAACAGAACCTTAGAGACAGTCATATACAAGAAATGCATAGATCACACTTACTTTCAAAGACCCATTGACAACCCCAAACGCACCAAAAAAGCTGTTATCAACAGCCTGGCACTTAGATAACCACAGAATATGCTTCGAGAAGAAAATCTGGGATATATTCCTTAACATGTTTAAAACCATCCTCACCAAGCAAGAACACTCCGCTAGAGGAGCAGATCACATTACGGAACAGGCCATCCAAATATCCTGAGAGAACTTGCTTCAATACAAAAATAAAAAACCCTTTAACAGCCTTAGTTATCACCTACGATCCCACACTAGAACCCATTTGGGGTATTATCAAACAACTACAACCCATATTTGATGGGAACCCCATCCTGAAAGAAATCTTCCCTGAACCCCCACTTCTGATCTTCAAACAAAACCCCAATCTCTCCAAGCTCATCATCAGAAGCTTCACACCAATTCAAAGTGGCACCAGACCCTGCCAGAACAACACATGCAAAATATGAAGACATATCTCCCTGGCTACAATGATCAACACCCCCCATACCATACCTTTCAAAATCCATGGATCCTACACATGCCTACTACAAATGTGGTATATCTGATCCAGTACACTAAATGCCCTGATAACTCTGTGGGTGAAACCAACCACTACGCTCTTGAATGAACTCACACAGGAAAATGATAAAAGATAAAAACACCCTATCACAAAGTGATCAGTCTATATCTGACCAATAAGTCCTCAACCTCAAAGGAAACATGCACAACACTTTAAAAAGACAAGCATAGGAGCTTAAATTCATTACTCTGCTAGACACAAAAAATCATGAACTGAACAGCAACTCTCAATCTATGGTTTATTACAACAATCTGTAACCCACTAAACTGCCTCTTTTTGTCCTATGACTGCAAAGGTGTAACAGGCCACTCTACCTGGAAAGTTCCCTTACAATATATTCTAACTACTCATGATAAACAATGTGTTCCGCCTTACATTTTGCCGTGTCACTAGGCGATCCTTTCCCAATCCCAAAGAAGTTTAAAAGTTTGCCTCTCTCATCAACTGAAATTGGTTCGATAAAACATTACCTCACCCACCTTTTCTCTCTAATATCCTGGGAACAACAAAGCTACAACTACCCTGCATTTAAGCAAGCTAAGCACTCATGGGATAAGAAGAAATGTCCTCTCATGGATGGCTCAGTAAGTGGTTAAAATATAAGAAACAAAGGATAAAAATAAATGGTCAGTTTTCACAGTGGAGATAAATAGGGGGTCCTCCAAGGAAAAAAAGAGTTAGAGCTGCTTCCAACAAGCACCTGTAATTGAATAAGGCCCTATCTACACTAGAGAATTTTGTCCAAAATTTCCCAAAATAGCAACAATGTTGTTTATAAAACTGCAACCATGGTATAGATTGATTGGTGACCACTGACACCATTTTAAGCACTAAGTCACATAACATTGCTCATGCCAGATCTAATGAATATAGTGCTTGGAAGAGGACAAGCAGCTGACATCCCATCTACACTAGGAATCCAAACAATGGTGGGATTTTTTTTTATTTTTATTTTTAACATTTCCCTAGTCTAGGGAAGGCCTGACACACAATACATGAGACTTAGAAATAAAGCACTAACTTCAGTGTTTTGTTTACACAGTTATGGACTAATTAAAAAGGTTTATTCCTTATAAAGATTGCCAGAATAAACACAGTACTCTTTTTCTTAACTGAAGCTGTATGACACTGAAAACGTATTTTACATAAATCTGTTACTAAAAACATTTGGTAGTTTTTGACAACAGCTTAAAGAAAGTTTGAGTAAGAATATAAAATTTAATCCATGATTTTTTTTCTTTATCGTGTAATCTATTTTTTAGGGCTCAATCATTTACATCCTTAAAACACAAAGACAGCTTCTCCATGCGAGTGGTATGGTCACAGTTACTTTCTACAGATGAAACACTGGCAAGCCCCAATATGTATTAAGAGAACAATGAAGATAAGTCTTTTTTTTAAATGTAAGCAAAGTTTTGAATTTAATAGACTGGAAACCTTCAGCTAACAATGAGATCAATTATTTATTATATAGATTGTATTAATAGGTTAGTAGCTAACAAAAAATATTCCATTATTCAAAATATGAAGTTATATTTACTGTACACAGTTTTTTTTATGAATACACACATTCATCCTCCACTTCGTGGGAGGAATGTTGAGTATTAGCAAGACACCCTAAACTTATTTAAACCTACATTTTTTAAAATAAAAAGTGGTTAATTCACATAACTGTATAGTTAATTTTTCCTTAAGTCACTGCAGATATTGATCATAGAGAGGGTGCTAATTAAGAACCCAATCTTGTACACTGATTCATGCTGATCTTTACAACAGTCAGTCCCTAAGCGGAAGTCAATGGGGCTGCAAAAGGGTTCACCCACATGGATGAGTTTGCAGTAACAAGACCTAACGAAGCAGAACTTGTCGGAACTTTTCTATCATAATGCAAAGTTTTGTTTCTGTTCCAATGCAGTACAAAAACAGATTTTCAAACCAAGAAAGCTGCAGTGAAACAGAATTGTCTTCCTCCAGTCAGCTCTACTAGGAAGACTGCCATTCAGACTGTTTGCAAATGATGAGCAAACAACAAAAGTCAAGCAGTTCTACTGCTATAAATGCTCATTATTTTCAGCTACTTTGCTCCTTAATCAAACTTCTGAAAAGAAAGATTTAAAAAAAAAAAAATAGCAGGCAGGGAGGGATTTTGGATCAATAAACCAGAATTATTTAGGAACCCTGATGTTGACTAAGGGCTAGCCTACACTAGAAGTGCTACACTGTCACAGCTGCACTGCTGTAGCACATCTGGTGAAGCCATTCTATGTAATAATCCACCTCCACAAGAGGCGGTAGAGAGGTTCTGCTGGGGGTACATAGCACTGTCCACACCGGTGCTTAGGTCGGTGTAATTTATGCCACTCAGGGGAGTGGGTTTATTCACACACCTGAGTCACGTAAATTATACTGAAGTAAGTGGTAGAGTAGACTTGGCCTAATTCTTGCAAGTTCTATTCACTGTTTTAACATGAACTGCATGGGGAAAAAAAGGCCTCTCCACAGACAAAGGATCATTTGGTCTTCCCACTAGTTTACTGCCCTAACTCTCCCAATCAGAACTAGCATGGCAAGTTGAATGACCCCTTCCCAGAATTTGACTGTGTAAATTAACAAATGATGAACTAATATTACTCATTCAAAATTATGTAGGGGTAAATCCATGCCAGACAGCTTTTCTATTAGAAGAAAAAATGGAAATCGATTCTAAAGTTTTACTTATTAAAGCCCCTCTTCCGCAAACTAATTCATGTGACAGACTCTTATGACAACATGAAGCCCTTAAATCAATGTGGCTCAGCTAATGCAGATCAGCTTTTGGAACTGGGGCCTGAATTCGCACAGCTGGAAATATGGTTGATTAAAAAGCAGCTCTCAATGGGGAATCATCAGTGAATAGAGGTATCTCTAGTAGAGTTCTAAACGGATCAGTACTACACCTGACACTATTCAACATTTTTATCAATGATCTGGAAGTAAATATAAAATCACTTCCAATACATTTGTAAATGACATAGACTGACAGAATGGTAAGTAATGATGAGATCTACAGAGCAATCTCCATCGCTTAGTAAACTGGGTTCATTCAAACAAAACATGTTTTAATACACCCAAACATTAGGTCATATGTCTAAAGGGAAAAAATGCAGGCCATACCTACAGAATAACTCCACCAGAGAAGTCCTTTGGGGCCATTTGCCTGTCCCAAGTCAGGGTAAAGGAGGAGGGTTGGGCGTGGGGCTAGCAACTCCACCCCATAAAAAAAATCAACTTGCTACAGAAACACCAACAACAGAAATAGAGATAAGAGACTTTTAGACTGGAAAAAGAAGGGTCTTCAACTCGAAGACGCATGACGCTGGGTGGTGAAAGCCGCGAGGAAGCCACTAAGCCAATCACCCTTTTTGCAACCAGGAGGATCACCATCGGCACATGGAACGTGAGGACCATGTATGAGTCAGGAAAGATGGCGCAGGTTGCAGCAGAGATGAGGAGCAACAACCTGACCCTACTAGGCATTAGCGAGACAAGATGGACGCAAGCTGGACAGAGACGACTGTTGACAGGAGAGCTGTTGCTGTATTCCGGACATGAAGAGAGCGACACACCCCACACACAGGGAGTAGGGTTCATGTTGTTCAAGCAGGCACAGAGAGCACTGATTGGTTGGGAGGCACACGGCCTCAAGATCATCACAGCATCCTTCAGAACTAAAATGAAGAGGATTAAGATGAATGTTGTTCAGTGCTACGCTCCAACCAATGACACTGAAGAGGAGGACAAAGACTACTTTTACAACAGACTTCAGAAAATATTAGAGACTCTCCCAGACAAAGACACCACCATCCTTATGGGAGACTTCAATGACAACACAGGATACGAACAAGTCATGGGGACCCCCGCGCTGGGAGAGATGAGTGAGAATGGAGAGAGATTTGTGGATCTCTGTGCACTTAACAACCTGGTCATAGGAGGCAGTATCTTTCCTTACAAGCGGATCCACAAGAGTACCTGAGTATCGCCAGCAGGCACGACAGAAAACCAGATCGACCATGTCTGCATTAGCAAGAAGTTCAGAAGATCCCTGCAGGACGTTAGAGTTAGAAGAGGAGCAGACGCGGCGTCCGACCATCACTTAGTGGTGGCCAGATTGAAGCTGAAGCAGAAGAAGAACTGGATAGATGCGTCAGACAGAAGGGTGAAGTACAACGTCAGCCTTCTCAAGGACCACAAGATCAAGGAAGATTTTGGGTTGACGCTGAAGAACAAGTTTTCAGTACTACAGGATAGGTTTGAGGAAGAGGAAGACAGTGTACTCAACAGCTGGCAGAAAGTGAGAGAGACACTTAGGTCAGCATGCCAGGAAGTGCTTGGAATCAAGAAACACCAGCAGAAAGAGTGGATCACAGCAGAGACCTTGACTAAGATAGAAGACAGAAAGAAGAAGAAGGCAGCAGTCAACAACAGCAGGACTAGAGCAGCAAAGGCCAAAGCTCAAAAAGAGTATGCTGAAGCCCACGGAGCAGTGAAGAGGAATGTTAGGAAGGATAAGAGAGACTATGTGGATGGACTGGCAGCAGAAGCGGAGCAGGCAGCATACGGCGGCAACATGAAACAGCTGTACGACACCACCAAGCGACTGTCTGGAAAGTTCAGCAAGCCAGAACGTCCCGTCAAAGGCAAGCAAGGAAATTCTATAACAGGAATAGAACAACAGATGAACAGATGGGCGGAGCACTTTGAGGAATTCCTGAACAGACCACCACCACCAAATCTTCCAGACATCGACCCAGCCAACAAGGACCTCCCAATCAATTGCGACAAACCAACCAGAGACAAGATCAGAAAAGCCATCACCATGATGAAGAACAGGAAGGCGTCTGGACCTGACGACATCCCAGCAGAGGCCCTGAAAGCAGACCTGGATGCTTCAGTGGAAATGCTGTACCCCCTCTTTGAAAAGATATGGGAAGAAGAAGTGATTCCGGTAGACTGGAAAGAGGGATACCTCATCAAAATCCCCAAGAAAGGAGACCTTAGCAACTGTGTCAACTACAGAGGAATCACACTCCTGTCGGTGCCAGGGAAGGTCTTCAACCGAGTCCTCTTAGAGAGAATGAAGGATGCCGTCGATCCACAGCTACGAGATGAGCAGGCAGGCTTCCGGCAGAACAGATCATGCACGGACCAGATAGCAACGCTCCGCATCATAGTCGAACAGTCCATGGAGTGGAACTCCTCATTGTACATCAACTTTGTTGACTATGAGAAAGCATTCGATAGTGTAGATCGAGAGACCCTCTGGAAGCTCCTTCGGCACTACGGCATCCCAGCAAAGGTGGTCAACCTGATCAAGAACTCATACGACAGCGTACACTGCAGAGTGATCCATGGAGGGCAGCTCACTAACAGCTTCCAGGTGCGAACCGGAGTCAGACAAGGATGCTTGTTGTCACCATTTCTCTTTCTCCTCATCATCGATTGGATTATGAAGACATCCACTTACGAGCGCAGGAATGGAATCCAGTGGACGTTGTGGACCCAGCTCGATGACCTGGACTTTGCCGACGACCTTGCACTCCTTTCGCATAGCAAACAGCAGATGCAAGAGAAGACCAACGTAGTGGCAGCCACGTCATCACAGGTTGGCCTCAACATCCACAAGGACAAGACCAAGATCCTCAAGATCAACTCCATTAGCAGTGACCCAGTCACACTGAATGGAAGCCCCCTGGAAGAAGTGCAGTCCTTCACCTACCTAGGCAGCATCATTGACCAGCAGGGTGGCACAGACACAGACATCAAAGCAAGGATTGGTAAGGCAAGAGCAGCCTTCTTACAGCTCAAGGAGCTCCAGAGAGCTGTCTTTGGCAATAAAGATTCGACTGTTCAACTCCAAAGTGAAATCAGTCCTACTGTATGGAGCTGAAACTTGGAGGACAACCAAAACAACCACCAGGAAGATCCAGACCTTCATTAACAGCTGCCTCAGAAGGATTCTCCAGATCCGCTGGCCAGATACCATCAGCAACATCCACCTCTTGGAGAGGACCCGTCAACTCCCAGCAGAGGAAGAAATCAGAAGGAGAAGGTGGGGCTGGATAGGACACACACTACACAAGCAGCCAACCAACATCACCAGACAGGCACTGCAGTGGAACCCCCAAGGCAAGCGGAAAAGAGGCTGTCCAAGAAACACCTGGCGACGCGACCTTCAGGCTGACACCACAAAAATGGGCTACACCTGGAACCAGCTAGAGAGAATGGCCCAGGATAGAGGACTCTGGAGATCTGTGGTTGGCGGCCCATACCCCGACTGGGGTGACGGGCATAAGTAAGTAAATAAGTACCTACAGAATAGATGACTGTGTTCTGGAAAATAGTGATTCTGAAAAAGAAGTAGGGGTCACAGCGGATAAGCAACTCAACATGAGCTTCCACTTGCTGTGGCAAAAAGAACTAATGCAATCTTTAGATATACAAGTTGAGTAGTAAGTAGGAGTAGGGAAGCAATTTACGACTGACTATCATCAGAAGGATCAGAGGGATAGCCGTGTTAGTCTGGATCTGTAAAAGCGACAGAGTCCTGTGGCACCTTATAGAAAGCTTATGCTCCAATACATCTGTTGGTCATAAGGTGCCACAGGACTCTTTGTCGCTTTTATTATCAGACAGGTAGCCGTGTTTGTTTTTGTGGATACAGAGTATGAGGAGTCCGGGGCACCTTAAAGACTAACCGATTTATTTCAGCATAAGCTTCGTGGTTAAAAAACCCACTTCTTCAGATTCAGGTTTTTTAACCCATGAAAACTTATGCCCAAATAAATCTGTTAGTCTTTAAGGTGCCACCGGACTCCTCATTGTTTTTATGTTTGTCTATAGCATCACTGAGACCAATACTAGAATACTGCGTACATTTCAGCTGTGTATATTTTAAAAAGGACCTTGAAAAATTGGAAAGGATGCAGACAAAAGGCACAACAATAATTTGGTGGCTGGAGAAAATGCCTTAGGCGTGAGACTTAAAGAGCTCAATGTGTTCAGTTTATCATAAAGAAGACAAAGGTGACCTGATTGCCGCATGTAAGTATCTTCACAGGGAAAAACTATGGGACTCTTCAGTATTGCAGAGAAAGGAATAACAAGAACCAATGGCTGGAAGGTAAAGCCAGACAAATTAAAAATAAGGCACATTTAACAAACAAAAACAGTGAGGATGATTAACCATTAGAAAACTATCAAGGGAAATGAATTCTCCATCTCTTGATATCTTCAAATCATGACTGGATGTCTTTGTGGAAGATATGCTACCATCAAACAAGATACTGGGCTCAATAAAGAGGTAGCTGGTTGAATTTTAACAGCCTCTTATGTACAGGAGACCAGACTAAATGTCCTTAAACTCTATGCATCTATGTTCTGGGATCTTTAGACTCTATCATCGATCAATATTTAGCTATGTTCCAGACTGCACACAGCAAAAATATCTGCCTGTGCTAAGCAGTCGAACTGGTATCTAGAGAAAGATAATTCTTACCTCATCTTTTCAATTCTTTTAGATTTGCACCACGTGCTTCAGATTAAAACTATTATTTTCCTTTTTCTCAGCGTACCGAAAATAAAAATACACAAAATGCAGAACAGCAGCTGTTTTATGCCTTATTAGATATATAGTATTAGGAAAAGATTTCACTTCAGATTCCATTCTATAGTTTATGTTTTAAACTCTTCCTATTCAGACAATGATCAGTTACCATTTCATCAACCTAAAAATAATGTAACATTCTTTTTTGTAATGTAACTAGTCTTTTAAAGACTGTTTCCCCATCCTCAATATATGCCACTGCATTTCCACTTTAAGTACATTTCTTCTTTCAACACAAATCGTCCTAACTCAGCTATTTATAAAGAAACCTTCCTATCTACTTAAATGTGAGGTTTCCATATGCAGTACATTATATTCAATCTAGGAGAAAACAAGCATGGAATATCAGGTCAAACTTCACAAAGCTATACTATCAAGCACTAAGAGTGAGAATATCTATAGGAAAATTACTCCATCTTTCACATACAACAACAACAATCTTTAGTAACTGATTGTTTTAGATGTATGAAACTGACACAATCAAATTTTGCCATTTTGTGTATAAGCATTATACTATTTCCATCCATTGTTATTCATTTCAAACAATATTTAAGTGGTATCTATTCTAGAAAGAGGGAGTGCACATGACAAAATGAGGCCCTTTACAATAAAAAATAAGCACTAATTGTCTACTCAATAAACCTCTTACCTTGTTCTGGTGATGTCTCATTTACTGCATAAGCTGATCTAACTACATTATACTGGTGTAAATTCACAAAATGTATAAGCTATGCTAAACTATTGTCAAGCAGACACTGGTCTAAATTTTGCATCATGCAATTTTTATTCAAGATCACATTAAGAACTGCACTTTTACAATATCTACCCTCCCAAGCCCAAGGACAATAAATAAGGAGTTTAAAAGCTGAAAATAAAGTGTGAAAAAAAATCAGCCAGCATTAAGTATTAACCTGATGAGTTTGTCAGATCTGCTGTACTATTTTAAACTACTCTTTCTGGCCATAGGTCAAAGTTTTCCGAATGAAATACCAACATGAAAATGCTGGGAGTGAAGCCCAGAGGCAGCTCTCTTTGCTTTGGCCTAGGTTAAACCCTATCAGAGCCCAGCAAAATCAGTAGCACTATTTCCCACCCTCTCCACCAAGTATGATGGGTGACAGTTCACCTCTGAGATCCATGACAGGAATAGCACAACTAGACCCACGAAAAGAACTTAATACACATTACAGGAGATCTCTGCATCCTCCCCCTCTTCACCCCCCAGCACAGACACACACACACTGTTCAGTCAGTTCCTGTACTTTGGCCAAACAGGACTGAGTCATTTTTTGCAAATGACTCCCATGGCCTCTCAGAATAAATGCCTGCAACAGGGAAAGAAAAAAAAATCCAAACCTTTCACTCAGGCTGCGGGCACTAGAACCGCTCTGCCTCAGAACACTGTTCTGACAGAGACCTGATGCCTGGTAAAAGCCACTATCTTTCTATGGCTTACATGTTTTAAATGGGGAGATCATACTCCTTTTCCACTCCTTGAAAACACGGGTTTCCCCCAAAAGGAAACAGCACTTCATACTCAAACAGGGAAAAAAATGCTAT
Organism: Sternotherus odoratus; assembly: GCA_032164245.1. NCBI lineage: Eukaryota > Metazoa > Chordata > Testudines > Kinosternidae > Sternotherus > Sternotherus odoratus. Next base: position 22,644,832 of record JAVMKO010000003.1, on the reverse strand, counting down.
GTTACAAAAGGCAAAGAGAAATCTATTCACCCCCACAGGAAATAAGGGTCCCCTGCTATATCCCCACGATACGTTTCTTTCCTAGTCATCTTCTTTTCCTGCACAGTTTCTACATCATGCTCTGGGCCACAAGTCTCATCTTTCACAGAAATGGAGTGTGATCTTGTGGGATCTGAGGAGGAGGCGGAACACACCTGGACACTACACAGGGGATAAAACCTATTTGCTTCCAATTCTCAAAATAATCTTAGAGTTCACGCTTAATACCAGATTGAGTAAATTAAGTGCAAATAAAGCTAAAGGAAAGGCGCCCTCTGCCCCCATCCAAAGGCATTTCCCTCATCATCCAAGAAAGGAGCCCTCTCAGTCAACCTCCAGCCAGTCAAGCAGGAAGCACTTCACAGGCCCCCCACCCCCAACACACATACACAAAGTTCACTGAAAGGGGGGGGGGGAGCCATCAAGAAGAGCTATTTTCACCATCGTGGCCTTCCCTCATTATCCCAAGGGGGGGGGGGGTCGCACCGACACCCTCCCAAATTCATTCAAAGGGAGAACACGCGTCATCCCTTTCAAAGACATCAAGTGAGAGCGCCCCCACCCCACCCCCAGGGAGGTCCTGCCCCGCACCCCTCAGCCAAGGGGGCTGTGGGTATGCACCCCCCTGGGGACACATACCAAACCCCGTCCCCGTTTGAGTGAGCCCCGGGAAGCGCTGTTTATCACCCCGCCCAGCCAGTCGATGGATCCATCCCTGGGAGGGGGAGGCTCCCGCGGCCGCTATTGTCCTGGGGTGGATCCAACTTACCAGCAAACTTTCCACATTGACTGGGGACCGGGGGTCTCGGATCATGGACTCCAGCTTCCTCTGGCGGCTCGTGGTCGCCCCCTCCCCGGGCTCCAGGGGCGCGGGCGGGGGGGGAGCGGACATCTTCGCGGTCTGAAGCTGGCTCATCCTCCCCCTCCCCGCGGGGCTGGGCGAGGGGATCGCTCTGGAGCCGGTCCCGGTATCCGCTCCGGGGCCTAGCGCTGCGGAGAAGCCGGGAGCTCCCGGCCGGGCCTGGGCCCTGTCTCAGGAGCAGGGCGGGGAGCAGAGGGGACGCTCCCCGGCTGGGCGCTGCTCAGGCTGCTCCGCCCCTGGGCACCTCTCAGCTGCAAAGGCATGAACGGCGCGGGGCGGGGGGGAGAGAGATTCCCGCGGCGGCGGCCCCGACTCCCCCCCCGCTCAGGGCGGCTCTGGGCGGGCACCGAGTCACTGCCGGGTCCCCGGCCCCGGCCCGGCCATTGCACTAGCCAAACACCCGCCGCGGCGGAGGGGAAGCGGCGGGCGGCGCTCGAGGCCGGCTCCCTCCTCCTCTGGCGGCTGGGCGGGAGAAGCGACTCCCGGCGGCGGCTCGCTGCTGCCCCTTCTCTCGCCGTGTCACTCAGTCCATGGGGCGGCCGCCGCCCGCCGCGAGTCACTGTCCCTGCCGCTGCCTCCCGCCGCCCCCCTTCCCCGGCTCCCGCCCCTCAGCCTGACACCCAGCAGCCGGCCTCCCTTACCCACAAGCCTCCGCTCCCAGCCGCCGGACACGGCGCCCCGCGCAGAGGGCACATAGCTCCGCGCTCGCTCACTGCCCAACTATACCCCTCGGCGCGGCGGGCGGGCACAGCGCTGGGTCACCCCCCAAAGCGGGCACTGAGCGGCTCGCCCGGCTGCCCTCAGCCCGGCCAAAATAGCAGGGTGACCCGCCCGCTCGTCATCGCCTCCTCCCGAGGCAGCGTGTGAGAGAAGGCAGCGAACCCAGCACGTGGAGGGGTCGGTGAGGGGACTTCCCGTCTTCAGTGATGTCTGTATGCACCGTATGTACCAACCGGTCCTAGAAAGCTCTAGACATGTTGTATAATAACTGGGTGCTGACTCCAAATCAGCCCCCTCTCCCCTCCACTACCACCCAAGAACTCACTGTGCACCTGGCACCTTCTCTGCAAGCGATTGAGCTGGAGCTGAGGGCTCCCAAACTGCCTGGATATTAAAACCCCAGGAGTGGGTGTAGTGGGTCGGACCAATGGTCCATTTAGCTCAGTATCTTGTTTTCCTACAGTGGCAGGTAACAGATGCTTCAGGGGAAATGAACAGAACAAGCAATCATCAAGTGATCCATCCACTGCCACCCGCTTCCAGTTCCTAGCAGACAGACTAGTGACACCCAGAGCATGCGATTGCATCCCTGACCATGTTGACTAATAACCATTGATGGACCATCTTCTGTGAACTTACCTAATTATTTTATGAACCCATACTTTTGGCTTTCACAATATCCCATTGCAGCAAGTTCCACAGACTGACCGTGTCTTGTGTGAAGTAGTACTTCCTTTTGTTTGTTTTAAACCTGTTGTCTATTAATTTCATCAGGTGACCCTTAGTTCTTGTGTTATGTGAAGGAATAAATCACAGCTTCCTATGAATGTGTTCATACGAGTAATGATTTTATAGACCACTCTGATATCCCCCCTTAGTCATCTCTTTTTTAAAATGAACAGTCTCAATCTCTAATCTCTCCTTTTATGGATGTTTATCCCTAGTGTAGAACTATTCATGTGTACTAGAAACTCCAACTAGTACAAAAGGCGGCAGCACATGGCCTCAGTAACACTGGCTATGCACATCATGCATCTGAGGAAGTGAGTTTTACTTCACGAAAGCTTATACCCAAATACATTTGTTAGTCTCCAGGGTGCCATAAGTACTCCTTGTTCTTTTTGCTGATACAGACTAACACGGCTACCACTCTGAAACAGGCTATGGTGAGTGCATCAAACCTGTCCTCTCTGTGCTAGCTTCCTATCTAAATTTCAATCAAGTTTAAGGTTTCAGTCCTGATCTTCAAAACGCTGTGTAGCCCAGTCCCACAATACCTAACTGACTATTAAAGCTCTGGGAGAGAGGGTCATGAGTAGGAATTTAAATATGAACACTTTGGGGGGCACAGAAGCTCACTCTCCCTTTCCCCTCCCCCAAGCCCCGGGAGGGGCTCGTTGTCCCCCAATCCTGCTTCAGGAGAAGCTTGATATTACTTCCCTCCACCCTGCTCTAGCCCCAACCCAGGCTGGAGCACAATCTTCCCTGCCTTCCCAGGGGCTGGAGAAGTTCTGTCCCTCCCCCCCCCGATGATTACTGAGGGGAGGTGCCCCTGTTTGCCCTCCCTTGCACATACCTCTGCTCCGGGACGAAGACCAGAGTTGATAACTTTGTTCATCTCACACAGTGAAACTCAACAATAAGGCTATGGCTACACTAGAGAGCTTACAGAGGCGGAGCTGCACTAATGCAACTGCACAGCTATAATCTCTCTGTGCAGCCGCTCTAAGCCGACAGGAGAGAGATCTTCTGTGAGCTTAATTACGCCAATTCCCGAAAGCGGCGTAGCTATGTCAGCAGGGAAAGCTGTCCCGCAGGCATAGCGCTATCCACACTAGCGCTCGGAGATTGATTTATTGCGTCTAGACAAGACACAATAAATCAATCCCCAAAAGATCAATTTCTACCCACCGTCCTGGCGGGTAGTGTAGAACTGCCCTTAGATTGTGGAATGAACTTCCCTCGGAACTAAGAATTATCACAAACCTCACCACTTTCCACTTCCGTGTGTAAGGCACATTTCTTTTATCTTGCCTTCTCTGTTATAAACTCCTACCAACAGGTATATGTAACCAAAACAAAAAATAAACCTTATCAAAACAATATACTTCTTCCATCAGGGAAGGATAAGAGAACAAATGTGACATGTGTAATCATGTTGCTTAATGTAGTATTTAAAGGTTATTACAATAATGAGCATAGTATAAAAATCTACAGAGAACTGAGTAAACTGGGCCAGAATGTGCTGGGAACTGAACAACCACAAACTGGGGAGAAGTTTGGGACTGCTGGCCTATTATTTGCATTGGGTTAGCATCTTCAGGCCACCAATCAAGGATTGTCCCCATTGCACTAGGTAGGCACTGCATACGCATAAAATGGCAGCCCTTGCCCCAGAGAATTTACAATCTAAGTATAAGATGAAAGAAAACAAATAGGGAGGGGAGCACAAGATAATGGTAAGATGATTGTGATCAAACATATAAGCGGTGGTTACAGCAGACCAGGTGCCTAATCATTGTCAAATATTTTGTAGCCGTCATGGCATAGGTGGAGTTTAAAAGTGGTTGTGGCCTTGCAGATTTTTACAGGGAGCTTCTCCCCATGTATAAGAGTGACTGTGGGAGAAAGATGAAGGTGCTCATTGGGAAATTTGACAGATGGGCACTCCGAGCTGGCATCCTGGACATAGCAAAGACAGGGGTTGTTGTTTCCATAGTGTGTTAGATCACAGATTAAAGTAAGGGATGGAATAGTTGGTGAGGAGCCTTAAAATTGAAGACCAGTAGCTTGTGTTTGATATATTATAAGGGGAGGCAATGGATGGATACAAAGCAGGGGGGTGATGTGGCAAATGGAAAGATGATTTTTGCAGCAGCATTTTGTATGAATTTAAGATGGCATTAGATGAGAAAAGAAAAGAAGTGGTTATAGTCAGAGAGCAAGATAATGAGGGCCTGGCAAAGAGTTTTAGCTATGTGGGTAGAAAGGAAATACTGGATCTTACAGATGATGTGTAGGAAGAAGTGGCAAGATTTAGACACAGCCTAAAGGAAGGGACAAAAAACCTAAGCTGATATTATTGTCATGAGTGTCGGTGATCACAGTGACTGAGAAAGGTCAAAGAACGTAGTGGGGAAAGACCAAGAGTCTAGTTTGGTCATGCTGAGTTTGGATTGACAGCTGGGTATCCATGAAATGATGTCAGAAAGACAGGCTAATATTTTAATTTAGACAAAAGGAGACAGGTCCAGAGTGGACAAGTAAATCTGTGAGTCGTTTGCATGGTTTTGAATAAGATCACCCTATACAATCTAAGTCAGAGCCCTGGAGCCAAACAATTCCAGATTCTGGGAAAGTTCAGATCTGAATTTCACACCTAGATTCTATAGTAAGCTCATCAAAACCCTGAATCTGACACACACAAAAAACTCAGAACTTTGTGGAAGACCAAAATCCAAATTTCATGGCTCAAGCCCATATGTAATTGTAACACCTTTATAATATTGTGAAAGAGGAAGTGTGTGAAAAAGTATTTATTGAAACATGTATTAATTATTATTATTATTATTATATTTATTTAATAATATATTAGAGTAATGCCCACTCTGTAGTTATGCTCTGGACCCATTGTTCTGGGTACTGTTCAGAAACACATGAGAAGATATAGATTCTAGCTCAAAGAGCTTTAAATCTAATTTGAGACAAGACAACAATAAATAGGGGTGACAAGTAGGACTAAAGGGGTTGGAGGGATAATGGGGTAACAATAATAAGTTACCTAGGTTAGCTGTTCAATAGCTTAATAGTTCTAAATTATCTGAAATATTTTTTAATAAATCTGCTATTCCCAACTACTACACAGCCTAATCATAATTGGTTGGCTGATTTCCTGTACATCACATCAGATTTCCATCACATCAGAAATGTATTTTAAGAAGAGATTTAAAATTAAACAAAAGACTAAAAAATGTATTGTAAGGAACAAGTCTGTAATAGTCAGTATAGAGATTCAGAAGCCTGATCCAGTGCCCATTAAACTCAATGGGAATATTTCTGTTGACTTCAGTGGCCTTTGAATCATTCCCCAAACTGAGAGTCAAGGGCCTGGACTCTATTCTGAGTATTCACAGAGTATGTCTACTGAGTCTCGGAGTCAGAGTCTACAGATTCAGGTTTGCAGGGCACACATTATGGCACTAAAAATAACTGTAGCAGTTCAGGCTCAGGTTGGGTTTTGAAGCCCTCCCTAAGCTTCAAGACTCAAGCCCAAATGTCTACACGATATTTTTAGCCCCGCAGTATGAGCCCAAGTCTGTAGACCCAGGCTGTGAGACTCGCTGCCACAGGCTGCTGCTTGTTATGTAGACATACCCACCTTGACTTTGGTCAAGTTGAATATCTGTGCCTGTTTCCTTATACTTATTAATTTTTGTAAATAACTTTGAGATCTACAGATGAAAGGCACTTTATAAATACCAACTCTTCTTATTTATCACTTTCTCTAACTTTTATTATTCTACTTAAGGTAACATTTAAACGCATCGTAACAAAGACAGTTTTAGCCAAGCATGACAAAGCCCCTTTTGAATATAGTTTAGTTATAGTCTGAAAAGTGATTGTGTAGGCCTTCTTGAAGGTCTTACTCAATCCTTCTGTTCCATCTGCCTTCAGGTCGTATTTGTTTACTGACAAAGTAAATTTTACCGTTAGAATTGCAGCGTCAATACAGCAATGGTAGAGTGATCTGAAGTATCTTCTGGCTCACGAATCATCAACAAAATCATCACCTAAATTCCAACTGCAGAATCTTTACTCTTGGTTATGAGTGACAGAACGGACATATTTCAGAGTGGTAGCTATGCTAGTCTGTATCAGTAAAACAATGAGGAGTCCTTGTCTCACCTTAGAGACTAACAAATTTATTTGGGCATAAGCTTTTGTGGGCTAAAACCCACTTTATCGGATGAAGTCCTGTTTGACTGTTAGATCCCAGCATGAGTTTGCAGGGCTGGCAATCAGATTCTTTTTTTTTTTAACATATAAGTGGAGTAAATTTGATATGAATATAATTAAGAAAAAAATATACAGTATTCTGCTTTTCTACTTTTCTAATTAAAGTAAGACGACTTATTAGGTATATAGTGTTTTTCAGCCATAGATCTCAAAATACTTTACAAAGGAGGTAAATATTATCCACATTTACAGATGTGGAAACTGAGGCACAAGGAAGCAAAGTGACTTGTCCAAGGTCACTCAGGTGATGGAGTTGAGAATAGAACCTAGGTCTTCTAAGTTCCAGTCCAGTGCTCTATCCCATTTTAAAAGGACACAGGGGAAAATAGTTTGGCCTAAAATTTAGATTTTATAAAAACAAACACTACAAATAAAGTAGATATGTTTGTCATGAAACATTTTTTCAAATATTTAAAAACATTCACCTGCAGTGCTTGAGCCCAAACATTACAGCACTGAGAAACTGAATGTGAAACTAGCTGTAACAAAATTGAATCAGACTTCACTAATTTTCATTATTCACACTAAGATAAATATGAAAAAGTAAACAAGGAGCATAGGGATAAGTAAATAGACTTTTTAAAGTTATTTTAATTTTACAAATCTAAGGTGTTATTAGTAATTTAGAAAAAGACATTTCTTTACACTATATTACAAGTCAACAGTGTCCTTTTAAGTACAGCAACTTATGCAGTCTTGTCATAAGACACAAAAACTAAGTAAAGAAAGTATATTTTTAATTAATAGCTTGCAATGCAATGTATACACAATTATACAAATAATTAAAGAAGAGGGAATGAATCTCCACACAATGAAAGAAAGGGAGGAGAAGAAACTGACAATGAGAAGAAGGAATGAGGGAGAAAGGTGATTCATAGTGTGTTCAGCAAATGCAGAGCATGTAAAGTGAATGTGTGATACAGACATGAATTAGTGATCATACAATAACATCTATATAACTATCTATAATTTCAGTTTTTCTGGGCTAGCAGTTCTCAGCATTCCCAACCTAGAATCCACATGGATTCCCACACACTGAACCACCCATGAAAACAGTACATCCACTGCTAACAAAGGGTACGGCTACACATCCGGCGGATCGGCAGGTAGCGCTCGATGTACCAGGGATCGATTTATCGCATCTCATCTAGACACGATAAATTGATCCCCGAATTGACGCCTGTACTCCACCTCGGCAGGAGGAGTAAGCAGAGTTGATGGGGGGGACAGGGGGGGACAGCCACGGTTGACCTGCCGCCACAGGGACAGCCAGGTATGTTGTCCTAAGGTACTTCGACTTTAGTTACACTGTTCACATAGCTGAAGTTGCATACCTTAGGTCGATTACCCCCCATAGTGTAGCCCAGCCCAAAGCCAGGCCTTGTGCTCACTATGCCCTTTCCAATAAGCATCCATACACCTAGCCTTGATTTCCTTAGTTTGGGGGCTCAGAAAGGATGGTGTTAAGTGCAATAATGTATGGGTCAGATACCCCTGTAGGTGGAGATATGTAAATGATCAAATTGTCAGCCCGCTGTTGGTAATATTGAGAATTAAAAGTGGATTCCACTGGTGTGGAAAGTGATGCTGCAGATTTGAACACAGGTTAAGGGAAAGAACATTCCCTGGTCAAAGCTGGAGTCAAAGCTAAATGCTAATACCCATATCTTGAGAAATATGCCTGGTCAAAGCCTATGTTTTATCTTTCTTACAAAAAATAACATTTTCAGCAGTACAGTGCCCTAAACAGCAATTGAGTTGTTCTAGTTGACTGGTATGTTATGTTTTATTGAGGTTGCAAACAATTAAACAACCTTTTCATGTAATTTGCTTGAAATTTAGCAGAAACATTATTGGTATGAAGTGGAGAATTAACTTTTAACGCTGAAGCCAAGATAGTAAATTTTTTCCATGCAATTTTAAATATTTTTGCAATAGCTTTATTGAAAAATTATACACACACACACACACACACAGAGTTTGTTTACATGGATAATACATTGGTAAGGAGATAGGTAACCAATTATTGGCTCAGTAAGTCTTCTTATGTGCATATTTGCAATATCAGGATCTAAATATGCAGTTGGCAGAACATAGGTTTTTTTATTAGCATACTGTAATTTAATAGTGTTTCATTCAGTATTATCATAACTCTGTTTTAATTTAAATTTTGCGTAATTGGCAGCTGGTTTTCTCTTTTTTCAATAGATCATTAATCAAATAGCAATGATCTCTGAATAATTACTGGGACATAACCATCTAGGAAAGAACAATTCTGGCCTTAACCAGTGTCTGGCATTTTTGGAGTCTGATTCACTGCAGTTATAGATTAGTTCGTTCTTATCACTTTTTGTAGGGTGAAATCAAAGGATTTCAAAATTCTTTGAAAACATTAATGATTAAGCTTCACAATACCTCTATGCAGTAGAGTAGTATTAGTATATTTAATATATGGGGAAACAGACACAGAAATGTTAAGTGACTTGCCCAGGGTCACAGAGGAAGTTGAATTAATACATCATTCCCCTCCAACCAACCCTGAAAAATTAATAGTGGCAATAAAGCAAGCAAAAACAAGGAGACAAAAAGCTAAACCAAATAAATATTCTTTGTATTATGCTTTGGAAGCTACCGAACTCAATTCATGATTTTCCCTTTCATCGGAAATGTCAAATTTGGACTTTTCATTCTGAAGTGGTACATATTTTTTTCTGAATTTTAGAATTTCTCCTAGAACAGAAATTCCAACTTTCAACAAGGTTAAAAAGCTGTTCTTCATTTTAAGTTTCAGGGGGTGGAGGAGGCTGCTTGATCTGAATCATATGTATTAATCTGTTTGACCCATTAATGTGGGTTTGACCCATCTATGCAGCTGGAACAAACACTTTATAACTCTTTAATAAACTCTGCTGTTTTGCCTGTGTTTGCAAGGTCAATTTTCGCACCTTTGATTTAATTCCTGTTTTGTCCTCAGTGAAGTGCCCCTGCAGCAGCCACACCTTTCTCCTGCTCTTTTCAACCGCCCAATTCCAACTGCTTCATCCAAAATGAAACAATCTTTCAGGATCTTCTGATTTCAACACTCCTGCCAGCAAATTTAAAATTGATAAAATAAATACTCATCACTCAGTATATAGTTAATCTATGAAACTCACTGCCACAAGGTAGAATTGAGACCAAAAACTTAGTAGGATTCAATAATAGGATTAGACATAGGTAGTGTATAGGAATTGCATAATGTCCCTCTCAGTAGTTTGTGACTATCTGGTGGCCCTTACTATCTTCTAGGTTTTAAAAGCCACTGGAATCCTGCCAGAGTCCAATGTATATTTGGACCCAACTGTTTCTTCATCTATGTATCTAAAAGTCAAATGGTGTATGCGTGTGTGTATGCGTGCGTGTATGTACATTCCCTTACTCCTTCCACACCGTTTGAGCTAGAGACTTGAAATTTGGTACAGTTATAGGCTTTAGGGTCCTAATCAGGGTAAGAATCGAAAATTTTTCAAATCTCACCTCTGACGCCCCCTAGGGGTGAAATTCTTTAAAGCCCATTCACATCAGCTGGGCAGCAGGTTAACACCTGCTGTTCTCTGTGACATAGTTATGATGTAATAATACCCCCCTCCAACAGACTCCACACTCGCTCAGCTCTCTGCCCCCTACCCCCTTCAATGGCCCCCGCACTCGCTAAGCTCTCTCCTCCCTCCCCCCTTCAAAGGACCCCCCACTCGCTCAGCTCTCTCCTCCCTCAGGTAAGAATCGAAAAAAAATTAAATCTCCCCCCCCACGGCCCCCGCACTCGCTCAGCTCTCTCCCCTCTTCCCCCCCACTCCAACGGCCCCCCCACTCACTCAGCTCTCCCCCCCCCAACACCCCCGCACTCGCTCAGCTCTCTCCCCCCTCCCCCCTCCAATGGACCCGAGCAACACCGGGTATTTGTGGTAGTATTAAATATGTTGTGCAAAGAGCAAAAGACACAACCTATATGTGGTCCTGCCTCAGCGCAGGGGACTGGACTTGATGCCCTCCTGAGGAACCCTTCCAGCCCTACATTTCTATGATTCTGTGATAATCAGAAGAGTTATATTAGATAAGAAAGATTTACATGCCTTACAAAACAGGTTAAGGACATAGGCCAATCATTAGATAATGGAGGCTAGGAAGACTTTTTTCCAATGGACAATTCATTCCATTATTATATTCAATTATCAACTGATAGTACTTGATACTTAAGAAGAAATAAAACCTATCTGCTATCAGAAAAAAAACTGGACTAGATGGACCAGTGGTCCCATAGGTATGGCAATTCCTATGTTCCATAAGTGCACCAAACCAAAATTTATATCCAGGACAATTCACAAAATGAAAATATCGGGCTAGTTTGCAGCAGTGATCAGAAAAGCAAAGAGAAAGTAAATTATATGAAAAATGTTACAATATTGTACAAAATAATGGCCTGCCCTCGTCTGCAGGACTGAGATCCTCTTCCTACAAGAAAGATGTACTGGGAGCTTCCGAGAAGGGAAGGAAAACTGGGTAGAGCTAATCAAGGTTTATATACAACCAGAGATTACTGAGCCTGGAGAGGAGACAATTTTGAGATTGTTCAAATTATGAGTTATACTGAAAATGAATCAGATGCTGCATTGTTCCTGTCTCCTGGTATAAGAATGGGCAGGAAGAGGACATGAAATGAAACTAAGACAGTCTATGTAAAATGTAAAATAAACAAAAGGAAATACATATGTACACAACCTTTGGAATTCACTGGTGTGTAAAGGCTATCAACATAAATACTGAAACAGGATTTTAAAAAACGGAATTACGTTATTAGAGACAAAGTGGGTGCACTAATGTACTTTATTGGACCAACTTCTGTTGGTGAAAGACAAGCTTTCAAACTTACACAGAGCTGTTCTTCAGGTCTGAGAAACTAACTCAGAGTGTCTGCTAAAAACAAGGTGGAACAAATTGTTTAGTATCAGTAGTTAACACATATTTCTCACAATATGTAAGTTCCCATTAATATCTACAGCTTTGCAAATTAATGTGGCCAGTCAGGTCTTATGCTTCAGATGGAACTACAACATGACTGTTGCTATTTTCTTTTGTTAGTGCCAGGAGGCTCACAAAGAGGAAGTTCTGCTACCACTGATGATGACTAATGGAAATTTTGGTTTAAGCCTTAAGAGACTGAGACCTGACACTGACAGCCAGTTCAATGATTTGTACAGTGCCTATCATTGTGGATGAGTACTGTTGTGGTTTCTGAACAATCAGGAAAGTTTAATGGAGCATTTCCTTATTGGGAGATAAATACAAAGAAAGAAAAAATATCCTAGGTCGACTCATTTGCAATGTTTACCTGATACTTTTGAATAGATATTAGACAACAAAACTAGAGTACAGCTTACAACGATCAGAATTTCAGAAAATAACATAGTTTATAGCCCGACAGTTCATATGTCTAACAAAACCACTGGTTTTACTATATCCCCATATTTCTTTTAACCCAACTCATTAAATCTTTCTTCATGCCCAGATGACATTGAAAATCTCTTCTCACTTTTCCAGGATTTGTGTGTCTAGTAAGATGGTATGTCTTCCAAGGGATAGAACAGCTCCTTATATGGTGCACGCTTGGGCTAAAGCTCTCCTATAAGTACGGATGGTAGATGCTAAAGCCCAGATCCTCTAAGATGTTTAGGCTCCTAACTTCCATTAATTTCAATAGGAGTTAGGAGCCTAAATACCTTTAAGGATCCAAGCCTAACTGCCTATAAAGAAAAGCATTCATACTGTTGCAAATAGCAATTAATTTGTTTTTTGCTGATGCTTTCAGATGCAGGGTTCTTCTGTTCAACTTCTAGTTGCATCTTGGCTGTGCTGGTCCTCAGCCAAAACCGCAGATCTTCAGGGAAGTGTATCATTGTGTTGCTTTATATAATGTGTACTACACTGAAATTTAATAAATAAAAACAAAAGCACTTACATTTTGAGTTTAAGCAATGCATTTCAATGCTTCCATTCCAGTTTTCAGTATCTGTCCCTCACGCACCAGTATTCAAGTGCAACTAAGAGACCCCCCCCCACTTAAATATTTAAAAAGACACATTTTTTCTCATTTACATAAATGGTTATTTTAAAAAAAGTATTGAACTATGCCATTTCAATTTTATTTTCAAAAGATGTAGCTATTTTTCTCTTCTAAGTTAAAGTGACAAATATAATTAACTCACTTCAACGCCTTGCAAGTAAAAGGACCCCCAGTTCCAAATTTCGATAGTATACATACTTGAAGGATTTCTCTCAGAAAGAAGTTTAGAAAAATATGTACACAACATAGAAACTATGTAGAAAAGTACAGTATTTATACCATAGTGTGTCATTTAGGCCTCAACATATTTTTATTATATATATATATATATATATATATATATATATATATATATATATATATATATATATATATATATATATTAATAATTATTGGCAGAGACATCAGATGTGAGATCAAAAAGAATAGCCGATCTTGGCTTAGGTAACAGTAAGTATCTTTTTAACAGTGTCACATCTGGGCACCTTCATTTCGGATATAAACAATTTAAAACTGATTCAAGCTACTAAGAAGCTGAGTATGAATCCTTGCTCATACTCAGGATTAGCCACAATTCAACATTTGGCAACTGGCACCCAGCATAACTACATCACTGTAAACTTCAAGTGTAGACTAACTAAGCCGTGATTTATACCAGTTGACCTCAACCCTGCTTGTAAGTGGGATAAACTCCTTGCAAACACAGCTTATTCAAAATGTAGAACTTGTATCCTTAAAGGGTGCTTCCAGAACTGTCTCTCTCCCTACCAAGTCCTAGTGGTTTCAACACTTTTATTCACATTCAAAACTCTGCAGTAGTTATCTTCTCTCTCATTATGACAAATAAGGAATGACTTAGCCAGTTATGTGGCTTGCTCTAATTATGGAGTCAGAAGCAGGGCATTTTATAATGCATCCTGGTTATGCCTATCACTGACTAATGCAATTAGAGATGCTCAATCATTCTAATTTAAGCAAGGGTAAAAAAATTCATACCTGTTCCTAATGTATTGAAAGCAGAATACCTGGAGACAGTTGAGGGGGGAACATTATGCAGGCATGCATGTTGCGAAACAAACCATTTTTATATAAAAATTCAAGTAATTTCAATAACCACTTTACACACAAAAACTCAAATGGATGCACTGTATTATATATACTCACAGGAGTAAAGTTTTCTCTCCTCTATTAAGGTATTCCATCACATTTACCTTTTAGAACAGTTTCGATTACTCAAGATGAGCATAATTCAACATCTATTCCTACACTGTCAAGTCTAGGCTTATTCAGCTAGCTCGCTATCTCCATAATCATCTGTAATATGTTAAGGTCTTCCAATAGCACAACTAGATAATGTCACAAAAATTCAAGTAACAAAAAGGTACTGTTTCATTATCAATAAAGGATAGAGCACACATTTAAAAATATTTAATATGCATTATTAAAGTCAGTATACAGGTCAAGTCTAGTCCATTGTAAAAACAAATTAAGAATAGTTTCATATTTACATCTGGCCCCAGGCTTCCCTCACAATTTTGTCATTTTACCACATTTTCTTATGTTTAAATGTTTTTCCTCTATCTTGCTGTGTGAAAGACCCACACTAAAAGGTGAAAAAAGGAAATTATCTACAAAATGCTCTTAAATACATGACAAAAAAAACCTCCCTAAACCTCCCTTTAATAGTGATCTTCAATGTTACTTGTAACTGGTAAAAATATTGACTATTGTTTTTAAGATGGTATCCCTTTAACATATGTTACAGCTCATCATTCCACGTTACAGGTTTGCACAGCTCCAGTTCAAGACCCTATCCTAATGCATAAAATGTGGGTTTCCACACTCTTGTACTAATAAAATCTTACATTTTATTTCACAGTAAACCGTGTATTGTCCAAACTGTTAAAATGATCCTAGAAAAGGCTAATTAAATTACTGCTTATTCTATCCAAAAGCAAACAAGTCTGCCACGTAGTGGGAGATGTTTTGTCAATCCTCATCACGGACTGAGGACTTGCATCTCAGACAATTCAGTCTAAGGTCTACTTTATCAGCTTCTCAAGAAAGCATGTCTTCCTCCAAACCCACATAATCTTTCTACTCACAGATTGCTTTAGGATTTCTTGCTTGCTCCAGCCACTTTACAAGTTTCTTTCCAATCCATATAATAACCAAGCTAGCAAATGTACCTTCATTTTTTTCTAAACTTTAGATGAATCCTCAGTAATACTTCTATTGAAGCCCATGGTTAGGATGACCAGATAGCAAGTGTGAAAAATCGTGACAGAGAGTGGAGGGTAATAGGTGTCTATGTAAGAAGTAGTCCCAAAAATCAGGACAACTGGTTACCCTACCTATGTTACAGTTCATTATTCTAAAGGAAACCAAAGTAGGAAAGATAAGATCCCAATAATGCTGACATCCCATTTGAAATTCACTAAGCCATCTCCCTAGATCTGGAAGTTGTTAGATAACACACACCTCATCTGAGTGCTGCTTGAAACAAGTACTGGTCTGCTTAATATTTTGTCCAGTGGGCAAACAATATATAGTAGGATTAATTTGGGGTTTTCACTGAGTTGCATTGAAGCTATTTAGAGTCTCCTACCTTCTGCTGTTTGTTAACAATGAAAGCTGACTTGTTTTGAAGAATAACTGTATAAATCATTGTATTTAAAATGTATCATAAAAATGTATTTAAAATTTGATTATCTGAAATCTCCAATTAGCATTGGTTTTAATGGACTTTACAGGAAAGTATTTCAGAATATAGTGGTAGTTCTAATTTTGACCTTCCTCTGAATTGAGAAACGGATTACACTAAGCGACAGAGTACGGTGGCACCTTAAATACTAACAAAAGTATTGAAGCATAAGCTTTTGTGGGCTAATACCCACTTCATCAGATGCATCCGTATTAGCCCAGCCCACGAAAGCTTATGCTTCAATATTTTTTAGTCTTTAAGGTGCCAAAGGACTCTGTCGCTTCTGCGGATCCAGACTAACAAAGCTACCTCTCTGATTCTTGATTACACTAAGTCTATCAGTTGGAAGTTTAATTTTCCCATGCATAATTTTAAAGAAAAATCTTGACATGCAAGCACAATCTATACTATATCAAAACAATAAGGAGCCCCACACTTATGTTGTTGATAGCCCAGATGAACTAACTCATTTGGAAAACTAGTCCCAGAGGAACAGTAGTGTAAAACGCTTTGTATCTTGTTAAACATTTTAGAAAAAAAGGGAAACTGCAGCTACAGCTGAGAGAACAGTTCCAAATTAGGCAACATAATCATAGTGAAAATTATGAAAAGGCAGCTCTACTATTTTGAAGCACTGTTACAGTTAAGTTCAAGACATATGCAGTAACCATTAATGAAGAATTTAAACATCAATTGTGGGGTATGTAGCACTGTCAAGATGCCTCAATAGTATAATGACATGCCATCTAATTCCAGAAGTTAGTATGCCTGTACAATATTTCAATTAGGGCTGTCAAGTGATTAAAAAAATTAATGACATTAATTGCACTGTTAAACAATCGAATATTTAAATATTTGATGTTTTCCACATTTTCAAATTTATTGATTTCAAGTGCAACACAGAATACAAAGTGTACAGTACTCTATTTTTGATTACAAGAATTTGCAATGTAAAAAACAAGAGTATTTTTCTGTTCACCTAATACAAGTATTGTAGTACAATGGAAGTGGAACTTACAAGTGTAGAATTATGTACAAAAAAACCTGCATTAAAAAATAAAACCATGTAAAATTTTACAGCCTGCAAACCTGCTCAGTCCCACTTCTTCTTCAGCCAATTGCTCAAACACATTTATTTACATTTTTGCAGGAGATAATGCTGCCCGCTTCTTGTTCATAATGTCACTTGAAAGTGAGAACAGGTCTTCTGATGGCACTGTAGTAGCCGGCATCGCAAGATATTTATGTGCCAGATGCGCTAAAGATTCATATGTCTCTTCATGCTTCAACCACCATTCCAGAGGACATGCGTCCATGCAGATGACTAACAATCCAAATCAGTGCAGACCGATGCATGTTCATTTATCTGAATCAGATGCCACCAGCAGAATGCCGATTTTCTTTTTTGTTGGTTTGGGTTCTATAATTTCCACATCAAACTGTTGCTCTTTTAAAACTTTTGAAAGCATGCTCCACACCTCATCCTGCTCAGATTTTGGAAGGCACTTCAGATTCTTAAACCTTGGGTCAAGTACTGTAACTATATTTAGAAATCTCACATTGGTTCCTTCTTTATGTTTTGTCAAATCTGCAGTGAAAGTGTTCTTAAAACTAACATGTGCTGAGCCATTATCTGAGGCGGCTAGAACATGAAATATATGGCAGAACCAGGTAACACATAATAAGGGACATACAATTCTTCCCCAAGGAGTTCAGTCACAATTTTTTTTTTTTAAATGAGCATCATCAGCACAGAAGCATGGCCTCTGGAATGGTGGCCAAAGCATGAAGGGGCATATGAATGTTTAGCATATCTGGCATGTAAAAACTTGGCAGAGGCCCCGGAGATTTTTCGCCTTCCTCTGCATGTTGGGGCATGGGTCACTTGCTGGAGGATTCTCTACACCCTGAAGTCCTTAAACCATGATTTGAGGACTTCAATAGCTCAGATCTAGGTGAGAGGTATATTGCAGGAATGGGTGGGTAAAATTCTGAGGCCTGCGTTGTGCAGGAGGGCAGACTAGATGATCATAATGGTCCCTTCTGACCTTAAAGTCTATGAGACTTTGCAATGCTGGCTACAAAAGGGCTATGCGAACACCTGTTCTCATTTTCTGAGGACACTGTAAATAAGAACCAGGCAGCAGTATCTCCCGTAAAAGTAAACAAACTATTTTGTCTTAGCAATTGGCTGAACAAGTAGCACAGAGTGGACTTGTAGCCACTAAAGTTTTACATTGTTTCGTTTTTGACTGCAATTATATAAAAAAATTACATCTACATTTGTAAATTGCACTTTAACAAAGATTGCACTACTGTACTTGTATGAGGTGAATTGAAAAATATTTATCATTTTACAATGCAAATATTTGTAATAAAAATATTATACTTTGATTTCAATTATAATATAGAATATACAAGAAAATGTAGAAAAACGTCCAAAAATATTTAATACATTTCAATGGGTATTCTATTGTTTAACAGTGCGATTAAAACTGCGTTTAATGATTAATTTTTTTAATTACTACTAATTTGAGAGTAAATCACTGCGATTAATCAACAGTCCTAGTTTCAATAAATTATGCTTGTCTATTTACGAGTAGTTTTTAAACTGTTTCACACTGTCCAAAAATGTCATCTAATTTCTACTATTTAAAGACAAAGCCAAGATGAAGTTCACTGTTACTGACAACTTTTTATATTTACAAGTTTATTTCAGTTTTCGCTGTACAAAGGCAGAAGTGCAATTCAGTTTGTCAGTCTCCATCAGTGACTATCTAAACATGATACATATATATATACACAAAAGCCATGCCTTTAACTTCATTGTTCACACGATAGATACATGCTGAGTAGGATGCAAAAAGCATCTACACAGTGCAAGGCATAGCTTCAATTTCTCATGATGTTTACTTGTCTTGTATTCCTTATGGGTAAGAAAAAAGTCTTCCAATACGCCAGTTCTTGATTCTTACATTATATTAACAATCCTGTTTAGTGACAGTGCAGCTTCAGAATAAAAAGTGCTTCTTTATTATCTATATTCCTGCAGGACCATGTTTTGTTCCAGATGTAGCTTTAAAGAATCTTCATTTTTTGAAGTAATTTCTTGTCTATATTTACTATCATATTATTTAATAAAAACCAGTAAAAACAAGGCCATTTTCCCCAAACACTGCAGCTTACACACAAGTGTAGAAACAAAGCTCCTAAAAATGGCTCCTGGAATTGCCTTCTTTTAGATTGAAGTAATTGAAGATAATTGTGTGACAGCACTCAACAACTGAATTATTCCCATTTTCAACTTGAAAAACATTTGAGAGTATTACAAGTTGAGCATATTCATAGTTCCAAGTGACTCTCTTCGGGAATTCTGCAGTGCAGATATTCATGATAATCTGCATAGGACTTGGCGTTCTAATGGTTCTTTAGCCTTCAAGTTGATTTAGAAGATCTCACTCTAGAAAGGAAGCAAAAAAATTACCAAAACATTTATTCTCTTTCAGGCAACATGCATATTTATGAAAGCTAAGGTATGGTAGAAAAAAATTATGGCATGTACATGTGATCTTATTATGCTATACACTGATTTAGAAACTTTACACATATGTCCTTTAAAAATTCAGGTGCAAGACTTCCAGGGTACCAAATGACACTATAAAATGGTTCTACCATCCCTCGCCATTAAGATAACACCTTTGATACTGAAAAACAAAAGGGTGGGGAGGCGCTAGGGACAGTAATACTTAAACGAATGAAATAAAAAAAGATATGGTCCTGTGACATGAAAGGGAATGTAAATCTTGATAGGCACAAAAGCAAGGAAGTGGGGGAAAAAGCTAGACAGATACAAGATTCATTAAAGCTTATCCTACATTTGAACAGTCTATAGAGACAACCAGTAGTTGAACAAGAACTGCTAACATGAAGCATGACTGCTTATGCAAGTAAAATAATGAACTAATTCATGCTGTACTTTATAGCTGAAACTGCTAATAGAGGTTTCCCAAACTTTACTGAGATAAATTCTTGACACAGGAAAAAAAAAATGTGTCATATTCAAAGATTTCAAAATGGTTAGTCTCATCACACCAATTCCTACACTCATTTTCCAAGGTGGATAAATGGAGGTAGAGATTACATGATTTGCCCAACATTACACTGAATGAGCAGCAGAGCAGGCAATTAAATCCAGAAATCCTTATTGTTAGTCTTTTTGCTCTAATACAGGGGTGGGCAAACTTTCTGACCTAAGGGACACATCGTGGGTTGCAAAATTGTATGGAGGGCTGGTAGGAAAGGCTGTGCCTCTCCAAATAGCCTGGCCCCGCCCCCATCCATCCTCCTCCCACTTCTCACCCGACTCCTCCCCCTCAGAATCTCCAACCCATCCAACCCCCCCTGCTCCTTGTACCCCGACTACCCCCTCCAGAGACCCCCCCACACCCTAACTGGCCCCCCCAAACCCCTCCACCCAACTCTCCTTGCTCCCTGCCCCCTGACTGCCCCAACTCCTATCTATCCCCTCCCACCCCCAACACCCCCCCGGTACTCCCACGCCACATCCAATCCCCCTGCTTCTAACCACCACTCTGGCACCTCACCGTGTTCCCTGTCCCGACTGCCCCCCCGGGAGCCCCTGCACCTTATCCAACTCCCCGGCCCCCTTACCATGCTGCTCACAGCAGCATGTGTGGCTCTGCATGGAATTGGGTTAAGTTATAAGGAGGAACTCACCACCAGCTGTTTTCTGAATGGGACCTACGTTTCCTTGCAAATCTAGCCCAAAACTTTTTTGGACCAAACTATTCAATTAATGTGCGTCAAATCTGAAAACAGTTTCAGGTCAACACAAACCACATTTTTCAACAAAAGCTATTTATCCAAAAGATTTTGCCCAGTTCTAGTAACAAGCGCTAAAGTTGGTTCTGAAATATTCTTCTTATGCTGAGAATTTAGCCCACTTTAAAAATTACTAATTTCGGGGGATTAGAAGTGTTCATCCAGCTCAATTTGTTAGAATGATAAAATACATATTTCACAGTAGTTTGTCTTATGTTGATAAATGCCTTTTTTCCATTTAAATTTCTCACATACCTTCATCGAGAGGTATTGCTGATTTAGTTTCTGATGTCAGAGAATCCATATCTTCAAAAGTTTTGGCACCTGGGTTATCTTGCTCCACTTCACATAAATATACATCAATGGGTCCCTTTGTGCTCTTTATTCGTACTTCTATACAATCCTGTAAAGCAGATTTTATATACACAAAGTCAGAAGAAATGTAGAGATTCAAATATTTTGCATATATTTTAATACAAATTAACATACAGGAACAGATCGAGATAAAGGAGGGACATTTGAACTTCAACAAACTTTAATTAAGCCAATTTAAAGGTTCTTTAGTTCTTGGTAAATTGGTAGGGTTACCCAGGAAGCCGCCATATTGAATGATATCTATTAAGTAATGTAATTAAGCAACTGAACAATTCTGTGCGCTAGAAGGGTTTTGTTTTGATGAGTCCATCCAACGTGAAGAACTACTTTTTTTAGTTGGTCATTTTCAACAGTCTATGTTGATAAATGACTGGATTTTATTACACTGTTATAACCAGAGGTAGTTTAGGGTCAATGTGACAAATGAATAGCTCGAAACAATCAGTGTTGGCACAAATTTTACTGCTAGCACAATCAGTAAAGCAGAAAAAATTTAAAAGTGCCATGTCTACACCCCCCCAGTAGATAATATCAGCAATGTAATGGGCATCCAAGAACCAAAGGCAGAGGACACCAAATCACCCCAAGACACTAATCAAAAAATTGATTTAGGTATAAACATTATAAGGAAACAAGTTCTAGAACTATTTTTTCCACAAAAAGACAGGAGCTGTGCTTTGAACATATAAAGACCTACATAGTGTTAAGTGCTCTAGTCTAAAAAGTCAGGTCTAGGAGTCTCAAATAGAATACTAGTGTATGCTTGTAAACTTAATCTCTGTCAATTCTCCATCTGTAAAATGCGGGATGTTAATCCTACCTCCTCATCTCAAGGTGTGGTGTTAAAATAAATTAATTTGTGAAACATTCAGGCACTTTAGAAATGAGCACCTTAGAAAAATGCACAAAAATTTAATAATTCTGTTTTCAGAGCAAGATTTAAAGTGAATACCATCTATCCTTTGTATTGACTGAGGTAGATACACTGTGGATAAAATAGTATGTGATCATATAATTAAAGATCATAATGCTTATGCACAAGGGGACCAAATTCAGGCTCTATAAGGAACCTTAAAGATGACATTTCTTAACTTGAGTGCTTGATTTTGCAATCCATCTTTTTTTAAAAAATAGTTTTGTGTGCAAATTATTCTCCTACTCTGGCTTCAAATGCTTCTTTTTTACCCCCTTTTCATTAACTATTCTATTCAGAACTTGGGATAAAAAAAATTTCAGATGAAATCAGCACGTGTACCGCAACAAACAAATGCCCAAAGCGACAATATTTTTTCAGTTTTTAACAAAAATAAACTAAGTCATTTTTAGGCCAGAAGGAACCATTAAGATCATCTAGTCTGACTTCCTATATGACAGCACAGTAAGCAACCAAAGAGATGCGAGATATAATTGCTAGCAAAAAGTAAATTCTAGAATGATCTCACTTGCCTAGTTTTTACAATCTATTTATACTTACGCGTTTGTACTAAATCCTGTAAAGTTCTGTATAAGCTTCTTTATTCAATTCCCTCTCAAACCCAAATACAGAATGAAGTAGCTTGGACAGCAGCCACAGATGCTCCCTCATCCCCAGCAAAAGTGGTAATCTATAATGTAGTATTTTTCTAGTCTACTTAATAAGAGTCTCCATCTTAAAAGCTAAACACTGTCCCCCGCACATTTGTACACCAAACATTATAGCAGGTAGCTTTGTTTTATGAAATGTGTAAGAACGCCAATATTATAATACCAATGTTAATTTCTGTCTGTGAAAAATCAACTGCTCTTCTTGCTAACTCTAATTTTAACAATGCAGTTGCCTTAGAGCAGGGGTCAGGAACCTTTTTGACTCCGAGAGCCATAAAAGCAAAATATTTGGAAATTTATTTCAGTAAGAGCCGTATAATATATTTTAAGACTGAATTCAAGTAAATGTGAGTATAATAAGCCTCTGAATTTATTCTTTTAAATCAGGGGAAGGGAACCTTTTTGACTCAGAGAGTTATTTAAAATTTAAATAATGTTGTTATAATTATTTACCATTAATGCGACTTCTGGTGCTGCATGGATTTGCTGATGGCTTTGCAAACGGCTTATCTCTGCTCCCAGCCCAGCCTCCCCTCCATGCTCCCTGGCAAACGGCTTATCCCCGCTCCCAGCCCAGCCTCCCCCCCATGCTCCCTTGCAAACAGCTTATCTCCGCTCCCAGCCCAGCCTCCCCTCCATGCTCCCTGGCAAACGGCTTATCTCCGCTCCCAGCCCAGCCTCCCCTCCATGCTCCCTTGCAAACGGCTTATCTCCGCTCCCAGCCCAGCCTCCCCTCCATGCTCCCTTGCAAACGGCTTATCTCCGCTCCCAGCCCAGCCTCCCCTCCATGCTCCCTGGCAAACGGCTTATCTCCGCTCCCAGCCCAGCCTCCCCTCCATGCTCCCTGGCAAACGGCTTATCTCCGCTCCCAGCCCAGCCTCCCCTCCATACTCCCTGGCAAACGGCTCCCCCCCCCCCCCCCCCCGTGCTTACTTGTTCGCTGGGTCACGCTGCTGTGACCCAACTCCAGCGAGGGAAGGAGAGGAGTGACACGCCCCCCAGCCTCGCTTTCAGAGCCGCGCCACACCGCCTCCCCCGCCCCCCAGCCTCGCTTTCAGAGCCGGGCCACACCGCCTCCCCCGCCCCCCAGCTTTGCTTTCAGAGCCACGCCACACCGCCTCCCCCGCCCCCCAGCCGTCACAGCAGCGCCGCGAGCCAGATGACAGGCTCAAAAGAGCCACATCTGGCTCGCGAGCCATAGGTTCCCGACCCCTGCCTTAGAGTAATGAAAAGCAATACTTACTTCTTTAGGAGCTGGTATTTCTAGTTTTGTTTCTTCTGGAGCTTTGATTGCCATAACAATCTGTTCTTGAAAGGCCTTAATGCTATGAATATCGTGATATGTCACATAAGCTAGTGTACACACAAGTCAAGGATTCTATAAGGAAATCTTAACTGTTTTAAGAAGGGATGCTGTTAAAGTGTGATCCAATTACTTCTGATCTTTCAAGGAACAGACAAGTTTCACTGGTCATTGTCTGAAAATAAATTTATTTAAGCACCGGACTTTTTTCTAGTTAGCCTTCTGCCTAGAGACAAGCATAGAATGAGGAATCTTAGATGATATTCCCAATTTTCATGTTTGGTGTTTAACTCACATCTCGAATACAAAACTACTTTTCATTTGTCAAAGCTTCCCTAGGAGATCGGACTACTAAATGTAAATATCTAGAATTACTACAGTGACGGTGTTCCTTTAAGATTGCTCCTTCAACTTTTACCTTCTGCTATTTATTGTACATCAGAGTAGGCAACCTATGGCACGTGTGCCAAAGGAAGCAAGTGAGCTGAATTCCAGTGGCACTCACACTGCCTGGGTCCTGGCCACCAGTCCAGGAGGCTCTGTGTTTTAATTTAATTTTAAATGAAGCTTCTTAAACATTTTAAAAACCTTACTTTATATAACTAAACTATTGTTGTATATATTATAGACTTATAGAAAAAGACCTTCTAAAAAGGTTAAAATGTATTACTGGCATGGCAAAACCTCAAATTAGAGTGAATAAATGAAGACTTGGAACACCTCTTCTGAAAGGTTGCCAACCCCTGTTCTATATAGACATATACTGGGACCAGTAATTCCAAGTATTGTTGCTTTCTTCCTCCTGCTCTAGTACAGCGCAAGTTCCACCTCTTACTTGCCATTCTAAATTTCTGTCACTAAATGCTTGGCACCAGTAGCCAAAGTAACTGGTGCAGCAGTTAAAAGGATATTTTGTGTTTTCTTTGTCATCCGTTAATTCAAACAACTGGTGAGCACAGTCCTTAATTAATTGATCCAGAGCTTCTTCCATTGTTGATAAATCAGAAAGTTCATCTCTAAGCTTTTGCTGTTCTGATGCCTTTCCAACAACCTGATCAAGATCAGATCCTCTGAAAGAATATGAAAGTTAACAAGAACATTTATAACTATCAGCTTTAAATAAAGTCTATAGTACAATACAAAATACTTAAACATTTCCTAACTTTTAAAAAAAGTGTAGCTAAAATGTTGAAAGCTTTTTGGTCATAAACTATTAGTTTCTTGTAGTCAGTTAAAAAAAATATCTTCACAACTGCTTCATTTCCTGATACTAGAAAGTTAACAAAAGCATCCTATAATTACAGACGCTATTAATTATACAGTGCAATTTAAGAGGCTGTATCATCTCATTTATGAAAGGTAAAAAAAATAATAATAAATAAATAAATAAATAAATAAAATAAATGGAGATATACCAATCTCCTAGAACTGGAAAGACCTTGAAGGTCATCGAGTCCAGTCCCCTGCCTACACTAGCAGGATCCGCCTGCCTACACTAGCAGGATTGCCCTAAATGGCCCCCTCAAGGATTGAACTCACAACCCTGGGTTTAGCAGGCCAATGCTCAAACCACTGAGCTATCCCCCCACCCCAGGTACTGCAAAACACTAATAAAGCTATAACATGTTCACAATTAGGTAAAAGGTAGGTCAAACTACATTACACAAAGTATCTGTATTATTTTTAAAAATATAAAGTAAGAAATTTCAAAGCCAACTCACACCCACTGGATAAGATTCTTAGATCTTTTCTGAATTAGGTGGATTCCATCCAATACATTGGTGATGTCATATACTCTTCGTTTTCGTACCCCCAGAGTTGTAGCTACTTCATTCAAATCAAGAACACCATCTGGAGCACTTTTGACAAGATCCATGAATTTTCGGGTTAAGTAAACCAGGGATGCATCAAAACGAGGCTTTGTGACTTTCAGGGTTTCTGTAAAGGTTTGACATATCATTTAGTATTAATCCATGCAGCTCTGTTCAAAACATTTCATATTTCATGAAAAATAATGGCAAAGTATTCTATTAGCACAGGAGATTGAAGTTTTGTTCTATATCAGTACAAGTTATAAAGAAAGCTGTCTATCCAATATGCCATAATCAATTTGCAGAAGTTATATCTAGAAAGCTAAAAGGTATATCCATGCCTTTTAAATTCTTGATATAAGACTTCCAACAAGGATATCAACTGTGATATGAACCCATGTATAAGTAATTTTACAAACTGATAGGCTACTAAATGGCCGTGATGATATCTTGTGTTTAAAACAGTCCTGTTCCCAATTACAAGCCTATAACCAAGAGGTAAAAGGTTGTCTGAATGCCACCTACCCCCTCTCTTAAATATAACATAAAATTAAAAGAATCAGAGAGGTAGCCGTGTTAGTCTGGAATAGCAGAGGTAACAAAGAGTCCTGTGGCACCTTAAAGACTAACTATAAAGTATAGAAGCATAAGCTTTCGTGGGCTAATACCCACTTCGTCAGATGCAAGCAGTGGAAGTGTCCAGGGGCAGGTATAGAAAAGTAGGCAAGAACCAGGTAAGAGGTAACAAGGTTAGTCCAATTAGGCTGAATTAGGTTATGCCTACCTCCATGCCACCAGCTTCCATCCCGGACATACCACACGATCCATTGTCTACACCCAAGCACTGAGGTACAATCGTATTTGCTCCAACCCCTCGGACAGAGACCAACACCTACAAGATCTTCACCAGGCTTTCTCAAAACTACAATACCCGCACAAGGAAATAAGGACACAGATCAACAGAGCCAGACGTGTACCCAGAAGCCTGCTGCTGCAAGACCAGCCCAAGAAAGAAAACAACAGAACACCACTGGCCATCACCTACAATCCTCAGTTAAAACCTCTCCAATGTATCATCAGTGACCTACAACCCATCCTGGACAATAATCCCTCACTCTCACAGGCCTTGGGAGGCAGGCCAGTCCTGGCACACAGACAACCCGCCAACCTGAAGCAGATTCTCACCAGCAACAGCACACCGCGCCATAATAACTCCAACTCAGGAACCAATCCATGCAACAAACCTCGATGCCCACATATCTACACCAGCAACACCATCACAGGACCTAACCAGATCAGGCACACCATCGCTAGTTCATTCACCTGCACATCTACCAATGTCATATATGCCATTATATTCCACCAATGTTCCTCTGCTATGTACATCGGCCAAACTGGACAGTCCCTACGAAAAAGGATAAATGGACACAAATCAGATATCAGGAATGGCAATATACAAAAGTCTATAGGAGAACACTTCAATCTGCCTGGACACACAATTACAGATTTAAAAGTCACCATACTGCAGCAAAAAAACTTCAAGACCAGACTGCAAAGAGAAACTGCAGAGCTGCAATTCATTTGCAAATTTGACACAATCAATACAGGGAATAGGGATTATGAATGGCTTGCTAATTACAAAAACAGCTTCTCCTCTCTCCCAGTTCACATACCCTATTCAGCTGCTAGAAGAATAACCCACCCTTCCTGATTTGAGATAACAAGCTGGTTCAGCCTAATTGGACTAACCTTGTTACCGCCTACCTGGTTCTTGCCTACTTTTCTATACCTGCCCCTGGACACTTCCACTGCTTGCATCCGACGAAGTGGGTATTAGCCCACGAAAGCTTATGCTTCTATACTTTATAGTTAGTCTTTAAGGTGCCACAGGACTCTGTTACCTCATAAAATTAAAAGTTAATTATGTCTGCACATACGAGCCATTTAATAAGTTAAAGGAAAAAGTAAACTAGACCACCCAGTTTTCAAACAGCTGTAATTATATGAATCAATTACCACAATTTACTTCCATTAAATTCAATCACTGGCTAATTTGCTCCTACATTTCATTTAATCAAAACATCAGGAACAAAATCTTTTTTAAGAACTCCAGCTGCCTTTTGATCTTTCAAAAAGAAGAGAATAATTCAGACACTGACCACAGAAAACTATTTAATTAACAGGTTTTCTTTTTTTCCCTCTCCCTTGCATGGTAACTAAGAAAAGGTGTTAATAACTTGTAGGGGGAAAATTACCCCTTTGGGAGAAAGGCAAAATAAAAAAAACCTTTTCCAGGTGATTTTTTTTTTTAAGGGGAAGTGGAATTAATTTGGAAATGTTTGACTTCTGACTGAGAAAGGATGTCTAAACTAAGGTTATGTCTACAGTGAAAGATTACTGTAAGTACAGCTGTATTGGTCAGGGATCACAGTGCTGACTGACATAGCTATGCCAGAAGAAGTCTGTAGTGTAGATGGTGCAAAACTGCACTTTACCAATATATAGCACAGCTTTGCTTGTATAGCTGTGTCCACATTAGGAATGCTTTGCTGGTATATTATATTAGTACTTCTATACCAGTGAACTACTTAGTTTACACCTAGCTTATGCAAACTATTAAGAGGATTTCTAATCCTTGGATAAAGTTTATTGAATTGTTTTAAAACCATATTTGTTATTAATCACATAAATGTTTCTGAACAATACTTGATTTGACCCTGAAAGTTCTGTTAAGACATCAAAATAGCAGAGCTCAAGGATACTGCACATGCAGCTATCAAAAGTTATGAAGACTGACACAGAGAAACTGATTGGTACCCTTATAGTTTGGTCATTTCTCTGCCTTTAATTCCTCCAATTTAACCCAGAAATGTTTTATTCAAATGTGAAATATTAGAGTACATATTCGGTTAAAATACTGAAAGTTTTGAAACCTGGGATGCATAACACCTTACAAGACAGTGAGAACCAGACAATCGAGGAGTCCCTGTAGAAACTTGCTAGGCTCATCAGAAACGTTCTAATAAACTAAATCCCCAATCCTGTAATTGGATCCATGCAGGAAGACACTCACTGAGCTCAACAAGAGTCTCCACAGGTCCAACAGTCCTTTGAGAGTATATGGAATCAAGACCTACCTCTGTCTATCTGTAAAATATTGAGGTGCTCCACAGGCCTAAGAGGTTCTCCTACTGGTTCTCTCTATGGCTCAGAAGTTTCAAATATTGTACCACTATAGGGTGCACTCCAGGCCAGGTTTTACAGCCCAAGAGCACCTGAAATTTGATTTAAAAAAAAACAAAACAAAAACCTATGGGCCAAATTCTCCACAGCCCACTAACTTCAATTGAGTTGCATGGCATACAACTCATAGCAGAATTTGTCCCATATATTCCTTAATTTGTGTATTAAACTACCAATTTCTGTCCCTGATTCTGTTAAGACAATGCCTGCTTCATGTTTGACTTAATAAATCTTAAGAGTTTTTAACTGAAATTTTCCAGTATTAATGAGATAAGTGTCCTTAGTTTGCATGACACTATTCCATTCTTATAAGGTTGTGTAACTTATATATCAGAATGGCAGTGATCCAATCACCACATTAAATTAAACTAACAGCCAAAATTTTAGGTACACCAGAATCAGGAAGCCTGCCAAACAATCAGTGGGGCCACTGGATGATCAAGGTGCTAACGGAGCACTCAAGGAAGATATGGCCACTGTGGAGAAAGTAAATGAATTCTTTGCATCAGTCTTCACTGCAGAGGAAGTAAAGGAGATTCCCACACCTTCTTTTTAGGTGACAAATTTCAGGAACTGTCACAGGCTGATGTATCAACTGAAGAGGTTCTGGAACAAACTGATAAATTAAATGGTAATAAGCCACCAAGACAAGATGGTATTAACACAAGAGTTTTGAAGGAACTAAAATACAAAACTGCAGAACTACTAAGGGCTTGGCTACACTTGAAATTTCAAAGCACTGCTGCGGGAACGCTCCCTTGGCAGTGCTTTGAAGTTCAAGTGTGGTCGTGCCTGAGCGCTGGAAAGAGCTCTCCCGGTGCTCCTGGTAATCCACCTCCACGAGGGGATTAGCTCCCAGCACTCAGAGCCCAGCTCCCAGCGCTCAAAGCCTGTTCACACTAGCGTTTTAAAGCACTCGGACTTGCTGCGCTCAGGGGGATGATTTTTCACACCCCTGAGCCAGCAAATTCGAGCGCTATAAAATCTCAGTGTAGTCAAGCCATAACTGCGGAGGTAACCTATCACTTAAATCAGCTTCTGCACCATGTGACTGGAGGATGGCTAATGTGACATCAATTTTTAGAAAAGGCTCCGGGGCAATTCTTGCAATTATAGGCAACTTCAGTAGCAGGCAAATTGGTTGAAACTATAGTAAAGAACAGAATTCCGAGGCAAATGGATGAACACAATTTGATGGGGGGAAAGTTAACATAGTTTTTGTAAAGGGAAATCATGCCTTGCCAATATATTAGAATTACCGTATTTTTCGCCATATAGGACGCTCCGGCGTATAAGACGCCCCCGAGTTTTTAAATAAAAAAGCCAGACAAAAAAAAAAAAACCACCACCACACACAAAAAGCGCCTCGCTCTCCCGTCCCCGCCGCGCGGGCGGGCTGCTGGGAGCGCGCCGCTCTCCCGTCCCCGCCGCGCGGGCGGGCGCTCCCAGGGGCCCCGGGGCCCGAGCTGCTCCCGTTCCCTGCCGGCCCCAACACATGCGGGTGGGCTCGGGGGGGGGGGGGGAGAAGCGCCGCCCCGCCCGCCGGGCCACCTGCAGCCGCCCCAGCTCCAGCTGCCGGGTGAGTTTAATATATTCGGCGTATAAGACGCCCCCCCTAATTTTGAGGCTATTTTTGGGGGTTAAAAAGGCGTCTTATACGCCGAAATATACGGTATTTGAGGGAGGTCAACAAACATGTAGACAAGAATGATCCAGCAGATATAGTGTACTTGGACTTTCACAACAACTTTGACAAAGTCCCCCCATTAAAGGTTCTTAAGCAAATTAAGCAGCCCTGGGATAAGACTAAAGGTCCTCTCATGGATCAGTAACTTGTTAAAAGATAAGAAACAAAAGGTAGGAATAAATGGCCAGTTTTCACAATGAAGACAGGTAGTGGAGTGCACCAGTGATCTGTACTGTTTAACATATTCATAAATCTGGAAAAAGGAATAAGCAGAAAGGCAGCAAATTTGACAGACGATACAAAATTACTTAAGATAGTTAAATCCAAAGAAGACTGCAAAGAGTGACAAAGGAATCTCACAAAATTTGGGTGACTGGGCAATAAAATAGCAGATGAAATTCAGTGTTGATAAATGCAAAGTAATACACATTGGAAAACAATCTCAAATATACAAAGTGTCACAAGGTTATTTTGGACGAGGGAGGTTCACAGTATCGCCACCCTTATTTCTGAGCTGGGCAATCAGAGAGTGGCAGCCACTGGCCAGACACCCAGCCATGAAGGCAACGCCCTGCTAGCAGCAACACAGAAGTAAGGCTGGCAATACCATGCCATGCCATCCTTACTTCTGTGCTGCTGCCTTCAGAAATGGACGGCCAGAGAGTGGCAGCTGCTGACTTGAAGACCCAGCTCTGCAGGCTGCAGCGCAGAGGTAGAGGTGGAAATACCATACCATGCCATCGTTACTTCTGCACTGCTGCAGGTGGCATCTCTGCCTTCAGAGCTGGGCTCCCAGCCAGTAGCCACTGCTCTTCAGCTTCCCAGTTCTGAAGGCAGTATAACCAAAGCAGCAATGCAGAAGTAGGGTTGTTGTACTGCTACCTCCTCCCATAATAATCTTGTGATCCCCCCACAACTCCTTTTTGGGTCAAGGCCCCTACAATTACACCACCATGAAATTTCTGATTTAAATAGCCAAAATCATGAAATTTACAATTTTTAAAATCCTATGATCCTGAAATTGATCAAAATGGACCATGAATTTGGTAAGACCCTACTTATACCCCATCACTATAAGGAGATGAAAAGCGAAAAACAAAATTGTCAGTGATGGGCTGGTTATTACCGCTTGCTCAATTGTTTGATTTTCCTCTATCCCATCCTTCCTTCGTTTTATACAGATTATAAACAAATAAGGAGGCAAGTATGCATACAGTGCCTAGTAATCTTTGGGTTAATACATGAAGTAAGTTTGTGTAGAGAGCAGAAGTTTCTTCAAACTCCTCCTCTAAAAGCATAAACCTTGAGAAAAAGAAATCTCAAAATTTGAAGTTCAGGAACTTAC
This sequence comes from Sternotherus odoratus, assembly GCA_032164245.1. Taxonomy (NCBI): domain Eukaryota; kingdom Metazoa; phylum Chordata; order Testudines; family Kinosternidae; genus Sternotherus; species Sternotherus odoratus. Next base: position 22,613,201 of record JAVMKO010000003.1, on the reverse strand, counting down.
TTCTCATTGTCACAAACTGTACCTCATCTTCCATATTAAGGTTGATTTTCGGTGGCTAAACAAAACAAAATAGGTGAGATTAAGACATGAAATATACCTATGGCAAACAAGAAGCTTTCCTTAGTGAAGGTTAACTTCCTTTTTGTAGAACAGAAGATTTTATTAAATAAGTTGTCTTAAGTCTTTAGATGGCTTCAGTGTTTTTTCAACTGTTCATAGCTTTGAGTAAGTCTAACCAAGGAAAAAATGTAACCATTTGGTTAATTTTCACTGCTGGGATTGAAAACTGTAGGGTGAAATTGATAACCAGGCTAGTTTCCATTGTGCACTGGCTCAAACCTTTCCCAACCAGCAGCAGACACAGGCACTTGAGGAAGTGGTGAGTAGTGAAGACACCCCCAAAAACTCAACTCCTACCACAACTGCACAAATCAGGAGTGATAAAGGACTGGTGATCCACCCAAGTGGTTGCTATTCTCTCCCCCACACTCAAGCGGGGGAGAGAATGTTCCTGCTTAGCTAGACAAGAGGTTCATTCCTCACATGAGCATTAAATAGAAAGCATTAATGGATGCCTTGATCAGATCTTCCTTCACTTCTTAAAGGCGCAATACATAAGTTATATAATTTAGAACACAGGTCGATATCATTACAATGCAAATAGTTTGACTTCAACTCTTAGGCTGGCAGACTATGCTAGTAGCAGAATTTATATTAACCCTGAATGCTTTTTGGGCAATGGAATTGCAACGATGATCCTGGAAGTCCTCCCTCTTTTTCTTGTCTCGTGAAGTAATGCCACAAAACAAGGTCGTTTACCAGAGTTTCCCCAGCGAAACGGCGACAATTTCCAGCTACCAACCCGTGAAAAATTCAGAAAGGTGGCAAGTCAAGCGTAGCCCAAGTGTTAGGATTTGTAAAAACAGGGTTAAAACAATCCGCAGCGGTGGAAAGAGACCCGCCTTTTTTAGTCCCGAATGGGCAGATTTTGTTTTTAAATCACACTCCCGGGGAACCTCATCGGCGCGGCGGAACCCGAGAGCGAACCCGCGGAGAAAGACGCGGCTCCTTGACCGCGGCAGCCTGGAGCCGCCCGGCCCCTTCACGTCCCTGCAGCCGCCCGGCCCCTTCACGTCCCTGCAGCCGCCCACCTCAGAACAGCCTCTTTGGGGCCACTCTGATTTCAAATGCCGCCGCGTCCTTCCTGTCCCAGAGGCCCGGCAAGAGGCGGGTGTGCGGGGTCCTCACACCGCCCCCACCGCAGGTGCCCCCCTCGCTCGCAGCCGACCGGGGAGCGACTGGGCCGGGGCGCCGGGCAGCCACCAGCCGCTTCCCGCCCTCACTCACCCGCGGCGTGTCCGGGTGCAGCGGCCGCGGGCTCTTCCCCGTGGCGGGGGTGGCCATGTTAGCTCGGCCCCTCGGCTCCCCGCCCAGCGGCCGGCGTCAGGCCCCTCGCGGCCCGGGACGCTGCTTACAGGCCGCCGCCCACCTGGAGCCGCGAGTCCATGTCGGGGCCAGCGCCGCCCCCCGTCACACCTCTGGGAGGAGCGGGCAGGGCCCGGCCGCGCCGCGATCCGCTCCCCAGGCCGGCGGCCGCTGGGCGGGAAAAGCGACTCCCGGCGGTGGTGGCGTCACTCAGCTGAAGCCCCCGCCTCCCACCGCAGCAGCCCCCGCCCCGCCCCCGCGCTCCCTTCCCCACAAGCCCCCGCGAGCGGGTCACTCAGGCCGCCCCTCCCCCTGGCTGCAGAAGCCCCGCCCCTTCCTGCGGGGCTCGCTAATGGCGGGCCAGACCCGCGGCGGATGCGGGCCGGGGGCCGTCGCCCGTCCCTCTCCCTGCGCGGCGCGGGGCCGGGCCGAGGTTCCAGGGACTCTCCGGCTGTTCTCTTCTCTGGAGGGCGAGAGGAGGCAATGGCGGAAGACGCCCCGTATCCCGCCTGGCGGAACCCTGCGGGTTCCAGCCCATTGGGGTGCCCCGCGGCCCCACACCAGTTGCAACCGGAGAGGGGTTCTCAAGGCCCCCGGGGCTGTGCTGTACCCCGCCTGCTCCCATCTCACTAAACTCTGGGCCTTTCCATGGCTCTAGGCCTGGAGAAAGCCCCTTCCCAGGCACCGCCATCGCCCCTCTGTGTGGGAGACCAAACAAAGCCCTTTCTTTGCTGGGGGACACCAACCCTTGACCCCAGATAGTCCCCTCCCCTCATGATCCTGCAGAGAGAGAGAGTTGGGGGGACAGGTGTCAAGAGTCAGCAGGTGGTTCCCAGTGTGTATGGTAAAGAGCTCAACATCATGGAATCGTACCTGGAAGAGATCTCACTAGGTCCACTAGTCCAACCCCCTGCACTCAGGCAGGGCTAAGTGTTATCTAGACCAGTGGTGCCCTGCTTTATTACATAGGAAGGTCCCATAAATGTAAGCACAACCTTGTGTGAGCCAAACAGATTATATTTCAAGTCACATGTATTGCTATATATTTTAAGTTCAGCATGATTTGTATGTATTTAAATAGATTGTTTCTATGTACAGTATTGTCTGTTTACACACTTGTGTAAACTAAAACGATGTAAACATGACAAAACACTAAGGAATTGGCTGTTCGTATGTTGTGTTGAAGCAGGCTGTGAGCATTATGAAATGCTCTGGTGGGCTGTTCAGGACTTGCAGGATGTAGGTTGGCATTTGTCTAACCTGTTCTTAAAGAACAAATGAGGGAGATTCCACATCTTCCCCAGGTAATTTTTTCCAGTGCTTAACTACCCTTACAGTTAGGAAGTTTTCCCTAATGTCTACCATAAATCTCCCTGCTGTAATTTAAGCCCATTACTTCTTGACCTGTCTTCAGTGGATAAGGAGATCAATTTATCCCACCCTCCTCTTTATGACAACCTTTTAGGCACTTGAAGATTATGTCCCTCCCACAGTCTTCTCTTCCCGAGACTAAACAAACCCATTTTTTTCAGTCTTTCCTTGTAGATCATGTTTTCTAGAACTTTAATCATTTTTGTTGCTCTCTTCTGGGACTTTCTCCAATTGTTCACATTTTTCCTGAAATGTGGTGTCCCGATATGGACACAATACTCCAGTTGAGGCTGAATAGAGTGGAAGAATTACTTCTTATGTTTTGCTTACAAATTTAATTCTAATGCATCCCAGAATTATATTTGCCTTTTTGCAGCAGCAGCAGTGTAACATTGTTGGCCCATATTTAGTTTGTCATCTACTATCATTTTCTGCAATACTCCTTCCTAGGCAGTCATTTCCCATTTTGTATTTTTACAGTTGAGTATCCTCCTAAATTGAGCACTTTGCATTTGTAATTACTGAAGAGCCTCTCTCCCTGTTCCTTAGGTGTGAGTGGGAGGTCTTCCAATAACATCAGCTTGTGCAGCCTGCCTGAACAAACCCTGTACCTTCCCCCCTACTACAACAGCTCCTGCCTCTCCTCCCAATCATTCCCCCTCTCTCATAGCTCCTTTCTCCTATCCCATTCATCTGACTACCATCATGGTCACTAGCCTGTTTGCACATCTCTTTGCCTTAGCAGGGCCATCAAAAGGAAAAGCTTAGAGTCACTTCCTGCATATGTAAAATCAAAATATGCTTACTGCCTTTTAAATTATGTATAATTTAAATGCTTATTTAAGTTAAAATCTTTCTGTTCATACTGACTATTTCTGTTGATTTTCCCTGCAAGCTTTAAGATAAGGCCACTCATAAGTAATTTGTGGTTGGGTTTCTCTGCATAAAACACCGCTGAAGTTTCTTCCATGTATGCATTGTAGATAAAATTCATGTTTCTTATTTTGTGCTAGTACTGTACATAAGTCAATTTCATCCTGTGTTGTGGTTTGTTTTTTTGCATTCTAATGTGCTATAAGAGTATAGCATGAAGGGTCAAGTGCTGTTGTTGGGCATGAAGGCCATTCCTCATATTTGATATGCCTTGCCATTCAGGTCAAATAACACTTGGTTAGAATGATATACAGTATTTTATTCATTCATAGTTGTGTTCCGTATCTCTGTAGGAAAGTTAGAAGTTCTCACAATAACCTCTGGCACCACTACTTGCTATACCAGATCTCCTGGCAGATGGTGGCATTTTCTGCATAGCAATCTATTGTTCAGAGTTATACTCTTCAGCATTTAGATAAAAATGGCGGCCCCCTCAAGGTACATGGAATTGAGCTAGGTTGTTTTTATGCCCAATTAGTTTACAGCAGTAACATAAAAGTTCACTATGTGACAGGTCTTTCAAGGCCTGATTTTCATGTTATAGCAGATGTGCAAATTTAAGTTGGTCATTTGAGGAGACTGACATTGTAGATGCTTGTCTGTGCTCCACATGACTGCTTTGGACAATTGTGCAGCTGCAGGAGGCTTTCAAGTCCGGGGAGCACCAGCCCATCAAGGACAGCTTGAAATATTAGTGTTGACATTTGCTACCTATGTACATTACTGTATGGTGCAGTGTGTCACACCATGCCTAAGTGGATCAGAGCTGAGAATACCAAATTCAGGACAGACTGCTGAGAAACAGGGCAAATACACCTCAGACTGGTGGTTATTCTGTCATTAGATTTTACCAAGCCAGTAACAAAAGTGAACATCTGTATTACCACATTGGTTAACAAGAAGTCCTAAATGCAGTCTGCTTTAGACATTCAAGCCTCTGGCTCACCACACAGACAACTGGACTTTATAATTAGAGGTTGCTGAAAAGTAGATTAGTCATATGTAAAGTTCTTCCAATCCCAAAGGACCAGCGATTTCACCAGGTCAATATATAATTCAGATCTTACCTAAAAATCACACTTGGAGCTAAATCAGTTAGTAACTAAAGGTTTAATAATATAAAAAGAAAAAAGCTATTGAATAGTTAAAAGACCATATACATTACAGTTGATTTTCAGAGATTGCAAGTCAGAATCATAGCAGTGATGTAAACCTGCTAGCTTAAAGTGTCTCTCTGGATTGACCAGACTGGTTGCGGAATCATTCAGTCCCTTTGTTCAAAACTTCCCTGTTAGAAATGAAGTGAAGCAGACATGAAGTAGACAATGAAGACAAAGAAGTGATGTCACAGTCTCCCCTTATATCTTCAGCCCAGGTGCATGGAAAATTGCTGGCAAAAGATGGAATCTTAGGTTACATATCCTCTTCATGTGTCCTTACATGTCATGATGAGTCACTGGGCCTCAGTACTTTGTGAAACATCTCCCGGGAAAAGCTCATTGAGTATGTTTAGTTTTTTCAATGGCCTGCCAACTCATGGCTGTTTAATCCTGATGTAAATCTGTCTGGTGTGTATCACCCAGGAACACAATGCAACACATGTTTGAGATACAAATACATAGCCAATTTTCATAACTTCAGATACACAGATGATAAAGCATGTAAACAGAATGATCATACTTAGCAAATCATAATTAAGGCTACGAGTTAGTCACAGAGGTCATGGAAGTCATGCATTCTGTGACTTTACCAGACCTCCAGCACTTCTTTGTCTTCAGCTGTCAGCAGCTGAAGCCAGGGCTGGAGGTGGGACTGTGCACCCCTGCCCTGCAGCTGCAGCCAGTTCCAGAGTGGGAGCTGTGCTCACACCCAGGGCGGTGGGGGGAGGGAGGAGGAGTCCTGACCTGTCAGTCCCCCTCATGGGATCCCAGCTGTCATTCCTCCTAGCCACCTAGCCCTGACCCCCACCCAACCCTGGTTATTTTGAGTGAAAGTCACAGACAGGTCAAAGGCTTCTGTGAATTTTTGTTTGTTGCCCAGACCTGTTTGTGACTTTTACTCAAAATAACCACGAAAAAATCTTAACCTTAATTATAATTTTTCTATTGATACTTGCATGACATAGGTTGTATCAGACTTAGTGTAATTGTGCCATAATGATGATACATTAGCAATTGTCACCCCTTTGTTCTCTTTGTTAAGCTAAACAGATGGAGCTCCCCAAGTCCATAGTTATAAGGCATGTTTTCCAATTCTTTAATTGTGCTCATGACTATTCTCTGAACCTCTCCAATTTTTCAACACCCTTTTTGATTTGTGGACACCAGAATTGAAAAGAGGATTGAACCAGTAGGAGTTGCACAAGAACCAAATACAGAAGTAATATAACCTCCTACTCCTATTTAAGGTTCCCCAGTTTATACATCCAAGCATAGCATTAGCCCTTTGGGCCACAGTATCACACCAAGAGCTCATGTTCAGCTGATTATCCACCAGGAACCACCACATTTTTTTCAGAATCACCAGGATATAGTCTCCCATCCTGTAAGTATGGCTTACGTTCATTCTTCCTAGATGCATGACTTTACATTTGGAAATATTAAAATGCACTTTATTCTCTTGTGCCTAGTTTACTAAGCGATCCAAATTGCCCTGTATCAGTGACTTGTCCTTTATTTACTTTGCCATTCTTCCAGTCTTTGGGTCGTCTGCAAACTTTATCAGCTATGATTTTATGTTTTCTTCCTGGTTATTGATAAAGGCATTACATTACGTAGGACCGAGTATTGACTCTTGTCAGGCCTCCACTAGAAACATCCTGCTCAGTGATGATTCCCTGTTAAAAGTTACATTTCGAGACTTACAAGTTAGAAAATTTTTAATCCATCCAATGTGTGGCATGTTGATTATATATCATTCCAGTTTCTTAATCAAAATGTCATATGATACCAAGTCAAATGCCTTACAGAAATCAAAAAATATATTTGTGATGAGATGTACTAGGCATTTGCTGCTCCTTGCTAGAGGCCCTGCTCTCTTGGGCCAACCTACCTGAAGAAAGTATCCCTTTGGAAAAAAAGCAGTGAGTTTAGTCTTCCAAGACCTATCTAGAAAGGTCACCCAGAATCAGCTGTGGGCAGAGCCAAGAAGAATTGATCTTCCAGCTAGAAGATCTGCAAGCAAGCAGAAGCAAACAGGCAAGATAACAAGGTCTGGCTACTTCTTCCAGGAATGTGTTTGGGTAAAGCTGGGACAGCGGAGGAGGAATGATTTCACCATCTTAATCTGGCCTGGTCAGGGACATAACTCTGACACACTTTTTGGTTGAACTAGCAAAAGAGTGTTAGGGAATTTAAAGCCCAAGTTGCGATCTTGAGTTAAATGTACATTTATTGCTGACAATTGAGGTGAGTTTACTTAATGAGATGCTCCTTTGACTCAGAGGAGCCTGTGATAATTACATCTACTTTTGTATCTTTATCAATCAAACTTGCAATCCCAACAGAAAAAGTTATCAGGGTAGTTTGACAGGATCTATTTTCCATAAACCCATGTTTATTGGCATTTACATTACCTTCCTTTAATTAATCAAGTCCCATATCAGCCATTCCATTATTTTGCCTGTGATCAATGGCAGGCTGGCTGACCTGTTGCCCCATTTACCCTTTTAAAATATTGGCACAACATTTGCTTTCTTCCAGTCTTTTGGAACTTTCCCAGTGTTTTGAGACTTAGCTAAAACAGCAGACTAGATAATTCATCTGCCAACTTTTTCAAAACTCTTGAATGCAAGTTATTTGGCCATGCTGATTTTAAAATGTATGTCTGTAGTATCTGCAGTTTAACATACTTCTTGAATTACTATTTGAGTAGAAAGAATATGTGGTGAGGATCAAGCAACTACCGTATTTTTCGTCTTATAGGACGCTCCGGCCTATAAGACGCCCCCTCGTTTTTTAATAAAAAAGCCGGACAAAAAAAAAAAAAAAAAAAAAAGCGCCTCGCTCTCCCGTCCCCGCCGCGCGGGCGGGCTACCGAGGTTCCCCCCTCCCCGCCGCGGGCGGGCTGCCGGGAACGTCCCGGTTCCCCCCTCCCCGCCGTGGGCGGGCTGCCGGGAACGCTCCCGGCAGCCCGCCCGCGGCGGGGAGGGGGGAACCTCGGCAGCCCGCCCGCGGCGGGGAGGGGGGAACCGGGACGCTCCCGGAAGCCCGCCCGCGGCGGGGAGGGGGGAACCGGGACGCTCCCGGCAGCCCGCCCGCGGCGGGGAGGGGGGAACCTCGGCAGCCCGCCCACGCGGCGGGGACGGGAGAGCGAGGCGCTTTTTTTTTTTTTTTTTTTTTTTTTTTGCCCTATAAGACATTCGCCCTATAAGACGCACCAACTTTCCCCCCCCCCCCCCCCCGTTTTGGGGAAGAAAAAGTGCGTCTTATAGGGTGAAAAATACGGTATATCATCTAACCTTTTTGCAATGAAAATATTTATTGAACATTTCTTCCTTTTCTGAATTATTATTGACAATTTTACCATCTCCACCTAGTAATAGACCAATGCAAGTTTTAGAATTCTTTTTGTTCTGAATATACTTTAAAAAACTTTTTCTTATTCTCCTTAGCTCTTATGCCCATAGATTTCACCTTGAGAGGCAGAGAGACAAGGTGGATGAGGTAATATCTTTTATTGAATCAACTTTTGTTGGTGAGAGAGACAGGATTTTGAGTTCTTCAGGTCTGGGAAAGGTACTGAGAGTGTTGCAGCTAAATATAAGATTAAACAGTTAGTTTAGCATAGGTAGTTAGCACATGTTCTATGGGACTATGTAAGTGAAGTGGCCCGTTAACACCCCTATAGTCATAGGACAAAACGGGATGTTAGTGGGTGACAGATTTTTGTAATAAGCCATAAATCCAAATTTATTAAATCCATGATTTTTAGTGTCTAGTGAAGTTATGAACTTAAGTTCCCAGGCAAGTCTTTTGAAAGTGTTGTGTAGGTTTCCATTGAGGATGAGGACTGATAGATCAGATATAGAGAGATTGCTTTGTGAAAAGTGTCCATGTGCAGGTGATGTGTTGTTTTGTCTTTTATCATTTTCCTGTGTGAGTTCATATGAGAATGTAATGATTGTCTGGTTTCACCCATTTAGCAGCTATTGGAGCATTTAATGCACTCGGTACACCATGTATTGTGATAGGCATGTGTAGGACCAATGGATCTTGAAAAATACACTTTGGGAGGTGTTCATCAGTGGAAATATGTCTGCAGGGTTTTGCATCTATTGTTCTGGCAAGAAACTTTTTTTAATGAAAGCTTAGGTTTTGAAGAAACTGACAAGACTGCTATGGCATTTCACAGAACTGGTTCTAGTGCTTAATCACATTTGATTAAAGATGGTAAGTAAAGTCGCCTCTATAGATTTGACTATTTATTAATGGCAAATATTAATCTGCCCTATATATGCAAATACATTCTACAGCTTCTAAAAGCACCCCAAAACACTGGCAATACCAGCCATTTGTCCTAAGGTGAGTGGTTTGCTTATATACTTTGATTCCTTGACTGTGACCACCAGGGGGCAGTCATTCCATTTCAAAAGTATGATCTTTCAGGATAAAATGTATTTTAAAGCAGTAATTTCATTCAATGTTCTTTAAAGGAAACATGTCAAATTGAAAATAATATATTGTACCCAAGCCTCACACTTGGATAACTAGTATGATTTTAGATTATCAAAAAAAAGCTTACATTTTACTATGTTCTATGCTTCTCTAGTTTAGACAATTAAATTAACCTATTTTGTATAATGTTGTTTTCACTGTTGGTTCTAATGCAGTACTACAATGCTGCAGTGCTTAGGTTGCATGCACTGCAGGAGAATGTTTACATTTTAAATGGCTGTAGTAAAATTGTAAAAGAATGATATTAAAAGCTATGTTGATGTGCTCCACTGTTCTAGATACTTACTATCATCTATTAGCCTATACATCTAAACCTAAATGTTGGTCTTAAATCACTTAATGGCATTTAAAGAAAGACCATCATTTATTTATTTTACTTATTTGCATTCCAGTAGTCCCATGAGGCCACAATCAAGATCAAAGCCCCGTTATGCTCAGAAATGTACAAATATAAGACATATTTTTTAGCTAATACGGTCTTCTATTTTATGGCCTTGATCATGCAACTGGATCCTAGCAGATGGACACTTGTGCCATTGTGCGCTCCACTGAGTTTAGTGGAGCTTGGGTCAGTGCAACGTTCTGCCTGCAAGGACATGAAAGTCAATAAAAATATAGAAGGCATTAGCTACAAAATATCTTATAGGAGTTTAAAAATGGACTTTTCCAGTCATATGTGCCTAGTCCTGTGAGGTTCTGAGCCTCCTTCAAGGTTTTCAGCACCTCAGTTTGGGACCCACAGACATTACGCATTTAGAAATGTAACACCATTGTGCAACTTTTTCCACATATAACAAGTAAAGAACCTGTGTTCTGTATGGCTGTGATGCTCTGCTGAAGGCCACATAATCACTGGAGAAACTTGATACTGCACAGTCACACTGTTCAAGAAACTAAGCACTTTCTATACCCTTAATTTTATTCTTATTAAATTATCTGCTGAGTTTTAGAACAAGTCATAGTACTAAGAGGGCTCTCTAATTGGAGCAGATTCTGGTAATTTTTCTGTAGATTTGAATGCTGCTTTTAATACAGTTGTTCATCAGTTTCTTTTTCAAGAGGTAAAAAAATATTATATTGTTTAGTATGATATTACCAAGTCCAAGTATTACTTTTTTGATAAAATAAATGGACCAAATCCTGTAGCATTGTCTCAGACAAATCTCCTGTTGATGTCACTGGGAATATTGCATAAGGAAGGAGTGCAGGATTTGGCTATATATATTTAACTCCAAAATCAGGCTCCAGGCAGTGGGGCTTAGGCTTGGGCTTTGGCTCTGGGCCTCAGCAAGTCTAACGCCAGCCCTGGCAATCCCATTAAAATGAAGTTGCGATCCACTTGGGGTCCTGACCCACAGTTTGAGAACTGCTGGTCAAGTTGCATGTGGAAGTGAAACTTTCCTTAATAGAGTTTGCTGCCACCTCCCACTGTTTTCAGTGAGATTGAAGGCAGGCCCACAGGCAAAGTGGCTGCCATTCTATGGTACAGGGGGCTAGATGGGACAGTGAGAAGCAGAAGGGACACTGTGAAAAGTGGATAGGGAAAGTGAGGGGGAGCAGGAGGCAGATTATGGTGTTGCAGGGGAATGGGGTGTGGGAGGGAGACCGAGGGAGGTGCAGAGGACAGTGATGGGCTCTTTGGGGTGGGAGATGGAGGAGATAGAATGGCAGCTCCCTTAACCTGGGGATAGTGATGGGTAAGGGGATCCCCCTCTGAGTCGCCAGGGAAAGGTAGTGTTGCTGACTCTTGCAAATTGATGGCAGGTTGTGGGATTTGGCATCGACAGGAGAAGTTCCTCTGATACTGCACTTTTTAAAGCGGGCAGAGCTCTGTGTGAGAGCCTCAGGTCTAAGGATATAGACCTGCTCAGCCTCTGAGCCCTGCCTTCAATATATGGTCCAACAGAGAGGGTCCTGAGGCAGTGGAGGGAGAATGTGGAGTAAAGCTGCTGTTGTCTCCAGGGACCCAAACCTAGCAGCAGTGCTTTCCTCTTCCAGCTGCCTTGGGACTTCACTTTGTGTTCTGCCTAGATCCCAAGGGCAGAAGTCAGAGTGGGAGTTGGGGAGGTGGTGCTTCTGGGTCCAGGGAAGGGGAGAAGCCCTCAGGGACACCAGATTGGCGGGTGGAAATCAGGGAGGTGGTGCTAGTAGGTCCAGGCAAGGGGAGAATCTTAAGGGACAAAAGGTGGTAGGAGGGATGGGGACTCAAACAGTAATAGGAAATGAATGGCAGTTCCTCTGTCTTAGGGGGTGAGGAGAGGTAAATGGAGTTTCCACCTGAGCAGCCAGAGAGAGGCAGGCATTTTGTGTGCATTAAAGGTTGACTTTTCAACCTGAAATTATCACAGAAACATTGGCAGAGGAGTAGAGGAGAGTTAAAAAGTCCAGAGACTGAGTAAAAAACATGTTTTGATTATTTTAAAATGTCACGAGATTTTGGGGATCTGACTCATCATTTTGGATATCGTGAGGTGGTCCAACTTATAATTTTTGATCTCTAGAAGTTGACAAAACTGATCCTTTTACTGTGCTGAAATTTTATATGTGATCATCTTTGATCGTATGTGACATGACCTAGGTTCTTTCTCTCATTATATCCGTAGGTTCCTTGAAGGAGAGGAAATTCTTTTAAATACTGAGAAATCTTAGAGCTGACATTGTACCACCGGTTGGGCACCTAGAATCTGCAACAGATTCATCCCAGATAAGGCTATTAATATCAGATGATAAAGTCTCTAACAACAGGTTCCCTTGATATTGTCACCAGGAGAGCTATAGCTGGTTATACTGTCAAATAGCAGGGAATGTTCAAAAAGATCATGCAGCATCTAGACATAATAAACTGGACAAAGTTTTTGTGAATACTAGGACTTTCCATCCTAGAAGCATAATTTCTATTCAAGACACTAATTTGTTTTGTGGAAGAAAACAAGTCTTCACTCTGCATTTGTTAGCAACAAATCAGAGACACTTTATTATGAGCAATTGCGCGGGAAGATCACATTTGGACAGAGGGTCCCTGTCCTTCCACAGATCCTCAAAAACAAGCAGCTTAAAGACAAGTATTTATACTCTGCTGTTACATACATCAATGGCCGACTGTTATTTCTTGTTTTTTATACATGTTCCTTCCTGATTGCCTATTTATCTCAATGGTTTATGCTCAATGTCAGCATTCCACCCTTATCTTCCTGAAGCGATGCTAAGGGCTTGTCCTCACTGGAGGGGGGGGGGGGGACCGACGGCAGATACGCAACTTCAACTAAGTGAATCATGTAGCTGAAGTTTGCGTATCTGCCGCCGACTTACCTGCCGTCCCCACGGCAGCGGAAGTCAGCAGCGCGCTCCCCCATTGACTCCAGCTTGCGCCTCCCAGCAAGCTGAAATTCCAGAGTCGACGGGGGAGCCGCAGGCGATCGATTTATCGCTTCTTAACCAGACGTGATAAATCGATCGCCAGAAGATTGATCCCGCACCCGGGAGTGAAGACAAGCCCTTAAACAGCATCTCTTGCAGTTTTCCCTCGCAGAAGTCCCCTCCCCCTTTTTTACTCTGTCACTAAGTCAACCAAGATGGCTGCACCCAGATCCTCTTTTTCCCTTTTTCTACTTCCACACTTTCCTCTGATGGCTGGGACAGTCACACGTTTTAAATGGGTGGACAGGCTGTTTCTTGTATGGTACAGATAGTAATAATAAGTAGTGGTTAGGTTTCATAGACTGTGTATTCTCTGAGACTTTAGTATCCAATGACTTCTATTAATATTTAGGATACCACCCGTTACTTACCTTCTTCAGCTTATCTAGCACCTGATCCAGTGTCCACTGACATCAGCAAGAGCCTGTCCATTGGCAGGCCCCCTAAAGGAGCATTCAAAACAATTGTTTACTCATTTTGGAATACAGACTTCAGATGTTTGTCATTTCCAGCACTTATTTAAATAAGATGATCCTTGCTTTCTCATCATTTTGTTCTGCAGAAATTTCTCTCTCTGTTTTTGGAAGACACTCATAATCATCTTCATTTTTCCACTGTGAAGGATTTGTTGAGTATCTAATGTTCCCCGCTGCAATCATAGAATTGTAGGTTTGGATGAAGCCTCGAGAGGTCATCTAGTCCAGTTCCCTGTACTCAGAGCAGGACTAAGTATTATCTGTACCATCCCTGGAAGGTATTTGTCTAACCTGCTCTTAAAAATCTCAAATGACAACCTCCTAAGGCAGGGATGGGCAAACGTTTTGGCCGGAGGGCAACATTAGGGTTAAAAATTGTGCAGAGAGCCGGGTAGGAAAGGCTGTACCTCCCCAAACAGCCTGACCCCACCCCTTATCCAACCCCCACCCACTTCCTGCCCCTGACTGCCCCCCCTCAGAACCTCTGACCCATCCAACCCCCCCCCCCCACTCCTTGTCCCCTGATCACCCCCTCTGGAGGCCCCCCACACTCTAACTGCCAGAACCCCACCCCCTATCTAAGCCACCCCTGTTCTTTGTTCCCTGACTGCCCCCTCCCGAGATTCCCCCACCCTAACCACCACCACCCGGGACCCCACCTCCTATCTAAGTCCCCCTGCTTTGTTCCCTGACTGTCCCCTCCGGAGATCCCCCCCAACCCCACTCCCCTCTCCCAAGATCCCCCCCACCCTAACCACCACCACCCCGGGACACCCCCCACTTACCATACTCAGCCAGGTGCTCCTTGACCCAGCCTAGCCAGGGAGGGCAGGCCCCCCCGGCTCCCTGCCCTCAACCTGGCCCCCGGCCAGGGAGCGCGGGGTGGGCCAGGCCCAGAAGCGCAGGAACCTGCAGCAGGGAGCGAGGGGCATCTGGGCCCATGCCCCCAGCCCAAGTTCATGGGTCAGATGAAAATGGTTGGCGGCCCACATGTGGCCCGCAGGCCGTAGTTTGCCCACCCCTGTCCCAAGGCAATTTATTCCAGTGCCTATCTACTCTGACAGTGAAGAAGTTTTTCCTAATGTCCAACCTAAACTACTCTGGCTGCAATTTAAGCCCATTGCTTCTTGTTCTATCCTTCGGAGTTAAGGAGAACAATTTTTCTTCCTCTTCCTTGTAAACTTTTTATGTACTTCAAAACTGTAATCATGCCCCCTCTCAGTCTTCTTTTCTCCAGACTAAACAAACCCAGTTTTTTCAATCTTCCTTCATAGGTCAGGTTTTCTAGACCTTTAATTGATTTTGTTGCTCTTCTCTGGACTTTCTCCAATTTGTCCACATCTTTCCTGAAATGTGGCACCTAGAACTGAACACATTAATCCAATAGAAGCTGTATCAGAGTGGCGTTGAGTGGAAGAATTACTTCTCGTGTCTTGCTTACAACACTCCTGCTTACACATCTGAGAATGATGTTTGCTCTTTTGCAACAGTGTTATACTGTTACTCATATTTCGCTTACGATCCATTATGATCCCCCAGGTCCCTTTCTGCAGTACTCCTTCCTAAGCAGTTATTTCCTATTTTTATGTGTGCAATTGATTGTTCCTTCCTAAGTGTAGTACTTTGCATTTGGCCTTATAGAATTTCATCCTATTTACTTCAGACCATTTCTCCAGTTTGTCTAGATCATTTTTAATTTTAATCCTATCTTCCGAAGCACTTGAAGTTTCTCAGCTTGGTATCATCTGCAAACTTTACAAGTGTACTCTTTATGCAGTTATCAAAACAATTGATGAAGATATTGAGTAGAACTAGACCCTGAACTGATCCCAGTGGGACCCTCTTGATATTCACTTCCAGCTGGACTGTGAACCACTGATAACTATTCTTTGAGAATGGTTTTCCAACTAGTTATGCAGTCACCTTATGGTAGCTCCATCTAGGTTGTATTTCCCTAGTTTGTTTATGAGAAGGTCATGTCAGACAGTAAACCCAAGTCATGATATACCACATCTACTGATTCCCCTTCTACCCTTAAGGCTTGTTATCCTATCAAAGGAAGCTATTGAGTTTGACATGATTTGTTCTTGACAAATACAGGCTGATTGTTACTTATCACCTTATTATCTTCTAGGTATTTGCAAATTGATTGATTAATTATTTTCTCCATTATCTTCTTGGGCACTGAAGTTAAGATGACTGGTCTGTAATTCCCTGGATTGTCCTTATTTCCCTTTTTATAGATTGGCACTATATTTTCCCTCTTCTAGTCCTCTGGAATCTCTCCAGTCTTCCATGACTTTTAAAAAATAATCGTTAGTGGCTCAGGTATCTCCTCAGTCAGTTCCTTGAGTATTCTGGGATGTATTTCATCAGCCCTTGAAGACTTATAACTTTCTAAATAATTTTTAACTTGTTCGTTCCCTATTTTAGCCTCTGATCCTACCTCACTTTTGCTGGCATTCACTATGTTAGACATTCAGTCGTTGCTAACCTTTTTGGTTAAAACTTAAACAAAAAATGAATCTAGCATTTCTGCTAATTCTACATTTTCTGTTATTTTCCCCCCTCACTGAATAACAGGTCTACCCTGTCCTTGGTCTTCCTCTTTCTCCTAACGTATTCATATGTTTTTGTTTTGTTACCTTTTATGTCTCTAGCTAGTTTAATCTCATTTTGTACCTTGGCCTAATTAAAACATATTTTATTTGTTTATATTCATCCTTTATAATTTGACCTAGTTTCTACTTTTTGTAGGACTCTCTTTTTGTGTTTCAGATCATTGAAGATCTCCTGGTGAAGCCAGTGTGGTCTCTTGCCATATTTCGTATCTTTCCTAGATACTAGGACAGTTTGCTCTTGTGCCTTAACAATGTCTCTATGAAAAATCGCCAACTCTCTTGTGCAGTTTTTCCCTTTAGACTTGCTTCCCAGGGGATCTTACCTGCCAATTCCCTGAGTTTGTTGAAGTCTGTCTTTTTTTGTGCTATTTTCCCTTCTACCATTCCTTTAAATCATGAACTCTACCACTTCATGATCACTTTCACCTAAGCTGCCTTCTACTTTCATATTCTCAACCAGTTCCTCCCTGTTTGTCAAAATCAAATGTAGAACAGCCTCTCCCCTAGTAGTTTTCTCCACCTTCTGAAATAAAAAATTGTCTCCAATACTTTCCAAGAACGGGTTGGACAATCTGTGCCCTGCTGTGTTATTTTCCCAACAGATGTCTGGGTAGCTGAGTCCTCCACCACCAAGTTCTGTGGGTTGGATGATTTTGTTAGTTGTTTAAAAAAGGCCTCACCCACTTCTTCCTGCAATCTGTTGATTATATAAATTTATACTACTTCAACCCGTGTTTGGAATCTGAATGATATACCGTTTCTAACTGGTTTATTAAAAGGCTTAGGAAATTAAGCCTTTTAATAGGCTGCAAAACAGATGAAAGGCATTTGGGCTGATTGTTCACTATCAATAAGGGTAAATGCTGATTCATATAAGAATAGATTTTTAAAAAGGCAAGATTTCCCTATTACTCCAACATTTGAAGCACATGAGAAACTATACACAAACTTTTAGAAAAAGATGCCCCAATCTCTGGGATAGGGCAGGATAGGACTGTAAAGTAGGGAAGCTTTAGACTCGATAACTTATCCTATTCTAACACTGATGTCTTAGCTGCATTGCTCAGGTTCCCTGCTGGTGCTGGAGCTGTCAAGGCTAATTGTTCATACAGATAATGATTCATTTGGATTGGCTCAGAATGTCATGGCTGCCATGACAACCAGGGGGCTGTCTTAGGTGACTGCAAGTTTCACTCATAAGCCTGGCACACTTTAGTTCTACTGCTTGAGTTGGGGATGGAAATTACCCCTTTGTCATAGGCTGACCATTGTCAATTTGGGTTTGTGGTGTACGTATTCTGATGGGGTTCGGAACCTGTCTTGATGATCTGACATTGGAAGTTGACAGATCCAACAGACTTTCAGAGAGCCTTGTGGTAAAGTATTATTAATTCCACTGACAAATCTGTTGATGATTTTGTAGAACTTTTTGATGATCTTTTGTCCTCTACTTTTAACTTGGTGCCTCCCTAAATGTCCTGTCTATTGCGATATCCTTGCAAGTCAATATGGTTTAAAAATGACCTACAACCAATGAAGAAAAAGGGGAAATAGAGAGCTAGTGTCAGAAGTGTTCTGCTGAATCCAAATGATTGTGACATACATATATTTAAAGTTTGTATGCTCTGGCTGTACAGGAATGGAAGAAAGTGTCCTTTGTCTTTAACATTGTGTCTTCAAAGTCTCATGCAGCAGAGCTGTTTAAAGTGTTTGTATTTTGTGTTATCATAGAATATCAGGGTTGGAAGGGACCTGAGGTCATCTAGTCCAACCCCTGTTAAAAGCAGAAGCAATCCCCAACTAAATCATTCCAGCCAGGGCTTTGTCAAGCTCGACCTTAAAAACCTCTATGGAAGGAGATTCCACCTCTCCCTAGGTAACTCGTTCCAGTGCTTCATCACCCTCCTAGTAAAAATGTTTTGCCTAATATCCAACCTAAACCTCCTCCACAATTTATAATTGAAATCAGTATATTTGAAAATGTAGAACCAAATTCCAAAATATTTAAATCAATGGTATTCTATTATTGTTTAACACTGTGATTAATCATGATTAATTTTTTAATTGCTTGACAGTCCTAATGTTAGTGATGTTTCCATCAGGAGGACAGGATACCAGAGACTTGTAAAGAAGCTACTGCAAGGCCATTTCTGGGGAAAAGCATTGAGACAGCTATGTCAGGTGAACTGTGGCCATTTCTTCAACTCTCTGATTTCCTTTACTTCAGTCAGTCAGGTTATAGGCCTCAGTATAGAGCAAAAAGTACACTGTTTGTATTAGTTGATGATCTCCTGCCAGCACTGAATGAAGCTAAAGAGTTCATACTGATTTTCATTTTTTAAATCTGTCAACAAATTTCTGATCTATTTGATAGACTTTACTGACTTGATCATAGAGGTGGATGTTGTTATGGATGGACTTTCTAGAGTGAGTCTGGTGTATCTTTCTGAGAGGACCAAGAAGGTGGCTGTGAACAATTTTCTCTGCCCCAAGGACTGTCTTCTGCAGTACGCCATAGAGATCTCTTTTGCTCAACATGTATATGAGGTCAATGAGAGGTTTATTCAGGAAACATGAGATATCTTCAGTATTCTGATGACACATCTCCATCATGTCTAACTGAGGAAGAGCAGTGAAGGAAATAACTCAATGATTTTATCCAGATTTTTTTGTAATCCTCACACTGGTCACCTGAAGTAGCTGCCACACATTGAAACTGGGAAAAATGGCAACAGGCTGAGAGAGCATATATTCAATGTAGGGACAAGAAATTAGAGGACTTATTATGGTGTTTTCTGGACCTTAAAGCTAGTGCTGAGCATCAGTAAAAGGGCTATGATTTTTAGGGAAAAAAATGAATAATAGGTTTTCATTTTTAGGGAGTGGTTTGCATCATTGGTTTAGATTTTCAAGTCTCTCTTTGCAAGGAAAAAGATTAGTATTTTTTTTTCAAAAATGGCCAAGATAACCATGCAACATAAATAATATGCAAAGTGGATTTGTGTGAAACTAGACATCCAGGGCTCTCACTCTAACTAGATACCATTTGAACAGAAGTTTGAAAATAATGTGAATGGGATAGATCTCTCTTTCTCTCTCTCACACACACACATACGCACAGTCAGAACAAAGGCTGCTAGTTCTTCAGAAGATTTTTCTCAAGTCTCTGTTCTCTCTTGCACACCTTCTCCCCCTCCTAACTCTTTGCCTCCTGCAGCTGCTGAAATTGCCCAGATTCTAAATAAGGCAGGACTAGTTGGGAAGATACCATGTGCAGTGGGAAGCAGGGGTGAGGATGCAAAAGGCACTGGGGAGGGAAGGGGGCTGACTTGTGATCTTGAGCCCCAGGGTACCTGATGGTGAGAGATGGCTTGTTGAGTTGCAGTGCATACAGAGCTTGAGTTTGTGGATGGGAGGGAGGAGGGAGCAGCAGCAGGAGGACGATACTGGATGGGAGGGGGGGAGAGAGCACCATCTCTATCTTTCTCTCCAGCCTACGTTGCTAACAGAAAGGGGAGGCTCAGACTTCCCTAATATCCATCATCCCCTGCTCCCAACGTGTTCACAGAATAGGCAGAGCAACAAAGAAGATCTCAGAGGTAAGGTCCCCTTCAACTTGTAAATCTGTAGTCTGCTCAACAGAAGGGAAAGCAGGAATAGCAGCATAGGGGAGAGACTAACAGCACCTAGGAATAAGAGTGCAGGGAAGAGTAGCTGGTAGCTCCCTAACAAGAGGAGTGAGGAAGTGTGGTCAGCAGCAACAGAGTAAGGGGGGAGAGGGATTCAGGTCATAAATTAGCATCAGCTGGGAATATCCAGGATTCTGGAGCTTGTGTCCCAGCCCCACAAAGAGTGGAGGAGGAGGAGAGATGGTGGGGACAGTTGCACTATTAGGACAAATGCTATGGCATCTGAAATACAAGGGGCAAACTTGTAAAGCAGGAACCTGAGCTATTGTCAGCTTCTTTGTAGACAGAGGCTTGGATGAAGGCAGTGGAAAGAGATCACCTACATAAGGGAGACCTTGTTCCCGTTTCCCTTACACTCGGTCGTACTTTTTGATTTGCTTTTTTTCTGGGTGTAAGGCTAAGCTCTTGAGGTAGAGACTGCCGCTTGTTTGATGTTTGTACAGACCCTAGCACATTGTGGACACTACTGGAAACGAGTAATAGTAATATAGGAGTTTGTTTGGAAATGTCCTGAATCCTATCAGGAATTAAGGAGTTATAAGGGAGTCCAACATTGTTTTGTGTTTTAGGAGTAAAGTTATTTGGGGATTTTATTTCGATTTTCATTATGAAACACTGCAACCAGAATAAAAAAACAGAGAGCCCGGAATCTTTGTGCCCCCTTCTCACTCCAAGGTTTTAGGGAAAGGTTGAAACTAACAAGTGGTCTCATTTTGTAACCCAGGAATGGGAGAAATGTGGCAATTAAAGTTAATGGACCAGGATTAGGTGGCATAACTGAAGTAGGTTGATTTAGATGCAAGTATACAATGATGGAGTCATCACTTTCCCTTGTCTTGCGAAACCTCGGGAGGATGGTACTGATTCTGATTTCGCCTACAGCAATGTAAATCCATTGTTAACTGTGTAAGTATAAGTTTCAGGCTTGATGTTGCTTTGTTTCACTCTCAGATCTTTGGTATAATCTGTGAACACAGAGGCCAGGAGAGGAGACAAGACACATAATTCACAAAAATGGGACTTTTCTCTCATCAGCTTTTATGACTGTATTAATTGTTATTTCAAGACTCAAAATTTTATTATCGCTTTAAAACAATAAATATGTGGATGACTTTGGGCTTGATCCTGCTTTATTGAAGTCAGAGGAGTTTTGCCATTGATTTCACTTGGAGAACAAGATCAAGTCTTTTTTAAGATAAATGTTTTTGGTTTTTTGTTTAAAGCCCTCTCTTGTTTTGTGAACACATTCTGCCTCTTTTCCAGTGTCCAAGCCCTTATTAAAGCTTTTTCTTTTTTGGAGGTTTAAAAAAGTTGAACTTTTTTTCCTAACAAAATAAAAATTGCTGTATACAAAATTGCTTTTAAGTTGATTGCGAGTTAACTACAGCTTGGATTTTTTTAGAAACTGAGTGTCCTAACTTTTGAAGGGTATAACTGTGATATGTGCATAAAAAGATAACATTAAGGACATGTCTTAAACCCACAACCAGAATGTAAGTTCTATCTGGTTTTACTTGAACTTAATGTGACATTACCTAGTTAGACTGCAATTAGCTGTGCAAATTTGCTTTGTGTGAACAATGCTTCACAAAGATGATTTTATTGTTGTTGC
The DNA here is from genome assembly GCA_032164245.1 of Sternotherus odoratus. Lineage (NCBI taxonomy): Eukaryota > Metazoa > Chordata > Testudines > Kinosternidae > Sternotherus > Sternotherus odoratus. The sequence goes on along the minus strand of JAVMKO010000003.1, from coordinate 22,591,982 downwards.
AGCTCAGATGGACTGATCCAAAAGCTCCTGGAAGTCATTCCATTGACTTGGTGTGTTTTGGATCAGGCCTGTGGTATGAAATCAACCTTTGATGGGAGAGTTCATAAATATATAAGCAGAATAGAATGTGTTAAGGATGGAATTTCACTGATTTCTCTGAACTTCCTTGCTTTGTGGATTTCAGCTAGACATGTGTTACCATATGGGTTCATTTGTCTTTTTGTTGTTCAGTTATAAATACCCATATTCCATTTGTGAAAAGAGTACATACACTTCTGAATTTTTTTTATTTTAACTTAACCTTAGGTTTATTGTCTATTTGTGCATCTAATGTCTCATTAAGTTAATTTTTGACATTATAATTAATAATCTTTGAGATATTACAATATTTCATAACAGTAAATAATCTTGACTTAGTATTATATGAATAGTGTTAAAATTATGGGAAAAATCACATCCTCTTATGCATTAGCCATTTAAAAACTTTTTTGGTGCAGTTGGGTTTCTTTTAAAAATCAGAATATATTCCTTAAGAGGGGCTAATGGCATATAAGGTTTTCATTAAGAAAAGTTTCCAAATATTAGTGAAAAAACACTTCTAAAAACTATTCAACTAAATTTAATTAAATTTTGTTGTTGTTTGCTGTGTTTGTATGCATACAGTTTAAATGAAACCATTTGAAATCTTGGACAGAAATAACTCTTGTAGAAAAAACATTACTGAGATTTTGATATTCCATTTTAGTCCAGGGCAAACTTATCCCTGAGTGATGAACTTCCAAAAATGATGCTTTCTTATAAAGAAAATCTGAAAAATCCATAAATATAGTAGCGATAGTGAGCATACTTATATTTGGGGGGGGGAAAGGAATTCTTTAATTTCTATTGTTTGTGGTTCTTCTAGTGAACAAAAGTCTGAACAGTGAATGGTAAGTGATCTGTCACTCCTTTGTCACCTTAATACAAAATAAACCATTTGCTTGTTTTTCAGTTGGGCTGTTATTTTCTATGGATAATCATCACCATCAATATTCATAAAAAGCCTTACTGTATTCATATGTGTGTGTGTATATAAGAATCACAAATTTTACTCAAAAATTCCTTGCTTTGTCTGGCTTAGATTGTGTTAGACTGTTGCTAAGTATTCAAAGTGTCTACTACAAATATTTATTGTGGAGTATGGGCTTTTAAAATCTGAAACTGGGATGGGAGATGCAACCTTTTGCAAAAGAAACTCAAATCTTTGTTAGCCAAAAGTAAGATTTTGCAATGACAGCAGTTCCTATCTAATAACATCCAGAAAAGTTCTGATAAATATGTTTTTTTTTTCTTTTTTCTTTGTGGAAACACTGCATAATACTGCCTTATTGTTTCCATGTTTGTGTTCTTGTGCTGAATAAAGAAAGTCAGCAATCTGTTTAAGTAGCAATATTTTCAATGGCATGTTTTTTCAAAAAATAATAAAGGGGAGCTGGCATTTGGACGTGGAGTGTCTTACAGAAAATGTAATATTTTAAAATATAAAACATGAATACTGGCAGAATGGTGGCAATACTTTAGCCTCATAAAACTGTATTAACAATTGTAAAAGCAATCTATGGCAATGTTAGACACTGTGTAATTATACAGTATATGTAAATGAAGGAAAAATTATTTTTATAGACAGTATTTAAATGTGTTTTCATAAAATAATGAGTAGTAAGGGAGAATTGTCATCAAGGAGGCCTTTAAAGATACCAAAGAGTAATTTGAATGTTTTCCTTAAGGAGTTAATCCTTATATTAAAATTCACTTTTTAAAAATGGCTACCTATAAAGTGGCAGATTTTTTTTTAAGCTACTCTGTTGATTTTTAAAGGCCCTTAATAAGATCCTGGTTCTAGGCAGTGGTCTTCCTCTGTTTTTATAAAGAGAGGGGAGCAAACTATGTGTATTCTAGCTTTTGCTGTATGGGTAAAGTCATTCACATGTCAATTTTTACAGGATCAGACCCTAAGATTTAGTTATTTTGATTTTGGATATCTTTGCTGCTGGGTTACTGGGAGTGGGGAGGGGAGAGGTAGAACTTCCTGTGATTGATTAATCTGGCTGACTTTGTGTTAGTGTACTTCCTCCAGGCGTTAGCTATTTAGTTTTGTTTATGAATAGGTTCTATGTTTGATCTGAATCTAATGTTGGTTAAGTAGTTCTTGCCCCAATTTTTAATTTTTTTTAGAAATGTGGCAGTTACAAGTATAGTAACTTGTCTCAGTATGTCATTTATAGAATCTCCAAGTAAAATTATCTCAAACAGAATTTCCACAAATCAAGGACTTGATTCTATAAACCTCACTCTTGTCTGCAATATCTTTGTGTTAAATGTGTTTTCTTGTGTGAGTAAAGGTTACAAGATTGCTGCATTGGGCTGTTTGGTCTCAGTCCTACAAAACTTTATGCACATACTGGAATTGTGCTGGATTTCAGTTGATTTACAGATAAGCATATGCCTAAAACCACAATCTGGGCCCATATAAGTAACTTTATTTACAAGAAGAATAGATACATCAAGTGTGATGGGGCAAGGCCAGATGGCTATAGGAAAGTGATGAGGAACAGATATGTTAGTCCCAGGCTAAACAAATCCCTGGTATCATTGGAATCAAATGGCAGTTGTTCCAAGATAATCAAGACACCTGGGGCCAATTAAGAACCTTCTAGAAAGCAGTAGAAATAGCTAGCTTGATTGGGACACCTGAAGCCAATCAGGGGCTGGCTGAAACCAGTTAAAAAAACCTTCCAGTTAGTCAGGTGGTCGCGCATGTCAGTAGCTGTGGAAGGAAGTTGTGCTGTTGGTGAGACTGAGTGGTAAACACCATATCGTACACAAGGAAGGAGGTCCTGAGGTAAGGATGAAGTGGAGTTTGAGGAAGCGGGGATTGCTATGGGGAAGTAGCCCAGGGAATTGTATGTGTTCTGTTGCGGTCAGCCATCATAGCTGATACTATTAGGGTCCCTGGGCTGGAGTGCGGAGTAGAGGGCGGGCCCGGGTTCCCCCCTTTCTGCCTCCCCTAATTAATCACTGAGATTGGGAGACAACAGAGACTGTACAAGGAAGTCTCCTCACCTCCCTCGCTGGCTTCTGATGAAAATGGCTCAATAGGCTGTGACCCTTGTCTGCCTCTGAGGCTAGTGAAATCCGCCAGGAAACACAGGATCCATGGAGACAAGGACAGAGTTTTGTTACACAAGCTAAAAGAAAAAGAACCTTCCTACCTAATATTTTTTAATTTATTGAAGAAAATTTTCATTTTAATATTATTTATACATTTCCATTTGTATACTTGAGGATCTTGATCCTACAACCATTATGGATCCAATTCATTTTGAGTAGTATCTTACTCCATGAATATTCACACTCCAGTCATTGGAGTGCTTTGTGGAGTAAAGTATGTGAGTAAGGTTTCAGAATCTGTCTCTTCTTGAATAAAGGTTATAAGATTGGTCTTTTATCTTTCATTTCTTCTTTTACTTTGATTATTTTTTTATTTTCACTCTCAGACATTGCTGCTAAGGCTTAGGTAGCCATTGAACAGTTTTGGATACTTTCCATTCTAATCAGTAGCTGTAACTCCACGTGACCATGCCAGCCAGTAGACAGAGAAAGTTACAAAAACAACTCTAATCGGAAAATCAAAATCTAGTCTTTCCTTCTTGAATGAAAGTTCAACTGTGATAAATCAGTGCAAGGACTTCTGGCGTAGTTTAATGAATTAATTCAGTTAATCTCTTTAAGATACTCTGGGTAAAAATCTTGTTCCCTGTTTAGTTTCATTTGTTTTGGAGGGGGAATTGGGAGAGAGAGTTATAATCTTCATTATATCTCAATTACCCCAGTGCAAACATAGATCCTCAGCTTGTCATATCTCCATTTGAAATCACTGGAGCTATGACAACACCAGCCTAGGAGCTGCTGCCCTCTGCCACCATGACAAGATTAGACTCCTCTTTGTTATTGAACCACTTTCTTTGACACAGATATATTTTCACAATTTAAAAAAGAATATTCTTTATATTTAGCAAAGTGCACTAGTGTTAGTTCACTAGTATTAGAGGAGTTGAAGCATTAACAGTTTTGAAATAAAATTGTACATGCATGAACACACATAAGTCTTATCCATGTCAGCACCTAAAGGGCAACATAAATCATTTTATAAATATACATTATCCTAAATTAAAAATGAAACAACCAGCTGGATATCACTAGTGAAATGAAAATATTTTAATTTCATTAGTAAAATAACTTTTTTAAAGCACTTTATATAGATTAATGAAGTCAGTCCCATGAAACCCCTCTGAAGAAGTGTGTTAAGTACTGTCTGCATTTTGCATATTGGAAATAAGACTGGAAGGGACCTCCTTAGACAGTAAGTCCAGTGCCCCTCTTTTACAGGCAGCCTGATTGGTAATGAGACCTTGTCTGTGCAGGAAATACCCCACCCCAACATGTTTTTTGTTTGTTTGTTTTTAAATAAATTATATAGTTATAATTAAACCAAAAGGGTAGATCCTCACTGCTTTGTCTGAAACAGCTTAAGCTACCTACCTTCTGAATCATAGCATCCACACAGCACTGTGCTTTTTCAAAATAAACATACAGCATTCTGGGCAGGTATCCCAAGGTCCAGTGTTCTGCCACTAGTCTCAATGCATTATGGGTTATGGTGCATTCTGGGATATGAACTGGAATTCTGTGATTTGGGCTCAAGCTCCCAAGATTCCTTCCCACAATATCCCATAATTTGTCTGACTTGCTGTCCAGAATCATTTTCAAACTGTTTCAGTTTCACACAAATGTTTAACAGCTGTCAGGCAGCATAAAGGAAGAACTACTGAGTACCATGATCCTGGTCACTATTAATATGAATAGGGTGCTCCATTGGCACTGGAATAATGCAGGCAGGTGGCTATGGAGGAGATGGAAATTCACCATCGTGATATCACACGGATTCTGCTGTAGGAGAATGAAAGCAGTTATTTCTGCATGACTGGTTCCTGGATCAGCTTGACTTAGTGGTGTGCCACTTCTTGATGCAGCCAAGCAGCTCCTACTGGTAGGACAGGATAATGATGCAGACCTGGGATGAATGCAAAACTTTGGGATGTGGAAGGGCACTTCCTGGAAATCTGCAGAGAGCTCACCTGAAGCTGTAGCATTACACCACTAACATGAGAGTCCCCCTCAGTATGGAGAAGTGTGTGGCCATCACCCTCTGGAAGTTGTCCACCCCTGACTGCTGCCAGGCGGTAGCTACCCAGTTTGTAAAACTGTTGTCAGGGTTGTTGTCATGGAGGTGTGTGCTGCTATTGAGAGTGTGCTAATGCTCCGGGTCATAAAACTTGACAATGAGCAGAAGGTTGTTGATGGCTTTGAATGCTTGGGGTTCCCAAATTGCACTGGAGCCAGTGATGGGACTCATGTGGCTATTATTTGTTTCCCGCCCCCCCACCTACCAGAGCTTGGTGTACATCAACAAAAATGGGTATTTCTCCATGGTTATGCAAGGCCTGGTCGATCACCATGGCAGGTTTATTAATGTGGGGTGATCAGCAAAGGTCTGTGTGGCCAGAATCTTTAGAAACTGTCATTTGTTTTCTACCATGAAAAATTGAACTTTTACTCCCCAAACAACTATGAATATTAATGGTGCTATGGTTTCAACTGCTATCTGGGAGATCTATCTTATCTGTGGATTTCCTGGCTTATGAAGTTTTGTTACAAGGCAGTTGGATGGATAAGGGAAAAGAGCTATTTAAGTGTACCCTGAATAGCTGCAGGAGTGTGCATTTGGAAGATTGAAGGGAAGGTAGAGGTGTCTCATAACAAGACTGGAGGCTTTTGAAGGATATCTGCCTTGTGTTATGGCTGTTTGCTGTGTTTTGCACAATATTTGGGAGAGTAAGGGAGACAGCTTCACTGATTGATGGAGGCAGAGGTGAAGACACCTTAATGCATAAGCCTTGAATTGATTTTATTAGGAAAGGATGTTATTAGGGAGAGCTAGACCTTAATGAGTGCAGCTGCAATTAATACACTTTGTTTTGACACACGAGACAGTGCAAATTTGTAAACTAAACTCATGCTGAAATAGCCAAAGTACAGGCAGACAGAATCACTAAAATGTGTTTGTGGGTTTGTAGCTGTTTTCTTCATCTGCCAACAAAATGGCAGATGAAATGTCATGTTAATAAATGCAAAGTAATGCTCATTGGAAAACATAATCCCAACTATACATACAAAATAATGGGGACTAAATTAGCTCTTACTAGTCAAGAAAGAGATCTTGGTGTCACTGTGGATAGGTCTCTGAAAAGATCCACTCAATGTGCAGTGGCAGTCATATAAGTGATTAGAATGTTAGGGACCACTAGGAAAGGGATAGATAATGAGACAGAAAATATCATAACGTCACTGTATAAATCCATGTTACCATGCATCCATACCTTTAATACTGTATGCAGTTCTGGTGACTCCTATCTCAAAAAGGATTTATTAGAATTGGAAAAGGTACAGAGAAGGCCAGCAAAAATTAAGGATATGAAACAGCTTCTGTATGAGGAGCGATTAACAAGATTAGGACATTTCAGCTTGGAAAAGAGATGACTAAGGTGATATGATAGAGGTCTATAAAATCATGGCTATCGTGGAATAAGTGAATAAGGAAGTATTCATTCCTTCACATAGCACAAGAGCCAGGGATCACACAGTAAAATAGGCATCAGGTTTAAAACAAACAAAAGGAAGTACTTCTTCACACGACTCATAGTCAACCTATGGAACTCATTGCCAGGGGATGATGTGAAAGCCAAAACTATAACATTGTTCAAAAAAACCCTAGATAACTTCATGGAGGATAGGTCCATCAGTAGCTATTAGCCAAGATGTTCAGGGTTGCAACCCCGGGCTCTGGGTGTTCCTACCATCTGATTGCCAGAAGCTGAGAGTGGACGATGGGATGAATCATTTGATGATTGCCTGTTCTGTTCATTCCCTCTGAAGCATCTGGCATTGGCCACTGTCAGAAGACAAGATAGGTGGACTATTGATCTGACCCAATATGGCCATTCTTATGTTCCTTGCTTTGGAGGGTGGAATGGCATGAGAACTCTGTTGCTTGCAATTGGGGAAGTGAAAGGGGTCTGCCCACATCCTGTATTCTCAATTGACTGCAGGGCAGGGTTAGCCTGGGGGTGTTAAACACGAGCACAGTGCAAGAATGTTCGGCAAACTTGTCTGCTTCAGCATCGTGTCCAACATTTCTGCATCTCCCTTTCTCTGTCCAGCTGGTCTATACACTCTCATCACAGCTTCTTGCAATATTCCTTGTTTTGCAACACGATTAAAGAGCAAGACATGTCCCATCTACCAATTTAAAGATGTGTTTAATCCACAGAGACATCATATCGGCTCAAGGCATCCTGTTTGGACAATTCCCTTCAGGAACCTCAATAACAGGTGGTGTAGTAGATGGTGAGAAGAAGCTTCAAACACAGCTGATCCCTATCTCATGACAGATCTGACAATCCAGCCCCCTGGTTATGACCTTCCATGCCATCTTTGGGTATAGCTCAGTCACTTCACATGTGCTTCTAATGACTATAGCTGGAACCTTTTTTGACAGGTATGCATCTTATTTTTTCTTTCACCACAGTAAAACTGCCTCAGATGCAATGTGTTTGTCTTAATTTTATTTCTCAGCCACCTGGCAATCGTGCTTAGTGCTGCATAGGTGGGGGGAGAGGGAATGGAAATATCAAGGAATTTGGAAATAGTGGGTGGGGGGAAGTGCTGAGTTTGGTGTCTGGGTATGGAATTTTTTTTATAAAGCCACCTTTAATCATTTTAAGTGCAGGACTGAAGGTGCTGCCCAAGGATGGACACATCTGTCCTCTGTTTAACAATAGCCACAAGACATGGCAGCACATAGCTGGTATCTGGAAGAAAGCTTTCCAAATCCACCAAAAGAGGCATGAGTGGAACAGAATTGAAATGCAGCTTTTAATACATACAGTAGACTCTCAATTATCTGGGATGATTGGGAAAACCTTAATCCCGGTTAATAAAATCCTGGATTATCAAGCGTCTACTTGGGGGGGGGGGAGGGTTCGCCGGCTGTCCTGGGAGTGGGGGATGGTGGTGGTCCCTGCCCCAGTCAGCTCCCCTGCTAGCCTGCGTGTGGGAAGCCCAGGCTGGCAGCGGGAGCTCAGCCCCCGGCTAGCAGGAGCCTGCGGGGAAACGCTAAAGCGGCAGCCGGTTGAGCGCTCAGCCTGCCGCCGCTTTGGGGTTTCCCCCCAGGCTCCTGCCAGCCGGGGGTCTCAGCCCGGTGCCAGCCTGGGCTTCCTACACCCAGGCTGGCAGGGAGTTGAGACCCTGGCTGGCAAGGATCCACTGGGGGAAACCCCAAAGCGGTGGCAGGCTGAGTGCTCAACCCGCCACCGCTTTGGGCTCTCTCCCCAGGCTCCTGCCAGCTGGGGTCCTGCTGCCTGCCCCAGTCAGCTCCCGCTGCCAGCCTGGGTGTAGGAAGCCCAGGCTGGCAGCGGGAGCTGAGACCCCCGCTGCCAGGAGCCTGCGGGAAAAGTCTAAAGCAGCAGCAGGCTGAGAAGCGGCAGCAGCCGAGCTCTCAGCACGCTGCCGCTTTAGAGTTTCCCCCCAGGCTCCTGCCAGCCAGGGTCTCAGCTCCCGCTGCCAGCCTGGGCTTCCTACACCCAGGCTGGCTGCAGGCTGAGACCCCAGCTGGCAAGGGGCCAGTGGGGGAAACCCCAAAGCAGCAGCGGGCTGAGCGCTCAGCCGGCCGCCACTTTGGGGTTTCCCTGGCTGGCTCCTTGCCAGCCGGGGTCCCGCTGCCTGCCCTAGTCTGCTCCCGCTGTCAGCCTGGGTTCCCTACACCCAGGCTGGCAGCGGGAGCTGAGTGGGGCAGGTGGCAGGACCCCTGCTGGCAGGAGCCTGGGGAGAGAGCCCAAAGCGGCGGCGGGCTCAGCACTCAACCTGCTGCCGCTTTGGCCTTTCCCCCAGGCACCTGCCAGCCAGGGTCTCAGCCCACTGCCAGCCTGGGTTTCCTACACCCAGGTTGGAAGCAGGCTGAGACCCCAGGTCGTAAGGGGCCAGTGGGAGAAGCCCCAAAGCAGTGGCAGGCTAAGGACTCAGCCTGTCGCCGCTTTGGGGCTTCCCCTACCGACTCCTTTAGACATCCCGGTTAATCCGCAGCCCGGTTAACCCGTGCCCGGATAATCGGGAATCTACTGTATGATCTAGTCCGGATGGCATGCTCAGGCTGATGGGGGAGCAAACTGATATGCTTCACTGTCTGGTGGATCTAATGCGGGACAGGCAGCAAGACCACAGACTGCTGCTGCAGCCCCCGTATAACCACCCTCTCTCCTCCCCAAGTTCCATAGCCTCCTCACCCAGATGCTCAAGAACACGTGGGGGGAGGCTCCGGGAACCGACATACTCAACCCCAGAGGATTGTTCAAGGAGCAGAAGGCTGGCATATATGAAATTTTGATTTGGTTTCTGGACTTGTCCTTCCCGCCTCCTCCACCCTGCTAACCCTTCCTAACCTACTACCCCTTCCTCCCCCACGCCACCTTCTGATTTCTCTCAATATGTTGTTCAACAAATAATAAATGTAACCCTTCTGCCCATCAGAGTTGGCAGCAACAAGGGCCGGGTTCAGTATCCAGCGGTTCCATTCCAATGACACAATACGAAACAGGCTCCAGCCCCCACCCAGTGACCTGGGACAACCATATACCACCCTTCTGGGCGCCTTTAAGAGGCAATACTTCCCCTCTCGCAAGCACAGAGTCTGAGTGTACCAAAACCCTTTTAATAACAGAGAAACAATGTGGCATTATATTGGGGAAACACGTCAACCAGGATTCATAAACCAAACCATGAACCAGAATCCCCTCCCCCCCCCAACAAATGGGCTGTGTCCTTCACCTTTGGTTCTTGAGCCCCACACGCCCCAAAGTCACCCATGGTCCCAAAAGTCCAACAGCCCAAAAGTCTCTGCAGAGTTCAAAAGTTCACTAGCAGAATCTTACCTCCCCACCTGGGTGGAAATGGGGGGGGGGGGGAGGTTAAGGGGCACCTTACATGGTCAGAGGCCGACTGCCCCACCTCTCCATGGGGTTCTGCTGCAGTCCTCACCATGAACCATTCTGTCAGCTGCCCAGGAACTTCTCTGCTGCGCCAGCCACTCCGCTAGCAGTCACCCAAACTTCTCCACTCCATCTGCTGCTGCTGCACATTGCCAGCCACTCCGCTAGTGGTCACTCGGACTGCTCCACTCCATCAGCTGCTCAGCAATACAATTTCAGGCCCCCCTACTCAACACAGTGCTCAGTGATTTCAGCTCTTAAGTGATCTCAGCTCTCAAGTGATTTCAAGTTATAGTAGGGGGGGCTTAGTACAGATGCCCTACAGGGCCCAAAGTGAGTTCAGCTTAGCAGACTGAACCTAGAATCCTAATGGTATCAAACATTAGCTCTGACATTCCACAGTGGAGAGAGACAGGGTGCAATAGGCTTTTATAGGACCCTCAGACAAGGCCTTCACCAAAAGTTTTAGAGACCTATCCATTGCCTCTCTCAATTCAGTGGGTTTTGGAACTCCTACCCCTTGGCCAGTGAGTGCTACCTAGGTGATGTGAGTCCCTCCATCATGACAAAGGCCAAGTACATGTCCCAATCCCTCATTCACATAATCAGGTTAACAACATTTTATCATTCCTGCCCCAATAACAGGGAACCTGGGGATCCCATAGCAGCAGAAGTGACCATTTGGCTTCTGTGAGTTCAGACTAGGTGCAGTGGGTGTGACTATGTGACTATGCAAATAACATCAGTTGAAGTTATTTTCCACAGCTCGCTGCAATTCCCTCCATTCCCCACTAGATGTCAGGGTGGAGCTCATCCTGACACTGCTTACATCAAGAACGTTTTTTTAAACAATTGTGACTTTATTTCCTTCAATATATATAGGGGGCGGGTAACGTCAAGGAGAAACAAACTTCAACTGTCACACTGTATCCTGGCCAGTCATGAAACTGCCTTTCAAAGCTTCTCTGATGCACAGCGCACCCTGCTGCACTCTTCTAATCACCCTCTTGTCTGACTGTGCAAAATTGGCTGTCAGGTGATTTGCCTCAACCTCCCACCCTGCCATAAATGTCTCCCCTTTATTCTCACCAGATATTGTGGCACAAGCTGCAATTACAATTGGATATTGGTTTTGCTGAGATCTAACCTAGTCAGCAAATAGCGCCAGCGAGCTTTCAAATATCCAAATGCACATTCTACCACCATTCTGCACTTGCTTAACCTATAGTTGAACTGCTCCTTACTACTGTCCAGGGTGCCTGTGTACGGCTTCATGAGCAATGACATTAAGGGGTAGGCTGGGTACGTGAGGATAACTATAGGCATTTCAACTCCCGGAACAGTAATTTTCTGGTCTGGGAAGTAAGTCCCTTCCTGCAGCTGTTCAAACAGACCGGAGTTCCTGAAGATGTGAACTTTTCCTGGCAATCCCACATTGATGTCAGTGAAACGTCCCTTGTGATCCAGCAGTGCTTGCAGCACCGTGGAAAAGTACCCCTTGCAGTTTACGTACTGGCCACCCCGGTGTTCCAGTGCCAAGATAGGGATATGCATTCCGTCTGTTGCCCCACCACAGTTAGGGGACCCCAGCACATTAAGGCCATCCACAATGGTCTGCACATTTCCCAAAGTCACTACCCTTCATAGCAGCTGGTCAATGATTGCATTGGCTACTTGCAGTACAGCAGGCTCCACAGCAGATTTGACCACTCCAAACTGATTCGCGACTGACCAGTAGCTGTCGGGCATTGCAAGCTTCCACAGGACATTCACTTCTCAACTGTGAGGGCTGCTCTCATTTTGGTGTCTTTGCTCTTCAGCGCAGGGGAAAGCAAGTCACAAAGTTCCATGAAAGTGGCCCTACGCATGCGAAAGTTTCACAGCCACTGAAAATCATCCCATACCTGCAGCATTATGCGGTCCCACCTGTCTGTGCTTGTTTCCCGGGCCCAGAATCGGCATTCCATGGGATGAACCTGGCCCAATATCACCATGATGTCCCACTTGCCACATGGCTTTCTTGTAAGAACATCTGTGTCCATGTCCTTATCACTATCACTAACAGTGATTGCACTGTTGTCACTTCCTTAGCCACTTTGACAGGTTCTGCAAATACTGCTGAATAATGCGAGAGTTATTTACAATAGTCACAACTTCAGCAGTGAGCTGAGCAGGCTCCATGCTTGCCATGATATGGCGCAAAACAATTGTCTGCTGTACTTTGTATGGAGGGAGGGGCAACTGACGAGATGTGCCCAGGAAAACCTGGGAGAATGTTTTTGCCCCATCATGCACTGGGAGCTAAACCCAGTATTCCAGTGGGTGGTAGAGACTGTGGAAACTGCGATAGCTACCCATAGTGCACCACTCTGAAAGTCGATGCTAGCCTCGGTACTGTGAATGCACTCTGCCAACTTAACACGTTTAGTGGGGACACACACAATCGAATGTATACAGTCTGTTCAGAAAAATCGACTTCCATAAATTTGATATAATTTCATACTGTAGACGTGCCCTTAAAGGGGGAAGTTAGGCATGGCATGATTTGTTCTTGACAAATACATGTTGGCTATTACTTATGACAGTATTATCTTCTAGGTGTTTACACATTTATTGTTTAATAATTTCTTCCAGTATCCCTCCAGATACTTTGTCCCTTTTTAAAGATAGGTACTATGTTGCCTTTCTCCAGTTCTCTGGAACCTCACTTATCCTCCATGAGTTCTCAAAGACAATTGCTAACGGTTCTGAGATTGCTTCAGCTAAGTTTTTAAAATATCCTAGCCTGGATTTCATCAGGTCCTGTTGTCTTGAATACATCTAGTTTACCTAAATATTCTTTAAGTCATTTTTTCCCTATTTTGACTTGTGTTCCTCCCCCCCTTGTTGTTGATGTTAGCATAATTATTAAATATCTCATCACAATGAACCTTTTTAGTGAAGACTAAAGGAAAATAGGCATTAAACACCTCAGCCTTTTTGATGTTTAATGCCTGTTTTGCTTTAGTCTTCACTAAAAAGCCTCTCCTTCCCCACTAGTAAAGAACCTATACTTTCCTTCATCTTTCTCTTAATGTATTTGAAGAACCTATTCTTACTGACTTTTTTGTCCCTTGCTACAGGTAACTCATTCCATGCCTTAGCCTTTCTGATTTTGTCCCTACAAATTAGTGGATGAAACAATGGTATTGGGAGAAGGGATTGAAGTTTATTCAGAACTAGTTAATTTTGTCAGAAAGGAGGGGCCTATTCAGGAAGTATGGCTCCAACTAAATCAAAACAGAGCCAGATTGCTGGCATGTAAAATTAAAAAGGTTGTAAGGGAGTTTTTAAACTAAGGTTTTAGTTTAAGCAGGGGGTTGGACTAGATGACCTCCTGAGGTCTCTTCAACCCTAATATTCTATGATAAATCCTGGCCCTATTGAAGTCAATGTGAGTTGCCACTGATTTCAGTGGCGCCAGGATTTCACCTTCTATTATTAAGATAATATCCTATAACTTGCAAAATTCACATCATAATCCCAAGTATAGGTAGTTACCTACAAAAAACAGTGTAAGAGCAGAAACCTCTCTCAACCCCCCCTCCCCCCCAATTTTACCCTCTTATGGCCTGATCCAATGTGACTAAAGTCAACAGAAAAACTCACCTGCCTTCAGTGGGAGCTGGATAAGTCCCCTACTTGACTTTGTTAGGACTACTCATATGTGTAAGGGTTTGCAAAAATGAGACCTTAATATGTTGTTCTTTTATCGACTTAATTATTTTTTCCATTTGTTTTTGCCCACAAGTATTACAGTCTGCATGGTAACTTAAAAGGTGCCTTACAGTCCCAGGACTTTTATAAGTATAACAAGTGATATATGCCAATTTGACTGTAATGCAAAACAATTGTGAATTGAAGGAAGGCTTTACTGACTGTCTGTAAGAAGGAAATAATTACTCTTGCATAAATTAATTTAGAATGCTGGCTTCAAGAATAAATCTGGATTTTTGAGAATGGTTTCTTAAAACAAGTTCTCCCTTTTGTTCCTCCCCCCTTTTTATAAATTAGATTCATTCCAGTGGTACATTAGAACACAAAGGTATTATGGAAAGTGAAATAAATCCCTAGCTTATTGGCTGAATCTGGAGAGAATTTTTGACATGGCTGACCATCCTTCAAACGAGATCTTTGTGTCAGAGTGCAGAGGTCAGAGTATAGACGCCTTGGGAAATCAAAAGATGGTGAGACGAATGGCTGGGATTTCCAGCAGCCTGAGAGTGCTCTTTTGTTTTCATTGGTCAGTTGTTGGGGATGATGCCTTTGGACATCAAAGAAATGTCTAAACAGTGTTATCTAGCCCTGTCCTTTGCCCCCTGCCATGTAATGGGCCTCTTTTCAGGAAAACATTGAGAAAGCTAAGAAAGCGAGTTGGCCCATACTAGTGCTATCAATTCAGCAAGAGCACAGATCAATAACATTTGCATTAGCCACTAAAACAATCTGTTAGTTACTAGAAATGTAAATTGCTCAAACCTATAAATTATACATCATACATTCAGGAAGCAGCTTTCATGTTTGTTGATCACACTTGAAAAAACAGTGGGAAGACCTTATTCTTTAAAGAATTTCATTTTTGCCTGTTGTGTGGTATTTGGAAGAGCTGTTTCTTGAGAAATAAAACAAGGGAATAGGACCTTCCTTTGCTCCCCAAAAGCCTGTCACACTTATGTATGGGATGTACATAATTTTTTTTTAAGGGCAACAGAAGCTGGTATTCGATGCATTTCAGGCTTGAGTGTTTAAAGGAACTTTGCCATTGTTTTACAGGGGACCATGCTTCCCATGGAAACTAATGGCAGTACAAAAGCAAACTGCGCCAGACATATTCTAGCTATTTCCTATTCACATTTCTGTTATGCTGATTAAAGAGTAACCATTGTTAAATGTTCCTTTGTGCTAAAATGTTGAATTTTAAGCTATACATTTTCTGTGAATAAACAATATTGTTAAAATAGTCAGATGTAATATGCTTTTTAAAAATTTGCCCTGAAAACATGAAAAAATATAAAAGCTGACTATTCTGATCTGTTTGGTCTGTATGTGTAAATTGGACTTCGCTATATTTTGTTTATTTCCTAGGTCTTCTGTATTTCTTCCCTGAGAAGTACAATTTAAAGACCCAGTCCTGAAAAGTCTGATGTTCATGGCCCTGATCCAGTGAACTCAATGGGAGTCCTTCCATTGACTTCAGTGGATCTGGCCCATGTATATCTTTATGCATAGTCAATAGTTCCATTAAATTCAATACTCAAAGTTAAGCATATTCTAAGCCTTTGCAGGATCAAGGCCTAAAACAATAGAATTTGTGGTTATGAATCTGTCCCTAGGAAGGTTTAAAGTAGACAGTTATTATCAAAGGACACTGCCTACATTTTTGTGACAAACAATTAACAAATAGCATTGAACAATGACTGTAATCACTTGTTAGGCAACAAGTGTATTTTTAAATGGGTTCAAAATACAAAACGGGAACCACAAAGTTACAAAAATATAGCTTAGGATAATTTATGTTTAAAGTAATTTAGGGATGATTTACAGAATAGCACTAGTGCTTATAGACACACTGTAATAGAGCTGAGTTGTCAGATACATTTTAAAAAATGCCTAAGTTGCTTAGGCACTTTTCAAAGTTGTAGTTATCATTTTTACATGGTGCTGTCATGGTAGACCTAGAGTAAGATTGAGAACTTTGAAGATAAATTTGACCACATACCAAAGAATAGCCATGTTGTTGTAATCTCAAAAGCGTTCAGAGAAGACAGCAATACAAATATATAGGAAACCTAATTTGAACTCAATGTGCAATACTTATTTATCTAAGCCAAGAAATAATTTAAACTTATAAAAGTAAAGCTAAAGTATGTTTAATTTAAAGTGCTAAACAAAAAATGTAAGTGTTAATCCTCAGTGAAATGGATGGCTAAAAAAGCTGCATTTTGTCTGAGTAAAGTTAAGAAATTTAAGGGTAACACATTTTTGAAGATCTGAAATAAAACAATTTTACGTGTATATATTTTCTTGATGTAAGAACTTTTATGCCAAGTTTCAGCCCCAAGGTCATTTTGGAATTGAGAAGCGAAAGTTTTGAAATGTAGATATGAGTGAACTTGCACTAAAACAATACATGAGCCTAATATCACTATTGTAGGTTAAAATTAAATTCAGTTTTATAGAACAAAATTCTCAGTAGCAGTGTGCTGGAGTAACATTACTCACTTGGTTGAGGTGTAAATTGGAAAATAATATTTTGGATTGATACATGATTCTTCATTAATCATTTATATCCTAGGCTAGTAAAGGGAGAGTGAAGAGCCTGAGAGATGCTAACATGCATGAGTGATCAAAGGGAAGCTAGAATGTTTGTGTTTTTTCTTTAGTGTTACAGTAACATTCCAAAGTAGCTACTTGTTCACCACTTTGCCAGACTGTGTGATTTGAGAGGAAAGGTGCCAAGATCATGAATACCTGTAGGTGTCTGTTTATATCTCTCTCTGTATTGTACAGGATACTTTCAGAAAAAGTTAGGGAATATGGAGTTGCATGTTATTTAGTATTCTACTTTATCTTCAGCTCATTTTCTCCTGGTGTAGTACTTAGTTCTCAGTTGGAGCTATATCCTGAAAACATGAATATATTTAGATTTACACAGAGAATAGTCCTACTGAATGGAGCGGCATTAATCATGTGCATGTGTATAAGTGTTTGTAGGACTTGAATCTCTATCTTGGGTTAGCTGATGGTTAGATAGGCAGGATTCAAATTTTCATCAGAGGTGATACAAATATGTCTGATCTATGGATTACTCTTTTGGTAGTTCCTCAGCAGATCACATTTTATGTTGGGGTGGGGGTGGGGGGGAATGTCACTAAAAAGGAAAAAAATCCAGGCATTCCCTATGAAGACTCCCAGAGCATCATGGCAAACATGGGAGCCTGGCTTACAAAAGCCTGGTCTTGGCAGTGCCTCTACCTTTGATTATCTCAGCTTCTTCAGAATTTTATACCCTAGGATTTTAGGCTTAGTCCTTTCCCTTCAGCCCTATCACCTGTTCCTATCTTGCAGTCTTACTTCGGGTGGGGGGTGGGGAAAGGAAATCAGACACCTAAACTAAACAAAGATGCTGTTGTTCTGCTAGAGCCATCTTCTCTAAAACTTCTGCCAAAAACTGAAATCATTCTTTCTTCAAAAGGTGGGCATCATTTTTTGTTTTGCTTAAATTACTGGTGTGGAAAGAGAGCCTCACTTTGTGCGGAGGCCCTCCCATGATAACTGTTCTAATGAATAGGGCCCTGGGAGGCAAGAACCTCAGTTCTTGACAAGTCTATCCTTGTTGCAATATATGCTCTCCAGGATGAGTCAGAGGAGCAGAGTCAGTGCTCTGCCTATTTCCCACCCTTCCCATCTACTCCGGTGAGGTGGGTTATGAACATAGGAGCTCTGCAGAGCTTGCTTCCCTCAGCCTTACGCCCCCATACTCTCTTGAGCTGGCACTCAGGCTGAGCCACAATCTAGCCACAGATAGGTGTTTCCGTTCATTATTTAAGCTATTTGCCAATTGGGTAATTGTGTTTATCACTCATTACTGATCTAAAGGTCCTTTTGGAATTATTTTTTCCAGTTAATGCAGAGGATAGGAAATTGCACTGGCCTTTATTGTGCAGCACCTTAAAAGTTGCATAAGGTTTTCTGTAGATGGCCAAGTGTCAACATTAACATCACGGTAACTTGTTGGATATGGAGGCAAGAGGATGCCTGAAATGGGAGAGCATGTGTGACTAGTGTGATGCTCTAATCCAGGGGTCGGCAACCTTTCAGAAGTGGTGTGCCGAGTCTTCATTTATTCAATCTAATTTAAGGCTTTGCGTGCCAGTAATACATTTTAATGTTTTTAGACGGTCTCTTTCTATAAGTCTATCATATACAATTAAACTATTGTTGTAAGTAAAGTAAATAAGGTTTTAAAAATGTTTAAGAAGCTTCATTTAAAATTCAATTAAAATGCAGATCTTATCAGTTCAGTGCAGGGGTGGGCAAACCTTTTGGCCCAAGGGCCACATTGGGGTTCAAAATAGTGCGGAAGGCCGGGTAGGGAAGACTGTGCCTCCCCAAACAGCCTGGCACTGCCCCTATCCGACTCCCACTCACTTTCCACCCCATGACTGCCCCCTCAGAGCCCCTGACACATCCAACCCTCCCCCTACTCCTTGTCACCTGATTTCCCCCTCCGGAGACTCCCCCCACCCTAGCTGCCCCCCAAGACCCCACCCTGTACCTAAGCCCCCCTGCTCCTTGTCCCCTGATTGCCCCTTCCAGTGACCCCACACTCTAACTCCCCCTCCAGGCCCCCCTCCCATGTAATCCCCCCTTCTCTTTATTCCCTTACTGCCCTCTCCCGAAACCCACCCACACTAACCACCACCACCCCCAGGAACCCCACCCCCTATCTAAGCCCCCTAGACTTTGTTCCCTGACTCTCCCCTCCCGAGACCCTCCACCCACCCTAATCACCATCCAAGCCGCCCCCAACCCCCATTCTTGCTTACTTTGCTCAGCTGGGTGCAGTCCCCCGGTTCGCTGTTCTCGCCTGGCCCCAGCAACTAGGCCCGGCACCCCAGGCCGGAACTTGGACCCCCCCCAGCACATGGGGCGATGAATGCGGGACCCTGTGGCTCCCCTTGGCTCGGCCCGGCGCATGGGGCGGGGAGTGCGGTGCCCCGCGGCTCCCCCTGGCTTGGTCTGGTACCCGGGGCGGGGAGCGCAGGGCCCCGCGGCTCAGCCCGGCACCCAGGAGACTGATTACAGAATGGATCAGGTGTGGAATCAACAGTCTTCAAAATGGTATTAAAAGTATAGTTATGTTAGTGTGCTAACTGTTCTCAGTGGTAGCAGATGGCAGAGCAAGGAGTAATGGTGTCAAGTTGCAGTGGGGAAGGTCTAGATTGGATATTAGGAAAAACTTTTTCACTAGGAGGGTGGTGAAGCACTGGAATGGGTTACCTAGTGAGGTGGTGGAATCTTCTTCCTTACAGGTTTTTAAGGTCAGGCTTGACAAAGCCCTGGCTCGGATGATTTAGTTGGGGCTTGGTCCTGTTTTGAGCAGGGGGTTGGACTAGGTGACGTCCTGAGGTCCATTCCAACCTTAATATTCTATCATTCTATCCGATTCCTCCTTTTACATGCTTATCAGGTTTTCATATTTGTCTCCCTATAACTCTTCACATCACTTCATTGCTACACAAATGCATATTCTTGCTGTGTACTGATGAACTACAGTTTGCTGAACTCTACCGTCTGTAGAAAATGGCTACATTAGATGGTGTGGTTAGAAGAAATTAAGCTTGGATTTGAACATACCAGCTAAAATGATATCTTTTCTTCTTTTCAAAAGTTTTGTTTTTCCCAACAGTCTAAGAAACCTTTGATGAAGAAAACCTCACGTCCAAGCTAAAGATCTTAAATTCCAACAAAATCTGCTAGAAGGCACAAGAGACCTTTCCTTCAGCATGGAGGAGCTCATAGAAAATAGGATAATCTCTAAAGCAGGGGCCCTTCCCTGTGGCCCGCCAGGCTTCCTGTCCCCCCCCCCCATAGCAGTTTGCGGGAGGGAGGGGCCAGAAGCAGAGGCTTCTCTGCTGCCTGGCTGGGCCACGCGTGTTTCTAGCTCTGGACTTCCTATATGGCTCTTGCTTTGTTTGCCAAACAGCTGTTGGTGGTGCCTAGCGCTTTCCAGGAGGGAATGGGGAGCTGCGTGCTCAGAGGAGGAGGTGGGGCAGGGGTGGGACCTCTTGGAAGGGGTGGAGTGGGGACGGAGCCGGGGCAGCAGGGGGTGTGTGTGTGTCAGTGGTGCGGCCGTTGGGCCAGTGCACTAGTCCTCATGCGGCCCTCGTGGTCATTTGAGTTTGAGACCCCTGCTCTAAAGAGAGAGGGTGAAAAAGCAAAAGATGCTGGACTACATAAACCTACAGCTAGGTGGGGTTGCAACCTGATGTCAACTGAAAATCCTACACAGCAGAACTGCATAAGCTCTCCAGCTCTGACACAAGGGGTAGTTCACTTTAAATTAGTTTTTTTTCCATTAAGGTTTGTTATCACTTAAATGGCCAGGTGCTTGAGAGATAAATGTAAATTAAAGCAAAGTGATCTTCAAATACCTTGTTTAATACTCGAGGAAAAAGATCCTGAGAGCAAGTTTGAAAGAATTATAGTAAGAGAAGCTTATCAGAGCATTTTGTGATTATAGAGGCTCTTATCTTGTTTAGAATTTAGATGTGCACTGAATCTCAAGGCTGAATTGCCTTGTACAATTAACAGCTAGCATTGAACAAACACTGGTGATTTAACTAAGGCAGATGTGTCAGAGGTTCAGCCTGCTGATGTATTTATCTTACATCACATTCATAGAGCTCTACCAAATCCACAGTCCATTTTGGTCAATTTCACACTCATAGAATTTTAAAAATAGTAAATTTCATGAGTTCAGCTATTTAAATTTGAAATTTCCTTTTGGGGGTCCTGACCCAAAAAGGAGTTGTGGGGGTGTCACAAAGTTATAGTAGGGGGGTTGTGGTACTGCTACCCTTCTGGGCTGCTTCAGATGATGGCACTGCCTTCAGAGCTGGCTCGCTGGAGTAGGGTTGCCAACTGTCTAATCACATGAACACAAATACCCATGACCTGCCCCTGCCCTGTATTCCCTCCTGCACCTCCACTGGGCTGGGGCAGGGGGTTGGGGTGTGGGATGAGCCTAGGGCAAGGGGATTGGGGAGCAGGGTGAAAGCTCTGGGAGGGAGTTTGTGTGCTGGAGGGGACTCAGGGCTGCGGCTGGGAATTGGGGGGCAGGAGGAGGTGCAGGAGGTACTTACCTCAGGTGGTTCCCAGTCGGCGGTACAGGATGGCTAAGCTAGGCTTCCTGCCTGGCCCTGCACCACTCCTGGAAGCAGTTGGCATGTCCTTGCAGGGGCGGGGAGAATTGGGGTTTCACGCTGCCAGCGTCTGCAAGCACCATCCCTGCAGCTCCCATTGGCTGCAGTTCCCAGCCAATGGGAGCTGCGGAGTCTGTGCTTGGGGTGGCTTTCATAGCTGCCCAAATAACTTTTCATAATGGAAGTGAATATTATAAACAATGCAGTGCTGTATTTCTGAGTCTGCAGCTAGCCTAGAAATATAACTCCCCACCCCCCAGCCCCCATTAATCTCATTGTGGTACTAGTACTAAAGCCTAATGCTAAATATCACTATTAACCATTTCACTGCTGCTCATTTCAGCAGATGGAATGAGGAAGAAGGGGGAGTGAAGCTCATGAGGAGAATTACAGTTGGAAAGGAAATGTAGATGGACGCAACACACAAAGAGAACGGAGGACGGTGAATGGAGAGACAAAGGGCAAATCTTGTGGTGGACCTATAGGGCCTGTGTACACTGCAGCTGGGAGGTTTGATTCCTAGCTCAGAGAGACAGATTAGCACTAGCTCATCTTGAGCTACCACACTAATAATAACAGTGTGGACATTATTGCATGGGCGGAGGTTCAGGCTAGCCTCCTGAACTCAGACCTAGGGGGTCAGGCAGCCTTGTACTTGCTTGGCTAGCCCAAGCCACTACCCCATTGCAGCAACATCTACATTGCTACAGTGGAACCCCGCAATACTGAGCCCCGCAATAGCGCAAATCCACTTATAACGCGGGGTGCGCGGGGCTCTCGACAGCGGCAGCAGGCAGTGCTTTGATGTAGTGCAATACCATGACCCCGTGTTTACCACGGTCGATATTTTTGGACCCCGATCATCGTGGTATTGTGGGGTTCCACTGTATTTTTAGCAAACTAGCTCACGCTGAGTAACGTGCGTCTGTCTACCCTCGCTGGGAGTCACATCTCCCAAATGCAGCACAGACATACTCAAAGGGAGCAGTTTCCCATTTCATGAAGGTGAATGCATCAATAAAGTACTGAACAAACAATAAATAGGAATGGCTAAACGTTCAGGAGCTGCATACAGGCCATATTTCACCCTTGATCTCTATGCAAACTTCTTATCACTAGGGGGAGTTTTGGTATGTATTGAGAGTGGCTCCTAGGTTTATATTGGGGCACATAAGTCATCATTAAAAAAGAATTTGGCCCTTTTTGTAAAATGAGTTTGATGCTACAGTGCTCAGGCAATGTTACCTGTTAAATTGACTATTTATTAGTAAATAATTTCCTTTTTTCATGTTTCAATAAATAGAGATAATTTCTTAGGTCATTTGTCTGACTGGCACCTAGAGCATTGGATATTAATCATTGAAACATTGGTCCCTATCATATTATCCAGTGATATTTGATCAGTAGCTCCATCACACACGTGTGTGTGTAATACATATATACACACATGAATCATTTCACCCACCATTGAGATGTAGCCACTGCTGGAGTGAAGCATGTCAGCTGCTTAATACCACATAGCAACATTGTGTTCCTTGGAGATCTCCTAAGATGACGATGACCCCTTAAATCGTATGTATCCAAACAGAATTATGATTAAAAATTATAAAAAGAATTTGTGAAGGCTAAAAACATATCCCATAGGAGGAAATTCTGTATAATTTACAGAACCTTTTTCTCATCCCTGCGGGCCACCGCGACCCTTGTGTCTCCACTGAAATGCCACAGAGCCGAACACTTCCAGTTTCGGTGGCATTTTGGCGGACACGGGGAGCGCTTCACAGTGTCCGTCAAAAAGCTACGGAAACCGGAAACTTTCACTTCGGTGGCTTTTTGGGCGGACACTTTGAAGTGCACGGCATGTCCGCCGAAAATAAAAGCATTCGGCTCGGTGGCATTTCAGTGGTGCAGGAAGTTCGCGACCCCCAGAGAATCGCCCTGCAACCCCCCGAGGGGGTCGTGACTCCCAGTTTGAGAAACGCTGTTCTAGAGCATTGGATCTTGGAGTTAACATCCATCTAAAATGGATGGGGCAGTTCACCCTTCTCAGGCTAAACAGCTCTATCTGCAGGCGTGGACAGATGTCTCTGTATTGGTTAGCGCAGGCCATATTTTCAGGTTCTTTCTTTGCAACCACAACAGCCAGAGATTTCTTTTCTATGTAATCACATAACTCCAGAGTCTGGGATCCTAGGCAGGCCCTTTTTTGTTCCTGTGCCTTAATCTGATCCTTTATTAGATAGTTCTCTCTATCTGGAGACTATTTTCTGCACACTCTAGTTCACTAGTTCAAAGCATCACTCTTCGTCCTCAGTGTTACTGAAAGGCAGCCACTATACATTGATTTCTCTTCTATCTGCTTCTTGCTGTTGTGACATTTTGCCCCAGTCTCTTTTAGCATATGGAAGGGTCAGTCATAGCACCACTGCTCCTAAATATATTCCAATCTGGTTTCTTCACTTGTTGCAACATTGAAGTGATGGCTCTGGAAAAGGGCCGAAAACATAGAATTCAGATGTCCTTTAACTAGCTATAGTGGGCTCCATCTGAATACAGTGATCTAGCTCCTGATTCCATTCCTGTACCTTTTGTGTTGCCTGAGTTTAATCTGGCTAGTTAAAACTCCCCCAAAGGAGAGGGAATTCACAAGTCGGGTAAAGCTACCGCAGCCAGCTCCTAGTCTAACCTTCCCCCTCCTCCTGCCATAGTGGATGTGATGGGGTCAGCTGTGATCTGCTTCCCCTTGACAATTCTCAGCTGATCTATGGTCCATTAAGTTAGGGGCAGCTTAAGAATCAAGGAGCTGTAACCAGCTCCTTGGCAGCTTCGCTCTTTGTCCTGCACTGAGTGGATCTTGGCACAGGAGAGAATCTGGCCCACGGTTTCAGACATTGCTCTCCCTGAAAGGAAATAAGCTGGGCACTTTGTGATGCCAGGGTTTACCTCATTCTTTGTTCTGGCCAAAGATAACGTGTTCCTAAATAGGATATAGACAGTGACCAACTCTAGTGATTATGCCTCACTACTGTGTTCTTAAATAGGCTTTGCTACATAGCAGAACTTTTTCTAGAGAATAATCATGTACTGTGTTGTAGCGATATGATGCATCTAATCCATACATTTTGGGCACACTTAAGGCATTTTATCCATGTCCTTCCAAAATGGAGCTTTAATTCAGAGTTGTTTTTTGAAGGCCATCATAGTAGTATTTCATATTTATATAGCAGATTTCAGGTCCAAAGCCTTTTCGAGCACTGGGCCAAATTGTGTGACTTCAATGGAGTTTCCACATGCCTGGGTAAATTATCACTACCTATATTTTTCCTTGGGAGATGCTAAGGAGGACAGATGTAGTTACAGAAGGTAAATAATCACTTTCAGAGAATTCAGAATTCCATATTTTCCTCTTCCCAACCTTGTGCTTAAACCTCTGGACACACAGCTCTACTTTTCACATTACACCACAGAGTTGGAAAATTTCCCCTGAAAGGTTCTGCATAAGATAATGTGTAGCAAAAACCTAGAATAATCCTTTATATATCTTTTAGTGATACTGAGTAAGTGACTTGTGTATTAGATGCGGGTACTTCAGGTACAGCATGCACTTTTGCATGATAAATAAATGTTGGCAAATGCAGGATAGTTACCCCTTTGCAGAAAAGGATTTTGCTCCTGTTTAAATCCTGATTCCTCTGGTTATTACTGTTCCTAACATGGGAGTCATACAAGATGTGGAGCTGTGGTATCCAGCTGCAGCATGCTGTACTGTACATGCTGCCTGTTCGGAGTGCTCTTCCATTCTTTCATTTGATTGCTGGAACTATTGTCTTCATAAAAATCTTCCTTCTTGTTCCTAAGAGACAGTTTTCCTGTGATGAGGACATACTGCTGAGTGTTAAAAATGTATTAGCATGAATTTTTGCCTAGCTTACTACAAAAACATAACTGAAATAACTAAGCCACTGAATGTAATAATGGAATTAAAAAAATCACATTGTAAATAATGAGATATTGTGCCACATCCTCATCTGGTGTAAAATGTCATAACACCGTTGCCCATAGTACATTTTTAATGATGGTACATTAGATCTGAAAGTGCCTTACCATTGTAAACCCATTATTAATGCAATACATGTATCATTTTTCTCTTTTATTTTTGGGCTGAATTTCTTATGCTTGGTATATGCCCAAATGTGTGGGTTTTTAAAAAATCTGTTCAGATTGTTTCAGTATCTGAGCATCAGAAAATATCTATTCTGCTTTTAAAAATAGTTGTCCGGACTTTTTTGGGTGCATGATTTCAAAATTTCACATTCTACATGTACTTAGTTTGCAGAGACTAATGTTTTCTATGTTTGGTAAAAACTTCATTAAGGAGTAATAATGCACTTAGAGGCAATTTGAAGTTACACACTTTGTGAGTGCGTCATTTTCCTTAATAAAATTGGAGCCTGATCCTGCAGCTTCTCAGTCACTTGAGTAGCTCAAGTAAAGAAACTGAAGTCTGTGTATACTTTCAGAAGTAGTTTAAAATAGGTCAAGACTAACCACTTGGGCTTTGCTGGAGTTGTTTTGCTTGATTTGGATCTTCCACTGGACTGTCTTCTGCTTAGTCTTCTCCGTCCCTTCTCATAATAATATTTGAATGACTGATCATTACATTCCACAGTTGTTTCTATTTTTACCTGTATGTAACCGCATAAGCAATAATCCAAAATACTCTAAACCTTTTGTTTAATGTAGCTGGTTGAATGTTGCTGTGGGCCTTAGCTGTTTCATTGCCTGATCTTTTACATGTTGTATTGCCAAACATAGCAGTCCTTCAAAGCATACATTTTGTTATGGTGAGGCTGCTTTCCACTGTGCTTCTACTTGTGGTTAAAACAGCCCCACTGTGGCAAATCTACTGCTAAATCATGAAAATAATAGCCCTCAACAAAAGCCATTATTCCCTCCGCCCCAGTCTTGCTTCCCCCAGCTACCCATCATTCATGTTTAAAGTCATATGCACCTTTGATTGGTTTTCCTCTTGGGAATCTGTGGTATCCGCTGAGGCCTTGTCTATATAAAAACTTGCACCAGTTTAACTAAAAGCATGTTTTCAAACCAATTGAGTTAAAGTGGTCCAAACTCTGGTGTAGATATTTTTATTTTGGATCAGGTTGTTACTATTAATCATTTGTGTTACTGTAGCTCATAGGAGCGCTCGTCAAATGTGACATATTTTGATTTAGATGTACCTTTTTTAAGGATTAAACTAAATTGAAATAAGCTGCTCTTCAAATAGATTCCAAGGCCAGAAGGGAATGTTATGGTCATCAGTCTGACGGCCTGTATAATGCAAGCCAGAGAACTTCTCTTAAATAATTCCTTGAGCAGATCGTTTAGAAAAACATTCCTTTTTGATCTAAAACTTGTCAGTGATAGAGAATCCATCATGACCCTTTGAAAATTGTTCCAGTGGTTAATTACACTCATTGTTAAAAATGTATGCATTATTTCCAGTGTGAATTTGTCTAACTTCAACTTCCAGCCATTGGATCTTGTTATACCGTTCTCTGATCAATTGAAGAGCCCATTATTAAATATTTGTTCCCTTTGTAGATATTTATAGACTGTGACCAGGACACACCTTAACCTTCTCTTGGTAAGATAAATTGATTGAGTTCTTCAAGTCTACTGCTGTAAGGCATGTTTTCTAATCCTTTAATTATTCTTGTGACTCTTCTCCAAACCCTCTCCAATCCATCAACATCCTTCTTAAATTGTGGTCACCAGAACTGGACACGGTATTCCAGCAATGGATGAATGAGTGCCAGGTATAGAGGTAAAATAACCTGTGTGCTCCTACTTAAGATTCCCCTAATTATGCAATGAGATTTTCTCATTTTCTTCAAAACCGAGTAAGAGCAATGTGCTGCACTTAGGAAGGAATAATCAACTGCACAAATACAAAATGGGAAATGACTGCCTAGGAAGGAATACTGCAGAAAAAGATCTGGGGGTTATAGTGGATTACAAACTAAATTTGAATCAACAATGTAATACTGGCGCCAAAAAATGAACATCATTCTAAGATGTCTTAGCAGGAGTGTTGTAAGCAAGACAGGAGAAGTAATTCTTCCACTCTGGTCAGCACTGATAAGGCCTCAGCTGGTGTACTGTTTTTAGTTCTGGGCACCACACGTCAGGACAGATATGGACAAATTGGAGAAAATCCAGAGGAGAGTACCAAAAAAGATTAAAGGTCTAGAAAACATGACCCAAGACGGGAAAAAATGGGTTTGTTTAGTCTGGAGAAGAGAATACGGAGGGTGGACACAATAACAATTTTCTAGTATGTAAAAGTTTGTTATAAAGATGCGTGTGTTAAATTGTTCTCTTTATCCACTGAGGACAGGACAAGAAATAATGGGCTTCAATTGCAGCAAGGGAAACTTAGGTTTGACATTAGAAAAAACTTCCTAACTGTAATGGTAGTTAAGCACTGAAGCAAAGTGTGGAGTTTGTGGCATCTATGTCATTGGAGGATTTCAAGAACAGGCTAGACAAACACCTGCCAGCTCTGGGGCTGGAGCACCCCTGGGGAAAAATTGGTGGGTGCTCCACCCACTGGTAGTCCTGCCCCAGTCTGCCTCCACTTCCTCCCTTGAGTGTGCCATCTCTGCTTCTCCTCCCAGGAACGAGCTGTGGGAGAGAGGGGAGAGGAGAGGGAACACGGTGCACTGGGGAGGAGGGAGGGCTGGGGCGGGAATTTGGGGAAGGAGTCCAATAGGGGCAGGAAGGGGGTGGAGTTGGGGCATGGACTTTGGGCTTTTAATAGGGGCAGAGCAGGAGTGGAAGGGGGCGGGGCAGGATGGAGTCGGGGCGGGAGCACCCACCGGCACCAGGCAAAACTGATGCCTATCTGTGTGGATCCAGTTGCAAGACTGAGGTGTTGGCCTGCAAGAACTATTCCCTTAAAACCCTGTAAAGGACACCTGAGTTCACATAATACACTGGTGTGCGTAATGGACATTGATGGTTAAACACATTCTAGAATGCTTTTGGCCATTGTAATGCAGTTGTAAAAAGTAGACAAAAACAATATTTAAAGAGCAGGCACTTTTACTTTAAATTTTCTAAATGACAAAATAATGTCAAGCCACCAGTTATTTCTTTCCTTGTCAAACAGCAGGACCACTTTTTTTTTTCTGTAGATTTTTGGTAGAAGAGAGACGTGGCATTTCATTCCCTCAAACTTTTTTTTCCAGCCGCCCTATCGCCCCACCCTTTGGCTTCTTTCTGTAACTTTTCTCAGACAATGGAGCTCTGTAATGGCTCATGATTCAGAACTGAGACAGCTGGGGTTTGAAACTTTGACCTGGCAGCTTCCTGATGGACCACATATTCCGCTTTGAAAATCCTCACCCTACCCCTTCAGAACTCCTGTCTTACAGGACACAGCACAGGCCCTTCGTAAGAAGTATTCATATTCTTTTTCCTTTTGGGGAAGTTGTGGATAACCCAGGGGCAGACGGGAAGTGTAACAATTCAGAGGAATGGTTCCTCCCCAAACCCAGTCATTGCACAAGACTCCTTCCCTACAGGAGTTCTGAGCATCCTTTCTGAGCTACCTCCTGCTGGTTTTGGACCTGATCCAACCCCTGTTGAAGTCAACAGAAGTTAGATTGGGTCTGTATGAGTGAAAGACCAGTAATGGAATTCAGACTTGGATACCTGCATGATAGAGCTTTGATTGCAGGTAGATTCTTTGAAAGGGCGATAGAAGACATTTTCTTGAGAATGGTGAGTTTCAGCCCCAAGCAAGTTTTTTTCCTCCTTTTTATTTTAGTCAAGGCATAGATTTATAAATAGCCATATGAACAAACTGGCTATCAGGGAATCAGTAGAGCTACAGTTCAATAAAATAGGCATTACCCTAGCAAATTTTATTATCATGCTTTAAGATGTACTAATTCTCTTAGGGAAATAGCTTCCCAATAGCATCATAAATCAGTATTTAGTGGGCTCCAGTGCCAGCTTCTAGAGTTAAAGTTGAGCTAAAATAAAATACAGACATCAGAAGGCTGGAGGCAATAGAGATGAGAGTTCTTCGCAAGTTGGTAGATAAGAAGTGGTATGATTTTAAGACAAATGAAGTTAGAAAGAGAGAAGAATGTGAAATCAGCATACAGGATTGACTGTTGTAGGAGATCTGCTCTTCCCCCACATCACAAACAGGCAGGAGACTCTTCTGTGACTCCCAACAGTGCTCTTTATTCACAGTGCAGCCCAGTGCAAACCCCACCACCTACTATATACAGCTCTACACAGTTTAGCTGAGCCCCAGCCCTCAACCTGGCTGGTCTCAGGAAGCAGTCAGCTCTTCTAGGCTCTTAGCCTCAGTTCTGCTTCCCTGCTTGCTCTCACTCACTCTCTCTCACTCTCACTCTCACTCTCACTCTCACTCTCACTCTCACTCTCACTCTACCACACCACCACCACACTGGGCTTCCTCCCTGGCAGGCTTTTATCCTCTGGAGAGGCTTCCAGGTGCAGCACATAACCCTGAGCCCGCTGCAGCCCAGGTGGCTGATTAGCCTTCCCTGCAAGGGGAGGCTTTCAGAGGTTTTTTTCCTCTTAAAGGGCCAGTAGGGCTGACTCAGGCACTCCTGGCCAGCACCCTGCCACACTGTGATAGAAAAGATTATGATGATGGGAATACTGCAGAAGACAAACAGATGACAGGATGAAAGAGAACCAATGCACAGCCAATGTCAGTCAGACCTAGAGGCTGACCACTGACTAGATGACAGCACATGGTATGCAGGGACTTGATCAGGCTGGTTTTAATGGAGGAACAAGCCACGGACGAGAGTGAATGGTGATGCTGTACTGCTCCCTGTGTCTGCAAAAATGCTTTGAGATGAGAAGGGGAAAATAAAAAGCAAACAAATTGGGCTTGTGCATCATTGATTCCTTTGCTATACAAAGAAGGCATAACTTTTAAAGTTTGTTTTTTTCCTGTTTGTTTTTATTTTAGAACTATCAGCAATGCTAGGTCTGACGTTCCTTGTTTTTTTTATCTGGAAGACTGGTTGGAAATCTCAGATGTGGATTCTGAGCTTTTTCAGCCCACGCATGAAAGGGAATAGGCGAGGGAATCTTTAAAAAAAATATATTGAGCATTTTGAGTGAAATGGAAGTGAACAAAAGCAAACTTGTTTTAAACAATCTGAATAAAAAACAGCTTTCTCTTTCACTTAATCAGCTTCCATTGCATGAGATCTCTGATGTCATAATCCCACTAATGCTGTGGTTGTCCACAGAGTCTTCCAGAAAAAATAGGCTGGATGAGACATACTGCCGACAGCAAGAAGGAACCTTCCTCCCCCACATCCTTTCTACGACTTTACAAATCAAAGAGAAGAAAGAAAGGACACATCTCCCTTCATCCTTTTTTTCCTTAAAAATAAAGAGACTTTAAAAGTCTCTCCATTGGGGACCACCAGCTCTTTACTCTCACAGAGTAGTCCTTATTTCAGGAATGGCCTTGTTGATTTAAATGAGGCTACTTAGGGAGTAAGATACTATTCTCTCTCTCCTTCTCTCTCTCTCTCTCTCTCTCTCTCTGCAAATCTGGCCCTTAAATCTGGTTGCAGTTCAGTTTCCATTTTACTCCCTTGTGTTCATGCCCTTCCAGCTTTCCAAAGCATTCACCTGGAGCACTGAAATCTGCCATGTTTGGTTTGAATTTATAAATTGTACAGTTTTTAAAATGGGATAACATTGAAAAACAAAATTCTCCTTGTGTGGGCTTCCTGAATCCTGTGCTCCCCCCTCACCCCCCCCCCCCGGCCGACCTTACAGCTCCATTGGCATGTGGAGGGCTGTCAGTTCTGCTGCTTTCAGGGCCTTCCTTGCATGTAGAGGAGGATTTGTCATTTAATCCTTTGAGTGATGCACAATGGCACTGATATTTTCAAGGGACCACTGTTATCCCATCCACTTTCTTTGCTTGTTTATCTATAACCTTCCCCTAACAATGCTCATATCTGTACAACATGACTGCCTTCATATTGATCTGTTCATTTTTATTCTGACAGTTATATTTTTAATTTTTTAAAAAAATTATTATATGGCCCCAATACTGTAAACACTTAGATATGTGAGTAATCCCATGTGTAAGCATTTGCAGGATCAAGGCCTATACTTGAGTCAGCATGGGGAACTCCAGTTGATAACTAAGAGTTTGGCAGACTACAAGAATGAGTGCCCATTATGTAGCAGCTACGGAGGGGATTGTATAGGAGATTCTTGTCTTAAAGTTTTATTTTGCATGTATTATACTTTAACTGAAAAGTATTATGTAAATGTTAATTTAATTAATGAAAATATGTAGAAATGCCAGACAAAAAATGATAAAAGGGTTGGCAACATCAAGAGGTTTGACCCAAAGCCCATTGAGATCAAAGGAAAGGCTCCCACTGACTTCAGTAGGTTTTGGATCCGACCATTAGTAACTATATGTATTGCAAATTAATTAGGAAATGGTAAATGTAAATTCCAGAAGAACAGGAAGCTGATTTCAATCAACTTTGTTGCTTGTGGAATATATCTTGTGAAAGCCTTTTGGCTGAAACATTGTTATTTTGTGAACACAGCTTCATTTAATAAATATATGTTTAATTTTCCTTAATGGATTCATCTGTATTTGGAGCTCACTGTAACTTAGAAACTGTGGGTGAAATCCATTGAGGTTGATGAGAGCATTGGCAATATATTTAAATGGGGCCAAGATTTCACCCTGTCTCTATTGGAAGTGTAATGGTGTTGCCCAGCTACTGCAGTTTGTGGGTAGAGCTGAATGAAGATTTTCTGTCAGGGTGTTTTTTAGTGATCCTATATTTGTTGTTTTCAAATAGGGCATGTGAAAGTTAGTATTTTTTCAACAAAGCTAAAGGCATTTTAATTAAATTGGCATTTAAAATAAATATTTAACATAACATTTACACAGAGGAAGGATGGTCCAGTCGTTAGTGAACAGTCCCAGTCTTTTTATTCTCTCCTTAAGCTGTTCCTTACCCTTAATCATTTCTTTGCCCTTCTCTGTTCTTTCCCCCCCATTCTTATATTATGAGATGTGGCATGCAGTATTCCAAGTGTGGACATATCCTGGATTAATATAGTGGCATTATATTTACAGTCTTATTATCTATCCCTTTCCTAATGGTTCCTAATATTCATGGTTAAAGTTGAGACTAGCTTACTGCCTAACGGTTTTTGCTTAGCTAGATACTACTTAAATAAACTGGGGGTTCCCATTTTTTGCAGGGAATAACACAGAACAGAGACAAAGGAAATTAACTTTCCAAAAAACTTGGTGGGAAAAAGTCAGAACCATTAACTGCTATAAGAATCTTGATAATTCTGCAGACCTTCTTTTACGTGCTATTTGGGCATTTACATTAGATTTGATTTCTGTACTTATTTGCCTGTGTACAGTATGACTGAAAAAGCTTTGATTTTTTTATTTTGTTGTTTAATGATTTAGAGCAGGGGTTCTCAAACTTCATTGTCATGACCCCTTTCTGACAAAAATTGCCACATGACGCTGGGGGAGGGAGTAGGGGGAACAGACCAAAGCCTGAGCTTGCCTCGGCTTCATCCCCAGGTGGAGGGCTTGTAACCTGAGTCCCACCGCCTCGGGCTACAGCTTCAGCCCCCGACCCCAGCAAGTCAAACACCAGCCCTGGCAACCCCATTAAAACAGTGACATGGCCCACTTTAGGGGCCTAGCCTACAGTTTGAGAACTGCTGATTTAGAGTATTAACAGAAGTCGCTACACACATGTAACATTGGTAGTGAAAAAATGATTGTTATTATCTCATGTGTCCCAATACTGTCCTGACAAAAGTGAGCTTTTTTTCCCCCTTGGCATAGTTGAACCAGTTATAAAACAATATCTGATTATAATGCATTTTGTTGAAAAGGAATGGGAGGTTTGCTTAAGTATGATTCACCATTTTCTGGTACAATAATTATAAGTCTTTTGGTTGCTTTTAGGTCAGAATGACCCCGTTTGTTATAATTTTTTCAGTGTTGGAGTCCTATGCAGTGGGTGTTTAAAGAGTTTTGCAACAGATACCAATTTATAGGCTTCCCTGTTTTTTAGTAAGTATGTAACAGCCCATATTTTCTTTCTTGTGTCCTTTTTCATGTGGCACTGGAGTGCCAAATTGCTTTATAAAACTTTATATTTTTATTTTTTGTTATAAATATCTATGATGAGATTTCACAGTATTTTAATAAAGTCCATACTTGTCAGTAGTCTGGAGAAACAGAGTATGCATCTGTCCTGACACACAAAGATTGGGGTGCAACTAACACTGTCAGGTGGTTTAAATACAGAAAAGTAATATACTATTACTGTGAGAATGTACTGCGTGGCTTTTATAATATACTTTCATAGGATGGGTTTCCAATTGCTTTACAAATAGTGATTCACATCATCCATATGAGGTCACTAAGTGTTTTTATTCCCATTTCGAAGAAACTACTGATCAAAGAAGTTGAATAACTATCCCAAAGTCATACAGCAATTCGGTGGCCCAGCTGGGACTAGAACTCCTGACTCCTGGTCTTGTACTTTTACTATTAGGCAGCCCTCCTCCCACACAAAATTAGTGTTCATCTATAACCTAATTAGAGAGTTAGATTTGATAGTCAGTCCCCAATTTTCTATACCCTCTATTATCATAGTGTCTGAAGCATGACATGATCTTTAACATAGTTATTCTCACAGCATCTCTGTGAGGTAGGGAAGTACAATTTCCCACCTTTTACAGCTGGGTAACTGGAGCTTTTGTATGTCGGAATATGGTCGGATTGGATAGAATGGGAACCTCCTTTTTTACCAGCGATCCACCACTAATATGCAAATGCACACACATGCTTTATCAGCTTCTAAAGGGAGAAAAATGATGATATAACGTGAAAGCAATTTGTCCTATATGATAAAGTTGATTAAAATTAAAATCTGAACAATATTTTGATCCCAGTATATGCTTTGGGCAATATTGTATATAGTGTAATCAAGCAGTAAATTTAAAATATAGATAGCACATTATCTTTATGTGTGAAAATCAGCTATGTATATAGGAAGGTACTTTGGACCAAAACAAACATATTGTATAATAAATTATATTGGCAACAAGTACCAATAATTATAAGTAGCTTGAAGATAATAGTTATATTATAACAGGGGAGTATTATCTCTTACTTGGATAGTATCTTTGGTTGTGTTGTTCAATTATAGGAAAGCCGTGTTATAAAGGTTAAATAGAGAATCACACTGTACATTTTGGGGTGGTTTTGAAAGTTCTAAAAATAAAGATGGGGCTTTTGATTAGAACGGTTTCTAAGGGACAAAAAACACATGAGATACTATTAACTTGAAAAAAGCTCTTCTGAAGGTGTAAATGGATTATCAAGTACCATTTATTTTTGGGGATAACACATAAATGGTAAAAATGCAGTATAAAGTCTTTATTGTACTGTTTGCATTAAGGTCCTGATTCAATAAAACACTTAAACACATGGTTATGTGCTTTGCTGAATAGAGATGGACTTAAGCACACATTTAAAGTTAAGCATGTGCTTAAGTCCCAATTGCACTTAAGCATGTGCTTAAATGCTTTGCTGAATTGGACGACTTGCTTTGAGGGAGCAGGCTCCAATGTTCAGAGGAAGAAGCCCCAGGTCAGGACATACAGATAATAATGGATTGATCTGATTGTGCTTCTACTGATATCAGGAAGTTTTCACATCAGAAATTGCCCGTAAAATCACTAGATATATTTGTCTTCATGAATATGATGTTCATATCCAAGGACTTGTTGGTGCAGGGGCTCACCTTTGCAGAATCAAAATGTGAGTGAACACACAGGGGGAAACAGTGCTGAGGTGCTTAAATTTTAGCTATTAAAAAGAGACAGCTTCAATAGCATGCTGTGTTATGATAACCAAACCTGTTTGGACTAGAAGCTATGGCATTTACCCATGCTCTTGCTACTTGAAGTTCTTGGTGTATGAAAGAAGAATCCCAGAAGAGGTGACTTGACTAAAACAGGAAACTT
This sequence comes from Sternotherus odoratus, assembly GCA_032164245.1. Taxonomy (NCBI): domain Eukaryota; kingdom Metazoa; phylum Chordata; order Testudines; family Kinosternidae; genus Sternotherus; species Sternotherus odoratus. The sequence continues at coordinate 22,556,752 of JAVMKO010000003.1, read as the reverse complement.
AGGAACAAGCTGAACTTTTGTGGGCATAATAGAGGCCATATTCTGTTCTTGATTATATCCATTTAAGCTATTGACTTAACTGAGGTTTCATAGCCATAAACATGGCCGGAATTTGGCCTTAAGCTCTTGTTTTTGCCTGAGTTTAACAAAGCCTTCAGTTTTATGCCCCAAAACAATTCCAAGCATGTTTTATGTATGGTAGAACCAGGGCCGGCGACAGGAATTTTGGGGCCCCGTACGGCAGATCATACGGGGCCCCCCCCCGGTCTCCCGCCACCCGCGGGGCCCCCCCCGCCAGTCGCCCGCTGCCCGCGGCCCCCCCGCCAGTCTCTCGCCGCCCGCGGGGCCCCCCCCGCCAGTGCCCCGCGACCCTGAAGTCCGGGGCCCGGTACAGCTGTACCCGTTGTACCCCCCTGTCGCCGGCCCTGGGTAGAACCTCTATTTTATGAACTAATTGGGCATTAAGGAGTTCATAAAATCAAAATGTTTATAAAAATGAACATCTCAAAATTACAGTAGGTTCAAAGCATAAACGAGCCTGGTGTACTGCATCACTTTCTTTTTGTCCTTCAAACCACTGCAAAATGACCTCTAATGCATTGAAGGCATTGGATTGTGGGGGAATACTAATTTGTTCTTCATCAACATCATCTTGTTATGTGATTTTTTTCTCCTCCCTTCCTCCCTAATCATCCTGTTGGGGAAAAATGGTTTGCATAACTGGTCATTCATGACATTGCTGTTCATAAAAATTGAGGTTCTCCTGTAATTGAGATATTTAAATATCTGATTTGTAGGTGAATTAGTTATTTAGATGTCCAAATAGTCAGTGTATAACAACATAGAAACATCGTGTAACAGTAACTGTGTGTAACAATAATTTAATATCTAAATACCTTATTTGTAGGTGAAATTGGATACTTGGAGATCTAAATAACTGTGTGTAATGATTTCAAGAGATGTTATCAGGGTAAAAGTTAAGGGCTTTATTGTGCCTTTTAGGCACTGATCTGCATCAGAATACTATGGGGTTGCACTGCCCTAGCAGAAACTCTGGGGCAAGGCACTATGCCTTCTGGAGATGCCTAGTGTAGAAAGGACACGTACCCTCTGCTACACCCCTTTTGGAAACAGTCTGATGGGGGTCAGTGCAAGGAGGGCAGTTATCTCATGGAAAATATATGATTGTGCCCCATGTAACCACACCAATCTGGCCCCACCATTTTAAAGTACAGATTACCTCACTTGTTACTGTTAATGGCTTAGATTATTAGAAGTGAATATTTCAAAACTGATTTTTCTTTTTGGTACTTATGCTGTTTGTTTACTTTTTTGGATTTCTATCATCTTGATCAACCAACATAGGATGTTCAGTGTCATCAGGTTACCTTTATCTTTTCAGTTTCACTTTTATATTCTTATACTTTTGCACAGTGCACTTGATTGGGCTTAAAATTTAGGTTTTGCATGTATATTGTAATCCCTTTTGGACCCAAGCAGCTAGTCAAAGCTTGGGGCCCTGGGGATGGTTTTGGTGGGGATAAAAATTGATGATGGAGTTTACAAGGAATGTACCAAGTCCGGCTTCTCTAAATACAGGGGGAACCAATGGCAAAATGAATAGTCTCTTAGCTTACAGCCCTGAGCTCATTTTCAGTCAGCACCTCCAACCAAGAACCTCCCTCTAGGTTTCTCTTAGGCTCATACCATGCTTACAAGCTTCTGCTTTGCTTTTCCGGATCTCTGTGGTTCTGTCTTCTGCCCTCACCCACTCACACATCCCCTTACCCAAAACAATACCTATACAGTCCAAAGCTTCTGGGCAGGTGAACATAACCCTTTTGTCTTAGGTGAGAGCTTGTGACTAACTTATTCTTCAGTTCATCTCCTTAATATCAAGGTTTTGACTCAACCCTTAACAAGGTTTCCATTAGCTCATAACAGTATTTTATAAATATTAAGTACAATAGAAAAGATGTTCCATTTTTTAAAAACGCCAGTGGAAATCTCTTTCTTTTTTCCATACAAACATATGTATGTACCTCCTAAAGATTCACTTGTGGTCTTTCCAATCCAAATATTAAAGTAGTGTGTTTGTGTATGAGAACTTGAATATGAAGCTGAATAGAAATGGACTATAAACAAAAATGACACCATCTAATCTGTTGTCATTGTTCAGTGTGGCAGAAATGCAAAAACTAAAGTTTGCAGAGTCACAATTCACGTAAGCATCTATTAAGTCCTATTGACTTCAGTTAGGGTCACTGTATTCAATGGGACTTAAATATGAATAAAATTAAGCATATACTTAAGTACTTCATGAAACTGGAGCCATAGCAGAAATAAAATTAGATTCTTAAAATAGTTTAAGTCAATATTTTAGAAATATGATTTTCACCCCGATAAGTGGTCCCTTTACATGTAATACAGGGGTCCGTTTAAATGTAATACTATAGTTGCTTCTTTGTGCATCCAGCAATATTGCTGAACATAAAAGGTTTTCCATATACCTATGTACTGTTTAATTTCCTACCCATTTTATTCAGAAGACACACAAACAATGTAGCAACGTATTTAACTTTCTTTCTCCTGTTAATCTTTCCTTCTGTTTAACATAACAGAGTCCTGTACAGACAGAAATCTTTTGTTCTCCAAGTGTTTTTCTATCTGCATAAAGCAAAAGGACATTCCTGTTTCTTTAAAAAAAATCTGTTGATGTTAATATTGTTTTAGGCCGACAGATTGATATGTACCTGGCTGGGAGCAACATGACCTAGCAAAACACTTCAGTGTTAATAAGACATAAAGTCATACCATATATCCTCTAGCACAGAGGGCACACAAATTATAGAATAGCTTGATAGGTTGTATGAGAGTCTGATTATTTTGTTTTTGTCGTAGCTACAGAGCAGATAGCTTTGAAACCTTCCTGTGTTCTACTGGGACAGAAGAATGTTCATGTCATGACGACCTGACTGAATGTTCAGTTGCACACTGCACTGACTCAGAAGCCTTAAGTGCTCCTAACCTATACTCCAAAGCAGCAGATTCTCCTAAATCAAAGAAAAGAAAACTGTGGTTATTAGCAGTTACCACAGGTGTAAATCCTCTGGGATTGCAATCAAAATGTGAAATTTTGGGATTAACTCACTGGGTGTAATCAGGAAGCAGAGCTTGTTTTAAGGTACAGTGCATTTTGATATGTGTAGATGTATTTATTTTATCTGTATCAGTAATAGTTTCACGATGAGAATTTTGTGATGCTAAAGATATTCCATTAAAATATTAATTTTACTGCTATTAATATTATTATTCACACTTCTGCCTCATTTTATGTTACAAATAATATTTTAAAATGCTGTAATTGAAAGAGTTTAAAAATTGTCAGTTTCAGGTTTTTTTTTAACATTATGCATTTTTCTGCACTATGTGTATCCTCTATGTTGTCGGTCAGTTTCTCCTGTTGGGTGAGTGGCTCTTTCCCACAGAAACAAGGTTGACATTTAAATAAAGTAGAAAATGATTATTTTAAATCTATAAAAGCTGAGTTTAAAACAGGGAAATTGGACAGATGCCTAAAACTACTTTCAACTTGTTTGTGAAACGGCTGAGATTTCATCTTAGTGTTGTCCCTTTAACCAAAGATGCATTGTCCTAAATACTGTGACTACATATTTTTTTGGATGTAGTACAGTTTTAAAATCAATTATAAATAGAAATTATTTCATAAATGAATCAGTGCCTCAGTGGTGGTGGATTTTATCTTGCTATGAAATAATATCTAGAGATTTTGCTATTTTGTGTAACTCTTCAGCAGCTTCATCACAGACAGGATCCAAGATCTTTTAGACCCCCTTCTGCTCGATTTTTTAACATATATTTAGTCTTCTCCATGTAGGACTTTATAAAAGTGTGACTCAGATTGAGGAAATCTCTCAGGAGATTTCCATGTGGAATTTCCACAGGGAATTTTTCTAGTATTTTACTGGGGGAACAGGATTTGAGCTCCTCTCTGGAATGAACTACTTCCCCCAAATCTGGAGGATCCTGTAGGACCCGTGGAAGATGAGGGACAACCACACAGAGATCCTCTGCCTCCACACTGGCTTCTATTCCTAGGTCCCTGTCAGAATGGTTCGGTGGAATGTGATACTGGGTGTGTAGGCAGCACTCTGCAGGAAAGATAATATAGCCCAGGCTGTTACCTTTTCCTAAAAATATCCTGGGGGCTGGATGGGAGACATTGTGCACCCCAAGTTTGCCCACTTCTCTGTGGCCTGCCTGGTGACCAGTGCCTCCTCAGACCAGAATAGCTGTGTTTGGGGCAGTACCTAAAGGCAGCTGAGCCCTCTTTTATCCAGGAATAAGATAATCCATGCATGTAGGGTCCACTATTGTGCATGGAGCTGGGAGAGGGTTTGAACCAGGCCAGTATTATCATGGGAACATTTTCCACTCAGCTCCTACCTGCTACTTCAGCCATCCTCCCTAGCCCTGGCTTGCTCCTTCCTGCTGCTCAACAAACTCAATGTGTTTTATATATGTCTTTCTTTTCAGGCGAGTTTGAAAGTAGTCTCTGAAAGAGCTACTTTAATCAAAAGCCAGATCAAAGCAATGCTGAAAAGTCGAGCTAGGGACAGAGCAGAGCCGTTTGACTGGCAACAGCGTCCGGGATATCGACTGGGAGAGGAGTAAAGCATGTCAATTGAACTAGTCAAAACTACTGATTAGTGATTTTTTTCTCTCCAGAGTAACACCTGCAAAGTTTATGAGATCCTGCAGGAAAATCAAATCTGCATTAGAATACATTGTTTCCTGCCGGGAGGAATGTCAAAGCATCTACAGGATGCAATGCTGTTGCCTAAATGTATTTATTGCCACATCATATATTAGGCTTAGTCTGCAGGATTATTGCAGTGCTGGACTGTCATCCAGCTCTACATATGCTTTTCAAGAAGTGGGTCCTAGACCTGCTGCTGGGCTAGCAAGGGATTAAAGAATGAAATGGATGGTTGGCTAGACCAAAAACAAAAACAAAACCCCAACAACAAAAACCAACAACCCTTAAACCAGAGTTAGGGCTGAGAGTAGGTTTCCAGTGAAAACTAACAATGTTGTCAGAAGGTAATAGTTAAGAAACAAACAGAAATGAAATACCCTAACATCAATAAATGTTCAGTTAAGGTTCCCCTGAAAATCTTTTTACTGGCCTAGATCATCTTCTTCCATTCTATACCTTCCCTCAGATTATACAACACCTTAATTAAAGAGTCTTGTAACTGTTGTGAGAACCACTGTCAAGACTCACACAATTCAGACTTCGCTAATGAGCTTCCCCCTTTGGTGATATGTAAAATGTGGGATTTAGAGAGGTTATGAGCCTGGTTCTTCTGGAGATTATGACTTCCACAAATTCAGCAGAATTTACAAATTTACAAAGACATCTAAAATTAATTATAACCCACCCCCCCAACAGTTCCCTGAGTGGATTTTTGAATAATTCTTATATTTAGAAAGTAAACTTTGTGAAAGTAGTTTAATATATGAGATCTCAATAAAGATTTGTAATTTAGACCCCTTTGAACTTTGTATGGCAAGATTTATTACAAACTAGAAGAGGTCAAAAACATTACTCTTTTTTCAAAACTGAATAAATACCAAAATTTCCAAACATCATAACTCAAAATTATTTGAATTTCCGGCTATACATTTTTCAAATAAATCCAGCTCTGGCTTAGGTCTAGCCCATGAGAAACTTCAAACTCGAAGCAGTTTGTTCTTTACTTTATAAAGTAAGTTTTAAAAAGGGCCAAAACTAAGTCTTAAAAGAGGAACTGTTATTCATGATTAATTAATGAAAAGATTCTGGTTGTAAATTGGAATTCTGTGTTTCTCCATAGAAGTAGAACACCACAAGCTGTAGCACTGCAAATTTCTCTGCACTGAACTGCCAATAATGCATCAGACCGGACCACCAAAACTCGTACATGATCATATCTTTTCATTGATTTATTGCTTGATGGATTTGTGCAATATCTTAGTTGAGCTTTTTGTATTGGTTATCTCTAGAGCCGATCAGGAAATGGTTCATTCCTGTAGAAAAGTTAGATGAAACATTTTTTGTTTTTATCAAAATTTCCTGCAGGAATTTTGTGGGTTACAGTGAAAAGTTAGCCCCTTCAAAAAAACTGAATTTTTTTCCAGCTGAAAATTTTCAGCCAAAGCCCAAAGATTTTGATATTTTGGGCAGAAACTTTTCCTGTTTCAGTGGCCAAAAATAAAAAAAAGAAAATGGATAGTATGGCACAAAATAAACTCTTGGTCTCTTGTGAATTGTTTGATAGCTTGTCTATCTGAGAGCGTCAGGATTGCTTTCCTAGCAGGTTTTCCCCTTTGGTTTGGATCTTTTGGGGGTGATCAAAAGCACAGAGGGCAGTTAGGGAACAATGAGCAGATACATTTTTCATTAGCAAAACCTTAGCAGGGACAGTTATATATTTATTGCAAAAGTATGTGTATTAAATCTCTGTGAAGGGTGTCAATGTTTTAAAAAAACCTCCTTATTTTTCTCACCCTGGGCAAGGACACTAATTTCAAAGACTGGATTTGAAATCATTTTATTTTTAATCCAAAATTGACAGGAAGCCCGGTGGTCCCCTACCCCCTTTTGAGCTCTTCTGCTCAGTATACTTGAAAGCTTGGCAACTCGCATTCTGAATTCTTACTCAGAGATTCTGTTGCCTGGAAACATGAGTCAGCAGAGGAAATCATTATCGGATTACTTTCAATGCAGAAGATATCCAGTCTTCACACTGAACTAGTTTTCAGGACCCAAATAACAAATGAGATAAAAATAAAAAGAACAGCAAAGTGTAGTTCAGAGATCAGACCAATCCTCTTACAGCATATGTCTTTTTATGAAGCAAAACTGTTCTTGGCTGGACAAAGGGGTAAGATTATTTTCTGTGTCCTGCCATCAGCCTTAATCATCAGCTTCTGTGTTCAGTGATGAGATACTTTCCAAATTGGTATTATTAGGAAGCAATTTCTGATCTAATTCCATTGGAGAGGTATGAATTCTAAGCTATAATTACAGAAAAGGTTATGGTGGGAGATCTATCTAGGATAACTGTTTGAAGTTAAAGCTTTAATGTTGCTTAAATTGTAATGCTGAGGTGCAGCCTAGTGAACTGTCATAACCTGACTCCTAAGTGAAAAGGGAGATCTTTTCATGGTGAGATTCCATTTGGAACAAGTTGCTACAGTTAGAGATTTGGGTTTAAGCCTGCATAATATGTAAGTGGCTACAATTAGCACTATAGTTTCTTTGTATAGATTAGAGCTGGCCAGGGGATGACAACTCCATCAGGTGACAACCTTCACGGTTTCAAAATCTGTTTTCACTCTGCAATGGAATGAAAACATTTTGAATGGTTTTGTGAAAAGGATGAAGCTGGGTTAGGGTATTGGCCTAGGTTGTGGGAGAGTCAGGTTCAAGTCCCTGCTCTGTCTGATTCAGAACAGAGGTTTTCATCCTAAATAATTGCAAATCAGGCTGAGTCTCCCACATCCTTGTCCAGGACCCTAACTGCCCAGCTTCTCTCTCTGTAAAATCATTCCTGATAAAAGTTTCATGGAAACTGATACCACTTCGATGAACCAACCGATTTTGCCAAAATTTCACGTTGGCAGAAATGTTCTAGCCAGTTCTACCAGTATAGTTCTTCACTCCTTTTTCTTCACTTGTGTGTAACTGTGTGCTCATGAAAGGTGCTGGAGTGGACATACAGCTTCCTCACACTGGCCCCTGCCATTGCATCTCAATCCTGACTCAAAGGACGGCCTCTGGGAGTGAAAATGCTGACTTTGGTGTCATTCACAGTCAAATGGGAACCAGTTAGAGCCATCTGTGGGATTTTTTTTTTTAGTGATGTGGCTGGCTAGCCACAGTTGAGCTAACTCAGTTATTCTGCATCAGCAAACCAATCCCTCTCCGATGTAGTTGTAACTAATCGGTCTGTTAGATGTTCATATTTGATTTCCAGAATAGAAAGAGTGTGAAATTAAAAAAACATTTACAGACATTGTCCCTCTCAAATTTAATAAACTTATTGGGGATTAACGGTGGCAGTATTATATGACTGCAGTCCATGGGTGAATTTCCTCCATGCATAAGTGTGTTTTAAAAGGATAGTGTCAATTACTCTTGGCAGATTTAAAATTTTTTCCCTCTCATTTGTACTATTCTTAAATACCAAAATACCATTTGCTCCTGACTGATTCTTTTATTTTCCATTTGTGAACCAGATATTTTCCCCTTTCCTTCCCATATTTCTTGGGGAACATCTGGTTCTACTTAAATAGACGCAGACTCCACTGGCCTCTTTTCCACAACCCCAGTTTCTCCAGTCGGTAGGCCCCAGATTCACCAGTGGCCTTAGGTGCCTACCTCCCAATTTAGGCTCCAAAATCCCAAATCCTCAAAACCCCTGCTGAGCTGACACCTAAAGTCCTTCAGCACCTAAATTTACAAGATTAGGTACCTAGGCAACTTGACGTTTCTGTCTCTGGGCATGACCACAGCTGCCTAGATTTGATAGCTAGCACTTCTCTCATGCAAAAGCTTCAATGGGGATTATCCTACCAGGTGAAACCAAGCATTTCTCACACCTATCTCACATGTGGGACCCTATCCTATATACTCCCTATACCATTGTTAGGATACCTTTTGTTTCTAATATACTTAAAATCTTCCTCCTTATTGTCCTTAGCCCTGTTACCCATAATTTTCTCCTGATGTCTTTAGTTTCCCTTATCAGTTTTGTGTAGTTCATAAGTTCTAATTCATATTGACTGTTGTCATCTCCTCAATAATAGCTGCATTTATTGTACTATATGAATTCTACTAAATACACATTCCTTGGCCCAGGCCTAGAACTGCACCTTCTTTCGTAAAGTCCTTATTCCAAGATCTCCAAATAGAAGTAGTAGAAATACTGTAAATATTTACATTGTGGTAGAATTGGAGCCCTGTAATGCTGGATGCTATACAAACTTGTAGTCAATTTCTGGGTGAGGTTTGCACTTTGGCTGATCTTATTAAACATGGGAGTTCTAGCTGAATCCTCTTTGACTGGCTCTCCTTTTGCTATAGTCTTTCCCCTATTCTGCTATGACTGATTCCTGTGGTGGCTTCCTGGCTAAGAAGGAACTGACTTTGTAACCCTGGGGAAAGGGCCACTGCAGAGTAATGCAAGTGGCTTCATTTTTCAAGGTCTGGCTACAGAAACACCAAACCTGGCAATTGAGCTTGACTTTGAGTCTCTTCCCTGCCACACTAGAATAGTAATCCTTAGTCAGAGTGACCATCTTTCTCCTTTCATATTGCATAAACCCCCCCTTGCTCTAGGAAGTTTGATTATTCTGTGGTTGGAGGGTGAGTGCTGATCTCTCTGGATTCACACAGACCTCTTGCTACCACTTTCCATTTTTAGGATGGCACTTTCCTTGTTTACTGTGCCAGTTATCTTTACACGCGCAAGGCAGCATTGTCTGAGAGATCCCATTATATTACCCTAAACTGCTTCGTTGGAGGCAACATCTATTGCTTTGATGCTGCTGTGTCTGTGTGATCCTAGTCTCCTGTTTATCATGGATTTAAGCAGCAGTGGATGGTATTTTTCCTCTCCATGGTGCCTGACACTGTGATAAATCAAAGAGAAAGTCTCTATCAGTAGCAAGGATATTGGGCTATCCTGCTGCTGCACTAGCCCTCTCAATTGATCTGGCCACTGTCTCCGATTGTTGCTTGGAATTTCACAGGCATTTGAAACTTCTATCTGAGCCACCCACTTGTAGCCGAGAGAGAGAGAGAGAGACATAAATCTGGGCTGTAAATGCCAAGTCCAGTGGACCAGGAAAATGGGGCTCACTGTGATCACTGCCTGGAGCCAGGGTCAGCAACTGGCCACTTGGGTACCACATTCTGGTTGGGTGGGGTACAACCTCCCAAGTTTTAAAAAATGGCTGGTCTTGTTGGTTGGAAGGGATGTCAGTCATCTTACAGCGAGTAGGACACAACCCTTCCATAGCTTACTTATATTGGTGTAAGCAGTGTCAGGATGAGTGGCATCCGGTGGGGAATTGCAGGAATTGCAATGACTTTGCAGTGTCAGTATGGGTGACATCCAGTGGTGAATTGCAGAAATTGCAGTAGCTTTTGGAAAATAACACCTGATTTGCTTAGACACACCCACCGCACCTGGCCTGCACTCTAACAGCCCAAATGATCACTTTGGCTACTGTGGGACCCCCAGTTTCTGTAGTATTGGGGCAAGAATGATAGAGTGCTGATTGACCTGTTTGTGTGAATGAGGGGTTGGGACATTGATTTGGCCTTTCGCATGCTGGAGGGACTCGCCATCAGCTACGTAGCGCTCACTAGACAAGGGACAGGGGTTCCAAAACTCACTGAATTGAGAGAGGCTGTGGACAGGCTCCTATACCTTGTGGTGAGGGCCTTGTCTGAGGGCCTTACTGGCCTATTGCACCTGGCCTCTCTCCCCTGTGGAATGTTAGAGCTGACTTTTGCTTCTATTAGGAGTCTAACTTCAGCCCACTGAGATAAAGTTGCTTTGGGTCTGGTGGTGCCTCTGCACTAAGCCCCCCCCCCCCCATGAGCTGAAATCAGTCAAGAGCTGAAATCACTTAAGAGCTGAAAATCACTGAGCTTTATCTTAAGTGGGGGGCCCTAAGCAGAGCAGTTCCTCTGTCGGCTAGCGGAGCCGTTCCTGTGCCGGCTGACCAGTTCCTGAGACAGCTGGCAGAGCAGTCCCGGTTCTGGCTGACCAGTTCCTGAGACAGCTGGCAGAGCAGTCCCTGTGCTGGCTAGTGGGCCAGTTCCTGAGACAGCAGTTCCTGAGACAGCTGGTAGAGCAGTTCCTGTGCCGGCTAGTGGACCAGTTCCTGAGCCGTTCCTGAGACAGCGGGCAGAGCAGAGTCGAGCCGCGGACAGAGCAGTTCCTGTGTCGGCTAGCAGGGCGGCTAGTGGAGCAACCAGCACCCCACGGAGAGACTGGGCCGTCGGCCTCAGACCTCATGAAGGTACCCTTCACTCTGCCCTCCACTTCCACCCAGCCTGGGAGGTAAGACTCGGCAGAGTAACTTTTGACCAGGGACTCCAGAGACTTTGGGGCTGTTGAACTTTTGGGACTTTGGGTGACTTTTGGGGTTGCTGGACTCCAGGGACTTTGGGCTATTGGACTTGTGGGACTTTGGGTGACTTTTGGGGTTGCTGGACCCCAGGGACTTTGGGCTATTGGACTTGTGGGACTTTGGGTGACGTTTGGGTTGCTGGACTCCTGAACCTACAGGAGAGGACACAGCCCAAACTTGCTGGGGAGGGGCAATTTGCTCACGGGTTGGTGTATGAACCCTAGGTGTGGTGTTTTTCCCAGTTTAGTGATGTCATTTACCTCATGTTAATAAAGATCTTCTGTTACACCGATCTGTGCTTGCAAGAGGGGAAGTATTGCCTCATTGAGGCGCCCAGGGGTGTGTTAGGATTTTCCCAGGTCACTGAGTGGGGGCTCGAGCCAGTTTGCATTGTATTGTTGAGAGGGAACCCCTATTTACTGAACCCGGCCCTTGTTGCTGCCAATTCTGAAGGGCAGAAGGGTTACATTGGCATTAAAAACCTCTCTCAAGCAGCTGGGAGAATTGACGAAGGGCAGGTTTAGTGTTGGCATGAAAGCTTCTGCAACAGTGTTTGATGTTGTGAAGTCCATTCCTTCTTCTGGTAGCTTACAAAGTGTGCTCCATGTCCTGAATTTATAACTGCATTTGGCCAAACAGCATTCAAGGACTTCCCAGCTCTATCCACCTGCAGAGACCCATGAATGCCATATGTGTAGAAAAGCTGAATGCTGCTGTGAAATCTGGGGTAGTGGTATTTTGATTTCAAGGTCAAACTCCTGTGAAACAGAGCCTCACAAGTAATACAATTAGTGGACTTATGAGGAAAAAAAACAGTCATGCCCGTTTTACAAAGCACTGCAGGTACCCCAAATTGCATGACTGGTCCAAATGCAAGACACCATGGTACAGGGCTGTGGTATAGGCTTTCATAACATATGTTGTGTGGGGGGGATTGTGAGTTTGGGTCTGGGGGCCTGGGACCCAAAGAGTATGTGATCAGGGTAGGGTTGCCAGCTTTCTACTCCCACAAAACTGAACACCCTTGCCAGACCCCGTGCCCTACCCCTTTTCTGAGACCACCCCCCCCACTCACTCACTCCATCTCCCCTCCCTCTGGTGCTCACTCTCCCCACCCTCTGGCTTATTTTCACTGGACTGGCTGAGAAGATTGGGGTGCGGGCTCTAGGGTGGGACCAGAAATGAGGAGTTCAGGGTGTGTGAGGGGGCTCTGGGCTGGGTTGGGATGAGAGAGGGGGTGAGGGGTCTGGCTCTAGGGTGGGCCCAGGGATGAGGGGTTTGAGGTGCAGGAGGGGGCTATGGGCTGGGGCAGGGAGTTGGGGTGTATGGGTGTCTGCGGGCTTTGGTTGGGGATGTAGGCTCTGGGGTGAGGCTGGGGATGAGGGGTCTAGGGTGCAGGATGGTGCGCCAGGTATTGGGGCTTGGAAGGGGGTCAGGCTGCAGGCTCTGGGTGGCGCTTACCTCAAGCAGCTCCCCAAAGCAGTGGCATGTCCCCCCTCTGGCTCCTACGCAGGGGCACGCCCAGGAGGTTCCAAGCTCTGCACCGTCCACAGGCGCAACTCCATCCATGGTTCCCAGCCAATGGGAGCTGCAGAGCCAGTGCTTGGAGCGGGGGCAGCATGCTGCACCCACTGACTGCCCCTTGCATAGGAGCGGAGGTGGGGACATGCTGCTTCTTCTGGGAGCCACGACAGGCAGGGAGCCTGCCTCAGCTCTGCTGTGCCACCAACCAGACTTTTAATGGACTGGTCAGTGGTGCCGACTGGAGTTGACAGGGTCCCTTTTTGACTGGGCATTCCGGTCAAAAACTGGACATCTGGCAACCCTAGATCAAGGCTCTGATTTTAAACTGCCTTTGATTAGGCAGCTATTTGGTAGTAGCATACTGCAAACAGTAACCTTACCAATCCCAATATGTTCAGTTTATAAATTACAGGGTTGGGAATCAGGAGACTTGAGTTCTAGTCCTGTCACTGTCCTACTGTGTCACCTTGAGCATGTCACTTCATCTCTCTGAACTCTCACTTTTACCATCTATAAAATGGAGTTAGATATACATAGCAGAATAAGGATCACTATCTAATGGGTTCATATGGCCCCCATCACCAGAACATCTTAGCACTTGGATTATGAGTGTGAAGTATTATTATTTCTTATATACATTTGAAAATCCCCTTGTTCTGGCCATAACCACTAGTATATTTTTACTACTAATTATTAACCAATATAATGTTAGAAAGAGCTTACTTTTTTAAGTGGCCTTTTCCTAGGGGCTTCCCATTTTTGGCATTTGAAACCAGTTAACTGTTATAAAAATTCAGACTAGCCCATTAAGACTACGTGTCCTAATTTTCATATTTGGAATGTGAGATATTAACAAAGGACAAGGTCCTTCCTTAGGAATGAAATTGTCAGTGCCTGGGACCACATAGAAGTGTTTTGGGCTTAGGTGGAATGTGAGTGGCTGAAGGTTCTTTCAGATATACTCAAGCTAAAAATCACTGCTAATGGAGAAAAATAATGCTTGATTCTTCTCTCACCTCTATCAGTTTTACTTTGATGTAACTCATTGACTTTTTTGGAGTTAGGCCTGATTTACACAAGTATAAATGAGAGGAGAATTAGACCCATTAACCCAAGGGTGGCCAACTGCGGCTCTTCAGAAGTTAATTTGCGGCTGGAGCTTCAAGCGCCAACTTTCCAGTGTGCCAGGGGATGCTCGCTGCTCAACCCCTGGCTCTGCCACAGGCCCTGCCCCCACTCCACCCCTTCCAGCCTCTCCCCTGAGCCTGCCATGCCCTTGCTCCTCTCTCTTCTTCCCAGATCCTCCTGCATGCCACAAAACAGCTGATTGGGAGATGTGGGAAGGGAGGGGAGGGGAAGGCGCTAATTAGTAGGGCTGCCAGTGGGTGGGAGGTGCTGGGAGCTGTGGGGGGAGACCTGATGGGGGGCTGCTGACATATTACTGGGGCTCAATCTCAGGTTGGCCATCCCTGCATTAACCCAACAGTTTGAAATGGCTTCATTTTCCCATATCACTTAATGTACTTGTGTCTGTGGTGGTGCTTTCTGAAGTATTCACAGACCTGGAGATGGAATTTCTGCTCTTTCCCTTGGCTGACTTGCTATGAAAGTGCTGAACACGTATTTTTACATTCCACTTAACAATATACATATTTCTATTCCAAAGAAAGAAAAGTAATAGAGTAACAGGTGTTATTTTTGAGTGGGGCTGAGTTTATAAACTGGAAGAACTTTGAAAATGTTCCATAAAATGTGTTCCCACCTAAAAGATCTAGATGCAAATAGCATTGAAGCATATTTTGCTGTAAAACCATAAAATTTAGGTGACAGTGTGTCCTTAAAAACAAACAAAACATGGGTATAGAGTCACACAAGGAGGCACAGACCCTCAGTACAGCAAACAGCCCTTTGTTCCTCTTTGTTTAGACCTTTATGGTGCAGATTGGGAACATGCCAGTATTGCGTTTGAATTGTATCTACACTCTACACGTTACATTTCTAAGTCATTCTTATACAGTGGGGGCTTTGTAAGGGATTTCATGTGAATGCAAAGTCTTCTTGTGTTTCATGTGTTTTAAATAGGATTTCCCAGTGATAAAAGAGTTTGTAGGTCTTTGATCCATCTAGTCATGATGGGTGTTTCTGCAGCAAAGCAATTCATCTCTTTTTAACAGTGCAGTATATGGGCACCTTTAGTTTTGTGCTCTTTGACTGTGCTCTGTCAGACATGTAAAGGTGGGAAATGGCCTCTGGGCAGGCCCCCACCTGAACAACAGGATCCTGTCAGTGGGCAGGAGCAGGACCAGTGACAGAAATTTTGGGGCCCCCTACTCTGAGCGTTTGGGGGCCCCCTACTCTGAGCATATGGGCCCCTCCCCACCCGCCAAGGGCTGGCCCGGCTCTTGATGCGGGTGGGTGGGGGAAGCGCTGCAGCCGGGGGTGCCTCGGGGTGGCTCCTGGGGCGCGGGACAAGCAGCGGCTGAAGGGCTCGAGAGGCAGCCGGCCCCGGCGCCGGACACAGCCGGGGAAATGCGGTGCGGTGCCCAGGGGGGACGACTACGAGTAGAGCTGTGTACCGGTCCCCGGACTTCAGGGGGCCCCCTGAAGTCCGGGGCCCGGTACAGCTCTACCCGTTGTACCCCCCTGTCGCCGGCCCTGGGCAGGAGTAAACTGAGCAGGCTCTGGTCTGTTAGGGTGCCTGTGTTTCTGTTCTTAGCCCTCAGTAAGCGGGCTGCATGTGGTGCCCTCAGAGGGACACAATGCTTCCCTCTTTCCATGCTTGCTTTGGATGGGGGGAGGAGTAATTTATTGAAGTGCAGGGTTTTTCCCCCAGCATGCCCAGCCAGCTCTGCTGACGAGTATGTGGGCGGGAGGGTCAAGACTCCACCCACTCCCCAGACCTGTTTGCACTCACTCTTGGGGAGCAGCATCCAGAGCAAAGCCCTGAACGCAGGACAGAACATAAAGCCAAGATCAAGGCAGCTCTAATTCTCCAGCATGGCCACATTGTAGGTACTCACAAGCTAGCCCTTGCTGAGAAAGTGTCATTCCTGCTTCCACTCTAGTCATGGATTCTATTATTCACTTCAGTGGGAGCAGGACTGAGCTGTGTATCAATAAATATTTTCCTAAGTGGACATGATCAGGTCTTGTAGCTCTTGCAATTTAAGTGTAACGGTCTCGTTTACTAGCTAAAACCCTCTATAGAAATTTTTTAAATAAAATGGATGATTGCTGAATGACATTGAACTTCCTGATGGGGGCTAAACGTTGGGAAAAAGCAGCCTGACCACATCTTTTTCCAGAAGAAAGCATTTGTTCTGCAGGATTGTGGGAGTGCTACAATCAGTCATATAGCACGCAAATGGTGCCTGCCCTTTTGCTGTGAAAAGAGACCCTACCCAGAAATGTTTATAATTTATTCAGAGAATATCTTGGTTCTGGATGTGGGAGGGGGGTTCAGCACGCGAGCAAAGTGATAATGTTATTAGCAGGTGTTTCATTATTTCCATGTTATTTTTTTAAATGTGGTATGTGGATGTATGAAACTACACCTACAACTATGAGGCTTGGGGGATGGACTGGAATTAACATTCATATTTTGGTAGCTTCATTAATGGCAGCTGTCTTATACCTATAAGTAGTAAATGTTTAATGTAATTCATTTTATGAATGCATCTTGGTTTCCTTTTGTACGCCAGTGGTTTGAGATAACATCAGGACAACATTGGCGATGGTAGTGCTTCCTCATTGTCTGCAGTTGTGTTTGGTGCAGCCGGAGGTTCAAGTAGCCTGCAACAGGAGAGAGTACTCTCATTGCAATAGTCAGCAGGAAAGGGAGGCCTAGTGATGGGGTTGAAAGGGGGAGGAGAGGGAAGGAGGCTTGAGGAGAGCACTGCGTATTTAAGCTGGGAATTGGCCTTCTGCTTTTAGCAGAGGAAGGGGGATGTGCCCGACACTTATTTAAGCCCTGAACATAGTCTGGAAGCTCTGCAGTTTACCTGATTGTCTCACAACAAATTGAAGTCTCCTCTCTTTAGTTCTGTTTTCACCTGGTAATGTCAGTGAGTGTACTTAAGGGATGTGAGGGCTCATGTGTGAGAGAGATGTCACTGTTTGTTTTCTGTGTACCTCATGTTTATCTTACATGTTGCACAGTTTCCTTATTAAGATGAGGAAGATTTTGTAGCACCTTAGAGACTAACCAGTTTATTTCAGCATAAGCTTTCGTGGGCTGAAATAATCTCTAAGGTGCTACAAAGTCTTCCTCATCTTATTTACTGATACAGACTAACACGGCTCCTAATCTTAAACCGTTTCCTTATTGGTTCTTTGTGCTTGCCTAATTGTTGTATATAGTTTTACGGGGGTGGACAATATAAATATACAAGGAAGTATATAATATCAGACTGTGCCATGTACTGTCACACACAGACAGCAGCTCACTAAAGACACATTTTTGTGTAGAGAGTGGTAGGTAGCTTAGCTTGTTCAAAGTAATTTTTCTCTTGATTAAGTGATTCCCGGAGGCTACTTCCCAACAGGCTTATTTCCCAAGCAGTATCCAGTGTGGGTACGGGGCTGTTCAGTGGTTAGGAATTACTGTCACAAACAGGAAGCATTTCATGCTTTCAATTCACAATTACTTGAGGGAAAGTTCGTGGGGCCCAGGGCAAGAGCTACTTTGTAGTAGAAAAAAAAAGCTGACATGGCTTTGCATTAGAACAATTCATTGTGTTCACAGTGGAAAGCAGGCAGTAAGTGAGTATATGGAAAGTAAACTACTGGAATATTCCACTGGATTAGACTATTATGGTTCAGTAAACTACAAAATGAACTAATCATGTGACTTTACTAATAATAAATGCAATTAAATACCGAATCAAATGTATAACTTGTCTGACTGTTGTTCTAAAAACACTAGTACTTGTTTAGAAAGAAATATATTGTCTCAATATATTCATAAATCTGCTGTTAGTGGGGAAAAGATGCCTACAATACTTTCAGCCACCCTTTTAAACTGGATTTTAGTTATAAGCAACACTATTTTGCTTGGCGAGAACACTCATAAAAGAATAGCTAAACTGCTCTAACCATGAATTTTAGGCATGTATTATGATGGGCCATTGACTTGTCAATACACGTACACAACTGTTATCCACAAGGCGCTTTAAAGTGTATTCTGTTTGAGATAGGGAAAACACAAAGATTGTGTGACAGATAAGATTACTGACAATTGCAAATGCATCTCCTGAATTGCTATATAGTTTGTTAAATTAGGGAATTACAAGAATCAGATTTCGAGCAACCTCTTCAAAAGGTGTTAGACCTTGCTGCCTTTCTGTTGAATTACAGAATGCTGTTACTTAGATAACTTCCTGTAATTTACCAGCAGGATCTGTTTAGTGGCTGCTGCTGTCAGTTTTCTTTTTTTCAGCCTTTCAGGGTAGACAATGCAGTTCTCCTCTTTCATGAGAAATGTTGTGGTTTGTCTTCAACACAATGTGATCTCCTAGCTCTGTGAACTAAAATTGAAACGTAGTTTATTTCTTCTTTTTTTGAATACGAAGATGGGAAATTCTTACGCCGGGCAGCTCAAGACAACCAGGTTCGAAGAAGTATTGCATAATTCTATTGAGGCCTCTCTCCGTTCAAACAATTTAGTCCCCAGACCAATCTTTTCTCAGCTGTATTTGGAAGCCGAGCAGCAACTTTCATCACTAGAAGGTAGGAAATCTTGTCATTTATATTTCTTGTTTATTGTTAATCCAGGGATCAGCATGAAAGTTTCTAATTAAATATAGAGAGATGCAAAAGTATTTGAAGTTGTTTGGCTGCTTTTTGTTCTGTGCAACCTTTTCCTTCCCCCAAATCTAATGCAAATTTGAAAAAAGAACTATTTGAAGATAATAATTATGCAATGCTGTTTGTTTTTACAAAGTAAGGCTCTATTTTTGCAAACACTTATGGACATACATAGTGGAAGCACTATGAGTTCAACCACTAAACACAGGCAGAAATCTTTGGAGGATCAGAACTTTATCTGGTACTTTACATTTATAGACTAGAAAATTCTACCATGTTATACAGTTGCAAAAATACAACAGATTTACAAATAAGAGATGCTAAAAATAATTTTGATTGGGAATGAAAGAAGCAAAAATATTTGCAGCCTTCCTATAAAGTATGCTAAAAAGATTTTATGATTAATTTTGGCGAGACAGTGTTTTTAACTTGATCTTCATTTTTCAAGGTATTGGCTTAAGATGTTACCTAGTGTTCTATGGTAAATCCTGCTCACGGCCTCTGGACTGATGCTTAATGTCTTGAATTTCTCTGATTTATTTATATATTTGCTGAACTGCTTTGTTGCTCTCTCTTTTACTTCTGTTTGCAATGTTGTTGTACCTGTGATGGTCTCAGGATATTAGAGAAACAAAGTGGGTGAGGTAATATCTTTTATTGGACCAACATCTAATGGGGAAAGAAACAAGCTTTCTAGCTACGCAGAGGTCTGTGGTCCAATAAAAAATATTACTTCACCCACCTTTTCTGTTTCTTTTACTCATTCATTTTTCTCTCTGGAGGTGGAGTGGTTTAGATGAAATGTGGAGCTCTGACAACCAAATTAATTAAAAAACAAGTCTGTTAAGTAAACTTGATGTTACATATTAGGTGCTAAATTGTGTTGTTCTCAGTGGGTCTGGCAATGTGCAGGCAACATTATCCTGCTGGCGCACATATTTCCTCTCTCTTTCAACTAACTACTAGAGTAATGTTGCATTTGTTTCCTCTGTGTGTCTGTGTGTTCTTTCATAGCCTGCAAAAAATGATGTAGGCACATATGCATGTAAAGTGACTAAAGGATAATATAGGTTTGTAATAAAGTAAGTATTCCAAAAAAGTCATTCCAGCCACTGAAAACAAATGAAATCATTCTGAAAAGCTTACACACTTGCCAATATCTCACTGAAAATGTGGAAAAACAGTCTATTTAGAAACTGATCTGCTTATATCTCATATATGTTTAATTTTCTCCCTCCATTCTTTACTGCTAGCTAAGGACATTTGCATGAAAATATAATCTCCGAGTGTCCATCTGCTCCCGCTGCTTATTCCCCCCATGAAGTGATTATCCTCTATTGGGAATTTCATAAATGTTGCCATGGCAACTAAATGTGATGTCACAAAGTGGATTATGACATCAGCTGGGAAAGGTGCTGCAAGAGCAGATGCATTGTTCAGAGACAAAGGTGCAGTTTTCACACATCTGTAGCTCATTTCATTCAAGATTCTCAAAGGCTTTACAGACCTTCCTAGCCTTATCCTTATTTTTTTGTTTTTATCTTTTCTTTTTGCGGTCAGTGTGAACAGGATCAGGCCTCAATTAATTAAACCTCACAAACCTTTGCCTAGAGCATTTCCTTTCATGCAAATATCAGAGGATGGAAACTCTATTAGGCAATCCATACAACCCAATTCTTGGGTTGTTGCATAAGAAGGTTGAGGTTGCAATCTCACATCTTACATCCTACTCCAGCCTCCCAGAACAAACAGGAGTTTCCTCCTTTAGGAACCATGGAGCCCTAAGATCTGAGGGGTGGAGGGCAATAACCTTGAAGCACTGAGCCATCCTTGTGGAGGCAGTGCCACAATACCAGCTCTTGACCCCGCTACTCTCTGTATTCTCTCTATTCCCTGACTCCTTGACACACTGGATCTGTTGTGGTGCATTTTATTTGTGGTCCTAGCGTTTCCTCTCTCCCCCCTCCCCAGCGGCCAGTGTTTTCAAAGTGTAACCCATGCCTACTTGGTTACTAGGTAACTCCTGGGGCACCTAGACCATCTAGAGTTGGGGTGGGAAAATGTTTTGGCCCGAGGGCCACATCGGGGTTCAAAAGTGTATGGAGGGCCGGGTAGGGAAGGCTGTGTCTCCCCAAACAGCCTGGCCCCACCTCTTATCCGACCCCCTCCCGCTTCCCACTCCTGACTGCCCCCACCCAGAACCTCCAACCCATCCAACTCCCCCTGCTTCTTGTCCCCTGACTGCTCCCTCCAGAGACTTCCCACCCTAACTGCCCCCCCAGGACCTCCCCCGCCCAACCCCCTTGCTCCCTGATCTAGAGATTGATGAGTTTGCTACAGCCTTGGCTAAGTGCCATGTGACTTTTAGCTCATGCAGTAGAGCTGTCAGGGGGGTGGTAAATCCGGGGGTGCGGGTCGTGGGGGAAGGGCCTGGGTCAGCCCCCACTAGGGAAGTGGGGAGGGAGCACCACCCAGGACCAGTCTGCACCCAGCTCTGCTCCTATGCTACAGCTGTGGCCCTGGCTCTGCTCCTGGCCTGGACACGTTCTATTACTGGTAAGCAGGAGGCATCAGATAAAAGTTTGGGGACCACTGCAGTGATCATACACTAAGCTTCAGAGGTCCCAGGTTCAATACTGCCTGCTGATGACCGTGGTCTGTCAGCATTACACAAGCATGGAGGGAACCACGGGTTAAGTGATTCACCCAGGGTAATATAGTGAGTGGCAGAACAAGGAATAGAACCCAGGAGTTCTGACTCTACATTCTCTGCATGCCAGCTAAGTTGTATAGCCACAAAATGACAAATACAGATGTAGAATTGTCTCTAAACAGAATGGCTCTGGTATCTTGTTAGGCACTATTGGCCTCACAAGTTGCTATATCTTCTTGATATATTTGAAGATATATCTGGAGTTATCTTGCAGCTCACAGTTTTAATTTTTTGATGTTAGTTTGCCCTATTCACCATACTACCTGGCAGCAAAACCAACCACTGTGACATCAGTCATGTTTTTTCTTCCTGCTGTAGTTGTTGTTCTAATTTTAAAATTTTTAATTTAAAAGGAACACTGTGAACTTGAAATATAGTTAATTTAAAAATAAATGAGTTGTAAGTAGTTTCAGGTTCTACCCCACCCCTAATTTCCACCTACCGATTTTTGTGGTTCATATAATCATTTTCCTATTTAAAATTTTAAAAAATTCTCTCCCCTGTTGCTGTGTGAAAGACCTTCAAAAATACAGTAATAGGGTAAAGTGTCTACTCAACTAGACTAGTATTATTATAATTTATTATATATTGCATTTTACACCTAAAATCCTATAAATGTGAAAAAGATTATAGCCTGTGTTATGTGGGAAATCAAACAGAATGATCATACTGGTCCCTTCTGAACTTAAAAGTCTGTGCCAAATATGCAAAGTAAACCAGCTGAAATTAAGATATCTTTTCAACCTGTAGATTTTTAAACTATCTTTTCAAATATCACTGTGTCTAATTTACAACATTTTTAATTCAGTTTTTGCAGATCATTTTGATAACACAAGATAGAACAGGGGATAACCTCTTGTTACTACTATTATGCTGTATTATTCAGCAAAACATTGCTTTTAGCTAGGCTGACCATATTTCCTTGTGACAAAAACGGGACATTGGGATGGCAAAAATGGGACGGGGTTATAACTCCCTTCAGACCCCAAATATAACCCTATAACACCCCCCCCCATATCCATAAAGTCACCAATACCCAACCCTCACATAACCACCTCCAGGCCCCCCAACACCATCCCACTACCAACCCCCCAGCCCCTTAGACCCCCACAGCCTTCCCTACACAACCTCTCCCCATAGCCCCCCACTAGCAACCAATACACCCCCACAGACCCCCCCAACAGCCTAAAAACACAGCCCCACCCCCCACAGCCTCCCACCTCCCCCATGACCCCCCAGCTCATCCCACCCCTGCAGGCCCCGCCGTTGCGCCCCCCTCCCCAGCCACCACCTGTGCTGGGCTCCGCGTTTCCTCCACGTGGGGGGGGAGGGGGAGAGCGAGGCACTAGGCAGCCCCTGCCCAGCCAGCAGCTCCACTCCACCCGCCGCTGCTGAGCACACCTCCCCAGCCCCTACCTATGCTGGGCTCCGCATTTCCTCCACGGGGGGGGGGGGGGGGCAGGGGGAGCGAGGCACCAGGCAGCCCCTGCCCAGCCAGCAGCTCCACTCTGTCGTTGCTCCGGGCTCTGCTGTAACCGGCTTGCACGACACGTGGGGGCGGCCCAGCCAATCGCACTGCTGCTCAGCTGCGGGCACGCGAAAGGTGGGGGCGGCCCAGCCAATCGCGCCGCGCGGGCTCTGCGGTGGCGGAAGGGAGGGGGGAGCAGGCCGGGGAGGGGAAGGGACTGAAGGGCTGCGGGAGGAGGCGGGACCCCGCCGTGGGTCCCTGAAATAAGCCGCGTCCTGTTTTTTTAATGAAAAACGGGACAAATTTGATATTTTTATTAAAAAGACGGGACGGTCAGAAAATGTGTAAAAAACGGGACTGTCCCGTTCAAAACGGGACGTATGGTCAGCCTACTTTTAGCATATTTTTTTTCTGCACCTCTCACCCTTTAATCTTGCCTTTCTGATGACTAGCTTTTAAAAATCAGAGAGGTAGTTGTGTTAGGCTGGATCTGCAGAAGCGACAAAGAGTCCTGTGGCACCTTAAAGACTAACAAAAGTATTGAAGCATAAGCTTTTGTGGGCTAATACCCACTTCGTCGGATGCATCTGACAAAGTGGGTACTAGCCCACAAAAGCTTATGCTTCAATACTTTTGTTAGCTTTAAAGTTTTCTCTTTTTGTGGTTTCTGGAGTTTCGCGAACCCGCCTCCAAATGTTTAGTAAAGTGACATACAGGCACTTCGTAGGATGGTTTTGTGGCTGTAGTAAATGCGGAGGGTGTTTGGGTCGTACTAGTTTAGATTTCATGTAGGTTCTGCCCTGCCTATTTGGGGCATTTTTGAGCTGTAACTGGTCTGTGTCTGTTAACAGTATGGACATGCCTCTCTGTTGCACCTTAAAAGATTGGGGGCCAGCTTCTCTGGAGGTGTCAATTGGTGTGGGCCCACTGAAGGCAGTGGAGCTGCGACATTTCACACCAGCGGATCGTCGAGCCCTCTCTATTTTTTCCCATTTTGAGATTGGTGAGGAGGATCTTCTCATGGGAACTCTTCCTTCTCATGAATGCCGTCTGTCTGTGGACGTGGGGCATGTGGCCTCACCTAGAGGTGTCTCAACTGGCATCAGAGTTTTTGCAGTTTCTTATTGGAGATGTCTAGGGTACTGTATAAGGCAACACCCACATAGTTCCTAAGGTGCACAGGAGAGGGTCTTGTGCCTGCAGCTGACTTAAGGTGTGCAGGAGAAGGGCCCCAGCAGACAGCCCCATAAAGGGTTTGGGTTAAGGATTTCCAGCAGTATCTTGTCAAGTGGTCCCACATTACAAAATATATTTTGAATCCTTTCTTCTTTTAAAACAACTAAAAACTCCATAAAGAACTACGAGTTGGTGAAAATTAGCATAACTCCATTGACCTACAAGGAGCATCTGGCTGTATACTGACTGAATGTTAAGTTAAAGTGTAGAGTTGAGCATTCAATAATCAAAAAAACTGATACTGTTAAGACTGCACGGGCAATCTTAACTCTGCCCCTTAGGGTGGATGCATTACAACACAGGACTGATTCTCCATTCTGATGTGGTAGCATTTCATACCCACTGTGCAGGGGTGGAAATGACTGCATGTGGTGTATGGGAGAGGAGAATCAGATTCATAGTCTGTAATTCTGTGCTTACATACTCTTTCTCAAATAATATGCTAATTCCTACATGTTTTTCTGCAGCTGTAGATACGCATGTGTAGTATCTTCCAGTACATACAGGCAGAGCCCATTAAAGTAATTCATTTTGAAAGCATACAGGATACATGTCTTGTACATCAAATGCAGCAGTGCAAGTAGGGTGGTCCTGTCCGGTCCTCCGTACCAGCAAGGTATTTATAGCTGGCATACTGGAAAGAGGAGGAGCAGAACGCGAGGCCACTGGGTGGCCCCATGCTGGCAGCTCCGCTGGCACAGCTGTACTGCCGCCAGCCCCGCCCCCAGCCCTGTCCTCCAGCAGGGCTGCTGTACAGATGGAGGAGACCCTGTGTGGAAGGGCTGGGGTGGTAGAGCTGAGCTGGAGGAGCTGCGGGCATGGGTGGTCCCATGTTCTGCTCCTTTCTTTGCTGCAGTGCCAAAGTCTCCAATGCAGTGGGAGGAGGACAGAACCTCCCCTCTTCTCAGGTAAGGGGGGTGGAACATGGGGAGGGGTCTGGGAGAGCATGGGGGTTACGGGCTGGAAGAAGTCACGTGAGGAGGTCACCTCCCCTCCTCCCCCCGTAATGGGGGGGGGGGGCACAAACCGGTAAAAAATGGATTCCACTTGCACCACTGATCATATGACAGGCTAGCTTCTAAATCCTGCACATTGACATCAATGGCAGTTGATCTCAATAGGAGTAGGATTGGGACTTAAGTGCAATAACATAATAATAATAAAATGAATTGGCATATACAGACCATCCAAGAGGGGTCAGGAGTACGATGCCCTTGCTCACATTGACTGGTACCCCACTTGACATCAGTGGGACTGTTTGTGGAGTAAGGTGCCATTTAACATTAGTAAGGGTATCACAGTCTGG
This sequence comes from Sternotherus odoratus, assembly GCA_032164245.1. NCBI lineage: Eukaryota > Metazoa > Chordata > Testudines > Kinosternidae > Sternotherus > Sternotherus odoratus. Next base: position 22,531,486 of record JAVMKO010000003.1, on the reverse strand, counting down.
ATCTAGGTTTGCAGCTAAATTATCTTTGCAGTTAACTGGCTCATCCCCTGATTTGCTCCTAAGGGAGTCTGTGTTGTTGGCTGAAAATAAGCATTATGGCTATTGATTTATGCCTTGATCCCAATGACTTGCACACATACATTACATTACTCATGTGAGTATAGTCCCATTGAGTAAAACTACACACGTTTAAGTGTTTGCAGGATTGGAGCTTAAATAATTTTTAAAAAGAATACTTAGCAAGAGGAGAACCTATCGTAAAATTTCTATCAGTAACGATGCACTGGGTCAGAATGACTGAAAATAATGTAAGCAGCAAAGATCGAAAAATGCAATGAGGGTGTAGAAATAATTCCATAACAGTGGTAGCAATAATGGTCTGATACATTGCACTAGTTGTGAAATATTATCTGATCATGTAATTCAGCTGGTGTCAATAAGTATAGCTCTGTTGACTTAATGGAGCTATGCTTGTTAACATCAGCCAAAGAGCTGGCCCTGTAACACCAGGGGTAGAGCTAACATTATATCCATTTGTAACATTGTCTATCTTACAAGTGCTTCATTGGGAAACTTTCACCTTCTGTAGACTATTTTGTAAAAAACTGGAATTATATTGTGTAGGCTGCAGATACTCAAAATATACCATTTCTTAGACTGTCGACAGACGTGTGTGAGGGTAGATCGTTAAAGTCTCCTGTGCTCTGTGCGAGGGATGGATGTCTACACTGCAACAAAAGATCCACAGCCCCCAGTCTCAGAGCTCAGATGAACTGACTCTGGCTTCTGGGGTTGGGGCTGTGGGGCTAAAAATAGCGGTGTGGGCATTTGGGCTCCGGCTGCAGTCCTGGCTCTGAGACCTGGCAAGTGGGAAGAGTCTCCGAGCCAGGGCTTCAGCCTGAGTCCAAATGCCTACACTCCTATTTTTAGCCCTGCAGCCCAAGCCCCAGAAGCCCAGTCGATAGAGCCGGACTCTGAGACACAGCGCTGCAGGTTTTTCTTTGTAGTGTAGACATACCCTGAGAACACATCCACATAAACATGGGGCTTAATGTGGGAAGCAATTTTTTTACATTCAGATTTAAGATCGGATTGTGATTCATAACAATGATTCGCAATGTGCTTGGAAATAAAGACCAAACCCTCGAACTGTGTCTCTGAGTGCAAAATGGAGCTGTCACTCATGTCATGCAGCTACACGTTTGCTTTTGGATTCCTTTCATTCTTAATCTTAAAAGCCTGCCCAGCTCTCCCCTGCCCAAATTTCTGCTCCTGTATTTTGTTACTCCCTTCTCTGCATTCCAGTGACAGAGGCTGCTTCACTTCTCCCTTTGTCCTCTCTTTACCTCTTGTCTTCGTGCCTTCTCCCATGTTATTCCCTGTGAGTAGCACTCTGCCTTTATCCCTATTCACCAGGGGATCAGTCTTGCTGTTCATGCAAGTAAAGGTAAGCAGATACTTAAATACTTTGCTGTCCTGAGGCCAGAGCGCTTGGCACCTTTTAGCTTGCAACACCCAACCTCTCCTCTTTCAGATCCCTCCTTAAAACTCACTTATTCTGCAAAACTCACAAACACCAACCCCAGAGCCATTATTTAAGGAGAGGACAAAGTGGGGGAGGAGGATCCTGGAGAAAACCCTCTGTGGCTTACCCCTCACATGGGATTTCCAGGGCCTCATCCAAAAGTCCTCTGAAATCAGTGGAATCACTCCCATCGAGCTTTGGAACAGACACTCCTTCCCCATGCCAGTGGGTTTTGTATTGTCCATCTATCTCTTTAAGATCTTTGGGGCAGGAAACTATTTTTTGTTCTGTTTCTTGAACAGCATGAAGTATATAGTCTGCGCTTAACTATCAGTAATCTGCATTTGATCTGTTGCTTTGGGAGAGCATCTCAAAGCGATTAGACGTATGGATTTCTTTAGCTGTAAATATCGAAAAGAAAGGTCAAGGGACCTTTTATGAGGATGGAGTTCTGTTACTGACAATCCCCCCAAATCATGAGACTGATTTCAAAATCATAAGATGTGGGGGTTTGTTTTTATTTGCCCTCCATTTTCTGAGATGTAAGTACACTCAGGTTACATTTTAAATATTTCCTCCACAATCACAATCACTGAACCTTTTTTTTTTTTTAAATGAAAGTTGAAATTCTCACATAACAGGATTCCAGGACTGGAGCTTTAAGAAAAACACCAAACATTGTGAGACTTGACAACACCGCAGTTCCTTGCAAACAGAAGGGAATCTTACTTTTCTATAGTGCTTGCTGTAACTGAGACACTGCTCATTTCCAGGATCAGCTATTGCCACAGCTATCTATTCTCTAACTGTAATTTGTCCTGTGATACTTTTGTAGCAGGCAGCAGAGCGGATAATGAGGAAGAAGAGGAGGAAGAGGAAGAAGAAAGTTCAGAATCAAGTAGCCCTCCTCTCTCTTATCAGATGAAGCCTGCTCCTGAAGGCTGCTGCACTACTGATGGTAAGGAATTCACAAGACTCAAAGTTTGGCAACTGATCCAATGGCCTATTCAGGCAAAGCTGCCGTTGGTATCCGTGGGAACTGGGATCCCATTAAAGAGTGCAGAATTGAGTCCAAACATCATAACAAGCACCTTCCAAGAGGCTCATCAAAATTAGGTATATAGAAATTGTGTGGCTATCACAGTTTGTTACCTCTTAGATAAAACTAGAAACTTGGTTGACCATACACTTCTGTGTGTTTTTGCTGAATCTTTCAAAGGAGCAGTTCTGGGTCAGGATGAAGAAGGGGACTAGCCAGCAACTTGAAATCCATCCAGTTTTTTAAAAAAACTCAAATTTAAAGTAGTTTCAGATATTACACCAGCTGCTGAGTGCTCTGCCAACTTTTGTGGTTTTATCACCATATTTTCCTATTTAAAACAAAATTCTTCTGCCCTCTCCTGTGGCTGGGAGAAAGACCCACGCAAACAAAAGGGAAAAGACTATCAAAAATGTAAAACTTCCTGGACATTAAGTGTTAATGTCTCTTGTTAAACACACAGCTTAATATAATCTTGTTTGTTATTAAATATGTACATTTCCATAAAATGTATATGTTGTGGAACTTTTCTGTTGCTGCAGAAAACTTTATTTTTACATTTTCAAATTTTTATGTATTCATTGTATTTTTAGCTTTCGTTTATAGCTCGCCCAGTAGCCGGAAAAATATCGACACCGAAGTTAAATTTGATGTTAGGTTTACATTTTTTTTTACGTAAAAAGAAAAGTCAGAGTTTGTTCAGTAAGGAAATTGTGAAGAATTAAGCAAAACGACCTTTGCCCTCAGAAATATGTTGCATTTGTTTTTTTTAGGTTTCTGCCAGGCTGGTAAAGACTTGAGGCTGGTGTCCATTTCCAATGATCAAATTGAGGTGCCTTCGGGGTTTTTACTTGTTGGTGCTAAATCACCAAATCTGCCTGATCACCTTTTAGTGTGTGCTGTAGATAAAAGATTCTTGCCAGATGACAATGGGCGTAATGCCCTATTAGGTAAGTGTCCTTGCTCCCACTAAGTGGATGCTGTTTTGGACTACAGTCATATCTACTCTTGTTGAAAAGTGAATGCTGTAGATATTATTTCCATCAGTTGTAGACAATAGTCCTCCCTGATAACCTTTTAGAGTTGGCTGTGTTTGCACTGGATAGAGTACAGTGTGCGCCACTCCAGTACAAATGATGCATCTCCTTTTATCCTGAGAGAATGTTGTGCCTCCAGCTGAAGGTTAAAGTCATTGTCAGGTTAGTTTAAATTACGGTTGCCTGAACTACACCTTCAAAAACTGAGCTATTTCTGCACTGCTGCCTGTCTGTTACCTTTCTAAACACTGATATGTACCACTCCCCTTCTCAGATGCAGTTACTCTTCGTGAACCATTGTGGCCGCTACCTGAAGTGAATCATAACATTCTGCCGTGCAGTTGCTGTTAGTCATTTGGGCCACAGAAATTCATAACCTTTTTTTAGATTATGATTCCTTTTGGGCAGGGATTAAGTCTTGCAGTGTATTTGGACAGTCCCTGGCACAACAGGGCTCTGGTGCTCCCAGGTGGGGACCTTGGAAGCTACTGCAGCATGTATGCGTACATAAAAATAAAGTTACAAGTCAAAATATTGATTTGACACATAAGCAGACAATATTGTGTGTCTGTCTTTGGTCGTAAAATAGAAAATATTTCATGACAAGGATATGGGGGAAAACACAGGAATTTTGTTATTCATCAGTTTAGGTGTTTGGCCCCTGAACTGTAATTTAGGTTCTGGTATCCAGTTGGTAGTAGTCACAGCCCTTCTGATAAGTTACGGGCCTAAAGCCCTTTTAAGTCAATGAGAGTCTTCCTTTGGCTGAGGCCCAGTATTACTGTTGACAGTAGTTTTGAAAAGCCTCTAACATCTGAAATCATATGGATGAATCAGCTAATTATGACCATGATAAAACCTGAAGTCATTTATGTAATTAGGTGCAGTGATATTTAAATCTACAAGAAAATGCTGGGTTTTTTTGGGGTCATGCATTTTCAAGTCTGGCATGTAGCATTTTATCAAAAATGGTGCTGTGCCTCTTCTGTGTAACACTGAGCTTTATTAAAAGAACGGACGAAAGAAACCCATCGCTGGGTTTGTTAGCCTTTTTGTTGATCAAGATATGATCCTTGCAATTTCATTTTTGCTGACACCAAAGGTTCTGATGTGAACTCAGTTGCTATCTCAATTTGAATAAGACTGAAAAGCATTTGGGATAACAGCATAGTGTGAAGGTGCATAATGTAACTCCATGTACAATAATGTCTTTTGGCAATGGATCTTACTGACTTGGATTGGCCACAATACAATTGACCAGTGATTGTAAAGGAATTAAGGGGGTTGTAAATCAGCCAAGTGTTGTCATTTTAAAGATACAGACAAGAATGTTGTACCATTTAATTCCTTCGCTGCTAACACTATTAACAACTTAAATTCCCTAGGCTGTAAGCACAGAGGAAGTAGTATATTTGTTAATTGCATGCTAAACAAGAATAGAAAAGGACAATAAGGAGCATTTGATAATAACTCACACTATTTTTTGTGCTACTTGTACCTTCAGTTTGCACATTTGATGCTATATTGGTTGTCTGTAAGTTACTTATATGCTTATTTTTCATAATATCACACATGAAAACCAATGAAGCAAACACTTTGCTTTTGCAAAACATTTTTGCAAAGCAGTAGAATTACTCTTGAAAAGTCTGGAATACACTTCAACCAAAAAGAAGCTACATATTTCAGATCCTGATTCAGGCCACGGAAATTTCAAACAAAGGAACATTCCTGTGTCCTATAATCTGATAAAGAATAGGGTACAGTTTATTGTCATCGGGGTAGATAGATGTTTAGATAAATAAAGATTGTTTGGTTCTTTTCTCACTAGCCATGTGATGCACATTGGAAAAAGTAACCCCAACTATACATACAATATGATGGGGGCTAATTTAGCTACAACTAATCAGGAGAAAGATCTTGGAGTCATTGTGGATAGTTCTCTGAAGACATCCACACAGTCAAAAAAGCAAACAGGATGTTAGGAATAATTTAAAAAGGGATAGAGAATAAGACAGAGAATATCTTATTGCCCTTATATAAATCCATGGAACACCCACATCTTGAACACTGTGTACAGATGTGGTCTCCTTATTTCAAAAAAGATATGTTGGCATTAGAAGAGGTTCAGAGAAGGGCAACTAAAATGATTAGAGGTTTGGAACAGGTCCCATGTGAGAAGAGATTAAAGAGGCTAAGACTTTTCAGCTTGGAAAAGAGGAGACTATGGGGATGTGTCTATAGAGGTCTATAAAATTATGAGTGGTGTGGAAATAGTGAATAGGGAAAAGTTATTTACTTGTTCCCATAATATAAGAACTAGGGGGCACCAAATGAAATTAATGGGCAGCAGGTTTAAAACAAATAAAAGGAAGTTCTTCTTCACACAGTGCACAGTCAATCTATGAAACTCCTTGCCTGAGGAGGTTGTGAAGGCTAGGACTATAAAAGGGTTTCAAAGACAACTGGATAAATTCATGGAGGTCAAGTCCACTAATGGCTATTAGCCAAGTATGGGTAAGGAGTGGTGTCCCCAGCCTCTCTTTGTCAGAGCATGGTGATGGAAGGTGTAACGGCGTTGGTCACTCACCCGGCGGTGCCCCCGTCTGGTTGTCTGGGAATTAGCTCTTTTTGACCCTGGAGCGCCCTCTGCCGGCCGACGTCCGCTTCTCCACGCTGGCCCCGTGTCCCTCCTGGACCCCGGAACCCCTTGCTGAGGGTGCTGCACCCCTGCAGTACCCCCTTGTCTCAGGGTCTCCCCTCCCTGGGGAACCCAACACCCACTATCCCCAACTTGCCTCAGATACGGCCACTGCCAGTCACCACTGCCTCAGTCTCTCTGAGGCTGACTGCAGTCTCATGGCTACTCATCACCGGCAAGAAGGGGTTGGCCTGCTGCTCTTAACCAGCCCAGGGCTGCCCCCTTGCAATCCCCAGTACCCCGTGGGTCGGGCCTTCCCTAGGCTCAGCAAGCTGGGGCCCTCTCACTAGAGCTTAGGCTCCCTGGCTCCCAGCTGCCTCACCCACGCCCTGTCCCAGTCCGGGTACTTTGCAGCCAGGCCCTGTCTCCCTCTGACTACAGAGTACAACTCCCCCACTGGCTCCTGCCTCCCAGGCTTTTATACAGCCTGGAATGTTTGGGGCATGGCCACACAGCTGAGCCTGCTTTCCACTTAAACCTGCTAGCAGGCTCCCAGCCACAACCCCTGTCCTGGGCTGCTACAAACCCCTTCCTGGGGCTTTCCCAGCCCTGGCCAGCAGGGAGCGGGGAGCACACCACTACAGAAGGCAAGTGAGAGATCACTTGATCATTACCTGTTCATTCACTCCGGGGCACCTGGCATTGGCCACTGTCAGTAGACAGGATATTGGGCTGGATGGACCTTTGGTCTGATCCAGTACAGCCATTTTTATGTTCTTATGTCTTCATTGTGGCTGGGAGCGAACCTCCCAGCCTGGGCAGACAGGACTCAAACTAGCATGTGCCTTGGGCTGCAGCTCAGCTCTCAAGTGTAGGGGATCAGGAGAACTTTAGAGCCCAAGCTCCAGCACAAGTTTCTAGCAAGAGTATATCAAGGCTTGGTCCCTGCTTCTGGGTAAACATACCCATGTATGCTGGTGTAAATCAGGATTAACTCTGTTTCCGCCAATGGATTTATACCAGGATATGTGAAATTAGAATCAGGCACACAGTCTCACAAGCCAAACGGTTTTATTTACAAATAAAAAGTATTGTCTGTGACAATAGAGCTTGTCTTCAATTCATTGCTGTACTAATATGATGGACTAATACCGTTTTGTCTTGCGCTAAACTCAAGCTGATAATTGCAAAAGACTTTATAGAAAGGAACATAAGAACATAAGATCATAAGAACAGCCTTACTGCGTCAGACCAATGGTCCATCTAGCCCAGTATCCTGTCTTCTGACAATGGGCAAAGCCAGGTGCTTCAGAGGGAATGAACAGAATAGGTAATCATCCGGTGATCCACCTCCTCTTTTTATTTGATGGCTCTGAAAGAAGAGAACCGATTAATTATTCTGGAAAGTCTGAGTTTGAGGCCATTTTCCTTTGCAAAACTGTGGGTACATGTATTTGTAAACCAAATGGAAAATGGTGCCCCAAAATCTTTAGTAACTGTAGAGGTAACAGGCTCCATTTTCCAAAATGCTGAGTAGTTCCTGAGAGTCTGTTGGAACTGAGGGCATCTGCACTTCCCAGGAGGTGCTGAGCACCTTACAGGATCAGCTGCAATGTTTGTAACCCATGTTTGCATCCCATTTTCTTTCCTGAGTCAGCGGTGTTTGTGTAAAGGGGGAGGGTATTGTTCACTATTGTAGATTATGCAAGAGTAATTTATTCAATAGGAAAACACATACACACAAGAAATGTCTTAATGGTTTCCAGGCTATTCTTGAGCTGGCTCCATATCAGTCTGTGGATATGTCTGTGGGGCATTTGCAGCTCAGAAGGAAAATACTTCTGAGGAGCGTTTCATAGTTTCCTGATGTTATCTTTTGACTCCTAGTCTTGTTTCCGTGACAGGCTGTTGACATGCCTCTGGGGCATGTCTAGGGTTGGTTTATTGATTATGGTGAATGGTTGTCTTACTCTCCTAGATAGCTGTTCCTGTGATTTATGTGCCATTCGTATTTGAGAATGAATTACATCGAATATTCCACTGGAAAGGCCCCTTTCTTGGAAATGTGGGTGTGTCTGATTCAAGCACATCCATGTGTGTGTAATAGACAGGAGCCTTAATTCCTACCCTGAGAAATTCCTAGTCATTGCACCAGTTTATCTTAATCAGAATTAAATTCCTTGCCTCACAGCCCTGCAAGGAACTCAGTATTTTGCCATTAAGAAGCCTTTCCCTTGTGCCTGGAGATCTCCTAGAAACTGATGGAGAAGGCAATGTTATGACTGAGGTCATTGTTTCCCCAACAAATGCAGCTAATACATTCCTCCTCCCAAAAAGTTTATCTATTTTCCCCACTTTTCATGCCTTGAAGTGGGACTGAGAGGACACACAATGCATCTAGCGTCTCCTACTATCTTCCTCCCAGAGACAGAAAACAGCTGATCAGATCTTCCCCACTTCCATTACTAGGTGTAAGAAGTGCATTTCTTCTTTTAGTCGCTGGCTGGGGACAGAGTAATATAGCAGAAAAGATTAATTTGCCTATTGTTTGTAAACCTGGTTGTAGACGAAAGGTTCCATTGTGAAGTATTGTATTGTTACTACTGTCGTTGGATGAGATGCACAGGGTGTATACCAGACTCATTATAATAACAAGCAGGACCGAGCACTCTTGCCTGGTCTTATTAAAAACAAACATGGCTTCAGACTTCTGATGAAATTGAACTGAAAGCCCCTCCACACTGGGCGGTGCTGAGGTGAAGCGTGCATACATGTAATGGTGGGTCACAGAAAAAAAGACAAAATGCAGTCGGTGGGTGACCTTATTAAAAGGTTTGGGAACCACTGCTCTATTTAACCACTGAGCTGGGGCAGCCTACCCCGGTCAGTGCAAACAAGCTTTGCCAAACCGTCCTACTAATGAGCCTCAGTCCTGACCCAGAGAGTCAGTAATTGTACAGTAAGAAGACAGGTTAGTCTTCATGCTCTGTCCGTCCTTTGCCTCTGTCATTTAACTAACTGAGAACTGGGTGTACTTGTCTTCTAGTTTGTGGACAAATTCATCCAACCCCATTTTATATAGACGGCTGAAGATTTTTCAGATGGTAACAACCTTCAGTCACTATTGATGTAGGTGGATTTGAACTGGTGACCTGGAGGTGAAAGGCTTTTATCCCCTATACTCTACAAATTGATCTCTTGTTCTCTTGTGAAATCCACCTTATGACATAGATAAGTTAGGACAGCTGCCCTGAATCCCCTGACCTTTGCCCTTTCTATAATGCATGGAAGCTTATTTGATTTAGTTTATTTATGAAACGACATGTCTTTTCTATCAATTGCTGCTTCCAGACAGTGGCATATAAATGAGGCATGTGGAGAGGAAAAGAATAGTGAAATGTTTGAGTTCTCATCCTGAAGAATCCCTGTTGCCATATATTGGGTTATGAATATGGTCAAAATGATGCTTTTTAAATCTGCGAGTTAACCATATGATGATGATATAAGTGTTGGATGGCATCTTTATTTCACCATGATCTGAACACAATATCAACTCTTGAAAACAAAATGAGGATCCTCTTAAGATCTCTTATCAGTCAGATAAGGGCTCTCAGTTCGTTGAATGTTCTTAGCTTCACTACCGCCCTCTTCTAATCCATATCTGACAGATAAAGGATTTCTTAGGTGCTCTTAATAGTTGACATAAAGTCATGCTGTGTTTTAGTTTTCAAGTTATAGCTGAAATATGCTAATGAAAAATAAGTGGACAAAGCTGACCATGAAGGTAGAGTAACAATAGAGGGACATGATATGGATAGCTGTGTTGGAGGGAACTTGAAGCAGGGACATCTCAGGAGAGAGCAGAGAAGCTGGTGGGTGGTAGTGAAAGGAGGCAGTTTTGATTTTTAAGAGGCTTTTCAAATGTAACCCTTCTGCCCATCAGAGTTGGCAGCAACAAGGGCCGGGTTCAGTATCCAGGGGTTCCATTCTAATGACACAATACAAAACTGGCTCGAGCCCCCACCCAGTGCACATTGCCAAAACTTGTGTCACTCACAGGTGCGTAAAAAAGCCCCTTCTCCCCTGAAAGACAAAAGTTTTGCTGCAGCAAGTTGCAGTGTAAACTGCTCCTTGTCAGCGGGAATGCTCTCCTGTTGACAACGCAAACTCCACTTTTAGAGGGTGGAAGTATTTTGTCCACAAAAGTGCTGACAAATAGTGTTTACACTGCCTGACTTTTAGCAACACGACTGTTTCCATTCCTATGACCTGGGTATGAAGGTATCTGGAATTTTCTGAAATTGGTCTAAAATGAAAATAGAAGCTCAGACAATGAAAACAAGATATGTATTTACTAACTGTGAAGCTTAATTTAGGAAACTGATGGCCAAGTGCAATTTGGAGGGTTTGACATAATTTTTGTCGTAAGGAAGTGTGTGATTCAGGTGAATTCTTTACCACAAATGCTCACGATCCTAAGGGAAGTGATGTGTCTACATGTTACTGTCACCTATCTTACCAGAGCTTTTGTATTGTTTATTTTATCAGGTTTCTCTGGCAATTGTGTTGGCTGTGACAAGAAGGGCTTCTGCTACTTTACTGAATTTTCCAATCACATCAATCTTAAACTGACCACTCAGCCCAAGAAACAGAAACACTTAAAGTATTATCTGGTCAGGAATGCACAAGGAGCTCTTACCAAAGGATCTTTAATCTGCTGGAAAGGGGCAGGTGAGATAATGAAGCTGTCTTGTTGGAGCTCTGGCTCTTGTCTGCAGAGCTTAGATAGCACAGAGATTGGCGTCTGAGAAAAACCTGAGATAGACAGATAAATGAAGGAGTCTTTAAAACTAGGTGACTACTAAAAGAGCAGCTGTAGAAAGCAATTGACTAATAAAGAGATGGCATGTTTGACAAACCATTAGTACCCGCTTTCCAAATATCATAACTTAATCAAATTAGTTCATGTTTTAAATTCCCCATTTAAATTTGCAAAAATAAAGCTCTTGTATGCTTCTCAGTGGAAGGGTCTTGTTTTCTTAGAGTTCAGAGGCCGACAGGCTTCATCCGGTCCTTGTTCAAGCACTTTGTTCCAACCTCCAGAGAGTTCGGGCCTCACGCTAACCACCACAAGTGAGCTTGTTCCAGCACCAAACCCAAATGCTCTGGCTGGGACTCAACAAACAGGTAACTTGGAGAAGAGAAACCCTTTGGGTTACTAAATATTCTTATTGTGTGTGTGTGTGTAAATGGAAACAGCACAAAATGAATGAACAAAATGTGGATGTCTGGGTTAACTAAATCAAGTAATTGGTATAATAACGTCATACCTGAAAAAAGAAAGTTAATGGTTCTTTAAAGTCTTTTTCATTACTAGCAGTTTTTCAAAGTAATTGATGAAGAGTTGACAAATAGCTTAATGTTCGGAAATGTTTCTCTTCTGGAATCTCTTCTTCGTAGCTAGGACAAGCCAAATCTTTCAGATCCATCTGTTGTAAGGTGGAGAAAGTGGGCAGTACCATTTTGCAGCTGTTGCTTATCTAGCCACAAATGCTTTGGAAATCAGTTTGTTTATTTCAGCTTGTCCTCTGATCCAGTCTATTTTATGATATGAGTGGGAATCCTCTTTATTGAAGAAATCATATGGAAGTTAGGTTAAAAGCTTCTGTTTTTTTCCTTTTGCTAGTAAACACATTGGTTTATTTTGTATATTTCAGACAAATTAAGGTCAGGTTTTCATATTTAAAAAAAAATAGCCATATCTTTTATGGTTAAAAATATTTACATTCGGAAGGTTTTGCTTTTCCATTTCCTGGGGTGAATTTGTAGGTGTTTACTGAGGAAAGGTGAAATGATCTCCCTGGATTTCCTCCTAATGAAATCAGCTGTTCAGTGTCTTGTGAGTGTGACCGGTATTTGTATTTTGAGGACTGCAGCAACTCCATTGACATTTTTATTCTCTCTATCAGAGAAGAGCCTGAACTCCAAATACATTAAACAGTTGAGATTTGGAGACCTGGTGTCCATTGAGAACAAAGTATTAATCCCACTAAGACATCACTGATGTGTCTATAGTTTCAGAAGAGGAATGTAGAAAAAGTAAAAGTAATTATAAACAGAGTTAGGGTTAGTCAAATCTACCTATTTATTAATATGACAGTGTCAACTCCTGATAAAGAAAGAGATGCTTGGAAAAATTGTAAACTCAAAATTTTGTTTGAGTTTATTTGTATTGATACAATGCTTGATTCTTTTCATGAAGGCCCATTCCTGCAATGAGCTTCCCATGGAAGCAGGTGTCTTCATGCTGATGGGCTGAATGTGTGAATCTGATTGCAGGATTGAGGCCTCATCCACATGTAAACCCCAAGTAACTCTAGCGAAGTCAGTGGTGTTCCACTAGTGTAAAACTGATATGAGATTCAAATTGGGCCCACTGTGTTCAGTACTATGAACGCTATGAGGGGATCCTCAGCTGTTGTAATTTGTCCTAGCTTCATTGAAATCAGCAACCAATCGATCAGTTCATGACACCATCTGAAGGATCTACCTCTCTAATTATTTATTTAAAATAACTTCTTTTTTTTTTGGCAGGCACAATACCTGATCATCTCCCATCAACAGCAGCATTAGGTTCAACTGTTTACAATGGCAAAGATTCTCCCAAACAACAGCTGGTGAAAAATAACCTGCCAGCTCTGACAAGACCATCAGTCTTAGGTACCTTTGAACTTTGTGTTTAACCAATCTAAACATTATATTCTGATTTGGTTACCTGAGGGGAAATTGAAGTATTCTATTTGCCATAAATTCCTCTGTGTTTCTGGATCAGAATATTCGCCTAAGAGTCATTGTGTTAATAAAATCTCTTGTTCCTTATAAACTTTGAAGGTGTATTTTATGTATTTTCTGACATGGCTCCCATAGAAGTCAGAACAGTCATTTATTTATTTTTACTATAGTTTACGCTTATTTTAATTGGAAAAGAAAGCAGCCTTTATTTGGTGGTGTCCAGACTCTTGGAAGGATTTGTCTGTGTCAGTTTCTCATAGTCACTCCATAACAGGTTTTATACATCAATTCAATGATCTAGGAAAGCTTTATTCTGACCAATCAGAAGCTTCTTATCAAAAGATGCAATCCACATTGGGAAAGACCATGCCACTTAGGCCTCTAGCTCCCGATTTTAAGACACTGTTCACATTACTGTTTGGACTGCTCTGGGAACAAGATTGTTTTTAAATGGTTGTCCAGCATGGTTCTGTCTGATCTGTGATTTACGTCCTTGTCTGCATGAGCACCATAGAGCTGCTGTTTGGGCAGGAAAATTCTTCATAGACATATCATAGACAAAGTCAGATTACAGGTTAATTTTAGATAATCTTCACGGAATTGCACTGCTGCCTTATCCCAGTTCAGTTTCCATGCCCACTCAGTCCTTGACCGCTTTACTCTCTAAGCGGATGGGCATTTGCTTATTAGAAAACAGACTGATCTCACCTTCTCATTTCACAAAGAAAACCATCAGATGTCGGTGAATTACATTACCCATGTGAGACCTGGCAGGATTTGGGGATTTGCAAAAAAAAAAAGGTACATTATATTGATTTGCTTGTCTTGAAATTGTACCTTCTGCTGTGGATTATGCAAGAAAGATAAGTAATTGAAAATAGAACAAACGGTCATACATTACCCTCCCATGGGGAAAATATAAAGGACAAAACTCTATCTTTTTGGTACACACTAGCTCTATGATGAATCTTCAAGTGAATAATTTTATTCCAGATCTGAAGGCATGCTAGTTCTGCACATATATTGTAGTTTATTTTTGTAGAGTATCTTTTACCAATCACATATATCCTTTTCTTAAATCTATAAGACTCAAACTCAGGTTTTGAAGTATACATGGGCATAACCATTCTGTTGTCAAGATAGCCTTGACAGTGTGAATAGATGTGCCAGCACCTTTGCATATTAAGGTAGGGTGAGACTAAGAGCTCAGTCCTGCATGGTTCTGAGCAAAACCTAGAAGACCCTTAACACCCACTGGTTAAAAATGTCAATTGATAACAGTGCAAGTTCACCGTTCTGGAAAATTGCAGAAATACCCAAGGAAACGCAAGAAATCAAAGACCAGGAACTTCAATCAGCATGGTAATTGGTAATACAAACCAAGGTGCAGGAGCCAGCTGATGAGACCCTTCAGCTGCCAACCTTGAATATCAGGAATAGAGCTGATAGCTAGTATGAGGTGGAAAAAATAATGATGGTGGGTAATGTTTTAAAAAGCTCCAAAGTACCATTCTGTTTCAATGGGATTTAGGTTCCTAAGTCAATGAATGCACTTTGGCAAATTTTATCCAATTTCTTCTAATGACTAAATCTGCTCATTTTGAGTTTTGTATCTGGACATACAAAGAATAAAACATATATGTTCTTGGCTTCCAGGGTAAGAACATATTTTTCAATGCTATACTAGTATCGTTTCCCCAGATCTCACGGTGCTGTAAAATAGATGAACTATGCTATAAAGAATCACAGGTCCCTGCCCTGGAGAGCTGAAATTATTAAGGTGTAACAGAGCACAGTAAAATAAAGGTCACATACAGAGTATTGAGTCTATGTGCATGTTTGATGCAATCTAGTACAATAATTAATATGTATATAGGTCTATGAAAAATCCTACTAGACTGTCATGCATGTGATTTAACAAGTTAAAATATTCCTCCATTTTGCATATTAGTAATATTCTGATGTATTGATATTATCCAGGCACTTTAACAAATTCAGGGCCGCCTAAAAAGCGCCACAAAGGATGGTCTCCAGAGTCACCATCATCTACTGAAACTTGGAACTTGCAGCCCAATCTGCAGACTCCAAATAGAAATAAAAATGGTAAGTTGGCTGAATTGTTTTCTCTAAAAGATAATGAGTGAAGGGTGAGATTTCACAAGGTATTTAGGATCCTAAAGATCCACCTAGGGGCCTCAGATGATTTTCAAAAGTGCCTCAGCATCTAGCTGCCATTGAAATCAGTCTTGTAATCTACTAGCTTTCCTTAAAATAGTCTTTTGATCTCCTGTTGTGTGGAGTATGATTGCTGTCAAAAATGGGACACTGAAAAAAACAATACATTTTGGTGAGTTTTAATTTCCCTCTTTAGGTATTTATAGCAAGAACATTCCCTCGGAATCAGAACAACTGAATATGTTACTATAGTGGAAAAATGTAGATCATACATATTTGTTGTTGATAAAGCCACGCCTGTCCATATTATTGAACTCATTCTAGCATGTTGTTTTTCATGTTGGTTTTGCATTCATTAGACACATGTGATACTCAAGGGCTTGGGAATGTAATTATTGCTTCAAGGAAGCTAACATAATAAATAAAGGCTTTATTAGCATATCATGAGTCATTTGTTTTATAATTGTAAAAAGGATGGAACATTGATCTTGAATGCAGATGCTGGTTAGTGTTTAGTACTCTTCATCAAGAAAAACAATTCATTGTTGTGAATTTATTTGCATCAGTATGATTATTACTTGATTGTATTAACATTATGAATTAATTCTTAGATGTGGGAGGCCTATCGTGTTTGACACATTCTACTCTGGTGGGACCAGTCTCTTCTCCAATGGTGGCCTCTGGAGAACCAGTTTCTGTTCCTGATAACTTGCTGAAAATATGTAAAGCAAAACCAGTTATATTTAAAGGTAAAAAAACCCTATCCATGTGTGTAAGAGACACGCAAAGATATGGGCCTGCTTTTATAATTCAGGGAAGAAACTTTAAACACATTGGACACAGGCCTAAAGGCAATTTAATGTATTCTGAAAGCAAACTTCTGTAGCATTTTATATGTGCAAACATTAACTAATTAACTTGATAATTATAAGAAATAACCCCAAAACCCAACCAATTCTCCCCCGCCCAAAAAGACCTAAAACAAACAATCAAAGCAAAGCAAAGCTCCAAAGAGCTCAAGGTTGTAATCCTGATCCCATGCAAATCAGATGCCTAATTCCAATTTACTGCAATAGGAACAAGATTGGTCATCAATTAAGGAGTGTATGGCCATAAATTAGTGCATTGGCCTTTGTAGATTTAAATGTGTGGTGGGTCTGCAGTGTTTACAGCTGGATGTACACTAAAGTAGACATTATCTACATGACAGTTCTATTAGGTACTTTAGGAACTCCTGTAGTCTTTGTTTGGGTTGTCATGGGAGAGTATTAGAAAGCATTGCAGCTTTGGTTCATTGTGAGGGAAAGAGGGAAAGCTCACACAGTCTATTCATGTAAAACACTGGCTAAATAGAAGGGTATTATCATCTTTGTGAAGTAGGCATGATACACCTAGGGTACATCTACACTGGAATAAAAGACTATTGGCATGGCCACAGCTGGCTCAGGTCAGCTGACTTGGGCTTGTGGGGCTTGGGTGGCAGGACTAAAAATTGCTGTGTAGATGTTCAGGCTCGGGACGGAACCTGGGCTCTGGGACCTTACCCCCTCCAGACGGAGCCTGAATATTTACAAATACCAGCAATCACCCAACAAAAACACCAACCCAGGAACCTATCCTTGCAACAAAGCCCAATGCCAACTCTGTCCACATATTTATTCAGCTGACATCATCATAGGACCTAATCAAACACATCAGCCATGCCATCAGGGGCTCATTCACCTGCACATCTACCAATGTGATATATACCATTATGTGCCAGCAATGCCCCTCTGCCATGTACATTGGCCATACCGGACAGTCTCTACGCAAAAGAATAAATGGACACAAATCTGACATCAGGAATCATAACATTCAAAAACCAGTAGGAGAACACGTCAGCCTCTCTGGTCACTCAATAACAGACTTAAAAGTGACCATTTTACAATAGAAAAACTTCAAAAACAGACTCCAACAAGAAGCTGCTGAACTGGAATTCATTTGCAAATTGGATACCATCAACGTACATTTGAATGGAGATTGGGAGTGGCTGGGTCATTACACAAATTGAATCTATTTCCCCATGTTAAGTATCCTCACATCTTCTTGTCAATTGTATGATATGGGCCATCTTGATTATCACTACAAAAGTTTTTTTTCTCCTGCTGATAATAGCTCATCTTAATTAAGTAGCCTCTTAGAATTGGTATGACAACTTTCACCTTTTCATGTTTGTATATATCTATATCTTCCTGCTATATGTTCCATTCTATGCATATGATGAAGTAGACTGTAGCCTACGAAAGCTTATGCTTAAACAAGTTTTTTAGTCTATAAGGTACCACAAGTACTCCTGGTCTGGACCTTACAGGACCTAAGGACCATCACAAACCTCACCACCTTCCGCTCCAAGTGCAAGGTGCACTTCTTTGACTGGCCTTCTCTAACTAAACACAAAACAGCATGGACAAAAAAACCCAACAACCCAAAAATCAACCAAACAGAAAACGAAACCAATAGAAACCACTCCACATACAGTTGTTCCCCCAGGGAGAGGATGAGAGAATGAACCACAGCACAGGTGGCAGATGTTATTTACATTGCTTAAGGTGCTCCTGAAAGGTGCTTGGCTTCTGCAGTGATGAGCACAGTATAACAGCGATCTAGGATAGAACTAGTCCTTATGGGGACACAACAAATGGAGCCAGAGTGTTACACAAGGTTTCACCTCCTGCTTTTAATCTCTCTTGCTGACTCCTCCGAGCACTGAAATATTACTCAAGCGGTTACCATTTAAAGTGTTAGTGACCTGTTTGATGGCTGCATAGTGAATTATTAAATTAAGTTTATCTGACAAGTGCAAATGTTGTTTATATTACAGGTCATGGGAACTTCCCTTATCTTTGTGGGAATCTTAATGACATTATAGTAAGCCCTCTTTTGTACACCTGCTACAGAAATTCACAGTCCATATCTAGGGCTTATGAACAGTATGGTGCCTCTACAATACAGCCTATTTCAGAGGAAATGCAGCTTTTACTAACGGTCTATTACCTTGTTCAGCTAGGTGAGTGTTTTTTCACCTGTGTAGAATCTTGAACTAGAATAATTACGTTTTGCCATCGGGGAGTAAAGACTATTATTTCTTAGACTAGGGCGTTTTAGATTAACTAAAGGAGATCCTGCTGTAGTGAAAAAGCTTATTGCTGGGTCTTAAAAAAATATAGGGTCAGATACTGAGATGTGCTGAAATGATACAGGACCCTGAGTTTTCGGTCCAGCAGACCTCTGCTCTGTGTAGGAACCAAGGATGGAACAAAAGAGTTGCTTTAATTTACACTGAGCATAACCGCTGTCAAACACTCACCATGCCCTGATACACCCCATACACGAAGGGGATGCTGGAAGAGTGTGGTGTCGAGTCAGCAGCGAATGCTCTTAGCCAATTAGGGATTCCCCAGGACTGAGGAAATGTTCTGCTCCCAGTCAGGGAAGCTTTGCACGGTGACCCAAAGGGACTGCATTGTCGACCAGAATCTGGTCCTAAATCTTTTATATGGGCAAAGAGCCTGATTCTGCTGTAAACCAGGTGTAACACCTGTGAAGACAATGGAGTTGTGTGTGTAAAACCAGAGTAAAAATCAGTCCTCAAAGGATTTTAATGTGCTGTATTTTTCAGCGGGGAGGGACTTGATTTTTAGGTAAACATCATTTGCAAGTGATTTATAATGGGCCTCTAATGTTGATGTTTCTTTAGCTCCAGACCAGGTCCCTTTAATTGAGGATTTGGAACAGATATTTATGCGCTCATGGCGGGAGTCGCACCTCTCTGAAATCCGTCAGTATCAACAGACCATTCCTCAGGCTTTCCTTCCAGTTCCCAGCCAGATTGCACCAATGACATCGGCCCAGCTTCCCTGGCTCGCAGGGCTGGCAGCCAGCTCTTGTAATGACAGCGTCCATATCATCGAGTGCAGTTACTCTCTGGCAGAGGGACTTTCAGAAATGTTTAAGCTGCTCATTGAAGGAAAACTAGTGAAGACGAACTATGTGGTGATCATATGTGCTTGCAGAAACAGAGCATTAGATTCTTGCATTGCGGTAACAGGTGAGATCCCGAGGGAAAAATCTTGGGACAAACCTGGAAAACTCCATCATTTTCTGTTTTGAAAAGTTAGTTGGGTTAACTTGCTTGCATGCCCTTTTACATCCTTGCTTGGGTATGGGTGCCCTTTCCCATGGTATTTTCTAACATGCTTTACCTGTTGGTGGATACAAAGGAGTTTTGCATATGCACACAAGTGCACATGCAAATTTCAAGGTTGGGTCGAAGCCACATTGAAAATGTAGTTCTAGAATGTCCTACTTCTGTGTTTGACTGGAATATCTCCACTAAGCAGAGGTTTGAGCATGTTCTCAGTTCACAAGGATGTTTTTGCTTTGTGTTCTCCTGAAGACAGCTGAAGTTCTACATAGGCTATGCTGATAATATTGGCAAGTATTCTTGGCACTCTAAGGCTTAACTCAGAATAATGGGTTTGAGTGTCTATGAAATAACTAAGATCTAAGGGTTCATTTTGAAAGCAGTAGGGCTCGGATGAATGACAAATCCAAGACTGGTTTTGAACAGTCTTTTCCATATATTGCTTTGAAAATATACTTCCCGAGACAAAAGACAAATAGAGGGTGAGCATAAGACTGTTTGTTTGGGGGGGTTGGAGAGAAAGATGCTGATTTCTGTTACTTTTGTTTTGGGGGACTATGCCTTTATGATTGTTAGGTTTATTTTATCAGTTATGTAGAGAATTTTTATTTTAATTTGAACTGAATTCTAAATTGAAATTCAAATTAAAAAGAGCTTATTTTTTGTCTTTTAGGGAAGTACCAGGCACGAGTACTGTCTGAGAGCATGCTTTCCCCAGCAGAGTATCAGAAAGAAGTTAACTATCAACTAGTTACTGGGAAAGTGGAAACATTGGGCTCTTTTTTTAGCACCCTTTGTCCAGGTACATAACATGCCATAAATAGGCACAGGTCTAAGAGCCTGATCCTTGTAAATCAGTGGGAATTGCAGGAGTGCATCACTTTTCAGGAACAGGGTATATAATAAAAATATGTACAAACGAGACAGAATGGAATAGCTGGCAAAGTACGTTAGGTCTCTCCTTAAGAAATTCTCTTGGAATGCGTCAATTTATAAATGCCTATACTTTAATAAAACCGAATGCTATTTCTGACTGATCAGGACAGACACATTGATGGGTGAATGCGTTTGATGCATGCACAGAATTTCCGTTGATACCAATGAACATGCTCCGATTAAGAGGAGAATTTGAATATTCCCTTCCACACCTCAGCATGTACTCAAGCTGAGCTCTAAAATGAGAGAGAGTAGTACCGAGCCACAGTAGGGCTGCTCACTCCAGGTGTATTAACGTGTCTCTGCACAAGTGCTGAGCATACTCAGTGCTAACACTGTGCCCTGTATCTCTTTCAACAATACCAAACAGGTTGTAAGGAGGATCCGTGTGGATCGACATACCATGATATACAGTGGCACTATTCAGTAAAATATGTGTCTGTTTTCTGCATTATGTGTAGAGAGAGAAGCCCATATTGCGGGCTTACATGAGCTGCAGAACTTGTTTTGTGAACATCACCTACTGGAATTTAGAAATCAAACTTAGTCTGCAGTGACTGAACTAAATAATAAAGCAATTCAGGTTTGCATTATATTTTATTTTATTTAACAAATAAATTACAATGCTATAAAAAGAGCCCATATTTTAAGACATGATGACAATGATGGGTGATCACTTGTTACCAAGTATGATCATCTTCCATGGGAGTTATAGGTCCTCACAAGGCCAATCTTTGAACCACAAGTTCTATTACAATGAAGGCAGATGTTTTCAGGCTTAGCAGGAGGCTGTTGACCATGATATAAAAAGAGACCATATTTTAAGACATAAACCCAAGATGGCAGCATTAGGCTTGCGTGTGCAATGTTACTTCTGTTGTGCTCCCTCATTTCTGAGTATTCAATTTTTTAGTTTACTTAGGCTCTCTACCCAGTTGCCTAAATAGTTAGGAAGGATGGACTATGGATAAAGCTCTAGACTGGGACTTTTAAGACCTGGGTTCTATTTTCAATCATTCTGCTGGATAAACTTGGGAAAGTCACTTCACCACTCCCCACCTCAGTTTCCCCATCTGTAAAGTGGGTTTAATGATATTTACATCCTTTGTTAAGCATATTCATACCTTCAGATGAAAAATGCTGTATAAAAGAGCTAGGGATTGTTAATTTTTAAAATTTAACATTGTATTAAGTCTTGTGCTTTCAGGGAATCCTATCTAATGACAGTCTTTTATTTTTAAACTTATCCCTTACGCTATGGCTGGGACCTGCCTATCCCTTTCCTGTGGGATGACACAGGAATATAATTGACCTCAGTTCCATTAACACAGGGCCTGATTCTCCTATCTCTTACATCCATTTTCTATTGGTGTAATTAGATTGACTTCAGTGAGGTTAGTTCTGATTTACACCAGTATGAGTGAGTGGAGAAACTGGCCCAGAGTTTCTTTGCTCTGGGTACATTGGTTTGCTTCTGTTATGACTATGGGAACCATTCAGAGAAGAGTTTAATTGTGTACCATGGATACTAACATCCACTGTCCTTTCAATGTGGTAGATGGTGACATTGAGGTTCTGCTGGACAAGTTTTATCAAGAAAACCAAGGCCAGAGGTCTTCATCTCTTTCTGCTTCAGTGAAGCCAACAGCATTGGATATAACTGGAGCAGCTGTGTGCACAAGTAAGTAATGAAGGTGTCTGAAGATGTAGCAGAGCAGGATGTCTCTCCTTCAAGACAAACTAAGGTCCGAATCCTGCAATTGGATCCATGTGAGCAGACCTTTATCCCTTTGCAGAGTCCCAAACTCAGGTTAATACAAACTCCTCTTGTTCGGTCCTCCAGGTTTGCATAGATGGAAGTTCCACTTCCTTCCTGTGGGTCTCCTAGTCTCTGGACCTTAACTCTGCAGCAGCTGAGATTCAGCCGGAGGAGTTTGAGATTCATGGGATTAAAAGAGGGTGGTCCACAATTATGCAAATACCCAATTTCACAAAGGTTTTTTGGATGCCCCTTCAGCTTTCATGAAAGCAGAGTCCTAACTCAATAAACAAGCTACTTTAAAGATTTCCAGACTCTAGGGAGAGTTTGTATAAGTTTAGACTTCAATCATTCATCTGAACAGATTTTTGCCTCTTTCCAGGTTATAATATTGAACGGCATCAGATTCGTCCATTCCAGCTAGCGGTGGCTCAGAAGTTGCTGTCTCACGTTTGCTCAATTGCTGAGTCCAGCACTCAGAATCTTGATTTGGGTTCCTTTGAGAAAGTTGATTTTCTGATTTGTGTTCCTCCCTCTGAAGTGACATATCAGCAGACACTGTTTCACCTTTGGCATTCAGGTGCTCATTATTAGCTAGATTTATTTGATAGATGTACAGGAAATTGTTAACTGCATTTGGGTTTGGAAGGCCTGACCCCTGTTCCATTTCTTTAGGTGTTTTATTAGAACTTGGCTTAGAAAAGGAGCACCTTACAAAGCAGAGGATGGAACAATATGTTGTGAAGCTGGATGTAGAGGCCCAGACAAAATTTAAAGTCTTTTTGCAAAACTCCCTGCAGAATCCACATACACTGTTTGTACTAATCCATGATCATGCACACTGGGATCTTGTGAGGTAAGAACAGCTTCATTCTCAGGCCATTTTTAGAGAGATTATTATTAATTATTGTTATTGTTTGTATTCTTGGATGGCTTCCCATTCCTATGCATCAAACATAAACACTTCCTTTTAAGGCTCTTGGTGATCTATCTGCACCCTGCCTATCATCTCTTATGCTTTATCGAGCCATCAATTCCAGCCTTCATTGTCCATCAGTTACATTTCCCCACAAGTACCTTCATGCATTCTTTCAGTCTGTCCCTTATGTATTGGGGGAGCCCTGTGTAAATATGTGCAAAGCCACCACAATATCCACCTTCACATCTCTCCTTGAAATGCCCCTCTGCTGAAGTGCCTGCAGAAACTCCACAGGGGCTGGGCAGATAATATGATATGCTAGCAGCTTATTACTAGAACAAGTTGGAAACTTTTCTGAGGGTATGTTGTTTTTTCCAGTTGGAAAATGTCAATTTTGTCAAAATCAAAATGTTCTGTGGTTTCTGCTAAGTCACCCACCCACACCCCCAGCTCCATGGGGAAATTGGGCTCTCAGCTCTTCAGCAACATGTCAGGCAGGGGACTTGAGAATCAGGGGGCATATTGCATTTCAGAAACACCAAAATGCTCTCCCTGAAGGAATATATCGGTGTTTCTAAAATAAAAAAGATGGCGTTTTACTTCTCTAAGGAATGCCAAAGTTTTGACATTGTCTTGATTCAGGATGAACATTTTTCCAAAACATTGAAATTTTTCACAAAACTGAAATTCAGTTTCCCTACCAGCTTGTTATACCAATCGTAATTTATTGGAGGAGGGGTGAGATCCCAGAGAAGGAGAGGAGGGAAGACATAGCACCTACCTTTAAAAAGGGGAACAAAGATGACCCCGGGAATTATAGACCAGTCAGCCTAACTTTGATACCTGGAAAGATACTGGAGCAAATTATTAAACAATCAGTTTGTAAGCACCTGGCGGATAATAGGGTCATAAGTAAGAGCCAATATGGATTGTCAAGAACAAATGAATCACAAAAGGGTCTTCCTGGTGGCATTATATGGTTGTTACATTTATTCTGTTTTATTGAACCTCCCATGTATTTGTTGACAGGGTTACTGGCTTAGTGGATGTGGGGGAAGCGGTAGACTTGATATATCTTGATTTTAGCAAGGCTTTTGACACATTCTTATAGGTAAACTAGGAAAATGGGTCTAGATGAAATTACTGTAAGGTTATGTGCAACTAGTTGAAAAACGATACTCAAAGAACAGTTATCAATGGTTTGCTGTCAAATTGGGAGGACATATATTGTGGGGTTCCCCAGAGGTCTGTCCTGAGTCCAGTACTAATCCATATTTTGATGAATGACTTGGATAATGGAGTGGAGAGTATGCTTAAATTTTTTTCAGATGACACCAAGTTGGGAGGGGTTGCAAGCACTTTTCAGGCCAAGTCTAGAATTCAAAATGATGATGACAAATTGGAAAGTTGGTCTGAAATCAACAGAATGAAATTTAATAAAAGCAAGTGCAAAGTAGTTCACTTAAGAAGAAAAAATCAAATTGGGAATAACTGGGTAGGCAATAGTGCTGCTGAAAAGGAACTGGAGGTTATAGTGGATCACAAATTGAATATGAGTCAACAGTGTGACCCAGTTCCAAAAAAGACTAATACCACTCTTGGGCATATAACAGGAGTGTTATATGTAAGACATAGGACGTAACTGTCCTACTCTCCTCGGCACTGGTGAGGCCTCAGATGGAGCATCATGTCCAGTTTTGGGTGCCACACTTGAGAAAGATATTGAAAAATTGGAGAAAATCTGGAGGAGAGCAACAAAAAAAATAATTAAAAGTTTAGAAAACCTGGCCTCTAAGGAAAGGTTAAAAAACTGGACATGGTTAGTCTTGAGAAAAGGAGACTAGGTGGAACCTGATAGGTTTTCAAGATCTTCAAGCAAATTAAGGGCTGTTATAAAGAGGACAGCTTCCGACTACCATCCCCAGAGGACCACATGACTGTTGGCAATTGCTGTGGTGCCAGACCCTTCTCAATCTCCTTGTGCAGTATGCTGAGGGAAGTCTGCCATCACAGCCCCTAGCCTGCCATGTAATCCACTGTACCAGGGAGCTTCCAGCTGAAGAGATATGAGGCTTTCTTTCTCTTTCCTTTGTGCCACCAGAGTGGTGCAAAGAGAGCAGAGTAAGGCCAAAGAATCTAGTCCCAGATTTCTTATAGGTGCTTCACTGTGCTTTCATGCACAGGTTTGAGACTGTGACACACGGGAATTTGTCACAATTGTACATTTATACAAATCTGGAGAGTTTGGGGTTTCTTTTTGCAGCGCTGTTCACAGCCTTTATCCTCAAGCGGAACCATCTGCGGGACTCGTTGATAGATTGTTGAACTGCAGAGAAGTGAAAGAGGCTCCAAACATTTTGACACTCCATGTGACTTCCTTCCCCTATGCTCTGCAGACACAGCATACTCACATCAGCCCGTACAATGAAATCCACTGGCCTTCGTCGTACAGCAATGTAAGATGGATGTTTTCAGGATTTTGGGTTCATTCAGTAACTATTTTACATTTACATGTTCTGGAAAACACTGGAGACCACGTGTTTTTGTAAGCAAAATGATGAATAATGATGTCACTCCTCTCTCTCCTCTTCCTCATTCAGTCTATAGATGTGTCTCTCTTATTCTTCCATCTCTTTCCTTTTTTTGTTTGTTCCCGTTCTGCCACTTCTTTCCATTTCTCCCCTCCCTTTCCCCTATATCTCAGTCCTTTTTCAGTCTATCTCCTGTGCCTTTTCTCTTCTGTACTGTCCATTCCCTTCCAGTCCTCACCCCACTGTTTCTCACCCTCCCAGTCTCCTTACCCTTCATCACAGTTTTTTCTGGTTCATGGAAGGAGCAGCCTGAAGAGAAGCACTGGTTCAGAAGCTACTTAAAGAAGAGCCATTGATATCCTTCCCCTACTGTCTGGCCCTTTTTCTTTCCCCCTCTCAGGGGAAACATATTTCTATCTGCTCCCAACGAGAGGTGGCTGGCAGGAGGGAACAGGGTTAGCTACCTGAACTGACATGTGTGGCATTGCTATGCTGCATTACAACATGGCAGAGCTATGGCAGACAGATGATCCTGAGGCGACCAGATGTCCTAGGAATCCACTGAAATTTGTTGAAGCCTCCAGTTTCAATAAAATAGTTCAGGACGTCTGGTAACTGTAAATGTATGTGGCATTGGAGCCTTAGCTATGGAGAATGGGGGCGCCTGTGCTTTTTTGTAGTGATCCAAATTTTCTCTCCCCTCCCTTTTTGGTAAGCTACTCACACTACTAAGGTATGTCACATTTTCATATCTCGCTTGCCCATGCCAAAAAGAAATGAAGGTGTTTATTTGTAGACCAAATCCTGAGGAGCATTTTGTTCCATCTCCATGAGCACTAATGTCATCATCCAGGTCTCTGGGCCATGCCTTTCTCTCTGGAGGACTTCAACACCCTATTGGGTGACAAGAAGGCCTACAGTGTCATTCTGATCCTCAGCCTACTTAGGACAGAGCTGATGTAACTGCCAGCTGTATTAAGCATCCATAAACTTTATGCAAATATTTGTTAACAATAACAAGTGGATTATAATATTGGGAGTGTGTGATCCTGACTGCTCGGAGGAAGCTGCAAAGACCATCACTGAAGGCATCTGCCTGCTTCTTACAAAGTGGTTTGCAATCATAGGTTTTAATCTTCATTGTTTTTGAATTCTGAGAAAGTAGGAGGCTCCGAAAATATTTTATTAAATCTTCACCTTACCAAGTGATCATTGCATTTCCTCTCACTTACACATCTCGCCATGATTATCCGTGCTTTTCATACCTTTATTTTAGGCTTAATTTATATGCTCTACATGGGAATAACCAGAATTTGGTTCATGTGTGCAAGGTGGACCAATAAGAGTTCATTAGACTTACTATCAGAAAAGTTCCTTACCTGTTTTTCGGACATTTTTCACGATTTTTCTCCAGGCTTTTTTGTTTTGGCTCATACATTTACTCGTGTGTGGAAAGATGATGTACCAAGTAGTTCAGAACTGTGCAGTCTTTCTACTATGCACACGCTAAAAATATATATAAATCTACCCAGATCCTCAGCTTGTGTTAATTGTAAGTAAGTTTCATTTAAGTCATTGGAAGGATACCAGTTTAAACCTTCTGAGAATGATGTATTGTGAGAATGAATGTGTGTGTATACGTATGTGGATTTGTGTGTGTGTGTGTGTGTGTGTGTGAGTGAGAGAGAGAGATTGATGAATTATTTATAATTTATGCATAAGTTTTATTCTTATATTGCTGTTGTCTTATTTACTTTAGGGAATAGATTTATACCATGAAAACAAGAAATATTTTGGGTTGTCAGAATTCATTGAATCCACCCTTTCTGGACACAGCCTTCCGTTGCTTCGGTATGACAGCTCTTTTGAAGCTGTGGTCATGGCTTTAGGAAAAAGGTACAGTACATGCTTTGGTTTTAAAGCATTATGAAATTTGAGAGGTAGCAGGATCTAGTGGGCGGGATACTTGGCTGCAAGTCAGGAGACCTGGGTTCTTTCTGTTCCTGGCTTTGCCACTGACCAGTTGTGCATCCTAAGGCAAATCACGTCACCTCTCTTTGCCTCCTTTTCTGCTCCAACCCTTTGTCAGTTGTCTTTCTTTAGACTGGAAGCTATTCAGGGCAGGGGCACTCTCTTGCTACGTGCACGCCTTCTAGCACAGTGAGCCCCTGTTCTTGGTTGGCACCTATAAGCATGACAGAAATAATATTACAAGCAAATCTTGTGTTCAAAGTGAAATGTTAGAAATTAACTAACCCCCAGCCAATATTTTTTGACTGCTTCCCTGCTCTTACAGTAACCACTTCATTAGCTTAATTAGATTTATGTAGGAACTAACAGACCAAAATGTATTGGAATATCTGACATATAGTACAACTGCCTTACTGGTCAAAAGTCATGAGTTTAAATGGCTGCATTGTAACCACCAGGAGTTTGCATTCTGAGTTGCAGTATAATGTCTGTGCTTAGGCTCAGGTGTTATTCAGTCAATATTGGGAGTGTGATTCCATTCTGAATTTGGCTGGCTATGAAAAAACTGATTTTAACATGTAAGATATGTAAATATTTTAGTGGGACCACAAAGAGCAGGTGAGATTTCACTTTGGCTCATGGAGTTAAATCAATGAAAGACTCAATTAGGGAGAATGCATCAACAGAGCTTGAAAAGTGATGTCAGCTGATTTGCTCCATGTGGAGGGATTCAGATTAAAAACATAGTTGCTCCAAGTGCAAAGCGATTGCTATTTAGGTATATTTTTTGCATGTACAGAACTCCAGTATGACTCCTTGAGGTGTTAGTGTGCAAGTAGTAAAAGATTGAGCAAGCAGAACTTTGCAAAATTGTACTAATGACTGGGGGAATCTATTTATATTGGGACTCAATCCATCTTTTTCTATTGATTTTAGTAGTAGTTGAATTAGATCTTTCATGAGTAAATGTGAATTAAAAGCAAGGATAATGCACTTTGAGGAGTACTTTGTTCATTTATATGTCAGGTGCATTTTAGTTTTGATTAATAATACTGCACAGTACCCTAGCAAATATCCAGCAGTATGTTTTGCAAATGTGATGATGTCTTAATAATAACATGAGATGATATTACTTTATTACCCCACTTAGCTATTACATCTACACTGAGAAGTGGAGAGATTGCACCGTTGGTCTTGGAATTACAGGATTTGCAGATTAGCAGTGGATCAATGAGGTTCTACTGTGTATTGGGCATGACTTTTCACCTGGATTAAATTTTGAGTTTTAGTAATTTTTACAAGGGCAGCATCCTCACTTTAATTCTAGGATTTTAACGCTTCACAATTTATTTCAGATTTCCCAGATTACACAGTGCAGTCATACGGACATTTGTCCTTGTACAGCATTACTCTGCAGCTATGATGGCAGTAAGCGGTCTGTCTCAGATGAAGAATTACACCTCAGTCGAAACTCTGGAAATCACCCAAAACCTTATAAACTCTTCAAGGCAATGCCCCAGTGGTCATGGCTTCATGGTGGTGTTAAGAATTCCTTGCATTCCGTTGGCTGCTGTGGCCTATGAACGACTTTATCACGTAAGGGAAAGACTATCCCTTACAGATAATTTTGAAATCATCTTGGGAAATCCTAATTCTGGAATCACCATAGGGAAGCATTTTGTGGAGCAACTAAAGGTAACTTGCAGAATGACATTGCCTGAAAAGAATCTTGGAGGGGCAGTGATTTCAGTGGGTGGGTAGTGACATAAAGGTTGAATTAGCATGAAATTTGGATGTCAGTGATGGAGATGGCTATTTCCCAGCAACAGTAAATTCTTTAAAGAACCTAACTCCTCTCTATCAGACACCTCCATCTGTCATTCCTATAGCCAGCTTCTAATGGCTGCTCAGGAGGGCCTTTACAAACTGATTAGAATTCCCAACAGCGTCCGCTCCAAACCCCACGAAGCCACCGCTTCTTTGCACTGGACTGTGCCATCAATGAATCAACATGGTGGTAAAAGACCAAGTGAAAATGAACGCTACTTTTGGTTTGGAAAAACCTTTGCCAGAGCAGAGCGGTTTCTCCTTCTGAGCAAATCTCAGTGACCAGTTTGACATTGTATCGCACAGCCAGGCGTAAAGGCTTCAAATCAGTATACCTACCCACGAGTCTCTGAATGGCCCAGGTTTTCCAAGCCTGGTGCCTCATGTTTACTGGATCTTATATGATTTTTGATATGAAAATGCTGGAAATAATAGAATCATAAATTTTAAGTCTAGAAGGGACCACTATGATCACATAGTCTGACCTCAACCATCACACATGTTGAAGTCCACTGACACTACCCCATTGAGTACAAATGCTATCACCACATATTAAAAGAAAAATATTTATATTCTCCAAGCAAGGACTGTTCTTACATTCTGAGTCTGATTCATGTTGTCTATCTACTTAGCTCCACAGAGCAGAGGACAGGGGCTTGATTTTGAACTCATTCTGCTATAAGTCAGGAATAACTCCATGGTGTAAAGCTGATATAAGTGAATTCAGAATCACATGCCATGTTGTTTTAGGTGTCTTATGCAGCACTGCATATACTGTTGGTGCTTAATGAATAAATAAGGACCAGATAGTGACAGCCTTGGTCCCACTGAGTAGTACCTTACTCATCAAGAAATCTCACTGACTAGGTACTAATCAGTGTGAATAAAGGTATCATCTAATGGGCTTGATTATCAAAGGGAAACTGACAGCTGTGGTTAGAAGACAGAACCAACAAAGGAAAACCTTTGTAGTGAGTAACTCTGCTTTCTGTCTTTGAAGATCAATCTATACATCTTCACAGTGGTTTCTCGTGTTTCCTGCAGGAGCATTTGGATCTATGTTTAGCCACTTATGGCAACAATTTATTAGAGTTCTGAAATATAGTCATATTATGGGGGAAGTTTATTATTGATATAAAACCTCTGAAAGAAGATAAGACCATTTTGCAACTCAGGATCTTTCAGTTTAGGGCTGGATCCTGCAATGATTTCTCATGTGGAACATCTACAGAATTAGATCCATACAAGAAACAAGAAATCATTTGCTTCTTCATTTTTAATTGTGCCATATAAAATGCCCACTAATGTTTTTATATTCTATGACAGATATGGCAGAAAATTGAAGATGCAGAGTGGAGGCCACAGACCTATTTGGAATTAGAAGGTCTGCCTTGCATATTGATATTTAGTGGAATGGACCCCCAAGGAGAAGCCTTGCCAAGGTAGGAAGGAAATACTGACAAATAGTTCCATGTTATTTGTTCATTCCCAATGGCTCACAACTTCCCTTTTCTCTGCACCCATCAAATGGCTGAAAAATCATTCTGCGACCTGCTGTGTCCCATAATCCTTTGCAGGTGCAAAGGCTGGTGAAATTTGAGTCACAGGATGATTTTTGGTAGTTTCTATTTCAAAAAAGTGGGACATTTGTGGTGTAGTGGGCTGGTGGTAATGGTTGTGAGGCTGAGCTGTGGGGTGCGGTCTTTCATTTTGACAACATTCCCAATTATTCCTGTTTTATAGATGAGGAAACCAAGACACAGAAAGATTCCACTAACACTTGGTGTAGGCAGGTGCAACTCCCATCAACATCAGTGTTGTGACTGCTTATGAATTAGCCCAAAGAAGTTAAGTGACAACCCTAGAGTAGAGAGAAAGTAAGTGTCAGAGCCAGGATTAGAACTCTGAAGAATCTGTCTACTAAATTTACGTCTAATGCATTAGATTATACTGCTTCAAGTAATAATAATGAAACAATATAGTGGTGAATTTACTGAAAGACAGTGACCAATTCATATCCCTTTGTTCTGTCTCACACATCAGTTAAGTAGGCAGCAACAAAATTCTTCCTTGATTATTGTGTTTGCAAAAGAAATAAAGGTGTGGAATACAGTGAATTTTCATAGTATCTTTTGGTTTCTTTCCAGATCATTGAGATATTGTGACCTACGTTTAATAAATTCCTCCTGCTTAGTAAGGACAGCCTTGGAGCAAGAGCTTGGCTTGGCAGCATACTTTGTTAGCTCTGAAATCCACATGGAGAAGGTGGTTGTGAGTGATGTGTTGGAGAGTGACCCAGAGAAACTGAGCAGTACCGATAATGAAGATGAAGAAATAGTGACAGAAGGTACATGATCCTTTGTAGTGCCAGTTCTCTTAAACTGTATTCAAACGGCAAGTGTGTATTAAATACTAATACCATAAAATTCAGTTACTGAAATGGACATTAACCTTTAAGAGTGCAAAGCAAGCTGTCAAAAGGAAGGGAACAGTAAATAAATAGGTATACAACAGTTAGTAGCATGGAGTGCTGCAAAGGATTGTGAGACATTTGAATTTACATTGATGGTTTGTGCACTTTTAGAATTAAACTTATCAAATAATGTTATTTGTGCTTACTATATATTGTGTCTTCCAACTGAGGAATGCAAAGAATTTTATTAACATTAATTAGTTGAATCTCAGAATCCTTCAAAAGTCCCTATTTTACCCATTTTACAGATGGGGAACTGAAGCACAGAGAGGATAAGTGATTGCACAAGGTTACTTCGAAGGGACTGCTTAACTGAATAAGGTGTTCTTCAGCACAAATAAGGGTGTCAGAATAGGGGCCAAAATTAACAGAAAGATTTTCAGTGAAAGCAGCTTTGAGAGGGGGATGAAAATATATTGTTATCAAAGAGAAAGGTATAGTCTAGTTCTGGAACTTAACATCCCATTTTAAGGGTCATCACCTGGTAGTACCAACATAGGGGCTACTGTGTCACTCATCCTACATGCTGCTAGGATAACAAAGAAGAAGAGGCATAACTAGCAAAGAGGAATGGGGCCGAGATATCTCTGCACTATGCCAGCTCTTGGCTGCATTTTGGGCTCTCAGAGGCTGTTGCAGCTCAGCCGAAGTTAGAGCAATCCTTAGGCTGCTCCACCATAGCCTAGGAAGAATGGCCACACTCACAACAGCACTTGAATCAGGGCACCTAGAGGAGCCTTAAGGCACTTTTGCACAGCATTCATTCGGTTTATGCACTTTAGCCATAGCTGAGAATTGGTCTTTAGAATTTTAATTCTCTTCCCTCCTCTCTCTTCTCATGAAACAGGCTCCACTTCGGAAAAGAGAAGTCCTGTCAAAAGAGAGCGATCACGCTCCCATGACTCTGCATCTTCATCTCTCTCTTCAAAAGCTTCAAGTAAGACTTTATGATGATCTTTCTCAAATGATATTCAGGATGTAAAAGTGGCAATTCATTTAGCCTGTCAAATGAAGAATAGAAGACACAAATCAGGAGGTTTTTGGCAAAACCTGTTTTAATGAACTTGCTAAGAATTAAATTTAAAAAAATCTGAGCTTTCAAGAATCTTACTTCTGAGATAAAAAAATAACGAGATTGCTTCATGCTTGATCCATGAACGCATAGGACATTGTCTAGATCTGTGAGTGGGGGAGGGGGGGCGTGTCACTGTATTATATAACAGAAATGTTCTTTAATATTTTTATGACAGGTACCAAGATGCATATCCTCAGCTAGTGCAATTGTCAGAGCTCTGTTTGAAACCAGTGAACTCATGACAACTCATACCAGCCGAGGACCTGCCTCTGTATTTTCAAAGGATCTTTGCAAATTTTGCATGAAAAAGTGTTCATGAACTTTTTTTGGGTCACTAGATTGTGTGCTCACAACACAAATTTTTCACTGTAGAGGGTTCCTTTTAGAAATGTGTGTTGTGGTGGACCCAGGGCAGACAGCTGCCAGAAAGGCCTGTAATTAGAAGGGTTACTACAGGGAAATTGGGTCCAGCTGAGCAAGGCTGCCACAGCCAGAAGCAGGGCCAGCTGAGGCCAGTTAAGGAGGCTGTCAGAGCCCTTTAAAGAGACTCCTCCCCAGAGAGGGGTGTGGGAGTTTGAGGAGTGAGTTTGGAGGCAGTAGGAGTTAGAGGAGTGAGTTTGGTGAAAGCAGAGGAGTGAGTTGGAGGAAGCAGGGACGGAGAGGCTGCTGGCAAGCAGGGGAAGAGAACAAAGGGTCCCTCCCAGGGGGAACCTAGCTTTCCTAGCCTGCAGGAGCCTGACCCTGAGAGAGAGAGAGAGAGACAGAGAGTGGGCTGCTAAGGAGCAGCGGAAAAACGGGGTCTGGTGCAGCCTGGTCAGGGCGCCAGGGCCGTGCCAGAACCCCAAAGGACTTGAGTCAGGGGAGCCGAGGAGCCACCTTGTCACAGTGTGTTTTGTCAATACTTTGTCCTATACACTGAATCCCAATCTGAAAACTGGTTTAAGAACAGATCATTAAAGTTATACTACTGGGGAATGCTGCACCAAAAACATTACAATTTTTGCATTAAAAATATTAAAAATTCTGCAATATTTTAAAATTCTGCAAAATTATGCACATTTTATTTGTCGAAATAATCATGCCAGTTTCAATTATTTTGGTAATTTATTTCAAAATACCTGTCAGCCTGTGTGTCTGTAACCATATTGACAACAAAAAAGATTCAGGAAATGTTTTTTGAAAATAGATTTCTTACTGACCATATTAATACAGAACTTTGAGTAATAATTAATTTAAACTACACTACAGAAATGTATTTCCCACACCTCTCAGAAGCAGTGCAAAGGCTTGGGGGAGTCAGGGGTAACGGAGGAGCTGAGGGAGAGGGAATTAATTTCTGGCAGTCTGGGAGTGAATCTTGAGGCTTGTTGTTCTTTTGTGGAGGGAGAAGGAACTGTTGGGGAGTTGGGGAGCCTCTGCCATGCAGACCCTGGCTGACCCCTAGCCTTTCCTACTCATTCAGGCACGTCTGCCCTGTCCCCGTCTTTCCCTGCACCCTGCTTTCTCCAGTCCTATTCAGTCCCTGGCTCAATGCTATCACCCCCCACTAGCTCCCGTGCCCCCACCCAAGTATGTCCCTCGCAATCGCTCTTCTGAACCCCAGGTTTGTCGCTGCGAGCTAGTCTCTAAGGTGCTACAAAGTTAGCTGCGAGAAAAGCAGCCTCTGCTCTCAACCTCTCTGTGGTTGGCTGCTCTGGTTTATGAGCTGGCTGCCCTCTCTTTTGATGCCACAACAGCCCCTGGTGGGAAAAAGGTGTAATTGCAGTGAAACCCCGGCCGAATGTTTTACAGTATTCTGTGTGTGTGTGTGTGGGGGGGGGGGGAAGCTGGGGAGGGAACGTGAATTTGTCATGTGTGTTGTGGTGCAGAATTCCCCCAGGAGTAAAAGTTTGAGGCAATGTCAGGAGGTATTAAAAATTAAATTTGTATATATTTTTTATGGGTGGAGACTAATGGAACAGAACAAAATGTGCCCTATGCACTGTATCATACTTCAGTAAAAATACATCAATGTTTATTTGGAAGATCACCATTTCATGTAACGTCACCAAACATGTTATGTTGCATTAGCTGTAAAATTAAATGTTTCAAGTTAATCTCCAAATAATTATTGTTCTCACCATAGCTATAGGAGTATTCTGACTGTGAATTCTTTTGCCACAATGGCATAGTGGCCATTACAAATGGAAAAGCACCAAAAGGTTTGGATAAGCTCCCCCAACATTTTCAATTTTTGAAATGTATACTGTTCTTCAAAGTCAGGCTGCTGATCTCTTCTGCACTGCCCAGGGATGCCACTTCCTGCAATACGGGTATTTGGCATGTTGTCCCAATAGTACTAAGTCCAAAATGTATTCACATTGTTGGTGACATTTTTACCATTGTTGTTCTGCTATTGGCTGCTTTGTAGTATGCAATTGGGATCTCTTACTGTTTCATGGGGACAAAGCAAGTGGTCATCCCTCATATGTGTTTGTGGAAAAATTGAAAGTCAAGAAAGGAACCACAGTACATAACTATTGTACATCACTTTTGGATCTCCCAGAAACTATGGAGTTCACACGTATCAGGTCCCCCATAGCTAGTCATGACAGAGGGTGTTGGAGTAAGGTCTGGTGTAAAGGAGCTTGATCTGTGAATTTTAGTG
Organism: Sternotherus odoratus; assembly: GCA_032164245.1. Lineage (NCBI taxonomy): Eukaryota > Metazoa > Chordata > Testudines > Kinosternidae > Sternotherus > Sternotherus odoratus. Next base: position 22,495,959 of record JAVMKO010000003.1, on the reverse strand, counting down.
TGAACACTCCTCAACTTTGTTGATCCATGTCTCATGGAGATTGCATCTATCTTGGTAGTCATAATCTGTGGAGTTCCTGCATGATGTCATGGGCATCTAGGCAGTGGGTTTATGGGAACTCTGGTTTTGGAGTGTGAATTGTATAGCTGCTTTCTTGGAGATTGGTGCATGCTCTGAATTAGATGGTAGAAGTCTACTTGACTTTATGAGATGGTGTTTGTTTATATCAGTGCTGACAATCACTTTTTTCTTTTCTTTTTTTATTGTTGCTTGCATAAGTGCTATGGAGATCAGTGCTTTGGCAAACTGACTATTTTGAAAGGCTGCTCTGAGAACCGCTGATGGTTTGCATCTCCCTTTTGAAATCTTTGAGAGTTGGGGTTGCTCAGCAACGCTTAGGATCAGGTCCTCACCTTCCAGGAGGCTGATAAGTGTAATGTTAATAGGATTCTGGTAGAACATTTAGGATCAAAATCATGCCTACATTTAAACTTTTATAATCAGTAGGGGAGCCAATGGGGAATAACCTCTGAATATTAATTTTTTTAAAGTAATATATATTTACATTTCTCAAAGAAATGGAAAATTTAACAAACGTACGGCTCAGTGCTGAAATCAATGGGAGCTTTGCTGTGGATTTTAGTATTGAAAATTCGCCTGGGCTTATTCACACAAATACTCCCGTTAGTTTCCATAAAACTACCTGTGTCAATTAGGTGAACACAATTTGGCCCAAAAGGAGCAGGCCTGGACTCACAGCTTTTGATGTGTGTATTATGTATTGTGTACTGTGGTTTGACAATGAAAAGTGTAGTAGAAATGTTGTGGTTCAAGGTAGTTGTTGAAGAATCAGAGTACCCCATGTTGAAATACAGATTTTTGTTTTTAGGTGCAGCATTCTGCATTGAATCATCTCCTCCTTTAGTAACACCAGGGGACGTAGCAAAGTCACTCCACCATGTTCTAAGCAGCACTACTGAAGACAATGCAAACAACAGCGAAAGACAAAGGCAGAAAGTAGAAAAGGAGGCGCAAACAGTGATCAGCAAGCACGTGCCAGCTGCAGCTGAACAGCTGGATTCAAAACAGAACATAAAAAGTGCCCAAATTTCCATCAACTCATCATCATCACCTTTCTCCTCTTCGTCCTCTTCCTCTGCGCCTACTCACAACTCCTTCATCCTGCAGACGTCTCAGTGCTCCATGACTAAAGCATCAAAACAGCCCCCCATTGTTTTCCTGCCTAAGCTGGTGTACGACATTATTACTTCTACTGACAGCAGCGGACTTCCCAAGTCATCTTCCCTCTTGCCTTATCATTCTGTGATGTGGGCGAGTTCTTTCCGCCCTGTCATGAGTAAAATGATGACCTGCACGGAGCAGTCTCTATACTATCGCCAGTGGACAGTTCCCAAGCCAATCCACATGGACTACAATAATAGAAATGAGGGCAGAATGGACACCTTTCACCCAAGGAGGCTGCTGCTGAGTGGGCCACCTCAGGTGTGTAATAAGAATAGGGTAGTATTATCATTGTTTTATTTTGATTAAATTTGTCTTCATCTCATTAACCACTAAGTTAATGAGATTATTATTCATACCTAACTGATATTTTTCAATGGTGAAAAATAACCTTTCTTATGTTTTTATTACTGTATCCACCTTAGTTAAACAATCTTCCTCTCCTCACTGTTAACTTGTGGCAAGGACAATTAAGTTGTCGTGATGTCTTTTGTTGTTGTCAATCTTTATACAATTAGTGTTGTGTTTTGAGGAAATGATGCTCCTTTTTTCTTTGAAAATATATTTTACTCTCCACGCTGTCCCTTGCAGCTTGTTACAGACTAATAGGAGTTAAATTTTAAATAAAGTTTGAATAGCCAAACAGGGTCAGTTTCTTATGATCAAGCTGATTAGGGTGTGAAATTGGCAGATTCAGCCATTTTCTTCATGGTTTGGAGAGAAATAGAAGTTGTCGCAAATACAAGAGGGACTGATTCACTTCAACAGAGACAGCTGAACGTCTGGCCCAAGAGTTTTCAAATGACTTTGTAAGGACACTTCGAAGTAGGTAAAGACTTCAGGGAGCCTTTTTCCTCTTACATGCCTTAAGAATATTTAGCATGCAGCTATGAGCCTGGTGTCTCTACAATTCAATTCACTTACTGTATACTAAAAGTTCTAATGTTCCACTGACCTTTTATGTTACATGCCAGGCATAGGGGAAAAAGCCCATTTTCTTACCACAGAGAGAATATTGCATACAACCCTCAGAAATTAGAAATAAATCCAAACTAAGGCAAAGACCCAGATTTCCAGTTTTTGTAACATTTGCCCACTAACTAAAACGACAGAAAGCCAGAGTTCAATTGGCCGCTCACTCTTCTGTACCTGTGTATTGCAGAGGTCCCAGTACAGAAAAGAGCACATTGTGCTCCCAGTTTAATAGGTGCAATGCATTGAAATAGATGGTGTCACACTGGGGTAAGTCAGAGTACAAATTGGCTCTATGTATTTGAAGTATGTAGGCACTTGCAAGTGCTGCTATAAATGTACTATACAGGTACCAGATGGATCACTGAAGAACATCTCTTCACTGCTCTCCATCTCCATGATCAAAACTCTCAATGTCTGCTGTGGATTAAGATAATAAGTGTTCAAAAGAGATGAATGTGTGGTAAACACAGACAAGATAAAAAATTGATATATTGTGCAACAGATAGCTAGTGTGTTTCCACATCCAAAAAAAAACATACATTGATGGAATTTTGCATGCCTAAAAATCAAGAAGTTCAAAGTTATGGTTCCCAAAGCTACAATCAGGGTACAAAAAACCCCATATGTAGTAGTTCGTATTACTATGCCATTAATGTGGCCATAAGATAGCTGATTTCTGCCCACAGATGTATGCTTGTGGTTCTCAATAAAGTCAGTGGGAGTCCTGTGTTCATCTGAGGACAGAACTTGACCCTTAACACACATGTGGTATGTGTCATTGGCCAAAGAGATGCAGAAAATATAGTCTGCTTATTTATTCATTTGTCTGCTTCCTGGGGCATGAGTGCAAGCCTGATTTTGAGGGATTAAGTGGTACATAGGACTCAGGTTGGCCCTCTGCACAGAGGTGAATTTCACCTCAGAAGAATACTGTCTGTTCTACAACTCCGTCTCTTCTCTGACTATCTCCAGAACAAAGGTTCTAACCTAGAATTTCCCATTGACTTTAATGAGAGTTGGATCAGGCCCTAAAAATATTCTTCATGCATTTATTTATTGCATACTCACCAGTTCTTCCTGATTACACACCTGTTTCATACTGAATGTTTTATGGAGGAAATCAGGAATCAAATGATCCATTTTATTAAATGTTTCATTTTTAGAGGTATATTCTCATTTTAGTAGTTGGGGACCATGACTGCTTAGCTCCATTTCATGTCTAAATCCCAAACATACTAAAGGGAATATATTCTAAAGAATCCCAAAACAGTTAAGAAAGTATGTTGGTTGTTTTTGGCTTAATGTATGGTAGTATGGTGTCTATTCTAATGGAAAGGTGAAAGAAAACATATAGCAAATGTGAGCACCTGCCTCACTTAGAAAATAGAATCAGAGAGGTAACTGTGTTAGTCTGGAGTAGCAGAAGTAACAAAGAGTCCTGTGGCATCTTAAAGACCAACTAAAGTATTGAAGCATAAGCTTTCGTGGACTAATACCCACTTCGTCAGTTGCATACGACGAAGTGGGTATTAGCCCACGAAAGCTTATGCTTCAATACTTTAGTTAGTCTTTAAGGTGCCACAGGACTCTTTGTCACTGAGGAAATAAACAGTTTTCTTTCCAAAATGTGTTCTGCTCATAGGCTTGTTTCATAACTATTGTACTATATGTGGAGTTATGCTACCTACTGCATTATGAGGAATCAGTAGAAGATTTTGGCACCATAATGTCTTGTCTGAGCTCTTTATAGACAAATCCAAACTAAGGCAAAGACTTAGATTTCCAGTTTTTGTAACATTAACCCACTGACTAAAACATAGAAAGCCCCAGTTAGACATGCCATTCTAAGCATATAAATAACAATTCAGCCAGAGTATTAAGCTGGAGGAAGATCTCTGAATTGGTGGACACAATCGTTTCGGACACTAGAAAGTTGTTGTTATCTTACCATACAACATAAGAAGTCAATTTAAGAAAAACCAAGCACTCTTGTGAACCAAAACTGTAAGTATCACTGCTGAAATGAATCAGAGAGGTAGCCGTGTTAGTCTGGAATAGCAGAGGTAACAAAGAGTCCTGTGGCACCTTAAAGACTAACTATAAAGTATCGAAGCATAAGCTTTTGTGGGCTAATACCCACTTCGTTGGATGCAAGCAGTCCGCCAAAATGTTTACCATTCAGGAATTCTCCTCCTTCCCTCATATACATAACACCACGAAGGCTGGCTATAATGTTTTCTATGTGGCTACTTTCCAGTCACGATATGTACAGCCCCAAGCACTAAGGGGGTTCGATCTCCACTGAGGCCTTCGGGTGGAGGCCAATAAACTAAAGATAAAAACTGCATGTAAGAACATCACCATTGGTCTGAATACATACACAGGAATAAAAGGGGAAAAACAGACTTGCCATTAGCATGCCCCAATACTCAGCAGCCTTTAATTTTGCTTCTTTTGAATGAAATATGGGGGGAAATTCTCTCACCCTGTTTGGTGAACCCAAATCCTTAGTGAATGCAGGGTGCCTCTGCATTTCTTACAGTTTCTACCTTATATCCAGAAAGACAAATCTAAGGATAAAAGGAAGGAGAGAAGATGCTTCAAGTTCCAAACCTACTCAATCTGGAACATTCACCCCATTCTATGCAGCCACTGGTCTGTTACTTTAACTGGTCTACAGAGTACTATATTCCTGGTTCTTCCTTCTGGTTTCTAAGAAGTCTTGTTTCCCACCCATCACCCACTTTAGATTCTCAGCCTATGGCACTCAAAGAAACTCACTGAAGTTTTGTTTCATTAATACATCCTTTTGCATCATTTTTTTTTAGCGCCAAGGTAAGAAGACCTTCTGGCATGTGGTCCTGAAGGCTACATGCTTCTATGGCATGCCACAGTCAGACTTTAGTATGGATTCTTCCCAAGGTCTGTGGTTGGTGACCTGCACTTCTAGATTGTCCCTATGCAATTTCAAAAAGCTATTTATAGTCTTTTGATTCCATTTGAGTGCATTCTTGGATAACATTCTGGGTTGGACGGTCTCAAGATTTATATGTAGGTTCATAGCATACAGGCTTTTTGTAAATTGGAAATTATATACGCTAACTGTCTTTTAGATCCCCTGGGAATGGTTTTGGAAATTAATGAGGGAAAGAATAATATTAAGACACTGGTTGGGCATTATGGATAAATAGGCACTATTGTGAAAAAGTTTACCAGTTCTGGCAGTATAAGTTAATTATCTATGATGCTCAAATACAATACCATCCATGACCACCAAATTCACTGAAATTTGGGGTGGGTTTTGTTGTTGTTGAAGAAATAAAAGTTTCTTTTATGTTTCCAAATTACATGCAAGAGGTTTGGTGCTATTGCTGGGTTTCTTTGTTGTGTTTCTGTACCCCGAAAATGGCATTTTTGTAAGTGTGGAAGCAGCCTAAGTCCTGTGAACGACTCTGATACAGGATTCTCAAACACTTTTGTTGTGTGAACCAGAGCCTAAAAGAAAGATTGTCTTCAGGCAACCTCCCATCCATGACTGCTTACATCACCTGTCTTTCCACTCACAAATAATATCTCAGATTTCTAGAGCTTGTTCCTCATGTGCAAAAATATTAGGAAAGTATTTAATGTATCTATTGTTAGCTGTCTTTTAGTGCAACGTAGCAGGTGGAAACAAGAAGAGCCAGCACCATCTGTGGACCATCAGCGTGATTTCTGTGAACCACAAGTGTTTCACAGACCACAATTTGAGAATCACTGCTGTGGTCTATTCAGAACTCTCTCACCTGGAAACTGGATTAGAAAAAAAAAAACCAGAAAGGTTTTTCCATTTGCCATATTTTTTTAAATGTGAAGATTTGGAAGCACATTTTTCGTAGTAGAGATGATAAGAAAGTGGTCAATCAGATGGCTTCTACCACAGGAGAGCCATTCCTGTCAATCATCCTGCTGTGCAGTGTCTGAAACCAGTGAAAAATGGGGGACCTATTATGGTACATGTTATAACAGCCCTTTGATTGTCTCTTCTACAAATCAACATGAAAGCACTTAAACCATTTTGCTGACTGGAATTTCACCCTCTGATTGCTGGACAGAAAGACCATCTGCTTTCAGTTTACCATAGATATCCATGGAAAGAATAATATCCTGGCTAAGATCTCAGGACTGCCTTTCCCCTTAAGCAGGTATTGTACTTTATAAACATGTCTCTTTAGTACACAAAAATTGGGCCTTCCCACCACTGAGCATCTTGCAAGGAAAACCTCAACTCAGATTCATTCCTAAATGTCATCACAAACAGTGAAAACTGTCACGTGGCATTCTGATTAAAAGGTTGGAATGTAAATGTATCCCCAGTTTTTATGCCCCAAATCATGGCAAATGTCAAGCAGAAGTCGGACTACTGAATGGTTGCTGGTGCCGCACATCTCAGTTTTCATAAATGATCTAAATACTTGCGATTTCTTTGCTTCTTCTCTTCTTGAGCCTTTTTCTTCCAAGGCCCTGTCTGTTCTATCTGCATCAGACTGCGCTCTTTCTACTTTGTGTAGACAGAAAAAGAAACAGAGTAAGTGTTCTACTGCAAGGTGGATAAAAGATTGTATGGAACCCAAAACATCTCATTTAACAAGGCACTGGGCACTGCCACATTTTGGAGGCTATTGGTGGTCACGCAATACCTTTGCTTTCTTATAAGCAAAGTTACTCCTTTGGTATTTTATTTACTTCGATTGATAGGGAGGCTAGATATAAAAATGAATGTTATCAGCTACAAGTGTTTTTCTATTTACTGAGGTCATGTTGCAAATCCATTAGCTCTAAAATTTTGCTTGATCGAGCTGACAGTTGACTTAATGAATGGAAAGCTGTTGTCCTATTAGGAAGTTGTGTTCCATCAAAATGAACTTGGTAACGAGATTCCACCTATTTCAGCTATGAGGGGCATATGTCTGAGCTACAGAGTCACCTTATTACTGTTAAATTGGCTATAAAATTATTCTCAAACTAAGAATCTGTCAAATTAACCCAATTTTGACAGAATATTGACGATCTTACTGGAAATCCAAGTGTCACTTCAGATTAAATGAAAGCTCTGATAAAGACATATAGAAGTAATCCCAAACATGAGAGCCGATGTAGGTACTATACTCTCTGAGAACTATAGATCAATTATACGTTTGAATGAAATATTATATGAGGGATCATTTCCAAAATATGAAATTTTTGTTTTGTTAATTCACAACTAAATGGACCCTGGTAGTCACTATAATATAGCTATTATTTTCAGCTATCAGGTCCTGATCTAAAACCCACTGAAGTCAATAAAAAAAAATTCCATTGAATTCAATGGGCTTTGGATCAGTTCCTAGGTTAACAACTGTTCTGAGTGAAATTTGATTTAGTAGGAAATGAGGTTCCAGTTTTCTGTTTGTCATCTTTTAAGAGAACAAATGTTACTTTTGTCTTGTTTCAGCTCAAAGCCACCTCCTTTCAAATGTAAAGTGAAATGAACATTTATTCCATAACTGTTTAAAATAATACAACTCTCATTAGACTTAATCCTACATTTCTGACAGTCCTCAAATCTCCAGTACAGTAAACCCTCGATTTAACGGACCTCGATTTAACGGACTTCGGATGCAACAGACAAAATTTCTGAGCAAGTCTGATGCATTCCTGATCCATTTCTGGCGGGCTGGCTGCCGGCTCCCGGCTGCCGCCCGGGTCCAGGCAGCGGGCGGGCTGCGGAGCTGTCGCCCCGACCCTGTGGTGGGCGGGCTGCTGCTCCGACAGCTCATTTTTTAATTATTATTAAATAACGGACTTTTTGATTTAACGGACACCCCCTCACCCGAATTAGTCCGTTAAATGGAGGTTTTACTGTATAGTTATTTCATGGCAACTGGATTCTTGGGAACATCAGGAAAGCAGGATCTGCACTGCTGTCAATTTATTATCAGGTCTCATGCTCTTCCATTGGAATAAACTGTACACTTTCAATAGAAGCTGGTTCAGTATTATAATTAATTTGTTAGCCTGAGCACTGAAGAGGCAACTGTTGTTTATGATTATCAAGTTATCATCAATGTAATCTTTAATGTTGAATTACACACGGGGGGTGGGGGGATAGCTCAGTGGTTTGAGCATTGGCCTGCTAAACCCAGGGTTGTGAGTTCAATCCTTGAGGGGGCCATTTAGGGATCTGGGGCAAAAAATCTGTCAGGGGACAATACTCAATCCTGCTAGTGTAGGCAGGCGGATCCTGCTAGTGTAGGCAGGGGACTGGACTCGATGACCTTCAAGGTCTTTCCAGTTCTAGGAGATTGGTATATCTCCATTTATTTATTTATTTTATTTATTTATTTTTTTTACACTGAAAGTGCAAATAAAATTTATGAAAGCTGCTCTTATCCCTGCAAGATGGACATTTCTTCCTGACCCACATTAACATCAATGGCCCAGTGTTTGTCAATTACTGTGTATAGGTGCTTGTTTGTTTATTTATGTATGTATGTAAGTAAGTAACATTGTGTTCAGTAAGGTTCACATGCAAGATGATACGACAATTCATTGGTTAAACTATCTGCTGCCTGAGAGTAATTGACTCATCTCTTTGTAAAATCAGGTGCGAAAGTAAATTGTACAAAAGCACAGCAATGCATGTCTGTATAGTGGAGAGAAGAACTGTCTTCTCTGGTTTGGGTTAAAAAAAGAAAAGCATTAGATCTTTGAAGTAATTTAAAAAACAGATCACATAAGCACAGGAAAAATAACATTTTTAGCCTGGGAGGTGAAATGCTACATTATTTTGCATATCATATTTGACTGAAAAGAGAAACTATGTGGGAATGATGCACTATGGACCTTTTTCAACTCCTTCTTCAGTATAGAAAGTTGTCTCAATATGTCAGTCAATGAATGCACAGGCTTGGAAGGGATGAGGAATGCACAGGCTTGGAAGGGATAAAGCTTTAGTGTTATTGTAGTTTTCCCTGGCAGATTGTCATGTAATGATCTTGTCTGAATTATTAAAAATGTGTTTTCCTGCCATTGTAGGGAGTATAGTTCAGGGGAGAAAAGTTTCTTGTGGTGAGTTTTTTTTTATTTGTATGCCTATATCTCAAGGGTATCACATAAGGTATATTTTGAATGTTAATTTCCTGCATAAAAGTTGCATTACTGTGTAAGATGAGTCATTAAACATCCAATATAAAGTTGTGAATATACAGGAATAGGAATGTACATGCAACAGAATGTAATAGTTGGACTTTGACCTACTTTCAAATTAGATTACGATAGTCATTACAATTCTAAGTTTCCAAATAATGACAGAATAGTATTCATGATAAACAATTGTTTAGTTTCTGATTTATATGTTTGTTACAGATAGGAAAAACAGGAGCCTATCTTCAGTTCCTCAGTATCTTGTCCCGAATGCTGATTAGACTGACGGAAGTGGATGTTTATGATGAGGAAGAAATCAATATTAGTAAGTTGTTGATGAAGAGACATTTACTTCTGGGGATTTTTTATTATCATATTGTTAATTGACCAATTATTAATTAGTTTATCATGTGCTTTTCACCTTCATGCTGTAGTTTATTTACATTACTGCAATCCATTTAGAATTCTTCAGGAGTTAGGGATTTTAACTTCTAATTCAGAATCCTGTGATTAGCTAATTTCTCTCCATTTAGAGCTCATTCCTCCTCTCAGCACATCTCAGTTTTTCTTAGAAAGTTGGCAGCAGCATTTATGAATGTTAAAATTAATTCAGCTCATGCCTAGAAAAATATACTGACTTTAAGCCTGGAATGATTATTTTTTGGTCAAATGCGAAAAAGGGGGGGTTAGTTGGAAACATTGACAGATTTATAACCATCAGCAATACTGTCACTGTTATCCATTGTCGGTAAACAAGAGATCATATGAACCAGCAAAGACCATAAATACATTCCTGCTTTCCAGTAGTTGATCCTATTCTCAACTTCCATTTTTCTCAGCATATCCCTCATTCTCCTCTTTCTCCAGATGTAATTCTAGATGTCTCCAATGCTCTGCTATTTACTTTGATCAATTACTTTATACAGTGATTTATTTGATGGTTTTTTTACTCTTGGGGGTAAAATTCTCCCCTGTGCAGAGAAGCAGTACAAAGCTTTTGCCTCATGTAAGTCTCATTTAACTTCTTGTTTTGAGTGCTTACATCAATGTATGATCCTCTTCGATTCTATGCTGGCTGGCCCTCTGCATGGGGAGGAATTTCATCCTGTGTGAATAGCTCTGTTTGAGTTTCCTATTTATGTCTAGTTTCCAAGCAGCAGATTCTCAGCTGGTACACATGATTATAGCTCCAGTCACTTCTGTGGAATTATGATACTGCAACAGCTTAGGGTCTGGCCCCAAACATCTTGGACTCCTTACTAGTGGGGGGAGAGAACAAACCAAATTCCCTTACCTGAAAACTCCATCTCCAAAGTGTATTGAAGTCAGTGTAGAGAGTCCTGCTGGCTAGTCCATTTTACCAGCAAAATCCTTGCTATGGTGCTTTTATTATCACTGCATATAGGATTCCACATGGCTTCCGACAGGTGCTTTTACTCTATTATGGCAGAATTGCATTGAGGAGTGTTGAGTAATTGATCAGGTGTTCTCTAGTTTTTCTGCAGAAAACAGCTTCACAGATGTTGTTGCCTTAAAATAGTACAAGAAATAATAGTACAATAATAATAATGAATAATCTCCTAAACTATATGAATAACATAGACTTGCTTTAGGTTGAGGTATATTTCTATGCAATCATTTGAACCTTTCAATTGATTTCACACATCTCTTTAAAAAAGCATTCTGTAAAACTGTAGACATCATTCCATTTATTGTAAACTGCATGTTTGGTTTTGGTTTTTTTTTTATAGAACTCCAAGAAGAATCAGATCAATGTTATCACCAGCCAGGAGACATATGGCCTGATTTGGAGACATTTAAGAAGATACCTTTTGACTACACTATTCATGATCCCAAATATGAAGATGCAAGTCTGATTTGTACAAGGCTTCAGAATATGAACAGTGATGGTCAGAATTTAAAATATAAGAGAGAGAGAGATACATGTATTTATTTATTTACTTGCACCCACTCTAGACAGTATGGATGGAATCCTGGCCCTATTGAAGCAAATGACAAGACTCCCCGTGATCTCAATGGGGCCAGGATTTCGTCGATACATAATTACAATTTACAGACCTATATTGTTTATAGTTTTAACATGAGAGTTAAATTGAAAAAGGATTAAAAGTTTGGCCGATAAGGAACAACACATAAGGAGTGTTTTGTGGGATGGAAGCTATGTAGCCTTTCACTGGTAAGGCCCTGATCTTACAAACATGTGTATCCGAGTAAATTTACTCACTTGAGTTGTCCCATTATGTTTCAATTGTTGTTGTTCAATTATGTTTCAATAACACTAAAGTACTTAACTGGGCTGGGCACCGGACTCCGATTGACTTTTGTGCATCTCAAAAGGTACCTCAATGCAGCTGTCTACATATCTTCGTAAATCTGGCCCAGGGAGATTAGCACCAACATTTCCAGAAATAGCCTTTGATTTTAGGTGCCTCTATTTTGAGGCATGTTGGGCCTGATTTTTCAGCTGGAGCTGCAGGTGCCCAGCACAGTCTGGGCATCTAAAAACTAGAACACTTGAAGGTGACTTGCTCAGTGTCTCACAATTAGTGTGTGACAGCGCAAGAAACAGTCCATTGCATTAACCACAGGACTACTTGATATCCCGTTACTAATCCTACCCCATCATTCAATCCCTGAACAGTTACATGTTAGAACATGTTCTTAAAAATGTCATATAATGAAATAAGTTGCAGAGCACATTTTAAACTGCACTCTGTGAAAGCAGAGACGGTGTCTTCCTCACTGTTTGTTCTGTGCCCAGCACAAGTCAACACTCAGCAAACAGTAGGCAGGATGATAATAACTGTGCATTACCTGCACCTCTGTGTCATTATAAATGAGCACAAAACTATCATGAAAAAGCACTTAAATCTATAGCTATTTTCTTTCCCCTTCGATACGCACATACTAAGACCTTCTAAGATCAGGCTGAATATCTACTGTATTTGGTGTTATCACTGTCCCTGCAGGCTTATGACGATTACATAAAACAGTTTATTCACCACAGGGGGATATAATAGGCCATAGAATATACTTAAAATTAATACAGTCCATTTTTTTTATTTACAGAGAGATCAATGGGTAGAAAACAGGAGGACATGTATATGCGCCGCCAGACAACTCGAATGAGATTATCTAAGTATGCAGCATACAATACATACCACCACTGTGAACAGTGCCATCAATATATGGGCTTCAATCCCAGGTATCAGGTAAGTTGTGCTTAATTTGTATTTAGGGTAATAAATCTGTAGCAGATCTGTAAATTACTTTAAAATACTGTAAAATCTATCTATATATATAAAAGTCAAGTGGTGTATGTATGTGTGTATGTATGTATGTATGTACGTATGACTGCGAACTCCTCCCGCACCGTTTGAGCCAGAGACTTGAAATTTGGTACAGTGAGGGGTCTTGGGGTCTAGATGCTGGTAAGGGTCGAAAAATTTTCGGATCTCACCTCTGACGCCCCCCAGGGGTGAAAGTCTTTCAGGGCCAATCACATCGGCTGGGCGGTTAGGTGGTGATGATGTCATAATACCCCCCTCCAACAGACAGCTCACCCGCTCAGCTCACCCCTCCCTCCTCCAACGGAACCCCGGAGATCCCTCAGTTCTCTGCCCCTCCCCCCTCCCAACGGAACCCCAGAGATCCCTCAGTTCTCTGCCCCTCCCCCCTCCCAACGGAACCCCGGAGAGCCCTCAGTTCTCTGCCCCTCCCACCTCAACCCCGGACTCCATCAGCTCTGTGCCCCCCCCACCTGCGAAGGTCCCCGGAATCCCTCGGCTCTGGGCCCCCTCCCCCCCTGCGACGGATCTGAGTTGGGTTTGGTGGGACGGTAAGTGAGGTGGGGGTGTTGGGTTTGCTTGGGGGGGTGAGGTGGGGGTGTCGGGTTTGGTCGGGGGGTAAGTGGTCTGGGGGGGTGGGAAGGTGTCGGGGGGGTGAGGGGTGTGGTGTGGGTGTTGGGTTTGGTCTGGGGGGGGGAAGGTGTTGGGGTGGGTGCCCATACCAAACCCGACACCCCCCCCGGCTCACTTACCCCCCGACCAAACCCGACACCGCCACCTCACCCCCCCACCAACCGCAACACCCCCTGACCAACCCCAACACCCACCCCTCACCCCTCACCCACCCCAACACCTTCCCACCCCCCAGACCAAACCCGACACCCCCTGGCTCACTTACCCCCCGACCGAACCCGACACTCCCACCTCACCCCCCCAAGCAAACCCGACACCCCCACCTCACCCCCCCACCAACCACAACACCCCCTGACCAACCCCAACACCCACACCTCACCCCTCACCCACCATGACACCTTCCCACCCCCCCAGACCAAACCCGACACCCCCCCCGGCTCACTTACCCCCGACCGAACCCGACACCCCTACCTCATCCCCCCAAGCAAACCTGACACCCCCACCTCAACCCCCCACCAACCGCAACACCCCCTGACCAACCGCAACACTCACCCCTCACCCACCCCAACACCTTCCCACCCCCCAGACCAAACCCTACACCCCCCGGCTCACTTACCCCCCGACCAAACCCGACAACCCCACCTGACCCCCCCAAGCAAACCCAACACCCCCACCTGACCCCCCGACCAAACCCGACCCCCCCCCCCCCCCCCGGCTCACGGTGCACTGTGTAGCACACAGATTATTAAATACACTGTTCGGTCGGGGGGTGAGGTGGGGGTGTCGGGTTTGCTCAGGGGGTGAGGTGGGGGTGTCGGGTTTGGTCGGGGGGTGAGGTGGGGGTGTTGGGTTTGTTTTGGGGGGTCAGGTGGGGTTGTCGGGTTTGGTCGGGGGGTAAGTGAGCCGGGGGGTCTTGGGGTTGGTCGGGGGGGTGGGAAGGTGTCAGGGTGGGTGAAGGGTGGGTGTTGGGGTTGGTCAGGGGGTGTCAACTGTCTGCCCCCTCCCCACCTCCGACTGACCCGAGCAACGCCGGGCACTTATGCTAGTACTTTATAATATTAATACTGGTATCCAAGCTGTATATTTGCTTTATAAGCATTTCCATAGAGAACTGATGTATAGATTTTGGCCCTGATACTGCAGTTGGATATTTGCACTTGCACTGAGCACCAGTGAAGTCAATGGAGCCCTCGCCAGGCACAGGGATCTGTGTGAGTGGAATGGATTTCAGTTTTGGGATCTTTGTCTAGACAAAATGTGTTGTTTTAGTGATAATTAATTTTTGATAGTGGAAGCAGTGCAGGACAAAAGCACACTGTGAATATCTTCTAGTATTCTTTGAGTACCCAAATTCATGGCTGGTGAGGTCAGCAAAGGTCATGGAGGTCAACAGTTTCAGTCTGTGAACTTTGCATGACTGTTCCTTAGATCATTCCCATTGACCTATGAAATGTTATACTCAACATTTTACACTAACCACTATAAATGATCATTGATTTCCCAGTAAATCTTCCCCTAGGGTTGAATAACATTTGCTCTGAGGCAGAGCAATTGCTGAAGGTAGTAAGAACATTTTATAAACACCATGTGGATGCTGATTATTCAAACAAATCCTCAAGTTCGCTGCGAAAAAGGCACCAGAAATGCAAGTACTGCAGCTATTGTATAGCAAATGGCACTACTGAGAAATGAGGCTGGTCCACAAGCCTTGCTACCATTGATGAGACAAAGACCAAATTGATGGCTTCAGGCCGGGGAACTGGGTAAATTGTTTAGTGAATATGTTGGGTTTCAGCCAAATGTCACTGATTAGTATTAGTATGAGTTGTGGGGTAAAAAGTATCCCAGTGCTGTCTGGTTTCCTTCTGGTTTGGTGCTGACTTAGTGATGTCCATGAACTGTTCTGTGCTCTCTTGGGAAGCCGTTAGCATCTAATAATTAGATTTGTCCTTCTCCCTCCCTCAGCTTTATGAGTCCACCCTGCATGCTTTTGCCTTTTCCTATTCCATGCTCGGAGAGGAGATCCAGCTGCATTTTATTATCCCCAAGTCAAAGGAGCACCATTTTGTCTTTAGTCAACCAGGAAGACAGCTGGAAAGTATGAGGTTACCGCTCGTCACAGATAAGGTAGATGGATAATTATATTTATACTCACATATGGGGCATAGAAAGATCAGATCATACTGTGGCTTCACTATTGGTCCTGCTGCCAGGAGATGGTGAGACTGGTTTGGCAGGGAGTTATTTCCTTCTCCTTGTGTGCCCTTGCTGGAAAGGGAGACAAGCTGCAGAATTTGCTTGGAATGCAAGGTCCCAATGAAATACTTGCTTTGCTCATAATTAAGGCTATGATTTTGTCATGGATATTTTTAGTAAAAGTCAGGGCCAGGTCACGGGCAATAAACAAACAATCATAGAAGCTGTGACCTGCCCCTGACTTTTACCTAAAACATCTCTGACAAAATAGGGAGGGAGGAGGATCCAGCACCCTGTCCCCCCCACTGCAGTGGCTGGGAGCTACAGAGACACCATTGCCCAATGGCTGGGAGGGATCCCCCTGCTGCCCTGATGGGCTAGAGCTGGACAGGTCCCCCCACTACCCTGCAGGGCTGAGGAGCTGTAGTGGGCCCCCTGGCCACTGAGGAGCTCCGGAGTATCTCTGCCACCGCTGCCCATGGCTGGGAGCTGCAGGAGGCCCTCCCCTCTCCCCGCCCACAGCCACTGGGTCCCTCTGTTGCCATCCCTGGTGGCTGGGAGTTGCAGAGAGGCGGGGATGGCTGCTCACAGCAGCTGAGCCATTACTGGAGGGACCCCTGCTAGTGGTAGCCAGGGGTTGCTGCCACTGGCTGCGAACAGTCAGTTGCGGAGGGTCCTGCCACCCACAGCTGCTGGGCAGCTGTGAGAGGGTCTCCTGCCCTCTATGGAGGCTGGGTTGCTGCAGGGTCCCCTGCTGCTGGCAGTGGCTGGTCAGCTGCGGGATCCCCAATGTCACGGAGGTTGTGGAAGTCACGGTTCCATGATTTCTGCAACTTCCGTGGCATAATCAAAGCCTCACTCATAACCAAGGCCGGTCCTGAGCACACACTGTTTGTGAGCTGGGACTATGACAATTGGAGATTGTTGTGTAGTGACTCAGGAGTTGTCAGGATTCTGGATAAAGACACTGAAGAGAGGATGGTCTCAGCTTTGGGAATCAAATGTACATTTTTTGTTGAGCCCATGACTAAGTAAGAGGAAGCAATTTATCACTGGCTTGCCTGTCTTGTCCTGCATAAGTGGTCCCACCAGATAACATGAAGGAGAGTTTTGAAAGAATCTCTATGGTGACTGTGCGGTACCTCATGGTAGCTTCAGGGAAGACAGCTGCGGAGGTTATCAATCTGAGCAGTCTGTCTTGTCTCCGACCTGAGCCTTTACAATGACCCCTGCAAGCCCGGAACAATCTCTGCCTGATCAATGAAGTTACTCTCTTTAGACTACTGGAGCAATTTGTGGAATAGTAGTAGCAGCCGAAATTTTATGGTGCAGAAGTTAAGCTGTCCACGTACAACAATTATTGTTCCATGCTCCATCCTTCATTTTTGGCAGATTATGCCTAGATATATAGGTGCATATTTTTAATATACATCTGCTAGACTGCAATCAAACTTGAAGTTATGCCACACCTTTTATCTGAGATAGAGTTGTGTTTTTCAGCTGATCAGAATACAAATTATCCCAATTTACTGTGCGCCATCAGGAACACCCTCAATTTACTAGAGGTTATTTCATTGGAACTAGGAGTCAAGTCTCCACAGATTCTATTCCCATCCCTGCCTCTGATCTGCCATGAGACCCTTCGCAAATCACTTAATTTCTCTGTGTTTTTCCATCTGTAAAAATTGTATAATACTTACCTGCTTCATAGGGTGTGCTGCTGTAAGACTTACTGCATGTTTGCAAAGCGCTGTGAGATCACTGGATGCAGCTCACTATAGCTGTGTAAAGTTTTATCATCTTAGTCTTTTTCTCATTATTCTTTCACTTCTCTTAATGTTTGGTTGCTTACTATTCTTCTATTCTTTACTTTCTTTTTCCTTCCTCAGGGCTTGTCATGCCACCGAGGATCCTATATCCCTGGTAGATCAAGATTTAGTAATCCATCTGGTGCTATATATATCTATCCCTCCCTTACCAGCCAGTCAAATGATCAAGGCCCTTTCCTTTGTTGCTTGATAGAAGTTGTTCTCTTCCAACTCTTATAAAAATTCCTAATTTCTCTTTTATTTAGATATTAGGTCAGTTTCTCATCTGGTGTAAATCAGCAAAGCTCCATCAAAGTCAGTGGAGGTTCACTGACTTACACCACCTAAGGATCTGGCCTTCTTTGTTCAAATAATATTCAGCATAATACAGAGACTCATCCTTCATTTTGTATTTACTTTACAGAGTCAGGATTACATAAAAAGCCCCACTTTTACTCCCACAACTGGGCGTCATGAACATGGACTTTTCAACCTGTATCATGCAATGGATGGTGCCAGCCATTTGCATGTTCTAGTTGTCAAGGAGTATGAAATGGCCATATATAAAAAATACTGGCCGAACCACATCATGCTAGTGCTGCCGAGTATTTTCAACAGTGCTGGAGTAGGTACGTATTGGGGGGCAAAAGGAAGGTAAAACGTGTGTTAATGTACAGAAACCCGTACCGAGAGGTTTGTAATAAGTGATCTCTCGCCACACAATATATCTCACCATCTATACTGTGCTTCAGAAAAAACACCCTCCTTCTCTACTGTGATAGGTGATTCTCTGTATTGTACCCCAAGTAAATTCAAAATCAATTAACACCTGATAAGTCATTCATACTTAACCCTATAATGCTAACATTAGTGAAGTAGACATGGGACTCAGGGGCATTTTCTCCCAGGTTCAACATGCAGCAGCGGATCCTTGGTCATGGGACATTTGTCAGTGGGAGGAACTGCAGCATCTCAAGGCAGTGGAACTTGAGCAGGACTTATAGCTGACTAGCATATCCAAAAATGAGACTGGTGCTGGCCAGGGATGGGGACTGGCTATAGTGCCTAATAATGCACTGATCCTGTGCATTTCTTAGGTAGCATCTGCCAGAAGGGTTTCTATGGTGCACCCAGAGTCTGCTCTGGTGGGACCCCCAAGGTGGACAGACAGAGGGAATTATGGCTGTCATCACTTAGGTGGGCCCATTCCCATGTGCAGTGGCTGGTGCCAGGAGGTGTCAGTGGAGGAAAATCTTAGTTTAAAGGCATCACATAAACTCCCACCACAAAAATCCAACTCATCTTATTAGTTTCCCCAGTGGTGTCCCATGTGGCCTTAGCAGCCTGACACAACACCCACACCTGTCAACTCAGTTGTATTTGGTAGAGGTCACAGATTAGCTCTGGACTGCTTTAATCACCAACTTTCAGAGTGAGTGAGCCATGCTGTGCTCCATGAACATTTGAAAGGCTTGCACTTGTCAACAAACAATTCCTTCCCCCCACCGCCGCCACCTCCCATCCCAGAATTTTCCTCTTATTTATGCTGTTTTTGTTGTCAGGTGCTGCGCACTTTCTAATAAAAGAGCTGTCTTATCATAATCTGGAACTAGAACGAAATCGGCAAGAAGAACTGGGGATTAAACCCCAGGATATCTGGCCTTTCATTGTCATTTCGGATGATTCCTGTGTTATGTGGAATGCGGTAGAAATCGATTGTTCAGGAGACAGAAAGAGGTAAAATAGCATAATTAAGGAACATGATTTTTTTCAGCTGATCACTTTAAACTCTCATTACGTACGACTGAGCACAACTTGTTGAAATGACATGGAAACAGCAAGGTTTTTACCCTGTGTAACAAGTAGGCAGAAGGATGGGATGTTGGGCCTCAGCCCACAAGGGTTACACGATCTCCCCCATCACATGAGCCCATGGCCCATCAGGAAAATCCAAGGTCTTTTACCTCTGGGAACCGGCGTTGTATCCTTTTAACCACACCGGAAACTGGCCACAAGTTGAGACAAATTAACATTGCAGCCAAATACCTCAGTTAGGGACTAAGCACATTCCTACTTAATAGGGATGTCGATTAATCATAGTTAACTCATGCAATTAACTTAAAAAATGTAATTGTGATTAATCACAGTTTTAATCACACTGTTAATAGAATACCAATAGAAATTTATTAAATATTTTGGATATTTTCTACATGTTCATATATATCATATTCTGTGTTGTAATTTGAAATCAAAGTGTATATTATTTTTATTACAAATATTTGCACTGTAAAAACGATAAACAGAAGAAATTGTATTTTTCTATTCATCTCATACAGGTAAGGTAGTGCAATCTCTTTGTTGTGAAAGTGCAGCTTACAAATGTCCATTTTTTGGGGTCACATAACTGCACTCAAAAACAAAAAATAATGTAAAACTTCAGAGCCTACAACTCCACTCAGTCCTACTTCTTGTTCAGCCAATTGCTAAGACAAACAAGTTTGTTTACAGGTACAGGAGATAATGCTGCTCTCTTCTTATTTACAATGTCACCAGACAGTGAGAACAGGCATTCACATGGCCCTTTTGTAGCTAGCATTGCAAGGTATTTACATGTCAGATATGCTAAACATTCATATGCCCCTTTATGGTTTGGCCACCATTCCAGAGGACATGCTTCGATGCTGATGACACTTGTTAAAAAAAGAATGCATTAATTAAATTTGTGACTGAACTCCTCGGGGGAGAACTCTATGTTCCCTCCTCTGTTTTACCTGTGTTCTGCCATATATTTAATGTTATAGCAGGCTCAGATAATGACTCAGCACATGTTCATTTTAAGAACACTTTCACTACAGATTTGACAAAACGGAAAAAGAAAGTTCCAATTTGAGATTTCTAAGGATCGCTACAGAACTGGACTCAAGGTTGAAGAATCTGAAGTGCCTTCCAAAATCTGAGAGGGACGAGGTGTGGAGCATGCTTTCAGAAATCTTAAAAGAGCAACATTCTGATGCGGAAACTACAGAACCCGAACCACCAAAAAAGAAAATCAACCTTCTGCTGGTGGCATCTGACTCATATGATGAAAATGAGCATGCATCAGTCCACACTACTTTGGATTGTTATCGAACAGAACCCATCATCAGCATGGACGCATGCCTTCTGGAGTGGTGGTTGAAGCATGAAGGGGCATATGAATTTTTAGCATATCTGGCACGTAAAAATCTTGCAATGCCAGCTACAACAGTGCCATGAGAATGTCTGTGCTTACTTTCAGTAACATTGTAAACAAGAAACAGAGCATTAGCTCCTGCAAATGTAAACAAACTTGTTTGCCTGAGCGATTGGCTGAACAAGAAGTAGGACTGAATGGAGTTGCAGGCGATACAATTTTACATTGTTCTATTTTTGATTGCAGTTTTTTTGTAATAATTCTACCTTTGTAAGTTCAACTTTCATGATAAAGAGATTACACTACAGTATTTGTATTAGGTGAATGGAAAAATATTATTTC
Source organism: Sternotherus odoratus (assembly GCA_032164245.1). Taxonomy (NCBI): domain Eukaryota; kingdom Metazoa; phylum Chordata; order Testudines; family Kinosternidae; genus Sternotherus; species Sternotherus odoratus. Next base: position 22,475,119 of record JAVMKO010000003.1, on the reverse strand, counting down.
TTTTGGTTTTTTACAGTGCAAATATTTGTAATCAAAAATAGATACAAAGTGAGCCCTGTAGACTTTTTATTCTGTGTTGTAATTCAAATCAATATATTTGAAAACATCCAAAAATATTTAAATAAAGGGTATTCGATTACTGTTTAATAGCATGATCAATCCTTTAATTAATTTTTTTAATTGCTTGACAGCCCTGCTACTTAACCTACTGTAGCTTAAAGGTTCCAGGAAGGTGAAAAACTCCCTTGCCCCCTGCCAGTTGGCCCTATGGGAGAAAAAATCCTTTCTTGCCCACACTGACCGAATGGCTAGACCCACAGCATCTGCTGGCTGGATTCCCATTCCTAGTTCTGGGTGGGTAGGGTGGAACAGAGCCAAAAGAGACTCCACATGGTGCTGGAGCTGCAGGCCACTCAGCACCCCTCCCCCGACTGGCCATTTGGTGCCAGAGATTACCAGGGGGGAAGATCTACCTGGTGTGTCTCAGCAAGGATCTCCCTCCCTTGCTGCCGGGTCTGGGGTCTGTCCCATTTGCTGCTACCCCCACCAAGTTCATGCAGCCTTGAGGCACATGGGTGAGGCACATTCTGGGTAACATTTTCAAAGTAAATTGAAATTCTGGCCACCTTTCTCACTTTGGCTCCTTTGATAGTCCCAGCCAATGTGACTTCTACTTTATTTTGGTTTGCAAATGATAAAACAAGTCTCTGAAATTTTTAAAAACAGTACTCGATTGGGCCAGTTTTAGTTATTACCAGAGCTGTGCTAAAATCAGCAGCTTTGCTGGGCAGGGATTTTGGAGAAATCTTTTTTTTTTTTTTCTGTTTCATGTCAAATCCAAAAACAAAAGCAAAGCTTGATCAAAACTGAGAAGTTCCACGTGGTTTTGTAATGGGCTAATGGTAAACAAATCTTCCCAGGATCACTTGGAGCAAGAGTCAAGTTAACTTAAAACATTTACAAACCTTAATGAACATACTGAGAAATCCAGGCTGAGTTTCAAACCTATAATGTCAGCCCAAGCTAAATGAGTTTTAGGTAGTTTCAGATTGTGATTCGGACTGAAGATGAGGAGGTAGGTCTAGCATCACTGCTGCCTGGTTAATATGCTCATATTTATAACTATTGTAAGATACTGCTCAGATGAACTGGATGCTGATTATTTTTTGTCTACTTGGAAACATTTTTTCAACCTACTGTAGTGAATATACGTGGGCTGAAAGGAACATTTCCTTGAAGCAAATTCTGCAACACATTGAAGCATCCCCTAACGTCACTCACTACGCCTTGATTGGGATGAGGAAATGGTCTAGTAAAACAAATAGTGGTGAGATCAGGGAACCGTTCTCCTGTTGCCATGTACATGACTTCATCATGCTGAATGTGGATCTGACTCAGAATGTCCAATATAACCAGAACAGGTGAGTGAATCCATAGGTGCCGCCAGCAGAAAGCAGGGGTCAAATCTTGCAGCCTTCACTCTGGCTACTCTCTCTCTCTCACTCGAGCTGGATTTCTCAGGAGACTGCTAATAAAATAGAGATACATTTTACATCTAAGTTGCTGGTTCAAATCCAGCCCAGGTAAGACTGTTCTCTCTCTCTCTCTCTCTCCACTTAAGCGAGGCATACTCTTTAATTAAATACAATAACTTTAATTGGATGAGAACAATGATAAGAAAGAAAAACAACAAAAACCAATCCCTCTAACATTGACGGGGGGTCTTTAGGGAGAAGTTGCATCCAGCCCACTCCATTCTTGGGTTCAATCTCCAACCCACCTTCTGCAACCCACTTTTTAAAACTGAGCCATACAGAATGTTCCAGACCGTAAAGGTGCCAAGCGTAGTCACTGGGGTTCTTAAAGCTCCATTCACTACAGATACCACTTGACAGCTGTTCATTAACGAACTTAGTCCAGTTCTTAGGGGACAAGTGTTCACATCACAAATCCACTAGCATATTTTCCGCTAATTGTCAGTGGGGCACAGGGCTGAATAGGATGAGAGACTGTCACCTCTAGAAGTGATCTTTCCAAATCTAGATTGAGTCATATTTGTGGGGAAGCATCTCTGCTTTAACTAGTCTATGGATAAACAGGTGAATTAAATCTCCAAGTCTGTCACTGGCACTTTTCAGGAGCAATAGAAACTTATCCACATGTATCTCCTGGTATATAGCTGTGTTTTCATGCTGGTTAGCCTGTGAGGGCATAGTACATTTTCACACAGGATATTACCATTTGAGGCAGTTTTTGAATGGAAAGCTGAGTGCAAATCCAAGAAAACAATAATCATAGAATCAGATAAATGTAGAGCGGGAAGGGACTTCAAGAAGTCATCCAGTCCACCCTTACCCCTCACTGAGACAGAGCCAAGTAAACCTAGACCATCCCTGATAGGGGTTCTTAAGATCCTCCAGTGATGGGAATTCTACAACCTCCCTTGGAAGCCTATTCCAGAGCTTAACTGCACTTATAGTTAGGATATTTTTCCTAATATCTAACCTAAATCTCCCTTGGTGCTGATTAAGCCCATTACTCCTTGTGTTGTAGGGCTCAAAATTGGACACAGTACTCCAACTGAGGCCTCACCAGTGCTGAGTACAGTGGGATAATTACCTCAGTTGTCTTCCATAAGACATTCCTGTTAATATGCCCCAGAATGATATTAACAACTGCATCACGTTGTGGGTTCATATTCAGTTTATGACTTCCAGATCCTTTTCAGCAGTATTTCCCCCTGTTTTGTAGTTGTGCATTTGATTTTTCCTTCCTAAGTGTTAGTACTTTCATGCTTGTCTTTATTGAATTTTATCTTGTTGATTTCAGACAAATTCTCTCATTTGTCCAGGTTGTTTTGAATTCTGATCCTGTCTTTCAAAGTGTTTTCAACTCCCTCAGCTTGGTGCCATATGCTTTCTATTATCTAAGCTGTCAATTAAAATGTTGAATAGTACCGGACCCAACCATGCAATAAAGCAAAGTAATATTAATGCATAGACTGCGATGCAAAAATGTCAAGAATAAGGTTTTATGACAGTTTATACTAGCCATACTTTACATGTGGGTGTTTAATCACTGGTGACTCACTGTAGTTCTGCATGCAGCTCTCTCTTCAGGCTTGGGCAATATTATGTGACATTCCAAGGGTGAATTGAATGAAGTAGTGAGAAAACATGGCATTTTGAATCAAAAAGAGACAGTCAGCTAGAGATAGCAGAGACAGATGGTGTCAACAGAGCCATCATTTTAAAAACTGATAGCTTTAAATGGCAGATTACTCACTGAGCCCTAAATAGAACCTGTCCTCCTGTAATCTTTATTTGATTGTTTTGATTAATGCAGTAACTCTATTTTACAAAATGCTTGTTACATAGAGATTTTCTGACTTCTGAGAAAAGATGTCTGAAACCAAAAGCACAGATCCAAATCCTGGATCAAATACTCATACTTCTAAAAGCCATTCCAGTTCTCTGGTAGAACATGTATATTGACAATCTGGAATAGAATCCAGATTACCCAAAAATGAGGATACTTGGGTGAGGCCCATTTTAGAAGCTTGAGCTGCTAACTCTGATCTGAATTCAGACCAGGATCGATAGTTTCCAAGCAGTTCCATCTCTCATTTGAAACGGGCCAAATCCAACCCAATGAAATCTTAAGACATGGATGAATTTGGCCCATATTGCTTAATTGTTTCTCTTTGCAATGCTTTTGGATGAAGAAGTGATTCTGTAGCTTTTAAATGCTTGATCTCACTGATGTAGACTGCTAGCATTTCTACAGAGGGATGATGAAAATTTAAACAGTTACATGCTCCTTGTTTCAGAGGAGAAATATATGGTCAGAGACCTGTACATCCATGTGTCTCATCCAGGAACTAATCCATGTCCTTTAAAGTCAGTGGAAACCTTTACATTGACCTTATTTGTGGTGGGATCATCCTCCTTTATACTTGTACAGCCTGCCTCACTGTAGTGCCTATGTGTCTGCTAATGTTCAATAAGAAGCAGTGTTTATTAATAGCTGTGGTTTCCACTCCTGCTAGGTTTATGTGTGATGATGTTGATTTCAACCTGCGTGCCTACAGTGCCGGTCTTCTGATCTGTCGGTTCAATCGCTTCAGTGTCATGAAGAAGCAAATTGCAGTAGGAGGACACAGGTCCTTCCATATTAAGTCTAAGGTAAAAGTTGATAATTACATTTCGTGGTGGTTAGTTATTTGTTTGTGCGGTCATTAACCTTAAATGTAGAGAGCTGAGGTTTGTTGGTGTATTTCATTGCCAGAGATGGGATATGTGTGCCATTAGATTTTTTTTTTAACATGAAATTCCTGGAACCCACAATTTCCACGGCATAAATATATCCTGACCACCTCTAGTCAGTCATCTCCCTGTGTAATGTCTTAAACAACATAATTTTTTTCAAACAAGAAAACCTTTCACTATGAATTTGATGTAGAACTGTTGCAAAGTATTACTTAATAACTCCTCCTTACCACATTTCATGTTCAGGAAGAACTTTTTGAGTCAAAGCAGACTCCAAAATGCTATTTAACTATAATTAAACTCCAGTTTTCCGTGGATTTCTGAAAGCTTTGGGTAATAGGAGTTTTGGATAACTATTTGCATTTTGGATTTTTGGGACAGAAATGCATTTTGTACAACCCAAAATTCAGATGATTGGGGTTGGTTGATCAGGATTTATCAATATCACAATATCTTTCCATGCAGGTTTCTGAAACTCCAATTTCAACCGCTCCTGCTCAATATATCTGTGCTCCTGACAGCAAGCACACCTTCTTGGCAGCACCTGCTCAGCTATTGCTTGAAAAATATCTCCAGTACCACAGCCATCGCTTCTTTCCTCTGTCACTGAAGAATTATAGCCATCCAGTGCTATCTGTGGACTGTTACCTTAATTTAGGACCACAGGTAAAGAACAAAATGATCTTCAAGTAGCTCTGCAGTTTAGGCCGGCACGAATTTAAGCCAAGTGTTCTACTAGTTCTCTGATATATTCCTTTGGAATTTGTACAAGTCTTCTAAACAGTATAATAACAGATCACTGTGATATTTAAAAGATCAGTTTACAAGTTACAAAAAGAAAATGAATGATTAGAAGCTATGAATGAATATACACACTAAAAATAAAGTACACGGAGAACAATCCTACAGTTGTAGTAAGGAATAGTTATAGTAATTTAGTCTGTGCTTTCTATTCAGGTCTGAATTACCAGTGCCTCGGAATTTTTTCCCCCATAAGTGTTTCCTCAATGTAATAAAATAACGTGGCCATTTATACAGCTCTTTCCTCCTACAAGGCATTTTACAAACATTGACCAGTCCTCAGAACATCCCTGTAAGCTACTGTGCACATTTTGTTACCTCTAGTTTATTAATGGGAAAACTGAAGCCAAGAAGTGAATACTTCACACAAGAGCTCAGGAGTTCCTGGCTCCCAGTCCTGTGCTCAGACTGTGCCCCTCTCTAAAATGAAAGATATGTAATTGGACTCAAATGCTAATCAAGTCTGAATGATGCTAGCAGGTTTTTGGGAAGCGTTTTGGTTTATTTGTTTTTTCCTTCCCATCCAATTGGAAAACTACATGAAGTTCAAACTTGGTAGACCTGCCAATTCATCTTCCTCCCTGAGTCAGCTGTATAACAGACTTCACAACTTGCTCTACCTCCAAATGCTCTGTGTCCTTAAAATTCCTTTCTGGCTGACTTCTGGTAAGCTGAAGTACCCTGGACAAAGTCCTATGTGGAAAATTTCTTTTTTTGGGGGGAGAGTGACAAATCTCTCAAATTGGAGATTCTCATTGAATCTCCAAGGTTCTTAACTGACCCACCTGAGAAGTCTGAATGAGTAGAGAGTTTTGGAAAGTGAGAGGTTTCCAGTCTCTAGGGAAGACCTTAGGATCCAATCTTGTATGCACTTATGGACGTGTATAACTTTACTCACATATGTAGCTCCTTTGACACTTGAGTAAAATTATGAACCTCCATAAGTGTTTGCTATATTGGAACATACAACTGTGTGTGTATACACAGAAACATGCAAAGCATGTACCAGATTTGTTTTTAAGGGGAGAGACAGTTGTTGAGGTGTGTAAATCCTGACAGGTCTACCTAGCTCTTTATACAGCACCTTTTTTTCAGAGGAGGAATTTTATTTGGGAGCAGTGGGGATGCTCCCAAATGGTTGATCACAAAGACCATTCCTATAATTAGGAAGGATTATAAACATTCACACCTCTGTACAAAGCCCTAAGAAGCAACACTACTTTGAAGTCTGAGGAAAATTAATTTCTGATTCTCTTTCCTCCAATCAGATTGCAGTTTGCTACGTGAGTTCCCGACCTCACTCTCTGAACATCAGTTGCTCTGGTTTGATGTTTAGTGGACTCCTGCTTTACCTCTGTGACTCCTTCGTTGTAGCTAGCTTTTTGAAAAAGTTTCATTTCCTGAAAGGTGAGCTCCAGAATGAGTGTTACAAATTGCAGTGTCTCTGTGGTTTAGGGTTGCCAAACCACTGTTGAGCTGAACCTAAATAATGTTTTGCCTTTGTACATCAACCAGGTCCATCTCTTCCCATTTGGGATCACACCAATCCAGCACTACAGCAGGTTAATGCCTACGTCCTCATACAAGTATTATCAGTTCTATAGATTTTTGAAATTAGGCAGGCACTAGTGCATCCATACCATTGAGTTGCCTAATGCATATTCATAATACTCAGTGCATGTTTGCAGATTGGGTACCTGTGTGTAGGCAACAGGCATGCAACACTGGATGCTTGCACTTGTACCCCTCTAATTTTCAAAATCTTACCCATAAGATTCTACTTAGTATATCTTGGGGGAAAATGATGGGTTTAATATTAATAACAAATCATAACCAAATGAATCAATTTAGTCTTCAAGGTTCCAAACTGATGGCATTGGAGACTGATGTCCTCTATCTACAAACATCTTTTTGCAGATACAGACTAACATGGCTGCTACTCTGAAACCTATCTACAAACAAGCAGTTGTATTGCCAGTGTCTCCCGTGTATTGCCACCGTGTTATAGGCCTTATCTACTCTGGGGATTTGTCCAGTAGCAGCCATCAGTGGCCAGACGCATTGTTGCAGATCTTTAGACAGGCAAAGCTGCTATAAACTACCATTTGGATCAGCACAGCTTAACCCAGTTTCAAGTAGGGGCACGTGACTAGACTGATACAAGTGACAGAGTACAGTGGTTTCACCACCTCAGTGGTGGTTGGCTACTGAAGACTGAATTCTGCAGCGCGGACAAGGCCTTAATCTTGACCTGGAGGAACAGGGCTGGAGATGGAAACTTTAGGAGTGAAGGTTAGTTAAGTTTCCATCTCCAGCCCTTCTGGCAGGAAGATCAGAATCAGAGGGTGCTGTCTCCTTTTCACCTTCTGTGATAGACAACTAAGGGGTTCACTTTCCTTCATTTTATAGTCTAGAAAACCTTTGCAACGTATCATTCTTAAGAGACTCCCCCATTAACGTTCTTCTCCCCTGCTGTTTCTTCTTTCTGTTGACATCCCTTCCCTCTGTTGGCTTGTGTGTAAATGTAACTTCTATTGTTTCTGGCCTCACCTTGCTCAACTGACACTGGAGATGCACCCAAATCAACGTTCCTTTGTCTAAGACATTCCTTTTATGACCTCTGCCCCCAAAACATATTCTAGGAATGTATTTCCAGAACACATACATAATTCTTTACACATGATCCTCCTATAGATCATGACTGGCCTTTCACTAGCTTTCGTTTGAGATTTTTATTCAATATACTTCTCTAATACAGTAATATTGTATAGAATCCATTGATTCAGTTACTTATTCTTTGAGGTTTAGACTTTTCCCTCCCAGGATATCTGGACCATTCCTGCTCAACATTTAATCACATGTTTAAGTATTCAGCCACCTCAATCTCTTTTAAAATTTAGGTGCTTTGCTGAATTAGGACCCCGTAGTCCCACTGCAATCAGTAAGGTACTTCTTAGTGTTAATAAGGGTATCAAAATCTGGCCCATGGAACTGTCACAAATGTGATGGCTTGTCTTCACTACGGGGGTAAATTAAACTAAATTATACTACTCCAGCTAGGTGAATAACATAGCTGGAGTCGACGTAGATTAGGTTGACTAATCCCGGTGTCTTCATTTCACTGCATCGATGGAGACGCTCTTCGGTCGACTTCCCTTACTCTTCTCAGAGAGCTGGACTACCGGAGTCGACCAGAGAGCACTCTGTCATCGATTTAGTTGGTGTTCACTAGACCCACCAAATCAATCCCCACTGCATCAATTGCAGCAGCGTTGATCTCCCAGCAGTGAAGACCAGCCCTCAGGCTTGATCGTGATCTATCTGAAGTACTAGATGGATTGCATTATCATAATGTCTGAGCACCTTACAATCTTTAATGTATCTATCCTCACAACATCCCAGTTGAGATATAGAAGTATTATTATTGCCATCTTAAAGATGGGGAACTGAGTAAGTTGCCTGAGGTCACACAGGAAGTCTCTGACAGAGCAAGGAATTGAATGTGGGTTTCCTAAGTCGAAGACCAGCATCCTAAGCACTGAACCATCCTTCCTCTCTCTTCCAGGCATAGAACTCCCACTGACACAATTGAGAACTTGCAGGACCAAGCTGATGATTTAGAGAGAGAACAAAACACTCATCATTTTTTGTTTTAACCATTCATGTAGGTGCCACCTTGTGTGTTATTTGCCAAGATCGCAATTCTCTTCGCCAGACTGTTGTCCGGCTAGAACTAGAAGATGAATGGCAGTTTCGACTGAGGGACGAATTCCAAACTGCCAACGCCAAAGAGGACAGACCACTTTTCTTTCTGACTGGACGACATATTTGATAGAAAATGAGACTGTCTAATGAGAAGAGGTGGTACAAGAGGCTGAGTTCTCGCTGGTCCAAAAAAAAAAAAAGAGAAGCCATTTGAGAGGCTGTGTGCATTTGAAGCACATGTTTCCCGAGGAGCCATCAGCTGAGTAGTTTTAAAATATTATTATTAAAACTATATTTAATCAACTAATGTGTGTTTATATTGCCAAGCATTGGAAGTGACTCTTCAATAATTATTATTATTACTAATTTAATTATCCAGTAGAAGTAGTTCTGAGATACCTGGGAAAGAGGTACCAACTTATTACTTCACATAGTGGAAACATTTCTGGATAAGAAGAGAGATCACATTTCTGTCAAAACAGAGCACACAAAATGTTTCAAAATTAAGATGTTTAGAACAATTAGGGAATGTAAATTTAGAGATATAGGGAATGTACATTTAGAAGTAGACTTCATTCTTTTTAAGTAGACTTCATTCTTTTTTATCTAGAAGTCAGCACAAGACATCAGACCAAATTTTGGATTTTACAGGAAATTTTACATTCTGGTAATACATTGCTAATGATTGATACAGAGAGGCTTTTTATACCTAGATGTGTAAAATATATTTTTTATGTAATGGAAACTGGTTGCAACCATAACTATAGTGTGAGTGTCACACTCAATAATTTTCTTATACAGGATTTTTTGGGGGAGGTGTAATTAAGGTGCCTGTGTTTGGTTGGTCAAGAAAGAGCACTTTGAAAGTAGACTTACAAAAGAAGGAGATGTGAATATTTATTCCAGAATACTTCAGTATCTGGGACAAAGTCTAAGATAGCTGAAGAGGAAGAAGGGGAAGATTAACAGCAACCAAACTTTGAGATAAATAATTTTGAGCTAAATGAACTGGTGCTTCCAGTTACAGATGAATTTGTTGCACTGGCTTAAGATTTCAAACCAGGCCACCAGGCAATGCAGACAGGAGATGCATATAGTCCAATTTCAAAATACCCCCCCAGAATGCTTTATTTCTAAGGCACTTCAAAGGAGCTGGGCAGTCAGGTGGCATCTTTGCTGAGTACATGTAGAAATCTAAGAGGATGTTCAGAAAATGCATCATGCAGTTTGCACTCTGGACTGTTAAAATGTAGAGTGCATGCTGAAAACACCTGGTTATATTTATAGACATACTCCACAAAGCTGCAATCCCAGAACTTCATGCTTATCCTTATGGAGTCAGTAGCTCTGATGCTTGGCTTGGACTAGACACCATATGCCAGGTGTAGGCATGAAACGTGGCCAAAAAGTCACCAGAAAAGCCTTTATAACATGTTATCCTCTCTTGACTGGCTATGCCAACAATAGGACCATTTTATGCTGGTGAAGCACCACTAAGTGGCTATAACACATTTGAGGTATTGTAACTAAGACACTAATAATCTGTGCCAAAGAGCTGACTTAGATTTATTTGCAGGGAATAAAAATAAATTAAGTGATTGTGAGAGGTTTAGGTTACTGTTTACACAATTGTTTTGATAGAAAGTGATATGCTTGTATATTTCATTGTGCTTCTTTTGGAGTAAGAACTTCCTTTTTCGTTTGGTTTTATTCTGTGTAAATAGTATTTTCTGTGCAGTTCCCTCCATATGATTAGTTAATTTAAAGTTTTTAAAGGGTTGTAATATTCTAGCCTTACTCATCCTTTATAAATAAAATATGTAATGCATGGACAGGTGTCTGGGTGATGTCTGACCACTGTCAAATGCTCACACTCACGGGAAAATTGCATTGGCAACAGGAAGCTAATAAGATTTATTATGCATGAAACAAGAGGAAATGTCGTGCTGTTTAGCACATACTACAAGCTTTCCAGTTCAGGACTTTGGGGATAGATCCAGGACTATGGATGTGGGGAACTCATGACATACAAACACAAAACAAGCTTTGAAAACAGTTCAAAAATTTGAATCAAAATCAACTTTCTGTCAATGCAATCTCTGTGTCTTGGGTTTTTAGTAGTGTGACCAGACAGCAAATGTGAAAAATCGGGATGGGGGTGAGAGAGAATAGGAACCTATATAAGAAAAAGACCCAAAAATTGTGACTGTCCCTATAAAATTGGGATATCTGGTCACCACAGTGTTTAATCATAAAATTTACTTCACAAGTCTTTCAAACCTGCATTTTCTGAAAATTATGATATTAAATATGCAGTGATACCAGGCATAATCTGAAGAGGCCAGTAAGTACTAGTTACATTGGAATGAAAAGGTTTTCAGCTCTGTGTTTTCATAAGGGCTTGAGTTATATATTCAGTTTTCCTTGTATACTTGGCCATTTGTTTGGCATTTCCTGCCATGAATATACTGGGCAGAGTCCATAGAACAGAGATGGTAAAGAAATGCAATAGTGTTTGGCAAATCCCTGAACGACTTCTTACTAACTAACTAACTAACTAGAGTTAGTTTAACCCACTGTTGAGTGTTTGTCACAGATCCCCCCCCCCCCGCCCCCCCTACATTAGCAATAGTCAAACCTTTTGGTATGGCCCTGAGTGCAGACATTTCAACAAATGTCTGTGAGACAGAAAAGTGGAATACAGCCCCTAAACCAGGGGTCTCAAACATGCAGCCCACGGAGCTCCCCGACACCCCCTCCACCACAGCAGTTTCCAGGAGGGAGAGGCCAGAAGCGGCGGCTTCTCTGCTGCCTGGCTGGGCTGCTGCCGAGCCTCATCTTCCAATCGCTGCTGCTGTGGCTTCAGTGAACAAGCTGGGGTGGCACTTCCCAGGAGCCCTCTGCAGCGTCGGCCAGGAGCTGTAAGCCTCTGCAGGCCGCATGTTTGAAGTCCCTGAATTAGAAGATAAAGCCTGATGCTTCAGACTGTCCTTTGGAACATGGAGCTAAAGCTGGCGTAGACTGTAACGCTGTCTTGTACAGTCAGGCACTAGGTGTATGCTGAGAACCCCCGATCCCTTTAATATAGTGAGGGGGGGATCACTGCACATATGGCCTGCGAGGTAGTGTGGTCTGGTGACGTAGGTTTTATTCCTGACTCTACCACTGATCTGTTCTATCACTTTGGGCAAGTCACTTCACCCTGTTTCCTCTTCTACCCTTCATCTGTCTTATCAACTTCAATTGTAGTAGGGACTGTGTGCGCAGAGAGCGTAATGAGACCCTAGTTTAAGCTGGGGACTCTAGGTACTACCATTATGCAAATAGTGTGTTTCAGGCCTGGATGAAGATTTTCAGGATGGTGTGGGTACCAGAGCATTCCACACTAGTGAGGCGGGCACAGACTCTACCATTTGTGCCGTTGTCCCATTATGAAAGCCATAGGGAGGGCTAAGCCCAGAGAGGAGATCCAGAACAGGATTAGTCCTCTTTCTAGATATGATGTTCCTGATCCAAATGGGATGGCAGATGTCCAGTATCACTCATAGTTCAGGCTGGCAGTGTTCAGCATGGTGGCATAGGAACAGATGTCCTGGAGAAAATGGCAGACCAGGTTTATGAAAACCCAGGGTAGTGGACACAGAGTTGTAGAGCAGTGTGGGGATGCTGACCCTCAGCAGAAGGATACTGGACAGCTGACCAGGGGGCAATGCATAGTGCCCTGCAGGAGGCTCTTCAGCACCTGTGGATGGACAGCAGACTGTCCCAGCAGGAAGATCAGGACAGAGGGCATTGGAGGAGAGGTGGGTATCTGTCCCCTACTGCTCTTCCAGGCTGATGGGCAAAGTGGGGAGGACTGCAGCAGAGGGACTCAGGTGGGGTTAGCTTGTATCTTGTTCATCCTCCTCAAGGGTTGATCTTACAAGTTCTCTTTGAAGGCGGAAACCACTCCTTTGGACACACTCTTGAGCAAAGCCCAAACAACAGTCTCAGAGGGTATTTGGCTAGTAAAAGGAGCTACCTCACCCTAGAGCTATAATCTACAGAGAAATGCTTGCTATGGAGAAGTTGAGTAGTTTCGGGCCCCCTGCATCCAGGCAGCTGAGGTTGTCATTGCATTTAGCATTTCCCTGGTGGTGCCGCTAGTTTGTTCATAACCGACTCTTAGAGTATCTTGTAATAGCTGGCTATAAATAGCAAGTGAAGTTATACAACTCGATGGAAAGATTTGGAAGCCTTTACATGAAGTAGCAGATATATCGATCCTGGGCTCAGTTCATTCAATCACAATTTTATTTCAACACTTTACTTAGTGACATTAATAAAGCTCAACCCAGAAGGGTTCAGGGATTTAAAAGCAGCCCTCATGACATACCCGAAAAATCATCTTAGAGTGCTTCACCGAACAGACAGCCTGTCAGCCTGTGAGGCAAGGAATTCCAGCTGTCACTGTGTCGAATAAACTTAAAGGGCCAAGAGACCAATCCTGTTCCTATTGAAGTCAATGGCAGAGCTGCCCTTTATTTCAATGGGAGTAGGTTAGCTTTGGACTCTGGTCACCCATACATAGGTAATATCTCCCCGAAATCTTGGAGAATTTTGTCTTAAGTTAGTCAGGCTGAGTCTGATAGTCATTTGATCTAGGTCACACTCTTAAAGATATCTATGAAGGAACAAAAATGGATTTGTAATCTTTATAAATTCTTTCCTGTATAAAGAAGAACACTCTCATTCGTTTTTAATATTAGGAATTCAGGCCTTGATTTCGCTGCTTTTTCTGGGGAAAAAAGGGCGCTGCTCTTTTCCAGTTCTGAACAGTGGGTACAAAATGGTATCAAATCAGAATGGAAGTATTCCATACCCCTTCTTCACAAATGCAAATGATAACCCACGGTACAAGGGAGCAGACAATGAGGCTCTATAGGGAGACCCGGTAGTTTTAAATCATCAGCGATATCAAACAAGTGAAAAGTAATTAAGAGTGTAAATTATTTTTATTCAAACTGTTGAACTTTGTTTTTAACAGCTATTTATCTCAAACATCTAAAACTCTTGAGAGAAACATTGTGTTTGCTAAAGATTAGAAAGGCCACTCACTGCATCTTCAATTAAGAAAGTTCACAATCAACACTGAGAGCACCAGCAAAACTTTAAGTGACATTCCTGATATTTCTCAGGTAAAGAGCAAACAGGAAAAAACTTTCTTTGGAGAAAATCCTTTTAGGCCTCCTTTAAATACAGAATAGAATAGAAATGCAAGAGTGTAAACCGAACAATGTGATTCCAGGGTCTGATATTATGAATCACCAAAGCTAGGAAAAGCTGATAAACTTATGTCTTACTTATTATAACTTCTATAGCTGACAAAATTGAGTTTAATATTTTTCTACTCCTGATTGGCTTGGTGCTTCTACAATAGAAGCTTAGTGCCTGGTTCAGTGGTTAAACACTGTAGTTGGAAGATATTTTATAAATCACACTGAAAGTATTGGCATGAAACCAGGACTGATCTTTAATTTGCTATCAAGTTTCTGACTGGTAGGACTTGCAAAAGGGTTCAGCTGCTGGACTGGAAGTAGCAGAGTTTGAAGTTTTAAAGGGAAAGACTATCTGGATTAAGAAGGAGGACTACCTTAAGTGTTTGTGAAACTGCACACTCCCCAGTTGGGCATGCTCAAAATCAGTGGTTTAAAAAGTTGTATTTCTCTTTAAACTTAGCTCTGTTAAAGAAACACTTGTGCATCTAATTGTAGCATTCCACACCACAAAATCAAATAGAGAGGCATTAAGGGACAAAAATCTATCTTCAGTTACACCCATGTAACCACATTTAAGCTGTGGAGTTCCGGGGTTGTGTAGGAGGGCACCATTGGGTTATGACAGTAAGAGCCAATTTTAAAGACATATCTAATGCATTAAAATGCCTGCAGAATGCAAACTGCATGGTGTTTTGTTCACAGTTAGAGGAGCTCAGCAAATTGCCTGCCCAGAAAAATCCTTTCAAAATAAGAAAGAAACCATCCAGCTGGAAGGTGTTTTGCGTCTGTAAAGCCGCCTTCCTTCCACTGAAGCTTGTAACTTAATTGGAATACTTGAGGAGTCAGTTGAAAGGAAAGTGTGCACTAGCTTATTGGGCTCATGTTTCTTGCTCTGGCTGTGGTTCCAAGAACATGAGCAGGTAAAATTAGCAAGCAAACATGAGCCCTGAGAAATTATTTTCTCTGGATCTTTGTTGTCAACAACTATAACTTGAAGGCAGCATTTTTGTTTACAACCAAAGCAAAACCCAGTTTTAGAGCTTCTGGGTAAAGAATTGCCTGGGAATGGAGGAAAATGATCATCTCAAGATGTCGTCCGAAGAT
This sequence comes from Sternotherus odoratus, assembly GCA_032164245.1. Classification (NCBI taxonomy): domain Eukaryota; kingdom Metazoa; phylum Chordata; order Testudines; family Kinosternidae; genus Sternotherus; species Sternotherus odoratus. The sequence continues at coordinate 22,459,983 of JAVMKO010000003.1, read as the reverse complement.
GCAGGACACAGAGCAGCCCCTGCAGAATCTTCTTGGTCTTGGGTAAGGCCTTATGATCTAAGCCTACATACACAACATTTTAAAGCAATAGAAGAGTTTTACTAACTATGGTATAAAACCCCATATATCAGACAAAGTATAACCAGCACCTACTCCACTTTTCTACAGAGGTGTAAGTGTTTAACTGATGATTTGATTTTTCATTTCTATTTTCACCTACAGACATTTACAAATATATTTGAAAAGGGGGGAGGATGTGTTACTTTATCATGCTGCAAATCCACACATTGGAGACTTCAGGGCAAGCAATGCTGTGCATTTATAGTTCACTTTGAGAACCTGTTGGCTGAATAAAGCATTGCTGGTTGTTGTATACTTAAAAATTGGTCAATGCTCTAAAGTCAGTTTCAACTTTTTTGTAGAAAGATAACTCTGAATTTCCAGATTTTAAAGACAGGTTAACTTAGTTAATCTTTAAATTTAGAAAATGTCCTGGCTTTTAATTTTAATTTATAAGGCCAATGTTCCACCAAGGTGGATTGCTTAAAAGGTATGTATTTACAATCTTAACTTAAGATAAAGATGCTGTCTTGGAAATTCCTTAGCATTTTTTTAATTGTCAAGAAAAAATATCACAAGTATTGCTACATGAAACTGTTTATTCTGCACTGAGATGACAATTGTGTTAATGTGCATAGTCTGAAATTCTGCTTGCAACAGATGCTCTGTAGTTCATTCATAGGAACTACTGCTGACTTCTTGAAGTTCTTAAACCTGAAGTTCTACTGAGAACTTTAAAGAGTGTGGCAATTTTGCCTCCACAAACTTATTGAAGTGCTTACACTCAGTAGGAGTATGGTGATTAGTTCAACTGTAGAGATCTCTTAGGTGTTATGGAAGACTATAGACCAGGGGTGGGCAAATGTTTTGGCCCGATGGCCACATTGGGGTGGGGAAATTGCTTGCAAGGCCATGACTGTAGGGTGGGGCAGAGGTTTGGGGTGTGGGAGGGAGTGTGGTGTATGGGAGGGGATGCTGTGTGCGGTGTGCAGGAAAAGGCTCGGGGCAAGGGGTTGGGGCACTGGAGGTGTGTCTGGTGTACGAGGGGGCTCAAGCCAGGGGGTTGGAGCATGGGGTGTGGTGGGAGCTCAGGGCAGGGGGCTGAGGTGCAGAGTGCAGCAGGGGGCTCAGGGCAGGAGCTTGGGGTGCAGCAGGGGCTCAGGGCAGGGGATTGGGGGGGTCAGGAGGGGTTTGGGGTGTGGGCTCCCTCCCAGTGCCGCTTACCTGGAATTCAGACTGAGTCACAGTAGATCTAGAAGCCTAAGTTGCAACACAATTACTTAGCCTATAGTTCTAGCATATTTTACATATTTTTTTTTTATAAAATCCCAGATAAATCCAACAGCTGTGTTTACATGGCCATTAGCAGGCCTTTGGATTTATAATGTGACAGATCACAATACATTGAATTGCAAAATGAGAATTGTGTAGAGAGAGGGGGGGAAATGGTGTAGGTTCAATCATTTCCTTCCTAATATGGGAAGGGGAGGAAATCCTTATGAGATCCCTAATGGTGTCTGCTGGCATCCCTCCCACCCCCCTCAACTCCTGACAATAAGGATTTGCTGCAGCTGTGCTACCAGAGCTTCTGTAGCCAGTAGCTGACCCCAGGACCAACCCCCCAGGGAGTTGGCGGGGTAGAGAAAAACAACAGAGCTTCTGTCTGTGTCCCCTTTCTGCCCTTAGCTCTGCAGGATCGATGTGTGGGGGGTAGCCCCGCTGCTGTTCGGCGTGGGTTGAGAGAAGAGGGAATGCACAGCTTGGACACGGCTGAGTCAAAATCTGAACTTCAGAAATAAAACCCATCCGCCACAAAACAAATCTTTTCTCCTTGATTGGGTGGAAACTCTCATGTGAATGATGCCAGACTGATGGCAGTAGGGACTGAAATCCTCTATCTAGCTGCAGTATGGACAAAACATGGGCAAGGACGGTGTGAGGTTCTACACTGCCCAGGTGTCTAGGTTAGTTAATCTCTACACCCAGTCAATCGCTAGCCTCTTGTCTATTCTATTCAGGATTTTTATAATACACCCTTTCCCATGGCATCTGAGCACCTGTTGAAACTGGACCCAATTTGAGACTTGTCTACATGTGAAAGCTATTGGGAGTTAAGCTAGGGTGTGAATGTGAAGCGCAGTAAAGCTACTCTGGACATTCTTATTCTGCATTAACTGTGTCCATATGAGGAACTAGTGGGGAATAGCTATGCAGCAATAGCTGTTTTGGGCTACTTCTCCATGTAGACAAGCTCTTAGCCAATTGGTGGTGTTTTCCGTGATGTGGGCACCTGACCACACTTGCAAACTGGAAGGAGACCACACTTCTCTGACTCCAGTAAACAGCCATCACATGATAACCATTTTTGATCATGACTGATTTGGTTTGGTTTTAACCTGTGACCTAAATAAATTACTACTTGTCCGGTCAGCATCTCCCATTGGCTAGACTAGGTGGCTCCCTGCCTGGCATGCTATCTTTGTGGTGATAGTTGAAGGCATCTTTCTCTCCCAATTCACTAAATAGGAGCCCGGGCACCAAATTTAGGCTCTATAGCTCTCAGTGTTGTCTCTGTGACTTTCTAGGGCTGAGGTATAGGGAATTTTTAAAAATATATTGCAAATGAAGATGCAAACTGTGGAAAAAATGAATTGCTTGACTGAGAAGTGATCGAATACTTGAACAGGAAAAGAGAGAATGGAGAGGGGCTGGAAATGTACCAGGTTTCCTCTTACAAATAATTCACTGTAATCTGCCAGCATCTTGGAGGTAAAGAAGGTGTCTTTTGCAAGGCACTGAATGTCATGAGTGCCTTCAGTGCAACATGAACCTCCTGGCCAGTTTCTGAAACACCAGGGACATGAACAGTTGTCACATTTGAGAGTTCTGCTCAGCACATGAAGAGTTCAAGGCCTAGATTCATCAAAGGGATTTTGGTAGCAACACTCAATCTTCAGAAGTGAATTGCTTTTGTCAGGATCAACTGAATAATGCTTAAGGGTGCAGGTGTGAAAGAAATGTACCTAGAACATTTTCTCTGTTATTTAATGTAGTGTAAGAGTTTGCATATCTTTGAAAATTGAAGCAATTCATTTCCATTTCCTACGCAATACGAACCTTAACGTCTGTCTGTCTTAGTGCAGGTTTACCCTTAAAATGGTGCCTCGTTGCAGTTGCACTGATGAAGCGGTGCCACTGCAGTGCTTAAGTGATGATGCTCCGCTGCTGAGGGGAGAGCCTCTCCCGTCAGCATCATTAATCACCTGTATGAGAGGCTATAGCTGCATCCATGAGAGAATCTCTCCCACTGACATAGTGCTGTCTACACCGGGGGGGTGGGGGGGTGGGGGGGTTGATCAGTCTCACTGTGTCGCCCGGGGGGTGGATTTTTCACAACCACAAGCGATGTCATTCTACCGCTATAAGTCTGTAGTGTAGATCTGGCCTTAGGGTTTTAGCCCGTTGCCCATCACCATGGTGTCTGAGCACCCCACACATAAAATCAACAGTACTGTCCCTAGTGGACGTCCTGGAATTTCTGGCTCTTCTCCCTTTGATGGGTAAAAGCTCTGTTGGGGGGGGGGGGAGGGGATGAGACAGTGGGGTTGGTTTTGTTTTTACATTTTATTAATTTTCTCTCTTTTTTGGGTTACTAATGTGTTGGGGCAGATGGGGTGTCAGGGTTGTGTCAGTCTCTAACACTTTCATAATACTTTACTAAAGAACCCGGTTCCGGTGTCTGTGTGCCCCGCAATAGTGCCACTTGGCAGTTACAGCACTTTGAATCGTCACTGCAGATTTATCTAGACAGCCACCTTGACTAGCAGTGGTGCAAGAATGTTCAATACCAGAACCACAGATCTTTACCCCTTGAGCTAAAGGAAACTCTTTCAGCGGCCTCTGAGGAGCAGGAGGTTATAGTCACTGTGACTGGGTGCTGGAGGTAGGTTTGATCACTAGCAATAACTGAGTATACCACAAAAGCTTTACAAGCACATTCTCAGGACTCTACGAGGAAGGCAAGGAAGTATTTTATAGATGCATTTATTTAGATGTTCCTGCTTTCAGGAAGGCCTTGCAGCCTGATGTTTTAATCAGTATTTATAGAGCACCAAAATTTTGCACACTGCTTTAGGATCTATTCCACTTTGTAGTCAATGCAATGGTTTCCACTGGATTGGGATCTTACAGAGATACACATAGAACTGTTCTCTGCCTCAAAGAGTTTACAGTGTACATGCAGCAGCACACCTAGAAAATGAAGAAAAGACAAAGGGAGTGGCAGGGATTGGACACACACTCCTTCTGAGAGGCATATCTGCTGTGGCAGGGTGCTGGCCAGGAGTGCCTGAACCAGCCCTGCCGGCCCTTTAAGAGGGAGCAGAAGCCTGCAAACCTCCCTTGCAGAAAGGCTAATCAGCCACCTGGGCTGCAGGGCAATTAGCCTTGAGGGGTCGCACCTGGTGGCAGCCTCCTCAGGGGGATAAAAGGCCTGCGAGAAGGCAAGCCCAGTGTGGTGGGGATGGTATAGAGTGAGGTGGTGGTTTGAGCTAGTCAGAGCTGTGTGTTTGGAGCTGTAAACTGTAAGCTGGACTATATAGAGTCTGAAGAGCTGTAAGCTGAAGACTGGATTGTATAAAGTTGTATATATTGGTGGTGGGGTCCTGCACTGTGATTAAAGAGCACTGTTTGAAGCAAAGAAGGGTTTTCCTGCCTGTTCCTGAGAGGGGTGAGAGAGCGGTCTGTCACACTGCTATCCTTGTCAATTTTCCCCTGGCACTTTTCTCCAACATATCAGTGAAACTTTACTTTAATCTCTGTAAGCAGGGAATGAATTCTTCCCTGACAGCTAGCTGAAAGAAGGAGAGACTTTGGGTGTGTTTATGTAAATACAGTTTGCTTCTTTTCTGCTTAAATATCCAGCAAATAGTAATTAACTTTGGCTGGTGCTGGGTTATAGATCATTTTTTAGTACTGAATGCAAGGGTAGTGAAATGCGGTTACCAAAATGTTGTAATTATTGTGGGAGTACAGGGAAGTAGGACTGTGCTTAACCTGTCCCAAATGAGGAGGGGGTCACCTTCAGCTGAAAATACCTCATTAAGCCAGGGGCTCACATGCCCGAGCCTAATGAAAGCCAGGAGGATTGCAACCCTCCCCAAGGGTCTTCCTGATCTGGTTTAATTTGTTCTCTTCAATGCTCAAAGAAAGAGCTAAATAGACTTCATTGGGGGCCTCTTTTGTTATTTTAAATGCTCAATCAGACACATACCATGAACTCCTGGTCAGTGTGATGGGACAGCAACAGAGACTTGTAGCACTGCTTATTATTTAATATTTCATGAAATTAGTGGTTTATTTTGTAAAACACCATACAAGAATCAATCTAATTAATCCCAATACTGTTGAGCACTAGCCCCTAGATGGGAAGGGGAAACTGCTGCAAATAAATCTCTTTATTCCCTGACATTTAAAGGACTGTAAAATATTAAACAAGTAAAATAAAAACCAGAACAGAGATTCCAGATGATTTCCCTCCCTTCTATTTTAGAATCAGAGAATCTGAAATGTAGGGCTGGGAAAGACCTTGACTGTCATCTGGTCTAATCCCTGAATGAAGGCAGGACTAAGTATTATCTAAACCATCTCTGACAGATGTTTTGTTTTCTCTTTTTTTTCCATTCCTCACTAACAAACTCTTGGCTGATCTCGGATTCCCAGTACAACCCACTGAGATCAATAGAGTTTTGTGTGTGTAAAGAAACAGGAGCAAATTGCTAAATGAAATAATCCCCAACACTTTAACCCAGTGCGATTACTGGAAAAAATGCCTCTAATGTTATCTTACTATTGCAGGGTTTGGTTGGTATCAACCTTTCATACAAGATGGTATAGTTAAAGTTAACCTTTATTTGAATGGTTTGAGCCCAGTGCTTCATGCATTTCAACTGTTCCCAATTCTAGTTCAGCATATGGAGTTCTTCATGGTTGAGTCTCCTATTGCAACTTCCACACCTGACTTGAAGAATGCCTGTCAAGGTATTCAGCTGCAATCTCTCATTAACATTAATTACAATGCTATTTACTTTCTTCTTTTATTTGACTAACCCGCAGTGTGGAGATTGTGGAATCACAGCTGTGAATTATTGATGTTGGAACTGAAGGTTTGCTGCCCAGCACAGATTGTGAATGCAGTGGGACCTAATATTATGTGTGCTGGTCTAATCAGAAGAAGCTAGGAAGCCTCACAAGCTGTGTAACTGCAATTGGGGGGGTGTAACTGCAGCACATGTAGATGCAAGTTAGCTTTAATCTAGCTAGCTCATGGAGTGATAGCAGTGAAACCGGGGCAGCATGGACTTCAGTGGGGCTAGTCTCCTGGATAGTTACTCAGGGTTCCAAGAGGGCTTAGACAGCCCATGCTGCTGGCTTCACCATTAGCCAGCTCGGATCTATATGTGCTGCCATCATCTTCCCCTCCCCGCATTGCAGTGGATATATTATATATTCATGAGATCCTGAATAAACAAAAATCAAAGGAGAGAGAACAAACCAAATGGTAGAGACTGGTCCAGCAGAACTTTACTCATGTGAGTAATCCCCTTGAAGTCAATTAGACTCATCACATGAATAATGACTACTTGTAGGAGTATGATTTTGCAGGATCTGACCCTTGTTTTGGTATACGCTGTGTTACTGCTTTACTTTTCCTCTTCTCTTCCTCGTTGGCAGCATCAGTCTGGCACTGGTAGTCTTTGAGTTAAATGGCAGATGTGCGCACAGTATTTGATGCACAAACCAAGCATGAGATTTTAATATTTTGTTAATGATTTTCAGTAATGATCCAGTTTCATGAAAAGCACATAGCAATTTTTACATAGATTCATTTTCACTCTAAACCAGTGGTTTTCATCCTGTGGTCCGCAGACCCCTGGGGTCCACAGACTACATGTAAGGGATCCACAAAAGGTTGTTTGTTACCATAGAACTGTAGCTTTCTAACTGTGATCTATGGACCCCTCTAGGGGTCTGCAGGCTTTCAAAGCGGTCCGCAAATGAAAAAAGGTTGAAAACCGCTGATCTAAATTGTTCCTATGTTTGAATTTAAAATATGAATTATTCATTTTTAAAATTTCAAAATGGCTTTCAGGAAAAATAAATGTATGTTGCCAACCTCTGGAGTGGTTTTGGTGAAAATAGACTTTTAATAAAAATGATTCACAAGAAACCAAATCTGTGGTCACAAAATGGCTTGGAAATAAATGAACATTGTCAGATAAAATTCCATATGCACCCTTCTATCTTTTTAATACAGTACTCCTTTGATAAACCAAGTGTTCGAAAGCTCGAGACAGCTGAAACAAAAGTGACCTCCAGTGGCTACATGTATTATTTCTGGCTGATGTCAATTTATTGTCTCTTTTGTTAGTAGTACAGTGGTTTTCAACCTTTTTTCGTTTGTGGACTTCTAAAAAAAATGTGAATGGAGATGCAGACTCCTTTGTAAATCTTAGACAAAATCTGCAGACCCTCCGGGGCTCTGTGGACCACAGGTTGAAAACAACTATGTTAGAAGATAGGCAAAGTAAAATCCTAGTTACGTTTTGGGATATGAGTGTTTCATTCATAGTAAAAACATTGAGGGTACAAAACAATCCTATAAATATCAGTGTCTCTATATAACAGATGTAGAACTTCCACACTGGAGCTCTGACCCTGTTAGGTGATTTGTAGGGGCAGACCCTTGACCTGATACAAAGCCACACTGAAATCAGGTGGGACTCTGCACAGATGCCAGGTTCCTTCTACACTGTTCTCTTTGCTGGATTGAGGCCTAGTTTGCTAACTCTGTACAGTAAAACCTTGCAGTGCAGAAGCTATGTAAGTAGCAAGCTACTACAGGTTGTGAAATACCCTGTTAAGTAATAATTTCTGAGAAGTTATGCTGTCAAGAATCAGATGCAGGCTTCTAAAGGTGAATTGTACACACAAATTCAAGCTCCAATTGTCAATTTTTTGTCAAAACAGTAATAAAACTATACAATGAAAGTATTACCACTTTTCCTGCCTTCTCCTGTTTGGTTATTTATTTAATTTTATCAATACCTTATTATTTATTACTTATATCTTCTTATTTGGGAAACTTCTCTGCAGGAACCACTTAGGGCCAGAATTTTAAAGATACTTAGACAATTGAATATGTAGCTAGGTGCCTGGTGGGATTTTCAAATCATCTAAGCAGGTTGGGCAACTAAACTATCCTTGATTTCAATGGGAATTAGGTGCCAAAATACTGTTGTGAATCCCACTTATGGGTCTTTGAAAATCTGTCCATAGTCTCTCTGTACAGCAGTTCCTCATCTGTAAAATGGGACAATAGCACTTCTGTACCTCACAGGTGTGTGGTGCAGATAAACACATTTAAAATTGTGAGACACTTGATGCAACAGTGATGGGAGCATGTAAGTAGCTAAGATAGCCAGCTAGACAGTGAGGGGCTCTCATTTCAGGGTAAACTTTTAACTCGCTCTTGCTCAGCCAACTTCTGCTTTCAAGTTGTCCTGTCTTGAGGATATCTGACTCAATCTATTGTGGGAAGTCAGTTCTACTTGTTATTCACTGAACATTTTTGTTTGGACAAAAATGGCTGAGCACTGACAGAGCAGTTCTTTTAAAGTTTTTCATTTGTGTATATATTAGAGACATGCTTTTCAGGTACTACAGACATGTAAACAATAGCAGTGTGGCCTATTGGACATCATGCTAGACTGGGTTTTAGCAGACCTAGGTTCTATTCTCATTCAGCCATTGGTTGAGCTTGGTCAGGTCAGCCATTGCTCATGCCTCAGTTTCCCCATCTGCAAAATGGGGATAATGATGCTGCCTTCCTTTGTCAAGTGCTTTGAGACCTACTGATGCAAAGAGCTATAGAAGAGCTAGGGATGATGATTGATTAAATATATTATATATTGCAAAATAACTCCCATCCCCTATGGAAATGTATACAAAAATAACATTAGGATAAAGCAGCAGTAAGAGTGAAAGAGAAATGATCTTATTTTCAAATTCATTGCCCACTATGCTTTCATCCAGCACACCTGTGTTAGATTTGTGATGTAGGAGCACTGCAGCTGGTAGAAGACGTCCACCAAGCATCTCTACAGCAGCACGTGTAGTAAGATGAGCATGTCTGTGTGTGTACTACATGCTTTACTCATTTGCAAGTTTGTTCTCAAGCTCTGTGTGTGTGTGTGTGTGTGTGTGTGTGTGTGTGTCAGCGTGGAGCTGGGGACTCACTGAGAAAGTTATTGGTGCTAAGACTTGGTGGATGGTGGCAGGAGTGAAAAGGGACAACCTGATTACTCTGTTTTTGGAGTCTCTCCTTGCGAGTACTTGGAAGATTAAAAGGAGAGCACTAAACAGTCTCGCACATACGGTTTGAAAGAAACTTAGAAGAAATTTCCAGAGGGTTATAAGTTTCTGTGAGATGTTGGTAAGTCTTGTTATAATAGCTGACTTAGATTAGGAATTATTTGGTTAACAATTTACTGTTGATGTATTTTTTAATATACACAGTCATCTTCTTTCTGTTGTTGTGTGTACATAGATCAATTCCTGTTGATATCAAATCTTACAATGTTTTTTGCTCGTTTGTACATATTCTGCCCATAGCATTACATTTCAAAGGGGCTTGATCCTGTAATCCTTACTCATGTGAGTAATGCCATTGATTTCAACATTCTTCCTCCTCTGATGTGTGCGGGTTTAGAGAGTGGGTATGATCGACACATTTAAATAGATTAGGAGCTAGCAGAGTGTTGAAAGCAGTCCCTGGGAGTCTGTGAAAGAAGAGGAGGGGGAGGGGGCGGGCCTTTTATCATAGAATAGCCCAGTGCCGCAGAAAGAGAGAGAGAGGTGATTTATTCATAGACGTTTGGCAGACATACTGTACCAATATTTAATGACTGCAGGAGCAAGACTAGATCAGGTTTCTAATTTGCCCAATGGGTGATAGGTTAACAGAGAAGGGGAACAGAAGAGTCCATTTTAAATTCTCAGTGTTTTATGCAGGAGGCAGCTTTAGGAGAAAGGGATGTTTTTATAGGCACACTGAGCCTGGAAAGGTTTGTGGACTGAGGACCCATCTTAGCAAAATACTTAAGCAAGTGTTTAACTCTGAGAATGTTGATAATCCCACTGGAGTCAATGGGCCACCTCGTATGTTTTAAAGGTGAGCCTGTGCTTTGCTGAATAGGAGCCTGTGTTTCTGGGAGAAAGGCAGCATTAAAGATGGAGGCTTTGACAGAGGGCAGAGCCTGAGAGAAAGTATAGGAAGAAATGCAGGCAGGGACGGTGTAGAATAGAGGCTTAAAAAGTGATGAATCTGAGGCAGAAAAGGAGAAGAAGCCAGTGAATGGATTTGAGGGTGGGTGTGATGACAGACCAGAGAACATGTCATTAAGGGCCCATCTAAGATCCATGAAACATTTGACTCCCAATTAAACCTTCAAATGATGATTGAGAAGAACTTAACTGGTGGACTGGCCTTGCGCTAGTCCTCTGCAGAGGGGTGAATGTGTACACGCCCATGGAAAACATAGCCTGGTATGGACAGCGAAAGGTGGACATGTGGTCACAGCCTACTCAGGAAAGAATTTCATAGCAGTGCTGGTGGTGGAGGTAAATTGACAAATGAAAAGACTTGGAGCAGCTTGTGTGTGTGGAGAGGCAAATCCTGGTCCTGTTAATGCCAAAGAGGGTTTTTATATTTTGCTGATTTTCTTTTCTTTTTTTGGAAAGGCGAGAGAAAAGCAGGTTACAAATATACAGAAGAGAATTATTAAATTCTGCAGTCCGTACACAGTACAGGATTCAGTGACTTGAGTCTTAATTAAGCATGTGCTTACCTTTTAAGCATGAGTAGGTCTGTTCAAGTCAATGGGACTGCTCACATGCTTAAAGTTAAGCACATGCTAAAGTGCTTTGCTGGATCAGGGACCAAGTCATTTAACCACTTGTTATGCAATAGTCTTATTTCTAGCACATTTTCTGGGTTTGGTGATGGAAAGTCACATCTTTTTTTCCACCAAATGTGCTGCACTATTCCAGGGCACCTCTTGTTTTGGCCCAATCAGTTTTGTCAACACCGTGGCTTCTATTTTAACCTTCTGAACCAGCATCATGTGCTATTAAAGTGGCGCCACCTGCCCGGACACTAAATGAAGTAATCTCAGTAGGAATCGTATTGCAAGGTTCTTACGCACCAGTGGAGCCATTTCTCCCTTTGACCTGGTGATGTCAGTTTATAACTATTGAGAAGCACAGACACGTCTTGCTCAGTAGCGTGGGTGGTTTGTTTTCTGTTTTTGAAGGTGGACTGATTTTCTCATTTGAATCAGTCTGAGTGTAACCAGAACCCACCCAGTGCCGGTGAGCACATGTCACCTGATGGCTTCTCTGACTCATTGCGAGGGGACGGTACATTCCCGGCATGAACACACGGGATCAAGTGAACTTTTCAACTTCAGCACTCTACGTATGTCAGGGGCCAGGCTGCATACCTGAATGACAGCCCGGGTCTTATCACACCAGGCATCCCTGGAGTTGGCTAGGAAAACTGCTGACTCAGTGTGGTCAGTCAATCACTTGACTAGCAGCCATCATTTGTGTGAAAATCCTTGTACATCTCTGAGTGTTTGTCCAGCTTCCTTGGACAGTGAGACCTACACACTTATACAGAAGGACAGTCTCTTTGTTCTGTGTTTGCACTGTGCCTGTGCCACTGGGGTCCTGTCTGCTGACTGGGGCTTGTAGGAGCTATGGTAATACAAATAATAAATAGCAATACAATAGAACATAAGCCTCACTGGTTGGTTTTTCCTTCTGTAAGCAGCACACTGGTGATGAGCTCTAGTAATTAGGATAAAATCAATCGCATTTTGTCTATGTGCATGTGACTTTCATGTGGTGTTTGCCCCGTTTGTCACCTTCACGCTGTTCCATGCTGTAGTGTTATTCAGAGGGGGTACAGCTCGGTGTCATACCTTTGGGGATGCGCTTCGGGCAAGGGGCAAGGAGGAGACATGCAGAGCAGGGAACTGCAAAGGGGACACAACTTCAGGAAAAGGAAGTAGTGGGATATTACAGAAGACGTGTCACAAACTGGGGCAGAAGTATGTCTGTCACAGGTTGCTCAGGCAGTGATATGGGTGGCACTGGTAATCATGAAATAGTGTGTAAATCCCCATTCTGATTCACTTAATCCTGCTGCACCTCCATGAGCCTGGAAGAGCCTGACCTGAGTGGGGGATGTAGGGAGTCTTCATGGAAGGACACTTCACCTCTAGGGGCTAAGGGACCCTGAACACAATGGTGAAGGGGGGACTGGGGGAAGGAAAAGCTGAACTGGTTGATCCAAGACTGAGGCTGACACCTCATGCCCTCTTAGGGCTTGGGTGGGTGAATACAGTGGCAATGGGGACTATTGGTGCCCTGAGACTGCTGTGAGGATTGAACCCTGGGAGACCACTGTGGGCAAAGCCTCATCAGGCATTCCATAATCAGTGTTTCTACACCTCTCTCATGCAGCATAGTCTTCAGTGGTTCCTTCGCTGGCCAAAGCACTGAAGCCAATTTCCAGCCCTGATGCCCTGCTCACTTACACTTTTACTCCACTGTCATTCCATTGCCTGTAATGGAGTTACTCCTGCTTAAACTCTGCTTTAGCAAGGTGCTTAAATGTGTGCCTGACTTCAAGCACATGAATACCCCTGTTGAATTTAATAGGACTAGCAATGTAATTAAAGTTGGGCACTTGCTGAACTGGGGCTGTAGACGGGTAGCAGCAGAGAATCAAGCTCTTTATGTTAAATGTATGTTTACAAGAATGCATTGGATATTTTGTATCACGAGCACCAGTGACATTGTGAATCACCAGACTTGTTTCAACAATAACAAATTTCAGCACAGTTGAAACATTTTTCTATTTCCATTCAATTGATAGCACTTTTTGCCAACGTCATGAAATCTTTGGCATCATCATAATAGGGATGCAAAATGATGGTCCTCTTTTTGTCAGTTGGAAATAAAGCATGAGCAACTCGATCCCTGTGTTTGCCTTCTTCACGTAAGGAGGATTATATTGCAGGTATTACATAAGGAAGGAGCAAAATGAGAAAAATATGCTACAGGTTTGGTTAAGCAAATATTTTTGCTGTCACTGTGCAGGCTCCCTCTTTTAAGCCTTTAGTTCCTCCAAGCTAGTTTTAAAATAGATCATATTTGCATGGAGTATTAGGAGGTGTTTGTTTTTTCACTGAGCTGTTTACGTGTATTCCTCTGCGAATGGTTGTTCCCTTAAATTGCAAATCCCTCAAGAAAAGTTGATTCAGAAGGAGTCCTGAAGGCCTTTGTGACTTCATTTTGTGTGCAAAGCTCCCCGTTTTCTCCCCCACCTATAGTGGAAGCTGTGGTAGTATCTTCCAGCAAAGAAGATAGGTCTCTGGTCTTGTCATCAAAGCCACTTCACTGGTAGCTACAATACACTTGTAGTTCAGGAGTCCAGACCTTTCATTTCCATGGTACAGGCAAGCCTAGGGAACAAAAGGCCCAAAGATTTTCCTAAAGCCAGATATTTCACACAATTTGGTCTTAACTACACCAACTATTTCAAATCTGGCACTGTTTCACCACCTTTGTCGTGGCTCAATCAGCAATAGGAGCACTAGAGTAGACAAGGTACCACTCAGTGTTATGTTTTGTTTTGTTTTTTGTTACTATTAAGCCCGCATTGAGTAGCTGTATGTAGCAAGAGATGGTAGAAATATCAAATTGTCAATACTGCTGTTCTCAAAATCTCCTGCTGGCATGACCACCTGTGAGCTGCACTCCTGACAAAGCAATGGTGGGATATTTCCCCAAAAGACAAGAGGAACAAAACACTAAATTGGCGATTGATGTCAAAGATTAATACCAGTGTAAGTGATATGTGCCGGCCAATGGCCCATGATCCAGGGGACTCAGGTTATGGAAGGAAATTATTGGGGTGGACAGTGTTCTGAAGTTGTAATTTTATTAAACTGTGGCATAGCCTGACAAGAGAAATGATAGATCAATCATTTAAAATACACTGGACTAGACACTTGAACAGCAAGTAAACTGCTATGGGCTTGTCTATCCTACCTGACCGTTCAGAGTACAGGGGTGTAAGTAGCAGTGTACAACAAAGTGCTGTTCTGTACCTTCCTCATGTGGGCAATGAGGGAGCAGGGCCGGTGACAGGGGGGGACAAGGGGGACAACTGTACCGGGCCCCGGACTTAAGGGGGGCCCCTGATGTAGTGCGGATGCTCGGATCTCTGCAGAGGCGCGGTGCACGCACCGCGTGGCCGCGGCTGACCGCGTGCAATCCCGGGCGCCGCTGGCCACCCCAGCACTGCATTGTAGCGCAGCAAGCGCCCGCACGCACCGCACGGCTGAGGCTGACGGCAGACTCCGACCACAGCGGGGGCCCGGGGAAGCGCGCCCGGACGCCCTCGTGGTGAGCGGCGCTGACAGTGGCGGAGCGGAGTGGAGGCACCGAAAAGGGGTCAAGGAGAGCCGGCCTCGCCAAGGTAAGGGGGCAGGGGGCCCGGCCCCACTCGGGGGGCGGTGGCTCCGGGGGGCCTTTGGGCTGGCGGGTGGGCTCTGCGGTGAGTTCACCCCTGCCTCGGGAGGTTCATTCATCGGTGTGGCTGGGTGGGCTGGGGGGCACGCAAGGGGGCGGTGGGGGGGGAGGTCAGGCTGGGCAGGGAGGGGGGCAGGAGACTAGGCTGGAATCTGGGTGGGTGAGGCGTGGGTGTGGGAGGGAAGGAGGTTTGGTGGGATGAAAGGAGGTTTGGTGGGGGGGGAGGCTGGGCTGTGTGGGCGGGTCAGGCATGGGGGGCAAGGAGGCTGGGTTGGGAGTGGGAGGGGGGAGGAGGTTAGGTTCGGTGGGATGGGCCGGGCCAGGCAGGGGTGGGGGAGGGAAGGTGGTTAGATGGGGGGAGGCTGGGCGAGGTAAAGGAAGATCACCCCCAACAGCGGGGTGGGCCAGGCAGGGATGGGTGGGGAGGGGAGGAGGTTAGGCTGGGGGAGGAGATTGGTTGGGGTTGGGTGGGCCGGGTCAGGCGGGGGGGGCGGGTCAGGGGGGTGGGGCGGGGGCCCCCACAAACAATCAGAGTAGGGGGCCCCAAAATTTCTGTTGCTGGCCCTGTGAGGGAGTCAACTAAAAGCTTCTTAATTTGTGGTACCATAGTCCTCTTCAAGAAGAACTATATTAACAGAAACTAGGAATCTTTTAGTTCACGCCTGGGAGTTACAGACAAGCATTATGGAGCGCACTGCTTTTCAAAGCCCTGCAGTGCACTGTAGACGTAGCTTGTTATTTTTTTGGTTTGTTTTTGCCTAATTTACAATTAGATTTTTTTGGTACAACACACACACACACACACACACAGCAAGTAAAGACCACAGAATTTGCACCTGTTTTTCTTTTGCTTCACTTATTATATTCTTCCCCAAACAGTCATTTTATTAACATATTTTAAAAGATTTCCAAAACATATTCATGTATGGAGATACTACATTTGTGTCACCGTTCTTCAATGAGCTGAAATATTGTTGGCTGAGAACTTTAGCAAATGAGGGCAGAGGTCTTCCTGTTGTTGTGTTTGTCTGTTTAACAGTCAGCAGAACTCTAGTGTATTTTGATTGGTTCCTATCGATCACCTCCCTTTTCTCAGAAATAGCATTGCACAGTGCACAATTGTAGGAGAGAAATGCATCACATGGGCTGGAACTCTCATGACTGTGGGATTCCTCCCCCTCCTTGCTTCTTGACTTTGGCTGAGTTTATTTTCAAGTTTTTAAGTTTTCCCAGGTTCTCACTTGATTTTTTTTTTGTATTTCTTGTATTCTCCTTTTTCAAAATGTTGAGATTTGGTTTTAATAATCTAGTATTATTTATAAGGTATTTAAACCTTTATGAACAATACCTACATCTCTATAGTACCTTCCATCCAAGGAACTCAAAGCACCTTGCAAACATTAATAAACTCCATTTCATGCTACCTCCAGGGGATAGATTATTATCCCCATTTTACAGATGCTGAAACTGAAGCACAGAGGGTTTAGTTAACTTGCTCACGATAGCACAGAAAGTCTGTGGTAGTCCCAGCACAGAACACTGTCATCTGACTACTAGTCCTGTACTTGAATCACAGGATCTTCCATCCCAAGCTCTTATTACGGGGAGAGAAAGATTTCTTTCTCCATCATTAGGGATATAACCGTGTTACATTAAAAGCCCTATTTTTATTCTCTATATAATGGTGGTTAGCACATTTTCAGGGTTACTTTGAATGCTAAGGAGACATTTTCTGTAGTTTAAAGAAAATTGATCAAGATGTACTGAATTACAGGTTGATAAAAAATTACTGTGATTTGATATTTTCACATTTCTAAAATTTTTTTGTTTCCCTCTAGCTCCAAAAATGGCTTCTTAATTACTATCCTGCCAAACTTTCCACACAGTCAAGTTCTAAACACTTCTGCACACACTGTATTGGAGTAAAAATAGGATGTAACTAAGGAAAGTAATTAACAATTATTGTATCTATTTACAGCAATTATAGTGTACTTATTAGCAGTTTGCCTTCTGATGTCTAGTTGCAGCATAGTGAGAACATAAACTTCACCGTCGTGACAGATGGCTTTTCTTAGCTCTACACTATGCTTTTGGAACTATGGGAGGAGGATTCTAAATCCAAATTTGTTTGATTTATTCAGTTATTCTACCAGTGTTTTGTAGCAATGGATTTATCTCAGAATGGAACCTCAACTGTTATTTTTTTCCAGCAAAGTCTGAAGAAAATTGTTCAAGCTGATTTTGAGTTATAGAGCAATAAAAATTATCCTGAAAATGGACCACTCAGTAACCACTCCATAATTAAGTTTGCTCCCACAGTTCCAATAAAAGCCCTATATTCATTAATTTGATAACTTTGCATGGATTAGGTATTTTTGTGATTACTTTCAAGGCATACTCAACATTTTGTGGGGAAGACCATTGGAAAGTGTGAAGACCATTGATCAAACAATTTTTAGGCACAGTTAAATATAACTCTTAAATTGTTCAAAGTGGCTAATATTTTTAATTTCTCTGATTAAAAAAAGCCTGATTTTCAATACAGTTAAATAGCTCAGAAATCAAACGCTAATGAAACAAACAGGCTAATTCAAAATGAAAAAAAGACTTTAACAAAAATTAGCCTTGCGGCTTGAAGCCTACATCACCGATAGATGCTTGAGAAAGCTCTTCATGACAAGAGGTTAGCAAAATGAATTAAAATCTGCATTAAAGGCAGGGAACTACCAGTAGCTTGTAGCTTCTTGCCTAATGTTTCCTGAAAATATGCGTCTATTTCTTGAGTTCTTCTGAATCTAACAGTCTGTGAATAAAGGGTGGCATGGGAAAGGGAGTGGAGGTGGGAATGAAAGAAGGAAAGGAAGATTGTCCCATGTGGCATCAAAGGAAAAGCAGGAGGACTTGGGGACTGCACCCTTTGTTCCTTATTATTCATTATTAGCACAATTTTAAATGGCCTGATTACTTCACGAATGAATCATTTCGTTTATTGCATCTGTTGTCAGAAAAGTACTGAATTACTCAGTGTTCAGATGACAAAATACAGTCACTACATCGCACTGATGTCTGAACCAGTTGAATCAGAAATTAAGGCTGGAAAGGCCTGTTAGGTCATTTAGCCCAACCCCGGCTAGTGCCGCATTATTTCCTACAGTACATGTACATACATGCATACATTCTCTAGTCCAATTTGAAATGTCTTAGCTGATAAGGCTTTGACCATATCTCCTGAAAGAATATTTCTTAGTCTGAGATTTCCTAGTCTGAGATTTTTGTTAAGAAAAAAAAAAAGGATGTTTCCTTTATAAAATATTGCTCCCTAGCTCCAAACTACATCCACTCATGCAACCCTCAGTAAATATTTACCTTCTTTTACACACTTCATTAGATCACCAAATCACACTCAGAACCAGATGACGGGGTCTTTGTACATCTATCTATAATGTGTAGGAAAAGAAGCTTCATGATCAAGGGGAACTTATAGTTGAGTGATATATGCCGGTGGTCGCATGCTGCCAGCACTCAAAACATCCTTGGAATTTCTAAATATTGTAGATGAGAATTTCCCAACTCAAAAGGTGTTGCATCCAACTTGGAAGAATTTTATACTAGATCTTGTCTATAGATAAAGAGGAACTGATTACAAAACTAAAAATTAATGGCTTGAGTCTTGATCACATTTATAATGTGCAAACATAATAAAGTCCATACAAGCAACATACATACTCGGTGTTTTAAAAAGGGGCCACTTTCACAAAGCTGAAAATAATTGTGAGACCAATCAAATGGGGAAGAATAATTTATCCAGAAAAATGTGAATGATAATTGGGAATTGTTTAAGAACACTTTGACATTTGGGTAACTACATTCTGTGGTCTCCAAATCCTCGTGCAGTTTTGTGTGGATAGAGGATTGCAGTGTGACTGGATAGCTTATATGAACCACTGTCCTCTACTGGATGGAACAAACTATGGTCAGTTGAGAAACACATACACTATAATGGCTTGTTGGAAACATGAAGATGTTACATTGCAATTAGGATATCAAGTAGGGATTTATTGTAGCCTTGGGAGAAACAAGAAGAGATTGTGGGATATATGGGAACACTCAGAAGGGTCTATAGATGGGCCGGGAGGGAAGAGGCATGGCCAAGATGTCTACAACCTAAGATCTACTGAATCCATTCCCTGGTTGGGGAGGCATAGGAAACTGTGGTCACTAATATACCATATGAACTGTCATATCTGGGAACAGCTCAACAGATACTCTACCGACAGGCCAGAGGGAACATACTAACAGACCAAAGTGAATAGGAACCAAATAGGAAAACTGCCTTGTTAAAATTCTACCAGCAAACAGACAAAGTATTCCAACAGCTTGTCCCACCTCCATTATTCCTATCTCCAATCTGGCCCATTACCTCATGCTTGCCTCCAGAATGTTTATACAGCACCATGGAAACAGGTGCAAGGCACAAAATGACAAAGGGCTCCATTCACAAAATAAAAGGCTTGTTCAGGTTTCCCTTGTGTGAAACAAAGCCTCCTGCTGTTTTGCTCCCTACCCGATGCACAGACTCAGCAAGCTCTAAATCCCGTGCCCAGATTTACATGACAAACGGACAGATGTAGAGAAATGCCCCTTTTCTTATTTTACATTCCCCAGCAAGCTTCCATAAGGCATTTGTGGTTTGCCTATGATTAAAATTTACTAGAGACTGAATATATAAACAAACAGTGTACTGTGTTATTTCAAGAACAGTACAACTAAGTATCAGCATTACAGTGATGAATTTGTTTGTTACATCAGGGTGCTATGGCGCCTGGGGTTGTCACAAATTTGTAAACGTGAACGCTGATCAAGGTTTAGCTCAGCTGTTTGGCCTGTTTGACCAGATTGTATGTGCCTAAACCATCTGATATTTCTCAATATGTCTTGTTTTTCCTTCTAATTCACCCCCTGGTGTAACATCACTGATGCAAAGGGAATTACGGCGGGATGAATTTGGTCAACACTCCGTTTATAAAATAGCATGGGGAAAATAAATGTATTTTCCACATTGGCTACATAAGGCCAGATCCTCCATTGGTGCCAACTTACACCTGTGGAGGTTCTAGTCCAGAACCTGCCTATAAAGGTAAGAAGATTACTGTGTTTGGAAACAGCCCTGTTCACTTATTTGCAAATCTGTCCCATTACCTCATATTTACCTCCAGAGGACTTTAAGAAAAGAACCTTTTTCTGAGCTGATCTGTTTCATGTAGTTATGTGTCATTTTCACCCTAGTCCACCTCACCAAGGTCACTTTGTCTCCCTTCCCCGGAACAGCTCCCGGTGGGAGTTCTTCCTGCTCCCCACTGGCTAATCCTCACTCTTCCCAGCGGCTCTGCAGCACGTTCTTCTCTGTACTCCCCAAAGTTTCCAGGAGGCGATAGCTGCATTGTGTGTGTGTGTGTGTGTGTGTGCACATGCATACATGTGTGTGTGAATGGAGGCGTATGAGTGTGCGCATGTTGGGGAACAGGGAGGGATCCTTGAGGGCTGGAAAGTTGTAAAATTGTTTTTAAAGTTATTGACAGACTGGTGAGCCCTTGGCAAAAGGTTTATAAAGATTTTCAATGCTGTAGTACCTGGTATGTGTACAGTATACCCGGCTCATTCATTTCCTGTGCTGCCCTGTGTAGCTGGTGTGTAGTAGCATTCTGTTGACGCCACCATTTAAAATGACCACCAAGAAACAAGCAGATGGACATAGCAGTGAAGGTGTTAAGCCTGACAAATTAGGTACATCTTCAAAATCACCAAAATGATTTGGGGAGGATGAGGAAATGCTGACTATCACACACGAACAGATGTGTCATTCACGGACGTTTTAGCGAACCATTTGATAATTTTCTATATGAGTGACTAATGCAGGGTCATGAAAGAAGATGAAGGTTGACAAAATGAATTAAAATCTGGCCCAAGGGCAAGGAACTATTAATAGATGGACACATTTCAAAGAACTAGGTATCTGATTTTATTACTATAAAATATGTAGGGATGTATTAAGTATTGGTAGTTTTCTGCACATTATATGGTATTAGCTGGACATCACCTATGTTACATATAGCATTCTTCCTATGCTTATTTCCCCTCTCTTATAATACTCTTCTGATGTAAATCTGCTTTGAAAACAATGACTGGAGGGAATGTTTGATCCCCATTGAAGAACAGTGGTCAAAGGTTCCAGCCCTACACCACCATATCTGCCTATCTGCAGCCTTTCCTTTAGAACGAGGACTCTGAACATATAAGAACATAAGAATGGCCAAACTGGGTCAGACCAGAGGTCCATCCAGACCAGTATCCTGTCTACTGACAGTGGCCAGTGCCAGGTGCTCCGGAGTGAGTAAACCTACAGGTAAATATCAAGTGATCTCTCTACAATTGGCACTCTCACAATGTGCCAGTTGAGAGGGGAGAGTTATTGCCATTTCACAGGTCAGGAACTGAAAGACAGAGAGATCATGACAAGCCCCAGGTCAGAGAGGAATTCAGAGGAGCTGGAAGCAGAACCCTGATCTCGTCGTGTCCCATTTTGCTGCCTTAAGCACAAGATCACTCTTTCTTGTCTGAAATCAAGAGAATTACCATGGATTTACTCTGGGGTAGCTGAAGACATATCTTCTTTAAAATCATTCCTACTTCTACCTGTTTAGTTTTCTCGGCCTACTGAATATGAAAGCCAAGTGGTGGGTTTGTATCTTGACAAAGAGGGGAGCCAACAAAATGCCACTTGGCAGATGTGAAATTTCTCCACTAGTGGTAGTGCTGAATAATAATAATAACCAATAATAAAAGATTCTTTGCTTCAGTGTTAGTTGCTTTTGAAATGTAAGCTGGTTTACATTAGCTAAGCATTTTCCATGTTTGATTAAATCTTTGGTCCTAGATATCAAACAATATTTAACCACAACATTAGCCTACATAATT
This sequence comes from Sternotherus odoratus, assembly GCA_032164245.1. NCBI lineage: Eukaryota > Metazoa > Chordata > Testudines > Kinosternidae > Sternotherus > Sternotherus odoratus. Next base: position 22,438,284 of record JAVMKO010000003.1, on the reverse strand, counting down.
TTCATATCTGAAAGTTACATTATTTGCTTGGACTTTTAAACGGAGTGTCATCTGGTATTGAACTGTGCCCTTAAACTACAGGCAGGGATCCCAGACTGCCACATGATTGATACATCTGTATACATAGAATGTTTCCAGGACTGTGCCTGCTTCATGTTTTTCATAGGATTTGAATTGGAAAGCAGTTGGTACTATTGTATGATTACCGCACTTGATTGCAACGTGCTGTTGGCAATTCCTGCTATGGGGTTCTGAAATGTGTTTACTTCATGGCTTGTCTAACTTATTAAGAACATTTTTACATTACTGCTGGTAAAAGCTGACCCATTAATAAGTACAGACATTTTCTTATTTTAAAAATAATTGTACTCAGTTGAACAGTGTTTTAAAGCTATTTAGACCCCAGTCTAGTCCAGTAGGTTCAGGGCAGAGGAAGAGGACAGTAGGGGGTGAATAAATATGCATGATGCAGGATCCACTCAGGGCTGGCGACAGAAATTTGGGGGCCCCCTACTTTGATAGTTTGGGGGCCCTCCCCAGCCCAGCCGACAGCGGATGGGGGCCCCCCCAGCCCAGCCGCCCCCCCCAGCCCAGCCGACAGCGGCTGGCCCCCCTCCCAGCCCAGCCGGCGCTCCCCTCCCCCCAGCCCAGCCCACAGCGGATGGGGCCCCCCCAGCCCAGCCGCCCCCCCCCAGCCCAGCCGACAGCGGCTGCCCCCCCCCAGCCCAGCCCAGCCGGCGCTCCCCCCCCTCCCCCGGGCAGCGAGAGCTGCATGAGCCACCCTTTCTCCCCCCCCCCCCCACCGGACAGCGCTGCTGCCGCGGGCCGGGCTCACAGCTCCTGCTGGGGCCAGGCTCGCTTGCCCGGAGGGAGCCGCGCCGCCTCCCCGCCCCTTCCCCGCTCTCCAGGTCCGGCGACAAAAGGCAGGGCTGGCAACAGGGGGGTACTATGGGTACAGCTGTACCGGGCCCCCCGACTTTAGGGGGACCCCGGTACACAGCTGTACCCGTTGTCGTCCCCCCTTGTCGCCGGACCTGGAGAGCGGGGAAGGGGCGGGGAGGCGGCGCGGCTCCCTCCAGGCAAGCGAGCCTGGCCCCAGCAGGAGCTGTGAGCCCGGCCGGTGGCAGCAGCGCTGTCCGGGGGAAGGAGGGGGGTGGGGGAGAAAGGGCGGCTCACGCAGCTCTCGTTGCCCGGGGGAGGGGGAGTGGGGAGAGAGCGCCGGCTGGGCTGGGCTGGGGGGGGGGCAGCCGCTGTCGGCTGAGCTGGGGGGGCCAGCTGGCCTGGGGGGTTCCCCATCCGCTGTCGGCTGGGCTGGGGGGAGGGGAGGGGAGCGCCGGCTGGGCTGGACGGGGGGGGGCCCCAGCCGCTGTTGGCTGGGCTGGGGGGGGCGGCTGGGCTGGGGGGTCCCATCCGCTGTCGGCTCGGCTGGGCTGGGGGGCCCCCGGCTGGGCTGGGGGGCCCCCAAACTATCAAAGTAGGGGGCCCCCAAATTTCTGTCGCCAGCCCTGACAAGAGGGGATGACAACGGGTACAGCTGTGTACTGGGGGCCCCCCTAAAGTCGGGGGGCCCGGTACAGCTGTACCCGTAGTACCCCCCTGTCGCCAGCCCTGAATCCACTCCTTGTATACATGTTTCTGGTGTTCTGGGTCAGGAAGCAGGCAGCCCCTTCCAAGCCCCCTGTCTTCCCTCCCGATCCCACCTGAGCCCCTAATGCACTCAGTCATGCAAGCAACTGCTCTGGACTGGGCTACATGTGTAGGTGGAAATCTGCCACCCCAAAACTTCTCCCAAACACCCCAAAATGGAGTTTTGCAGAACTCCATTCAGCGGCATGAGCCTATGCATCCTAGCCCTGTAGAGGCACAAACTGATTCCCCAACTCTCACAGCATGGAACCTTCTGGAGAGTGAGGAAATAGGGCAGGGAGAGCTATGAAACCAGAGGGAAAAGAGAGTAACAGCCTGAGATATTAAAAAAATAAACCCCATAGAAGAAAAAGCTTGAGAAGGAAAAAAAAAATCTGTTGGAAAGGGGAGGGAAAGAAAATCAAGAGAGATGGCAGAAACTTTGTCCAGAAAAGGCAGTAGAAGGACACAGGGCATGACCTCCCTACCAATGCCTCTCAAAGAGGGACAGGGCTTCACTAAACCAAGACTGAACTCCCCCTCTCATAGGGTGAAATTATGAAGTTCACTAAAACTACTTACATTAGTATTCTCCATTCATTCAAAGGCATCACCAGCCAAATCAAGAATGGGATTTATAGATTTGTCTTCTAATGTTTATAATAGATGTGGGGTTTTTTTTTGTTCCCTGACTTTTGTATTACATTCTGTGCTGGGTCTTTTAATCTTTATGCTGTTAAAAAAACCAACCCTCTTTTCTGATCATCTTGTATAGTGTTTTCTCAGTATCAGGAGGAGAAGGATAGGCTTTATAGTTAAGGTGCAGGGACTGGTTGTTGAGAGAGCTGCTTCTAGTTCTGAAACAGACTTTCTGTGTAGCTTTGGGTAAATTATTTAATCTCTCTGTGCTTCAGTTTCCTCACTTGGAAAACGAGGTTAATACTTACTGACCTCACCCGGGTGTTCTGGGGTTCAGTACATTGATGTGTGAACATCATGTTGTAATCCTTAAATAGATGGTTTCTCTGGAAGTCCAAGGTATTATTATACACACCAAAGAGCTATTTGCCAAACCATCATCTTCTCATCACTCAGATCCCTCCTAAAACTCACTTTCTATGTGGAGCAGGTCTTGGAGGCCTGCAGGTCTAGTGGGCAGGTTGGGGCTCCTCTTTCCACCCATAAAGTCCCAGGATGGGCCTGCCTGATGGTCAGTGGGACCAGCAGTCAAACTGCAGTCTGTCGTTCACCAAATAGAGGGGGAGGGGAAGGAAGCAGACTCTACCAGGTCCCAGGTCAGGGCCCAAGGCAGAGAGGGCATGGAGTGTCTCTTTCTGGTGCATCTGACCAGCTGTTCCTGGGCCATTCCTAGCCCCCCCTTCAGTTTGGGGCATTGTTGCAGCCCCCATTCCCCACAGCAGGGAGTGGGGGAAGGAAAAATGTCAGGCCCTTACTTTCCTGGTTGGGGTCTTATCCACAGCCCAAACCCTTCTCTTGTGGCTCACTGTCCCTAGAAGCTGCAAATGAGCTATCTCCCTTCCAACAGCTTCTCCTTCACTTTCCCTGCTGCCTGTTACCCACAGGCTGTGTTATCTGAATAGATGTATCTATCTATAGTGTGTTTGTAATACATACACATGTTTAATGGAATCTTTAAAAATGGCACCTACCCAGAATTGGGTGAACGTTTACTGTGACACTTGTTCTTTTGTCTCTGATTACCGCTATTGTTGTTTGTTTTTACTTGTTTTTACTTGCTTAGGCCTGATAAAATTAGGTTCTTTAGGACAGGAATCACGTCATGCCCTTTTATTTGCTCTGGAAAGTCTCTAGCACACTTTTGGGTGTTGTATAACAAAATAATGTTAATTAAGGTGTAACATTAATTTTCTGTAAGCATTCGTGCCTCAGAAGGTTGTGAATTTGAAAGTTTGCAGAACACACAAAGGCTGCAAACTCAACTATATTTAGTTTTGAATTAATATTGATGGAAACATTTGAAAGGATTTTCTCAGCTTTAGTTAACACCATATTTATAGATCCCATATGATTAATGCCTTTCCTTCCAGTCCCCTTTCCCTTATTTTTTAGTGGATTTCCTCATTTCTATTAATCTCTTTGAAAGATTAAAATCAGGCTTTTAAATATGTTGACTACGTATTAATTTTTTTATCGTGTTTTACTGCTGTAGTGTGCTTTATATGTGAAATTATTATTTTCTGCACTAATATAAAAATATTATTCCTGCAGAAGGAGCCCATGCTACAGATGCTATTTGCAACCATCAGCCTCTGAGTCTGCAAATGCTAATGTATCTGCTTAACTTTACGCAGTATGAGACATGCCATTATAGTTTTGCCACTGCCAGCAATGAGGTCAGGATTTCGCCCACAGTCCATAAAGTTAAATGAATATATCAATCCTTGTAGGGCTAACTTTATTGAACCACACGAATTTTTACGATGATCAGAGCCCTGGAGGACTAAATGTGAGTTCTTTCCTTGTTTTTTTTTTTATACGTGTGCCAATCTACCGAGACAATGAACAGTGGAGCAAGACGGAGAAAGCTATGAACTGTGGAATAAGCAGCAATCCAGGCACACCAGCTGAATAAACATTAACAACATGTTTGCATTTGAACTTTAGGACATGTAGGGCTAAATGCCATGGATGGATGCCTAGATTAAGGGGAGGGGCAGAGGGGGAGAGCTAGGGTGCCAGGAACCTTTCCCACCCTCTTATATTCCTGTGCTGGGGCTAGACACAGTCTTAGGGTTCAGTTCTGTGCTGCACCTCCCGGAGGCACAGAACAGAAGGTGCAGCCCTAGGGGATGAGGGGCAGAGATGGCTTTACATCACCTTTGCACCCTCTGGTTTCTGGGCTGCCGCAAGGGGTCTGAAATAACTATGGCAGTCCTATGCTGTGCCTGCTTTGGAGGAATCCTTCCTTGGTTCCTTGGGGTGCATTAGTGGCCCCTATATTCTGCCAGGATAGTGAATATTGTGACAAGGTGGCTCCTCAGACTCCCCGGACTCAGGCCCTTTAGCTGTTCTCTTCTGGCTGGGGTTTGGCTCCCAGCTGGCTAGGAAGGGCTAACTCCCTCCTTCCTGCTTTCCTGTCTGCTGGCAGCCTCTCTGACTCTGTCTCTCGCTCTCCTTCACTCCTCTCTGCTTTCACCAACCTCACTCTTCTGATTTCTCCTGCCTCCAAACTCGCTCCTCAACTCCCACTCTCTTCTCTGGGGAGGAGTCTTTTTAAAGGGCTCTGCCAGCCTCCTTAACTGGCCTCAGCTGGCCCTGCTTCTGGCAGCCTTGTTCAGCTGGATCCAATTAAACTGCAGTTATCCCTCTCACCACAACCTTCTCTGGCCCTCGCCTGCCCTGGGTTTACCACACATCCCCCCCCCCTGCTCAACACCATGGGGTTGGGCTACTTGGGTCGCTGAACAGTGGACCCTCGACAGGCCATCCGCATTTCCGTGCAGGCGGCCGGACCTATGTTGCACACGGAAATGAAAGGGTTGCAGCGAGAGGAACCATCTGGTGACTCTTGCATTTTTGTCCTTGTTTTGCTGCATCCACTTCAGCGGGGCATGGTCAGTGACCAGGGTAAACCGTCTCCCGAGCAGATAGTAGCGGAGGCTTTCTACGGCCCACTTTACCGCCAGGCACTCCTTCTCTACTACGGCATATTTCCGTTCCCTGGGCAGTAGCTTCCGACTGAGGAAGAGGACTGGGTGGTCTTCTCCATCCACCATCTGGGAGAGCACTGCTCCTAGCCCCACCTCAGAGGCGTCAGTCTGCAAAAAAACCTCCTTTTCCCAATCCGGGGCTATTAGCACGGGGTCGGTGCAGAGGGCTGTCCGCAGATCCCTAAACGCCTCCTCTGCTGGAGTCGACCATTTCACGATGTCCGGGCCACGGGCTCTCGTCAGGTCCGTTAATGGGCATGCCCTGGCGGCGAAATGGGGAATGAACCGTCGATAGTACCCAACCAACCCCAGGAACGCTCGGACCTGCTTCTTCCGGACTGGTCGTGGCCACTTCTGGATCGCCTCTAACTTGTTAAGCTGGGGTTTTACCAGGCCTCTCCCCACTATATATCCGAGGTATTTGGCTTCTGCTAGCCCAATCGAGCACTTGGCGGGATTTGCAGTCAGGCCAGCCTTCCTCAGGGTGTCTAGCACTGCCTCTACCTTCCCCAAGTGTGTCTCCCAGTCGGGGCTATGGATAATCACGTCGTCCAAGTACGCGGCTGCGTACTTACGATGCGGCCGCAGCAGTTTGTCCATGAGCCGCTGGAAGGTGGCGGGGGCTCCGTGCAACCCAAAGGGGAGGACCGTATACTGGAACAAACCCTCTGGGGTGGCAAAGGCCGTTTTCTCCTTGTCCGCCGGGGCCAGGGGGATTTGCCAGTAACCTTTGGTCAGGTCAAGGGTGGACAGGAACCGCGCTGTTCCGAGCCGGTCAATCAGCTCGTCTATTCGGGGTAACGGATATGCATCGAACTGGGAAACGTCATTTAGCCTCCGGAAGTCGTTGCAGAATCGCACACTGCCATCTGGCTTGGGTACCAAGACCACGGGACTGGACCACTGGCTATGGGACTCTTCTATGACCCCTAATTTTAGCATTTTTCGGACTTCTGCCCCAATCACTTCCCTTCTTGCCTCTGGGATCCGGTAGGGCTTGACATGTACCTTTACCCCGGGCTCCGTGTGGATGTGGTGGTGCACCTCCCTGGTTCGGCCGGGTGCTTCCGAGAACACGTCCGGGTGGCGTCTGATCATGCTGATCACTTCCTCTCTTTGGTTTGGGGTCAGCTCGGGGGATATCCCTATCTGGCTAGGCTGGTTCCCTTCCCGGGGGTTGCTCCTAGCGCGACCACTTGAGCCTCTCTATCCTGCCATGGCTTCAGTAGGTTCACGTGATAGATCTGCTCTGGTTTCCGGCGTCCAGGCTGTCGGACTTTATAGTCTACGTCCCCCACGGCTTCAATCACCTCATAAGGCCCTTGCCACTGGGCTAACAGTTTACTTTCAGCCGTGGGTACGAGCACCATCACCCGGTCCCCCACCTGGAACTTCCGGCTCAACGCCTGGCGATCGTAGTACCTTCGCTGGGCCTCTTGGGCCTTCTGCATGTGCTCTCGCACAATGGGGGTGACCTGAGCGATCCTCTCTCTCATCCGTAATACGTGATCAATGACATTTCTCCCCGGATTCGGCTGTTCTTCCCAACCCTCTTTGGCTATATCGAGTAACCCCCGAGGGTGGCGTCCATATAACAACTCGAATGGGGAGAATCCCGTTGAGGCCTGCGGTACCTCCCTCACTGCAAACAGTAGGTAGGGGAGCAGGGTGTCCCAATCCTTCCCATCCCTGCTCACTACCTTCCGGATCATGCTCTTCAATGTCCTATTGAAGCGTTCAACCAGGCCGTCAGTCTGGGGATGGTAAACCGATGTCCTAAGGGCCCGCACTTGGAGCAGGTCGCATAAGTCCTTCATCAGTTTAGACACAAAGGGGGTCCCTTGATCGGTCAGGATCTCTTTGGGTATCCCTACTCGGGAAAAGATCTGCACCAACTCCCGGGCTATGGTCTTTGACATCGTGTTCCGTAGGGGCACGGCTTCCGGGTATCGGGTGGCGTAGTCTAGCACAACCAGTATGTGCTGATGGCCCCGGGCAGACTTCTCGAGGGGGCCTACCAGGTCCATAGCGATCCTCTCGAACGGGACTTCAATGATGGGTAGGGGTACCAGAGGGGCCCGTAAGTGTGGCCGGGGGGCATGCAATTGGCAGTCCGGGCAGGAGGCACAATACCGCCGGACAGCCGCATAAACTCCGGGCCAAAAAAATCTTTTCAGGATCCGGTCGAGGGTTTTATCTACCCCTAGGTGGCCCCCGAAGAGATGGCTGTGGGCTAGGTCCATCACACCTCTCTGGTGCTTCTGGGGCACCAAGAGTTGCTCTACGGCTTGGTCCGGCCTCTGGTCTACCCTGTATAACAAGTCCCCCTTTATCACATAGTACGGCCCTCGTCCCTTAACTTTTCCTTCCACCGGGACTCCATTTACCTCAACTACTTCCTTTCGGATATTGTGGTAGGCTGGATCATTGGCTTGATCCTGCCCAAAATTTTCCATTGACGGGCCAATTGGCCCCAACTCCAGGGAATCTACCCCCGGCTCCTCCTCAGGGGCAGTCTGGGGGGCACTAGGTCCGGCGTCGGGTTCCCCCAGAGCTCGCCGAGCCCTCGTCCCTCTGGGGCTTACTTGTTCCCCTACCAGCACAACCCTCCGGTACTGGGTCAAAATCTTCGTCCCCAACTCTTTAGCTGCCCTTCTCTCCCTCCGAGACTTCTTGGGTCCCCCAGGCATGGAAAATAGCTCTGGGTCAAATTCCCGGAAGGCCGGGGGCCCACGATCCCTCGGCGCTATCTCCTGGATCTCGGCGCTAACTCCTTCCGCTTCCCTTCCGGGGAGCAGGCTATCGAACCCTGGGAAGTCTCGCCCAATGAGGACTGGATAAGGGAGCTTCGGGACTACTCCCACCATTACCTTCGTGGGGTTTCCCAGGATATCTATACTCACGGGGATGGTGGGGTAATAGTTAACATCCCCATGCACACAGGATACTCCTGAGCGCTTGGCCCGGGCGAGTTGGTCCCGCCCGACCAGCTTCCCCGAGACCAGCGTGACCGCACTCCCTGAGTCGACTAACGCGGTGGTGCTAATGCCGTTCATCTTAACGGGCCGGGTGTATCTATGGGGGGCCATCGCGACCCCCACTTGATTTATCAGGTCACATGGACTTTCTATCCCCCCCCAGTCACATTGCATAGGTTCCACCTGGTTTGGGCACTGGGCAGCTATATGCCCCACTTCCCCACATGCATAACAACGTATACCTGCTCGGGCTAGTCCCCTGGTTTTCGGGCTGTTAGGCCTTTCCCCCCGAGTCATGTTCCCCCAGTCCCCAAGCCTCTCCATGTTCTCAGGCTGATCCCCAGCCTCTTTTCCTCCTTCCATATATCGGCTTGGAGTCACGGTAATCCGGGGTTTTGGCCCTGAGACTTGCCTCCTATTCGGGCGCGTTCCTTCCTTGGAAGTCCGAGGCAACTCTTGGGAGGCTAGGTGTCTTTCCACGAGGGATACTAGCTCGTCATAGGAGGAGGGATCGTTCTTACGGACCCACCCCCTTATGTCCGGTGGCAACCCCCGCATATACCTGTCCCGGACTAGGATTTCTACCACTTTCTCGGGGCCGTGAGTCTCGGGCCGCAGCCACTTCCGGGCGAGGTGGATCAAGTTGAACAGCTGGGACCGCGGTGCCTTGTCGGCCTTGTACCTCCATTCGTGGAACCGCTGGGCCCTCAGGGCTGGCATCACTCCCGCCCTTGCCAGGATCTCGGCCTTTAGCTGGGGATAATCCACCGCTGCCTTGGTTGCCAAGTCAAAATAGGCCTTCTGGGCCTCCCCACACAGAAAGGGGGCCAGGATACTCGCCCACTGCTCCCGGGGCCAGGCCTCTCGCAGGGCTGTCCTCTCAAATGCAAGAAGGTAGGCCTCGGTATCGTCGTCCACTGTCATTTTCTGTAAGTAGTTGCCCGCCCTCAGTGGCCGGGGGTCGGGGCCCCCACGGGCCATGGTGCCCAGGACTTTTATCTGTTTTGCTAGCTCTTTCAGTGTAGCTCGGTCCTGGGCTGCCTGGGACATCAGCAACTGGTTAGTCTCTTGCTGCACTCGCACTGCTTCTTGTTGGGCTGCAGTGGCCTGAACCAGTGCCTTCACCACCTCCTCCATTTTAATTTTTTTTTTTTTTTTTTTTTTTTGAGGGGGCCTTTGCCTTGCCCGAGAGGACTGGCCACCGAGTCTACTCACTGCATCCCACCTCTGACACCACGTGTGACAAGGTGGCTCCTCAGACTCCCCGGACTCAGGCCCTTTAGCTGTTCTCTTCTGGCTGGGGTTTGGCTCCCAGCTGGCTAGGAAGGGCTAACTCCCTCCTTCCTGCTTTCCTGTCTGCTGGCAGCCTCTCTGACTCTGTCTCTCGCTCTCCTTCACTCCTCTCTGCTTTCACCAACCTCACTCTTCTGATTCCTCCTGCCTCCAAACTCGCTCCTCAACTCCCACTCTCTTCTCTGGGGAGGAGTCTTTTTAAAGGGCTCTGCCAGCCTCCTTAACTGGCCTCAGCTGGCCCTGCTTCTGGCAGCCTTGTTCAGCTGGATCCAATTAAACTGCAGTTATCCCTCTCACCACAACCTTCTCTGGCCCTCGCCTGCCCTGGGTTTACCACAATATGGACTGGGGTGGAGGAACAAATCTGTCCCCTGTTGTCCTCAAACAGGATGGAAAAGCAAAGCATGTGGATTCACAGCCCAGCCCCTACCCTTTGTGCTGGCCAATGCACCCTAAAAAAGAGTAGGCAGTCTGATCCTGGCAGAGATCCAGTGCTCCCGGGCACTCTGACTTGGGTGGCATAGTGCCATTGCACACGGGTTGCGAAAATTAACTTCTAGAGCCAGGGAAAAAAGCAGAAGTTTTTGAAACTTGTTTTCGGTGGAGCTAAAAGGTTATAATGGGCATGATGGCAGGGTAGGTGTCTTATACCACACGAAAGAAGCAAGAGGAGAAGTATGTTACGGTAGAGAGACTCCAAAGTGAGTTTGTTGATGCACAGAAGTGCCAACCCATTTTAATTGCTATGTTTCATTTCTCACCATTTTTCTATGTTTATTTGCTTTTAGATTCCACTGATGAGGGATCCCGGCTGGATCCGAAACGTCTGGGCTCGTAATCTGAATGTGAGTGCGATTTCAATTGTTACCGCTATTTATCTTAACTGTGGTGCCTACAGCTAGGGCCGGGTTGGGGGCCTTGTGTGGCTCAGTCTGCAGGAAGGTGCTCAGGGCCACATTCAGCTCCTGCCCCAGCTTCCATTATCCTAACATAGCTGTCTGCGTGAGATACCAACATCTCCCAGCTGGTTGGTGAGGCTGTGCAGAAATGGGTGACCCCCAATGTGATTGTCACTAGCCGGGGAGGGCAGCAGCAGGAAAACTTTGAAGAACTTGTTCTGAGGGAGGAGAATAGAATCAGACATGAGAGCCACTGAACAGGGATGATGCACGGGGAGAGTTCCTCTTCACAGGCCCGGCTGGGACCACCATTGCATTCCCATTACAAGGAGCGATGCATTAAAAGAGGAAGATCAAGGCAACAACGGAAGAATTCTGTCAGTGTCTTTAGACTATATTTCTTAAGAAAAATAAAATGCTACTGGGAAATACTCTCACTGTGGTGGAGGGGAAGGAAGCTTAGAGGCAGGACTGTCTGAAATCTGATAGGGGAAGTCCCTGACCCAGACCTACTAGGAAACAACTCTGCTCTCGGTTGTTGTGGCTGACTCATCTTTGTCTCCCGATGCACCTTCTGTGAAGGCCAGATGGCTTGTACAGCCCAGCAGCCTTTTTGTTTAGACAGGACAGATTGGGGTCAGGATTTCATTGGAGTATGAAATCCTTGTTGGAGGTTTTTAAGAACAGGCAGGCAGAGGTGAAAGTAAGCTGGTACACCCTGAGCCGGTGCACCGTACCGGGGTGGATCAGCTTTCCCAGGAGACAATTTAAAGGGCCTGGGGTGGTGGTGGCGGCTGGAGCCCCAGATTCTTTAAATCGTCCCCAGAACTCTGGGGTAGTGGTGGTAGGGCCTTGGCAGCTATTTAAAGGGCCCAGGGCTCAGCTGCCGCTACTGCTCTGGGCCCTTTAAATCACTGCTGGAGCCCTGCCACCGCTACCCCAGGTCTCCAGCAGCAGGGCTCTGGGGACGGATTAAAGGGCCCAGGGTGGTAGCGGCAGCCAGAGCCCCTGGCCCTTTAAATTGCTGCTTGAGCCCCCGGCTGCTGTTGCTACCCCAGGCTCTGGCAGCAGGGCTCTCAGGGCCATTTAAAGCACCGGGGCTCCCACTGCCGCTACCCTCCTGGGCCCTTTAAATCGCCACCCGGGCCATGCTGCTGGGGCCCTGGGGTAGTGGCAGCGGGGCTCCGGCAATGGTTTAAAGGGCCAGGGGCTCCCGGCTGCTGCTGTTGTAGCAGAGCCCAATGCTTCTTAAAGCTCTGCCAGAGCCCGGGGCCCCGGGGTAGCGGCAGCAGCTGGGAGCCCCTTGGGCTCCGATGGTGTTTTAAAGTGTAGCTCAGAGGCAGTCATGTATGCGGACATGACTCTGAGCTATCTGCGGGTGGGATTTTGTATGTTTATTCTATTCATTGTATTTTCTTTCTCTGTTTTCTGAGACTGCTTTTGTGTTATTCTGGTGCTCTAGAGCTAGATACGTCTGCATCTGTTTCTTGTTTTTGTTGTTGTTTTACCTATGTGGTCTTCAGTACAGAAATACGTGCATTTTTAAAGTAACCTGTATAAAATATTCAAAATAATGGGCCACATCCTCAGCTGAGGTAAAGCAGAAGAACTCCACTGATGTCACTGGAGCTATGCTGATTTGCATGAACTAGGTATCTGGCTGAACCATTTTTAGTTTGTTAGCTCTTCAGGATAGAGACTATCTTTATTTATATGTGACTAGCGAAAATACCCAGCGTTGCTAGGGTCAGTCGGAGGTGGGGAGGGGGCAGACAGCTGAGCGAGTGCGGGGTCCGTTGGATGGGGGAGAGAGCAAACCTGACACCCCACCTTACCCCCCCCAAACCCAACACCCCCTGACCAACCCCAACCCCCACACCTCACCCCTCACCCACCCAGACACCTTCCCACCCCACCCCCGACCAAACCCGACACCCCCACCTCACTTACCCTCCGACCAAACCCAACTCGGGTCCGTCGGAGGTGGGGAGGGGGCACAGAGCTGAGGGATTCCGGGGTTCCGTCGGAGGGGGGGAGGGGGCACAGAGCTGAAGGATTCCGGGGTTCCGTCGGAGGGGGGAGGGGCAGAGAGCTGAGCGAGTGCGGGGTCTGTTGCAGGGGGTATTATGACATCATAACTATGTCACAGAGAACAGCAGCTGCCCAGCTGATGTGATTGGCCTTTAAAGAATTTCACCCCTGGGGGGCGTCAGAGGTGAGATTTGAAAAATTTTCGACCCTTACGGTCATTAGGACCCCAAGACCTCTAACTGTACCAAATTTCAAGTCTCTAGCTCAAACGGTGTGGAAGGAGTAAGGCAGTATACATACACGCACGCACGCACGCATGCACGCATACACCATTTGACTTATATATATATATAGATGTACAGTGCTGATCACACTGGCAGTGCTAAGCAAGTAATATTAAAACAAGCATATCTTTCATCTATAACTAAAATCAAGATGCTTAGGGACAAAGTTGTTCCTAGCTGGTAGATTTTCCTGTGAGCCAAGGAAAGGGCAGCAGGAATGGAAACTAGTCTCTGATAAACTTCCAGTGAGTTCATAGTGTAAATGAACCATGTAAAATGTAATTTTCAGGATCAAACAAAAGGTTTGTTGCATAGATAGAGACAGTCTTCCCTGATGTAGTTCCACTGAAGTAAATGATTCCAGTGTACTTGCTGAGAAAAATGTTTGCACATCAGAATAAACACCCTCAAACTCATTGGCATCAGTAGTTGATTTTTCCAGATGAAGAAGCAGATTTGCTCTTTATACCAATGAACTAGAAGGGAGAGGAGCTTGCTGAGGAGAAAAGGAGGATCTGTTATGGATCAGGTTGGAGATGATGGGGATTTTGTGTGGCTGAAGGGCTGCAGAGCCTAGCGGGATAACTGTCTAAAGCGTATTCATATCAAAGCAACTGAGCTTCCTCAATCACTCTGCCTGTATACATGTTTAGAATGCTGATGCTAGTTTACAGCTGGCTGTTACTGAGTGGTTTGCAGTATTGACCTTGGGGTTCTGGGTGCAGTTATGCCCGTCTGTGGTTAGTGTGGTTGGCTCTTTGCTCTCTCAGGCATAGTCTGAAGGTGAATTATAGGGCTTATGTGTTTTTAATCTTATTTTTATTGCATTCCTAGGACACGGGTAAGTATTATAAAGAGGAGGCATTGTATCAGTATTATGATCATAGAGAGAGCTGGCTGGGAATTTTCCATCAGAATTATTTTTGATGGAAACTGTAGTTTCTGCAAAATTGAAATTTTCCATGGGAAAAAATTGTATGTTGCAGATTTTTCCTTCTTTGCCCTTGGAAAACTGATAGAGAGTCTTTTGTTTTGGGTCAGTTTGACCTAAATTGAAATATTTCAGTTTGCTGAACTGACCCAAAATATTTCACCTAGAATCCATTCAACATTAAAATGCATTTTTCTATGGTGGCACACTGCCTCATAAGAGTTTGAATATATGATGGCCCTTTTTTTGCCTATGGACCAGGCTCCTTGGCCAGATTACATTTCCCATGGAGCAACACAGCCTCTCCTCCCCATCCCCACTGACCTAGAGGCATAATGCATCAGGTATTTCCACATTAAAATTTTTCTGAAAGGTTTGTTCTGTGAAAAAAACTGGATATTTCAACTTTGTCCCAGTTCAAATGCTGAAATACTGGAATTGCCAGTGTGATGAAAATTCTGATTTTTTCCCCTCAATTCTAGTCACACATGAGCAAGAAAAACTAGCAAAGGGTAAAATTCTTTATATTCATACAAGCCGTGGGTCTAGCATCAACAATTAGATTTCCAAAATCAAAACATGACTATGAGGCTTCTGCAATAACAAAGCCAAGTCTGGGTTGCCCCACCTCTGCTTTTAAGATTAAATAGAGTAGGTAGATAGTGTCCCAGTATTACATTCTATCCAATCACCTTTTCTCCAGTTGCTGAACTGCATGGATAAGTTCAGGGAACTTTGTGCTGCAGATATAACCTGAAGTCATCAGTGACTATTATAAACTAAGCAAGTCTCCAAGCTAAAGCGGGAGGTGGAACATTAGAAAAGGTCTTTATTTGTGTTCTTATTTTAGTTGATTCCTCAGAATTGGTGAAGAGCTGTTGACTCCACCTATTGTTCTATGTCTGAGATTTGGATGACCTAATTCTGTGTCTGAACCATGCATAGACTTGTTTTTAGGAGTTCAGCATAATTCTGATAATTATCTTATTTAAGAAGCATAGCTTTTCTAAAACCTATGACCTCAGGAACAGTAAGGTGAAGCTAGCTTTGATCTCAGGCAGGACCAAAAAGGGGAGTAGTCAGGGGGCGGTGGCTAATAAGGGGGTAGGGATGTCAATAGAGGTTGAGGTGGTCAGAAGGTGGGGAAAGGGGGTTGATTGGGGACATGGATCCCTGGGGGACAGTCAGGAAGGAGAGGGGGGAGGTTGGATGGGGCAGCAGGGGGCAGTCAGAGGTAAGGGTTCCATGGGCAGTCAGGGGACAGGGAGAAAGACTGGTTGGATGGGGCAAGGGTCCCTGGAGGGGGCCGTTAGGAAGGAGAGGAGTTGGATGGGACAGCGGGGGATAGTTAAGGGGTGGGAGGTCCAGGAGTGGTCAGGGGACAGAGAGTGGAGGGGGATAGATGGGGTAGGGGGGGCTGTCAGGAAGGAGACAGGGGTTTGGATGGGGCTGAATCCTGGAGGGGCTGTCAGGGGCAAAAAGCGGGTGGGGGGGGTGAATAGAGGGGCAGGGGCTTTGCCACGCCTGCCTGTTTGGGGAGGCACAGCCTCCCCTAACCAGCCCTCCATACAATTTCGGAAACCCCATGTGGCCCTCAGGCCAAAAGGTTTGCCATCCCCTGTGTTAGAGCGAAAGGCACAAAAGGCTGGGAGTCTTATTGAAAAACTCAGGGAAATCATTTGAACGTCCCACTGAAGTTTTACCATTGGCTTCTGTGGGAGCACTACTAGATCCTTAACAATACACAGCCTTTTACAGTAGAAGAAAAGGTTGAATATACAAAAGACCTACATGTTATCTTAAATTGGCTGCTGCTGTTAAACTCTTGGCTACTACTAAAAAGTGTTGAAAAGGGGTATTGTTTTACATAATGAGGATTTAAAACCGTTAACAAACCATGCACAGGTGCCAGAAACTATTTGTCAGTCAGCTAAACAAAATATTAGAAGCTGCTGGGTAGGTTAATTCAGTGTCAGCAGCAGAACTGCCCAGTGAAATTGAGGGCATGAGAGAGATAAAAGAAGCAATGTTCTCAGGGGAGTCAGTTCTCAAATGTTACTTGCCCTCCAGGATTAAACCCACTATTGAAGAGTCGGAAGGAGACATGGGAAGAGTAAAGCAAATATTATACTCCGCAAACTATAGTTGCTCTTTGTCTAACCCTGAAGGCCCCCAAAGAAAGGTTTGTACCATTTCCTTATAGCTAGTTTAATGAACATTATTAATTTTGTTTTACTTTTGTTTGGTTATGCTGCGCTTTCAAAAGATACTATAACCAGGCATGTTCATGTTCAGCTGACTATCCACCATGGCTCCCAAATCTTTTTGAGTCACTGCTTCCCAGGATAGTGGCCTCCATCCTCTATATATGGGTTACAGTCTCTGTTCCTAGATTAATAGAATCATAGACTATCCGGGTTGGAAGGGCCCTCAGGAGATCATCAAGTCCAACTCCCTGCTCAAAGCAGGACCAATCCCCAATTAAATATTCCAACAGATTTTTGCCCCATATCACTAAATGGCCCCCTCAGGGATTAAACTCACAACCCTGGGTTTAGCAGGCTTTACATTTGACTGTGCTAAAATATGAAATATGAGCCACAAAGGAGTGAAATGAGGTAAATTTTATATCTCTGTAGTGGAGCATTCTACTGTGTTCACATTATCTTGCTCTGATTCTGTGGTTAACTCCAATTTTAAAAGCTCCTGGGAAAGTAATTACAATTTTTAATTTGATAAAATGTTCTTCTCTGTTCCCTTTTTTTCTTGACTCTTCTTCTCCCCACCTTTCACTCTGACTTACAATATTTCTGATGATGATATGGTCCCCCTGAGGATGATGTCACAATCATACCTCTCAACAATGAGCTCTTCATAGGACACAGGGATGATATGGGGGACCAAAGAAGGAAGAGAAGAGAGGGTAGCAGAAAAGCCTGGTCTAATACATTTGCAGCTATGAGACTATAATGTGCAATGTAAGAATTGTTTCTTTATGGAAAACAAAGTCAGAAAGCTAAAATTCATGGTGTGCCCGGATCTCAAACAAAGACAAAGCAGACTTGAGTGTTGGTTTTGGCTGGTATCGGTTGCTTTAGTATTTGACAATTTAGACACAACACAGAAGACCAGATGGGTTCCTGGGGAATAAGGTAAAAAGATAATATTGTATTAAGATGAGGGAGGGCTAACATTTTAAATATATTTTTCTAAAAGCAAGTTGTTTACTATTCAGGGCTCTAGCCAGCTGAAATTGAAATCGATGGGAGTAGGATTGGGTCCACAAAGAAATGGTTTTGTAAGGATAGGGGATTAAAACTGATAACAAGGTGCTAAAGAAAAGAGGGGAAAACATCTTAGAAGCCTGTAAAATTAAATAGCTTTTGGGGAAACATGTTTCTAAGGAGTCCTCGAATAAATAAGACATTTGAGAAGCAGATTAAATGCCAAGATTCTTGTATTGAACAACAGGTGCTGACGTGATCTAAATGAGGGACAGAATCTGGTATTAGACAACTGCTCTTAAACCTCTCTGAGTTAGACAAACTGTTCCTTTTTTTCAATTGACGGAGCATTTATCTA
The DNA here is from genome assembly GCA_032164245.1 of Sternotherus odoratus. Lineage (NCBI taxonomy): Eukaryota > Metazoa > Chordata > Testudines > Kinosternidae > Sternotherus > Sternotherus odoratus. The sequence continues at coordinate 22,420,968 of JAVMKO010000003.1, read as the reverse complement.
GAAAATCTGCAGTCCAGGGCCCAATTCTTCTTGCATACTTACTTCAGTGTAAAACTAGAACAACCATATGCATTGACATCAGCTTAGCTATTTTGGATTGATATACTGGTCTAAGTGAGAGAGAAGGTTAGCCACAGATTCTAATTCCATATTTGGCTATGAATTCATTGTAAATCCATTGAAGGCCAAGCATCCCTGTGTAGTGAATGAAAATATTAATTCATGTACATTATGCATATTAAAAGTGTAAGACATGGAAATACATGCATAGCTAGAAATATGTGACCTGAAAGACAAGCTCTGTCTTTAGAGGGGAGGAATGCTGGGAATTATCGATTATAAATTAGAGTCTTTTAGTTTGAGTTGGGATTTTGCTCACCTTCCAGGAAAGTCTAGTGACTCAGGTTTGGGTCCAAATTCTTGACATCTCTCTGTAAACGAATATGGTTATTGCCATATAGGAATCTGTGGCTGAGTGTTCTTAACCTTGCTTGTGCCCTTAAGAATTGTAACAGTTTTACTGTTGGAACAAGAAATGGGTCAACATCAGTATCTTTAATGTGAACCCCCTTTTAATGTTGTATTTGGAGGAATTCAGGTTCAAATCCTGGGACACAAACCAGTGTCACTACCACTCTTATCACCTTCAACAATAAATCTTGGGGAACAGCAGCATTACAGAGTCAACTGATTTACTATCTGGCAGTGGATTGTTTGTGGTCTAAGGGCCAGACACGTATACTCTCACTCAAACAGATAGCAAAATAGCTTGCTACTCATGCAATCTTGTTGAAACAAGTGGGACTACTTGTTCAATAAGGTATTATGCAACACGAGTAAGGGCATCAGAATCTGACCCTAAGTTACTGGAGAATTTGTCACACAGGGGTAGCCTGAAAAGTCCAGAACAATCAGGACAAGGGACTGTTTAAAAGAACAGAAAACAGTAGGTTGAAGAACCAGGATGCTGTTCTGCTGTTAATGTAAATTTAGAGCTGCTTTGCAAGCACTTGGCTGTCTCTACAATATTATATTTGCATCCAGACTATATTTTCTGTAAAGAGTAAGAAGTGCAAATATTACAGAGCACATCATCGTAATGGTGTAATGATTGGCCCGTGTTCAAAAAGGTGGAAGTCACAGTCGGGTTATCCCAGGCCAAGCAGCATATGGCTAGACATGTTAAGTATTTGAGCACATAATTCCATAATTCCCAAAGCTGGAATTCCAGAAATTAAAGGGAAATAGATCAATGAGGGAGAGAGCAAGCACAGAGAGTAAGGAAGAGACAGAGGATAAGAGGTCATACAGAGATGAGAAGAGTAACATAATTGTGTGTAGCAAAAGATAGCAGAGAAGAAGGAGAAAGGAGCAGTGAATTGAGATCATGAAAGGGCAGAAGTTTTGCTGAACTACATCCTGGTGGAAGCTATAGGATTGGAAGACGAGCAACAATCATGAGCTTTGAGACATAGAGTCGTTACATGATGTCCATCCACTCAAAGGACAGGACAATAATGGATTAGATTCTAGTCAGTGGTCGCCAACCTTTCGGACTCACAGACCACTAAACTCACAATTTTGAATCCCGCAGACCACTAACATGATTTTTTTTAAAAGGTACAAACATCTATAAAATAAAGATCATAAAAGTTCCATTTTATTAATATGAAATGCACTTGTTTAATTATAACAAAATTATTAAAGCTTGTTTAATTATAACAAAATTATTATTGTGATATTTGTTGCTGCTTGTTTGAAATAAGTTTATGGATTCTTGGCCCCAATGACGTCACTGCAACATGGAGAGCCGTTTGTATTTCAAGCCAACAGCGGTACTTGTTTTTGATTGCCGTAACAGATGAGAATGTCTTTTCACACAAATAGGTTGTTGCAAATGGAATCAAAATTTTGATGGCTTTTTCACTCAGCACTGGGTACTCACTTTTTACGGAGAGCCAAAAATGATGTCTTGATGAGGACGAGTGGAATTTAGCTTTGAGACTGTCGTCGGATGATAGATCGATTAGGCTTTCTTTTTCTTTCATGCTCAAATTGCTATCTTCAATTTTTGCCGAAAATGGATCCATTACCCACATATTGCCATGTCTGGGGTCCTCTTCCTTTGGGTAATAACAGCCAAAAGATTCTGTGAGCGACCATAAGTGCTGTTGAACAATGGTTATTACCTGTCGGTTGACATCCTCTTCTTTCATATACTCATCAAGATTCGGGAACATTTGCAGATCTTCTTTAGCCAACCACATTTGCCACAGCAATATTTTCTTTTGAAATGCATCCATTTTACCTTGCAGTGTGAACACGTCCGTAAGCTGTCCTTGCAAGGATGTGTTTAGCTCATTTAACGGTGAAAAAATATCTGCAAGGTATGCAAGCTTGGCTAGCCAATCATTGTCGGACAAGAGATCTTGGAATTTCGAATTATTTTGCTGCTGGAAGAATAACTTGACTTCTTGGCGCAGGTCAAACAATCGGGTTAGTATTTTGCCCCTCGACAGCCATATCACCTCAGCGTGAAGATGAGTATATTGAGAGCCCATTTCTTCACAAAGTGCCTCAAATATTCGAGAATTGAGCGCTTTGTGCCGAATTTCATTTACAATTTTAATTACATCAAAGAGTACTTCGTGCAGTTCTGGAGACATTCTTTTTGCTGCAAGTTGCTCACGATGTATAATACAATGAGTAAACAAGATGTCTGGGTGTCCAACATCTTTCACTTTTGTAACAACTCCGGAACGATGCCCGGTCATGCTTGTGGCACCATCTGTGCATATCCCAACACATTTCTTCCATTCAACATCGTGTCTCAGGAAATAACCATTAACTGCATCGAAAATCTCAGAGCCGGTTGTTCTACCCGGCAAGTTGAGCGAACAGAGGAGTTCTTCCTTTAGCTCTCCTTGACACTCAAACCTCACAAAACAAAGGAGAACTGCCTTGTTAGTTATGTCTGTTGATTCGTCAAGTTGAATTGAATAAAATGTTGAATTTTTCACCATTTCAATCACTTGATTTTCAATATCTTCGGCCATGTCTTCAATTCTGCGCTTCACAGTGTTAGCGGACATAGGAATTACTTTCAGTTTCTGTACAGCCTGTTTTCCCAAAACCTCTTCACAGGCTTGTAACAAGTAAGGCTTAATTAATTCTTCTCCAATCGTATACGGCTGTCTACTTTTTGCGATTTGAAGTGCTATCAAATAAGAAGCCTTTACTAGGGACTTATCTTCCTAAAAATTGCAAATAGTGTCCAAATTTCTCCAGGGACCACCAAAATTTTCTCACGGACCATCAGTGGTCCACGGACCACTGGTTGGCAACCGCTGTGATACAGCAGAGTGGAGACCAGAATCTTATCACATCTATGTCAGTGTTGGAATTATGTTCTGGTATGTCTCAAGGCCTGGGATGACTACTGTCTATTGGTAAAGCATTGGATAAGAGTGGGAAACAAAACCAAAAGGACTAAGAGTTAACTTCAGAGAGCAATGTTACATTGAATGAATAACCTTGATAGCTGTTCCGTTGTGTGAACTGTTATTCGTTTTGGTTTTTAACAAAGACCTAACCAATGACATAGTTTTAATTTTGGAAGTGCAGGAGCAGGAAATAAACAAGAGTTTGAGGGAGTCGGGAAGACTACACCGAGTCCAGTGACATCCAGCAATTAAACTTTGGCGGTGAGCTGTAGGAGCACTAGCATCACAACTCCCGCAGGATTAACAAAGGTGGGGAATGGATTAGTGGAAAGAGAAAGATGTGCTACCAGAGATGATGAGTCTGATGAAGGGATTAGAATTTGAAACCTTTAGCAGGAGGGGTTAAGGAGAGAGAGCAGGCAGGTAAACAGTGAGGTGGCAAAGTTTGCAGATGATACTAAACTGCTCAAGATAGTTAAGACCAAAGCAGACTGTGAAGAACTTCAAAAAGATCTCACAAAACTAAGTGTTTGGGCGACAAAATGGCAAATGAAATTTAATGTGGATAAATGTAAAGTAATGTACATTGGAAAAATAACCTCAACCCCAATATAATGGGGGCTAATTTAGCTACAACTAATCAGGAAAAAGATTGTGGAGTCATCGTGGATAGTTCTCTGAAGACATCCACACAGTGTGCAGCAGCAGTCAAAAAAGCAAACAGGGTGGTGGGAATCATTAAAAAAGGGATAGAGAATAAAATGGAGAATATCTTATTGCCCTTATATAAATCCATGGTTCATCCACATCTTGAATACTGCATACAGATATGGTCTCCTCATTTCAAAAAAGATATACTGGCATTGGAAAAGGTTCAGAGAAGGGTGACTAAAATGATTAGGGATTTGGAACAGGTCCCATATGAGGAGAGATTAAAAAGGTGAGGATTTTTCAGCTTGGAAAAGAGAATACTAAGGGAGATATGATAGAGGTATATCAAATCATGAGTGGTGTGGAGAAAGTGAATAGGGAAAAGTTATTTACTTGTTCCCATAATATAAGAACTAGAGGCCATTAAATGAAATTAATGGGCAGCAGGTTTAAAACAAATAAAAGGAAGTCCCACAAAGCACAGTCGATCTGTGGAATTTCTTGCCAGAGGAGGTTGTGAAGGCTAGGACTAAAACAGGGTTTAAAAAAGAACTGGATAAATATATGGAGGTTAGGCCTTTCCCCCTAGAACATCAATGATGTCGTCCACTGGTGGTCCAAGGCCTTTGTGGTGGTCCACATAGAGTTGGCTGGTCATGTGGTGGGGCTGAGTCTCTTCTACATTTCCAGCTGATAAACTGTATTACAAAACCCCTACAAGCAACTGCGGTCATTGCCGCAGAGATGTTATTTGATCATGAATGGGAAAGAAAGTCCCTTGCATGATCATAAATAGGAGATCCACGAGGTTATCTCTGAATGTTGTCTACACTTTGTAAAAGTTTGAGGACCTCATCCTAGAGGCCTTATAAGACTTCTGAGTCCTTCCAGTTCAAAATTCTTCCTGACTTCAGACCCATTAAGGTAAGCTTGTAAAAAACACTCTGAAATTATCTTGCTTTCTCTCCAAAGATCTTGGAGCACTTAGTAAACATAATGAATTAAGTCTCCCCATGTTTCTCTGAAGCAACTATTAGTAATATCTCCATTCCACAGATGGGAAAATGGAGACACAGAGATCTATAAGTGCCTTGTTGATAGTCACAGAGCAGTCTATAAAAAGAACAGGAGTATTTGTGGCACCTTAGAGACTAACACGTTTGTTAATCTCTAAAGTGCCACAAATACTCCTGTTCTTTTTACAGATACAGACTAATAGGGCTGCTACTCTGAAATCTGCCACTATGAGAGAGAAACCTGTCACTATGAGAGAAGTCTATGGCAGTTGCAGGAATAGAATACAGATTGCTGACACTCTCTCCTGTGCTTTAGCCACAAGACTCCTTCCCCTCAAAAAAGATCTTTAGAGGTTGCATTCCTGAGGTCCTTGGTGGTGATAAGAGTCTGTATTTGGTACACAGAAAAGAACACTGAAAATTCTATCCCATGTTCCTCTGCTGACTGCCATTCCCTAGTTCCTTCTCCTCTCTCTGTCCCCATCTCCCTTTTCCTTTCCTCATACATACAATTTCCTTTGTGACCCCTTCATTCCCTCTCTGCCCAATCCTGTCTGGCTCCCCCTCAGCCTAGCAATTTGTGTTCCTGCCCTGCCTTCCTCTGAGCACTGCTCCTTGCATGATTTGCATCTTTGTGTCACAGAACTATGAAGATTAATTTAGCAGAGGGGTGATGAAGTAGCACACCCATGGGTTGTGAGCAGCTCTCCTACTGAAGGGAGGTGGGAAAAAAAGTGCCATAAAAGCTGGGATAGATTCACGTGTCCAGCTGAGATCATCCGGAGAAAGGATCTGGCCATGGTTTCATCAGTGAGTGGTATCAGAGGGGTATCTGTGTTAGTCTGGATAAGCTTTGCCCAGGAAAGCTTAGGCTCCTAAACATCTGTTAGTCTATAAGGTGCTACAAGACTCTTTGTCGCTTTTATTAGTGAGTGTTACTGGGGTGAGAGTGAGATCAGTGTATCACACAGCATGGATCTCCAATGGACCCCCCCCACTACCCTACTGAAGCAGTTAGACATTGTGCAAAATACTTTTACTCTATGGCTAAACCCCGCCACTTGCTGCAACTTCGGCTTTGCCCTCTGCCCCATAACCCTCCCTCCCCTTCTCATATCCGCTGGGGACAGACTCCGTTTACATGACACATCCCCGCCGCACAAACTCCCCAACCCATGTAAACAACGCGCCGACTCCGGCTGATGTTTCGCCACCCACCCAGCTGTTTACAACCCATGTAAACAACCCATGTAAACAACGCGCCGACTCTGGCTGATGTTTCGCCACCCACCCAGCTGTGTTGGGCTGAGCCCAGGCAGCCTCCTGATTGGCCGGCGGGATCACCTCAGTTCTCCGCCTCCGAGCGCTGAGTCACAATGGGAGAGGCGGAGGCAAGCCTGGGAGCGCGGGGCCCCGTCAGGGGGACTCCAGACGGCGGCCTCCCTGAGCCATGGAGGGCCGGGGAGGGGGAAGGCGGGGTGAGACCAGGGCGTGCTGACGTAACGCTGCTAGAAAGCACCCAGTGTAACCCGTTTACAGGCTGGATCCCTCAAACCGCCCCCCCCGCCCCCGCACAGACGTGCCCTGGTTCCCAGAGGAGCGCGGTGTGACTCCAGATCGTGTCTCTCGCACTAACAGAAGTTGGTCCAGTCAAAGCTATTATCTCCCACCCGCTCTGTCTCTTGTGATTCCCAGCGCTAGTCCTGCGGGTGGAAGACTAGCAGGATTGGGCCCTAAATCCGGTCACTTTGGCAGGGACGTCATATGATGAGCAACTGCTTTTGCAACAGAGGAACGTCCTTCCCCGGTCAAAAATCCCCTTCAAGCCTTCCCCAGGTTTCTGATACAGAGCTTGATCTCCCCCCTCCCCCCTCCCGTTTAATTAATGTCCCGGCCTGTTCGCTTGCTAGTTGCTTTTATGGCTGGTCTGTCCAGGACTGTCAGATGAGGGTGAATTGTAATTTGGGCTTTTTCTCTCCTTTATTTTTTTAATGTCTGGCCAATGCATAAAATTAAGGCCCTCAGGTGTTTTGCACAGAATGTAACTTTTATTATAAAATATTTGGCCAAAGATGTCCCCGATATAACTGGTAGGATTTCAGAGTAATGCCTGTAGACGTCTGTCTAATTTCTAATGAACCCTATTACATTACGACTTTTCCAGCAGGGGAGGCAAATTTGAAATGCACCCCACACACCAAGATCTGTCTGCACCGAATTGTAAGATTTTTGTTTTAAAGAATGAACATTAAAACCCCACAGGGGCAGAGTTTCCTTACCGAAAGCCTGATCCAAAACCCATAAGTCAACGAGAAAAGTCACTGACTTCAGGGAGCTTTGGATCAGCCCCCAAATGGCTTATCTGGTAGGATGCTGACTCCCTCCTATGAGAGGCTGGGTTGCTTTAATTCCCAGTGAAGTCAGTGGGTGTTTGGGAGACCAGGTGAGTGAGGGAATATCTTTTATTGGACCAACTTCTGTCAGTCAGAGAGACAAGCTTGCTAGCCACACAGAGCGCTGTGTCTTTCTTGTCTCTTTAATATCCTGGGACCCATAGGGCTAAATCTCCACTGCATAGCAATGGGTGTTGGGGACATTCACAGGATCAGGCCCTAAGCGACTGGCACTTGATAGGTCTGCTGCAGTGTAGGCTGAAGGCTGCTGTTCTGAGGCTTTCCCGGAGTCCCCTTTCGTCCCCCCACCTACCCATGTCTGTATCTTCTGGGTCCCTCCTCTAGGGCGGGCACCTGACAGCCAGTGAGGACAATTGACATCTCTGCAGCAAGCTGTTTGCACACAAAGGCCAGTCCCAGGACCAGGCAGTAAGTAACTGAGCTTTCTCTTAGAGCGATAAGGTGGGTTGGATAATATCAGTTAGCGGACTAACTTTGTTGGAGAGAGACAAGCTTTGGAGCTTACCCAGTGCTTCCTCTTGTTATTCTTCCCTACCTCCTTCTTTGCCCTAGAGGAGAATGAGGGGGTTGGGTATATGTCAAGCCTTTTTGCCTTTCTGTGGTCCTGGGGGCTGTTGATGCTTTCTGTTTGGGTGTGTGTGTGGGGGGAGGGGGGGGAGGGGGGAGGCATGGCAAATTGATGATAAAAGGAGGAATTTGGGAGTTTATAAAACAAAAGGAGGATTTGGGGGTGGGGGCAATGTGAAAGAAAGAGCTGGGTTTCTAACTGCTTTGGGGTATATGATCGGTACCCACTGAAATCCTGAGCTTTAAGCTGGCATCACCAGGAAGGCGTTTCATCCTCCTCTGGCATGTGGTGCCATGACCTTGGGGGGCCCTTCTGCTTGGATTCAGATCTGTGTCTTGGAAGGTCTGAACTGTCTGGAGTATGAGCTTTTTCCTCTTAATTCCGAGTCTGGTTTTAGTAACAATGTAAATTAAAATAATAATTCTGTTGAATAAATGATATTGCTTACTTTTCTCCTGCTAAATTCTGTTTTCAGGTTCATCTGGGTTTTTAATTTTAAATTGGCTTGCTGGAACCATCAGTGCTAAGCGTTAGAAAGTGCCCCACCAGATCCCCAAAAGGCTAGGATGAGAAATCCTCTTTCCTATCTGTCTCAGTCAAAAAATGGGAGGAGAGGAGAGAGCTGGGTTTCTTTCTTTAGTTGTTTATCTCTGTAAAGTGTATCCTACACCCCTATAGATAACTGTGACCTGAGCAGAAAGCTAGGAGTTAGGAGATATGGAGTCTGTTCCCAACTCTGCTGCTGACTAACTGTGACCTTGGGCAAGTCAGTTCACCCCTCTGTGCTTCACTTTTCAGATATGTATCTTTGAGATCTACTGAAGAAACTTGCTACATTAATGTTACTAAACTACATCCCAGCTTTATCTGAGAGGGGAAGAGGAAAGGGGGATAACCAGGCCAGGCAGATATTTAAGGTTACAGTGAAAGCTGGTTAGAGGGTAGTGAAATTTTATGTGTAAAACTTAACTTTTTTTGTTTTGCATTGTTTTCCCTCTGTAACAACTAGCAGTTGTTTTGAGCAATAGATCCTCTGTGTCTTTTAAGAAAAGGGTTTTAAACTTTCATTATGTACTTTAATTCAAGGTTTTATTCAAACATCATTATATTCACCCTCATAGTTGAGACTGTACTTCGGTGAGAAGAATTTGTTTTGTGTTTTGAAGAAATGCTATATTTTGTAAAAATTATATTTTTATCATAAGACAAGAATGTGCTTCACTACTATGTAGTAGCCTGTCTAATAATACTTGGATAACCAAGATGATGTTTTTACCACTGGCATGTGATAAACTTTAACTTCTATGCTTTGGAATTGATTTTCTCTTTCATATGTAAACTCATTGACCTGCCAACAGATGCCTTAACCTCCAGATTGTTCTGTTTTGTTGTTGTTCGCTTGCTTGTTTTCACCACCATGGCAGAAAATATATATGTCAGCAACTTTTAAGTAGCTGTAGATAGGGATTTGTCATTGTCAGCATTTCAATAATAAAGTCAGATGGAATTTTTTGCTTACTTTAAAACTGACAAATTCCTGGAGTGAATTTAAAAATGAAAATCAAGTAAAAGATAATCCCCAGCAAAATTATTTGACAATCTCAAGGGTAAGACTGAGACTAATAAAATCAATGCAACACTAATAGATTAGATCTCGAATAGCTTTGTTTCAAACTAAAATCTTCATGTTATTAGTCCAGGATGTTGCCTACATGGCCACATCTGCTTTCTTGACTCATGTGAGTACCCCATTCACTTCAGTGTGATATTGGGTTGTCAGGAAGAAGAACAGGATTTGATCCTAGCCTCTTTTTCATACATCATGTGTGTATGCTGTGTAGGTGTGTGCGTGTATATGCACACACACAAAATGATGATCTGAACAGCTCAAAATATAATAAGGGCTTGATTTGAAACTCTTGAAATCCAAAAAAGTCAAAGGCTACAAGACAAATCTCACTTTGTATTATTATAAACCATACAACTTAATTGAAAGAAAGGGACACTAGGCCACAGATTGGTCCCAGCTCACAGTTGAATATGCCTCTATTCTTGAATCACCGGACCACATCCTGCATTAACTTACCTACCTAAAACTCCTTTGACTTCAGTGGAATAGCCTGTCTCAGCACCAAAATATAGCCTGCTGTATTTTCTCCAGGTATTTTAAAAGTTTCTAAATCTCACATACCAATTTGTGCTTTGCTGTGTATCTATTGCATTTATTTTGAACCCATCGGTAAAGTATGTGAGCACCTTCTCTGGCATGTGGTCCTCACAACAGCCCTGTGAAAAAGGGAAATATCCATATTGATGCTCATTTTACAGATAGGAAACTGAGGCACAGAGAGATTAAGTGCCTAAGGCCCTGTGGTAAAGGAGGCAGTTGAACCTGGGTCGTTCCACAACATGCCAACCACTGACCATCCTTCCTGCCACAGCAAATGAGGATTCATCACTAGCGAACTTGTGCTCTCCAATCTGATTGAGCTCGCTTTTTTTGATTTAAAGTGCTTTTATAAACATCTAAACATAGTACTGCATTTTATATATAACGTCAACATTTTCAAACTGAGGGACTTCCTGGGCTTTTGGAGTGACAGATGCTGAAAGTGATGGCAACTCTATACAAGCTAAAGGGCATTTTTACAATGATTAATTACAGTAGTTCTCAAAGTTCATTGCATCATGACCCCCTTCTGACAACAAAAATTACTATACAACCCCAGGAGTGGGGACCGGAGACGAAGCCCATCTAAGGTAGGGTGTGTGTGTGTGTGTTGGGGCAAAGCTGAAGCCCAAGGGCTTCTGCCCTGAGTGGGAGGCATATAACCTCAGCCCTCAGTGGTGGGGTTTGGGCATCAAACTTGCTAGGGCCTTTGGCCAACACCAACCTTGGCAACTGCATTAAAATGGGGTCGCAACCCACTTTTGGGTCTCGACCCACAGTTTGTGTAAGATAAAGAAATACAAGTATTTGAACAAAGGCATTCTTGTTTGATACGTGCTTGGGTAACACCAACAGACCCCTGTTGGGGGCTTGAACCTGGGACTTCAGTGCATGTGCCTCTACTGTATGAGTTAAAGGCCAACTGGCTGTTAGCTAAGGCTGTAGAGCAGACTCGTTAATCTCTTTCTCTCTCTCCAGGTGGTCTCAGTACCACTAGATGGGCCAGAACACCACACCCAGAGGGTGTGTGGGTTACACTTGCATTTCAAACATGGAAATGCAGACGTGAACTGAGACCTTTACTAGGGCTGAACTGCAGAATATTTCTGATATTTGAAAAATAATGGTAGGGCCTCATACATTAACAGAGGGCAGGTTACTAGCACCTGGTAGACAAACACAACAGAAGTGTGTGGGTGTGGTAGGGCCATGTTTCAGCAGCTAGAAGGCTGGTGGGCCTGATTTTTCTCCTAAGCTGATGCCCCTGGACCATGTGGGGGAGGTCTTTAGTATTGGTTTTGGCTAAGAGGTGTGTGATTAAAATATGATATAATTAAGCCATATTTTAATATCCCAGCCTTTCTTGTTGCTTTTCTTTCTTAATCTTATTTACAGAATAGTCTAAAGCAAACTTCTTTTGACTGTCATGTTGTCAATGAGATGAATTTTGAAATGCCAGGCATACCGTACATGGAGCTTATCAGGTCATATCATTGTGGCCTAGATAGGTTATTTCTGAATAGGTGAGTGAGTGATCCATGACTTCAAACAGGTGGAGTTTCCTCCTTAATCTACACTTGGGTTGGTGGCAGCAGAGTTTTTCCTCTTCTTCCTTATGATGATACCAGGAAGTTTAGTCCCCGCCCTCAAATGAGCATATCACTTGTCATCTGTGGAGGCCAGAGCTGTTTGCTTGGGGGAACCTGTGTATCTGCACTGATATTCAACCTAGCCCAACTTTCCACAGCCTTTTTTGCCACTGGTTCCTCTGTTATTTTCTGCCCTCCTCACCCTGGAATAGCCCTGTAGGAGTATTTTACATCACAGAGGGTGAAAACAAGTCAGTTAACATGGACACTATCAACATGATTGATCTCCTGAATACCCAGTTCATTGGGGGGGGGGGGGGGAATGCTGCAGAGAGCAGATCTATATCTAGCTGTGCCCTGTGGACTCTGACTCCTGTGGAACCATCACAGAGACCCTTTGTGAGAGAAAGGGGCAATGAGAGTGTGAAGGTGACCCAGCATATTGGACAGTCCCTATCCAGATACACACCGCCTTTGGGTCCCCTCCACCACTATGGGAAGAGGGAACAACGTGGCTTATGATGATCAAGAGTTTAAAAATTAACACATTTGGTAGGAACGTCAAATACATGTGACCATCCACTTCATCGAGCTCTCATCCCTCTCTTTCCTTACGAAAGAACCTCATGGCATTTCTAGGACTGTATACTTAATAGTTATGGTCTTTTCAGCATAATACATGAGCATTTTCACAATCTTCAGTGCACTGTGTTTATTATCATAACACTTCTATGAAAGAGGAAGTGCTATCACCCCCATTATACAGATGGGGAACTGAGGCAGAGAGAGACTAAATGCTTTAGCAAGGGTCATGTAGGAAGCCTGTGTTAGATCAGAGTCTTAAACCCATAAATCCTAAGTCCTAGGCTGGTGCCCTAACCATTGGGGCATCTTTCCTTCTTCAGGAAAGGTTGGATCTAGGCTTTTGGTTTGGTTTTATCTTAGAGCTAAGCCCAAGGAATGACCGGTGAATCTGGATATTAAATCTGATCAACAGCTCAGGAGTGGGTGTTCACCACTGGGTACCTGGCTTGGACCCATCTCTAGTGCTCAACAAATATAAAGGACAAGATTTTCAGAAGTGACATGTGATTTTGGGTGCCTTCGTTTTTGAATCCTCTACTTGAGATGACAGCCAGCCTAATAGTTAGAAAGTGTTGGCTTTTTCGAAATGCCTTCAGTTGAGCACCCAAAAATCACTAGTTTCTTCTGAAAATCTTGGGCATACGTTTTAGGGTTTTGTATTTCAATGACAGAGTGGTACATCCAGTTTTTGAAAATTAAAGCAATGATTTTTCATGGGATACTTCAATCTAATAAGTCAGTCATTATTGTGGTTCATGTTCAGACATGTAGCATTAATCTTAATTTTGCAAATAGCCATCCAAAAAAATTTCATCCAAAGTATATTCTTTCCTTCAGCATGCTTTTAGCATAAATCTTTTCAAAATGTACAATCTTCTAAGGCTTTTTTCTTGGCAAAGAATAAGCCTTAGAAGAATGTCATAAAGTACTATAGAAGGAGTTAGTGTTTAATAATGCAAACAGCATTGAACTCTTAGACACCAGAAAAAAAATCAATAATAAGAGGATACTGGCAATTAGAACTCATTTTACAAGTTTTAATATGATACATTGTGGGCAAAACTCTCCATCCCGTTTCCGTAGTGTGAATGACGAGTAACTCATGGAGTCTGGAGGGGCCAAAATGTGGTTTTAGGATGCAACAGTTACTCTTCCTGGTTTTCCATCCTTGCAACTGAGACCAATGGGCAGAGCCTTAGCTGCAATTGTCACAGCTCCTGTGACTTAAATGGAGCTATGACAATTTACACCAGCTGAGGATCTGTCCTCAGGTTTTGGCCCCTTCCAGCATTGCACTGGTTTAGTGAAAACTTCCCACTTATTAAAGGGATAGTATACATTATTATTAACTATTATTTGTATTGTTAGTGTCTAGGGATCCCATTCGTGGGCGAGGGTTCCACTGTTCTAGGTGCTGAACACATATAGCAAAAAAGCATCTCTGTAGATGTGTTTTTTATTGAGCTTTTGGTTTGCCTTGCATTTTACCATGCCTCAGATCATCTTCTAGGAGCCTGCCAGGCAACTCTAAGTGCAACATATTTCTGACCCAGGAGTGCAGAGGGTTACAGAATCTTCTGATTCTGCTTTGTATATTCAGGTTCATCAATATAATTGTGAAATGTATGTACAGATACTATGTAAGGAGTTATGTACTCCTTATATACTGAAAAATATGTAATTGAAGCCTATGTCAAGGTATTAGTCACCAAAAAAAAACAGGTTTTCTGTCTGACAAGATTTTTAGCCATCTATCTGTTTATGTGTAAATATATTGCCTTATCCACAATTGGTACCTTATCACCAGTCTGAACTGAATGCAAATGAAGAATTGTAAAAAGGAATGTAGCGAGGCGAAGAGTCACCAGTGCAGTGCCTCCTGCTGGTCGTCCAGGGTATTAGCTCTTCAGCGCTCAGAGTGCCCTCTGCAGGCTGGTGTCTCGCCTGCTGCTGGCCCCTGTGTCCCTCCTGGACCCTGGTGCCCTTTGCCCTGGGGTTCTGCCCCAGCAGTGCCCCTACACTCTGGTTCTCCCCTCTAAATCCACCTTGCCTCAGTGGCTACTGCCAGTCACCATCTAGCCCCCGCTCATCAGGCCCGGCGACAGAAATTTTGGGGTCCGTTACTCTGATCGTTTGTGGGCCCTCTGCCCCCCCCCCAGCTGGTCTCCTGCCACCCGCGCTGCTCCAGACGCGACTCGCTGGGAGGGGAAGATGGAGCAACGCGCCCCCAGCCCTCAGGGAGACGCTCTGCGGCAGCGCCGCGCCTGCGCACTCCCACCGCCACGTTGGCTAGCTATGACATGGAGGCCCCCTTAAGTCCGGGCCCGGTACAGCTGTACCCGTAGTCCCCCCTTGTCGCCGGGCCTGAGCCCATGGGCAGGAGTCAGCACTTGCTCAAGGGCCAGCAGAGTGTGGACTGAAGGCCCACAGACAGTAAGCACCATCGCAAACCTCAGTCCCTTCCCCTCCAAGTGCCAAGCTTGCCTTTTCAACCTGCAGTCCCTAGCATAACCACAGCAGCTTGTACCTTGGGCAGATTTCCATCCTTGATGCTACAACAACCACCCTGCTAAGTGTCAAATCCATGGGTGTAGGACACCTTGGAACAAAAAAAAAAGGACTCAAGAATTTTTGTATGTGGTCAAGAATAACAACTTTTCCCCAGCTTTGTTTTCTGAAGAGCGGGCACCTGTCAGGCTGAAATACCCCTTTGCCCCTCCCAGCATAACCCCCACCAGCATGGCCAGCGTCAGGCCAAACAAGTGAAAGTCTGACAACATCAGCCGCTGGAGACCAGTCTCCATGCGCTCCTGCTCTTCAGTTTTGGTCCAAGCGGCTCGCCATAGCGGCAGGGTAAGGGGACGTTCGGCCCGCGGGTTCGCTAAGACCGCTCAATACACGGAAGGGCGGAAGTGAGGAAAAGACATCCGCTTCTGTCTCTTCTCGCGATAACAGCGAGTAGCTCCGCCCCTTGCGCCCGGCTGCGAAGGGGCGGTCCCAACTTTGATTGGACAGCCGGGTGTTACACAGTGACGTAGGGGGCCCCCCAGGCAGCGGGCAGTGGCAAGATGGCGGCTGCAGCAGGGGCACTGAGGAGGCTGGTGCGACGCGGGCCCCAGCAGGTAGGGCCGGGCTGGCTTCCCGGGGACATGGGTGCCCCCTTAAGTCCGGGGCCCAGTACAGCTGTCCCCCCCCTTGTCGCCAGGCCTGCCGCTCATTGAGGCAGACTGCAGTCTGTAACGCCACTCATCATTGGCAAGGGGCAGGACCTGTTGCCTTTGCCTATCCTCGGACTGCCTCTCTGTAGCCCCAGTACCTTTTGGCTTTAAACAAGGCCTGCAGCCTGCGGGTTTCCAGGCTGATAGTGTAGCTACATGTTGTTGTCCCAAGGTAAAATCTGCTTGTACATTCTAGTTCAGCACAAAGAACAAAACAATAGCAATTGGGAAATTCTAACAGAAGCAGTGTAGGTAGTTGGCATAATTTCTCTTTGATTTTTTAAATGAGCTTGGAGCAGAATGGCTTTATATTTTCCCAGTAGCAACAATATTTTCATAGGGTATGGCATCCACTACCATACAGACAAAGATTATGTCTTTGCACAGTGTGTTCTTGTGGAGGTCAGAGGGCCACTAAATTCAGTGTAAGAAATTTTAAGGATTATATCCCCCGAGCTGAAGTTGTTTATTCTTGGAATTGCGGCCTGGATAGCAAGTAAAAGACTTCTTGTAGCAACTGGAACAAAACACATTGCCAAGCCCACATGCAGCCTCCTTGGGAATTGAGGAATGTTTCCTGGAATGCTGACATTCTTTTGAACTGACCCTGGACCCAGAATATAAACTCTCAGACCTCTGTAGGCGCTGAACAATTCAATCTTTGATTGTATTGCTCTTTAAAAATTAAATGTGGTTGGGAATCTCAGTCAGAATTCTGAATTACTTCATGCTGTAAGTAGCCTTTCATGCCCTGAAAGTACAACCACTAAAGCATTTTTAGAAGTTTGAAGCAATCCCAAAACCTTTCCATAGTTTTCATCAGCTCTGTTTTGTGGCCAGCAGTTTAAAAAGTATCAGATCCAGTTTTCCTGGACTTCATTTCGGAAATGAATGTGGATGTATGAAAATACACATAAAGACAGAATAGGGAATGTTGTGCATTAAACAAATGAACAAAACACTGCAGGCAAAGGCATTAATGAGGGGCTACAGTCATCTGAGCTGGAGCAGAGGGGTGCAAACTGCACCTTGACTCTCTGCACTCTCCGAAGGCTTCATCCTGAGGACAGGCAGTATTGCTGTGATTTCTCCTGGGTGAGGGCAACTTTAAAATCTTCTCATGACTGCTTAGGAGCCCCATTGGTGTAAGTTATGGAGGGGATGCACCGAATCAGCACATCCCCTGTCCTCTTCCCTGGCTGGCATCATTGGGACTGTGCTGCCCCCTCTCCCCACAACGTCCCTCTCACATGAAGAGAGTTTGTGGCTTCTTTGAACCACTCACCAATTAGACATTCTGTTGTTGCAGGACTCTGCCAGGTTCTATGGCAGCATCAGGCATAGACTGGGGTGAATCAGGGACATGATGTGCTGGGCCCAATTGAAAGAATCTTTAAATTTGTTTGAGCTAAAAATAAAATTTGTTTTTTTAATTTAAAAAAGAATCCCCAAGTAGAAACAACAGTTATATTCCCAAAGCAGCAGTCCCAGAGCTCTAGCTGCACTAGGATATTGCTGCCCATTAAAGGTGCATTCAACCATTTGCCTATGTAATGAAAGAGCCCATAAGGGAGAGTGGTTTGACCCCTTTCTGGACAGTAGAAGGTTTTACTCCCATGCACCAGTTAGTGAATATTTCTTGTTAAATGAGTTAATCAGGAACGTGTTTTCTAAATACAATTTGTTCCTTGGATTTCAAAGAATAAATAATGAACAGGAAACATTTCAGATTCATGGAGATTAGTGAGCTGTCTGCATATGGTTTATACCTCTTTCAGCTAACTCAAAGCTCCAATGGCCAGTCTAGCATTCATTGGCACACCATGTGGATTTGTGCTCCTCTCTGAAAATTTTCAGCCATGACCCCATTACTTAATTACAACTATCCAAATATTATTAATTATACTATATTAGTGCTCAAGTTCCCCAAACTTCCCATTATAAGATCCTGTTTTCAGTTGCTTACAACTTTGCCAGATTTTAACCTTTTGGGACAAGATTTTTTATGCTGGATATCAGCCTCGGGCTGATATTATAGATGAAATACTTCAGCCATTTCCAAGAATGAAGTTAGTGAAAAATACACTGTTAAAAATGCTGACAACCAATGCTGAAAACAAAAGGAAGTGATGTAGTGGAGGAGGAATATGAAACAAAAAAAACTTCTCAATTTACATACAGTTGATGCAACATTTGTGAGTTGCTGAATCTCAAAGTCTGACTGTGGTTTAGAACACAGCTGTTCTCTGGAGTTTTGGAAGTAGTTATAACTCTTTGAGTTATGAGCTGCACTTTATTTTTTTTGCCTTCTAGTGTCTGTTCAAAAATATAACTGTTGTAAATAAATTAGACTGGGTATTCTCATACAAGTAACCCATTGCTGGAATGTAAAGGTTTCTGTATTGTTCAGAAGTCTTGACAATATCATAGATGGTGTTGACTACATGTATCTTCTGTATGCTTCTTTCTAGGCACAAACCATGAATTACGTTGGGCAGTTAGCAGGCCAAGTATTTGTTACTGTGAAGGAGCTCTACAAGGGATTAAATCCTGCCACGCTATCTGGATGTATTGATATAATTGTTGTACGTCAGCCAGATGGAAATCTTCAGTGTTCCCCTTTCCATGTGCGCTTTGGGAAAATGGGGGTTCTGCGTTCTAGAGAGAAAGTGGTAAGAACAGAAATCTTGTTACTTTTCTCGTTTTCTCAGTGTGTGAACTCATTGCATATAGGTACAGAATACATTACAATGTAGCTGTCAAAGCTTCATTAGATGGTCTTTATAAGGAGTCTAAGTTGTATTTTCAAGGTTCTGTTAAGATGGTTGATACTGATAGCATTATTTTAATGCATAATGTGTAGACAGTTGATCATAATAATTACAAGCCAAACTACAGTTAGGTAAATGTATTGACTGAAAATACAGTTTCCACGTCTACATTTAGACTTTTACTTGGAATGTCACAACATATAACTATGGCTCATGTTATGAAACTTGATAACATTTATAGGATTGTGTTGGCATATTGACAAATATTTTAATTAAAGTACATCTCAAGATTCCTCTTATAGCTAAATTTTAAAGTTTTGGTGTAGTTTCTGTTAAATAATAATCTATACATGCTCATGAAAAGGAATTTTGCAACAATTATGGAAAGTATTTCATCAATATGGCAAAAGATTGACAGTACAGACGTAGGTTAGCATTAAGTTCTCATGGTTTTACACGGGGACCTAATTGTTCATTATGATTATTTATGACTTAGAAAAAGGTGTAAATGATGAGGTGGTTAAATTTGCAGATGACAAAATTATTTAGGTTATTCAAAGCTAGAGAAGACTGTGCAGGACATCAGAGGAACATAATAAAGCTAGGAGAACTGGTAGCCTCTTGGCAAATGAAAGCCACTGGTGACAAATGCATGATAATTTGGCAGAATAATTTGTACTACTGTCAGGGCGTTTACTTCCCCCACTCTAAACTCTAGGGTAAAGATGTGGGGCCCCCGCATAAAAGACAAATCAACCCCAGCTTATTTTACCAGCTTAGGTTAAATCTTTTCCCCCCAAACCCAAACTTTTCCAGTTGGGGCTTGGAAATCGCTGCCACCACTAATGTGAGTTCCCCAAAACTATGGGGTGGGGGACATTAGAACCCTGATAGTAACACCCCCTCCCCCTTTCTACCTGGGAGAGATTCGAGAACACAGACCCTCACTAGCCGTGAGATGAGCCCGATCCAAAGCTAGGATCACTCCAATGGAAATAAACAGACAATTCTTATAACAAAAAAAGTTTTAATAGAGAAAAGAGAAAAGCATAAAACTTACACAGAATCCATAGATAGAAAGTTTCTAGCTTAACTTAGCCTGGTGTAGCCCCCTCCCTTGGGATTTCTTTCCCTGCTGGCTCAACAATTAAGGACACCATGGATCGATTACAAGTTAATACAATACAAGAATACACTTACTGCTGTTTTCTTAGCAGGTTATTAAAATGATGAATAGAAATATAGATTTACTAGTGTAAAAGCCCGTGTACATGGGCCAGGCCACCCCATCCAGTCCCTTCTCACGCACCCCCCTCCCTGCTCGCCCTCCCATCATTACCCTCCCCCGGAATCCTTCCCCCGGGGGGGCGAGGCCTGCAGTGCCCCTCACGGCGGGGGGGATCGGGGCTCCCCGGCCTGGAGGGACACTCGGGGGCTGGCGGCACCTGAACTGCCTCCCGCTCCGGGGGAGAGGAGCTGAGTGCTTCGGCTCCCTGTGCCGGTAACTCCCGTCCCTCCTCGCCCCCCCGCTAAACCTGGCACCCGCCCCCCTGGTAACCCCAGTCCTACTGCACCCCCCGGTAACACCCGCGCCCGCTCCCGATAACCCCCGCCTCACAGCGCCTTCCGATAACCCCCGTCCCACCACGTTCTCCATAACCCCTGCGCCCGTCCCTCCCGGTAACCTGCGACAGCCCCTCCGTCCTCCCGGTAATCCCCAGTAACTCTTGCACCCGTCCCTCCCGGCAACCCCGGTCCCTCTGCGTCCTCTAGTAACTTCTGTCCCACTGCACCTCCCGGTAATCCCCAGTAACTCCTGCGCCCGCCCCTCCCGGCAACCCCAGTCCCACTGCCCCTGCCCTTTCCGGGAACGCTTAGTAACCCGCGTCCTCTGGTAACCCCTGCCCCCCTGCCATGCTCCCCACTCACCCCACTGATATCTCCTATCGTGCCGTGCCCCCTCCGCCATAACCTGAGGTAACCGAAGTCTTCTTTCTCCTGTAAACCCTGCACCGTGTGCCGCCAAACTACAACTCCCAGCATGCCCTTCGTCCGGCCGTCTCTACTGTGCATGACGGCTTCACACACCCTTCTCTAGTCTTTTATTATATAGGATGTCCCCCATAGCTGGAGGACTGCAGCTCCGAGCAGCCAAGAGAGAGACAGACAGAAAACCTGGGAAAAAAGTGAAACAAAACCCTTTGTCTGCTAGGAGTTAGTAGCTCCCACGTCATTCCCCCTCCTGCTTTAGGTTTAACCCTTTACAGGTAAAACAGTAATTCTAAGGCACTTCATACTTATGACAACTACTTACATACATTTTGGGTTCTAAATTAACTGTAATCACTCAGGAAACAGACCTGGGTGTCATTGTGGATACCTGAGTGAAAACTGTTGGTCACTACTTTTCTGAGTCAAAAAGAAATTTCTGTGTATAAAGAGTGGGTAGAAAATAATATTGGATAATGACATTATATAAATCAGTTGGATGCCCTGCCCTGAAATACTGTGTTCGCTTATGGTCACCCTAATCTCAAAAATTATATAACAAATAGAATGGGTGACTGAAATGATTAGAGGCATAGAGATATTTCTGGTATGGAGAAGAGATTGAAAAGATTGAGGCTATTGAGAAAGGGGATATGACAGTGATTAAACAACAATGAATGGTGTGGAGATGGCAAATCAGGTTTTCCAATTGCTTCTTTATCTTAGTGTCAGGACAGGGGACATTTAGTGAACTTGAAAGGCAATATATTCACAACTGATAAAAGGAAAAAATCTGCACTCAGTGTACAACTTGTCTGTGATACTTTTTGACCACAAGCTATCACTGAGGTCAAGAGCTCAATAGATTGAGATTAGAAATGTATGTGGCTAATGCAACATCTACAGTTACATTGGATAAAACACAGATTTTTTTTTATATGGGATAAAAACCTTCATGATTCAGGGTGCAAGCCAACCGTTAACTAACAGAGGTTAGCAAAATACTGCCCCAATAGGCAGCTTTCCCCATAATTATCTACTATAGGTTTCTTTCACCTTCCTCTGAAGTGTCTGACCAATATCAGGGACAGGATAGAGCAATAGATGGACTTGATATGGCAGCTCCTCTGTTCCTAAGATTCCTTTATTTTTATTGCTCCCTCCCCCCCAGGTTGACATAGAAATTAACGGAGAATCTGTGGATTTGCACATGAAACTAGGGGACAACGGAGAGGCATTTTTTGTACAAGAAATGGATAATGATCAGGTAATGTCCAAAGATGATTTTCATTTGTCAGAATTCTGGTGCATACACTGTAACAGCGATTTTGAATGTAGGGTTTTTGTTTTAAAATGTACTTCTATCTTGTTTATGGTTACTATGCCATTCTGATAGTTGCTGTGCATTTTTTCTCAGAGGAGTTTGGTACTGGATTAAATTAGCATTTCAGGTTTGAACTTTGACAGCTTGACAAAGCCAATTGTCACAGTAATAAGTAAGGCCCAAATGTGTGTGTGTGTGTGTGTGGATGCGCACACAGGCACAAAAATATACACACTTTAGCACTCTCCAAATCCGCAAATACATTGCCTAATGCACACATGTAAATCAGTGATTGACACTACCTAGGCCTATGCATGCACAAATCTCTGATGACATTGAGCATTGTGCTTATGCAAAAGTGCATGTGTCCTTTTAAACATTTGATCTTAAAGTATTCATGTTACTCATTAAAGGTATGAGTCTGCACCCATTACTCACGCTGAATACTACTTAAACTAGTGACAAAGAGTCTTGTAGCACGTTATAGACTAGCAGATATTTTGGAGCATAAGCTTTTGTGGGTGAAGACCCACTTCATTCATCTGATGCAGTGGGTCTTTGCCCAAGAAAGCTCATGCTCCAAAATATCTGTTATTCTAAAAGGTGCTACAAGACTCTTTGTCACTTTTGCAGATCCAGACTAACATGGCTACCCCTCTGATACTTAAACTAGAACTCCTGTTATGAGACTCGGTGATTAACTGCTATTCAATTTAAATGAGGGCCACGTTAGTGCTGATGACACTTCCCACAAGGTAGAGAAGGGTAAACCTTTTAAGGCTATTTGCTTTAGGAGTATGTGACCATTGTTTTGATTCTCTAGCATGAGACACATTTTTAAACCCTGATGCACCTGTTCTGTCCCATTAACTTCAATTAAGAGTCACATCCATGAACAATCTTTCTCCCCACGTCTTTACATCTAAATATGTTAGATGGTAGCAGTCATTTTCAGATAAACAAGATTTCCAGGAAACTTTCCACATATCTTTTAGATGGGGTGGGTCTATTATTTAGTATATGTAACCATCTCATAAACATAATCTTTGGGAAAGTTCTGGTCTCCATGAAATCCTGACGTGGTGTGATGCAAGTCATACCTGTCACTGATGCGGAGGTTACTAGCTACCTACTCTTTCCTGAGAGCAGTGTGATCAGCAAACAGATCCTGGGGGCATGACCAGGACATACGTTATGAATCTTCAGATGAGAAATAGTGGTTCCATCCCTTAATAAGCACTGAATTCTGCCATTCAATCACCTATTTTATGTTCGAGTTGTCTTGTGTGAAAAGCAAAAGGAACACTTGTGTTACAAGGCACAGCCCTAACTGAGTGTGGAAGTGAATGTGCCTTTCAGGGTGCAGGATATGCTCCTCTGTGCAGCTGGGTAGTCCAGGAGCCTTTTGTTGCATGGGTGTAGCTCTGCCTCTTCCTTTCCTGCCCTCCTTTGGCTATGCAGGGAGACTACAGCTTGCTGGGGCACAGGGCAGAAGCCGTCTCTGTGTTCAGGGAGTGTAGGGACAGTAATTGTGCCTTTGGGTGGGGTGGGGTGGGGATGCTTCTCAGGCTTCTGCTTGTATCCATGTTGGGGCCTGGCACAGTCTATCCCAATGTGTCTATTCTGATGTGTTAACATTTGCGACGGGCCCGAGCCGCTATCTCTGGGTATGGATCCAGAGCAGAGTCTGCAGCGGGTTGGATCTAGGATACTGGTTCAGGCCCGTTAGCGAGACAGAGGGTGCTGAGCCATTAAGATGGATCAGACTTGCCCCAAAATTCTGTGTTGTTTGGACCCAGCCTTCTGGTTCTGGCCTCTATCTAGCATCAACTGGCTAGAGACTAGAGCTACTCATGGGCCAGAATTAGCTACACAGAAGAACCCTTTAGTGCAGGAACCCTTCCTTGCTTCCTCTAGGAGCTGCCATCCTGAAACCATTTCCCCCTGGCGTGGAGCCTAGAGAGCCCACATGGGGAAGGGGCACTCTGGGCCTGAGTTGTTTTGAGAGTCAGTTGGGTTAATGGACAGGGACCATTCTGCTCAGATGCTAGACCTATACTTTTGACTGTGGGAGGGAATAATATACTCCCTGGTTTTGATTTCTTTGTCTTCAGGAGGTAATTCCTTACCACCTTGCTACGTCCCCCATTCTATCAGAGGGAGCTGCTCTGATGGAATCACAGCTGAAGAGGAACTTAATAGACAGGGTGAGAAACCTGGACTCCACTGGATCCTCACAGGTATCAATCCCCAGTCTTGCTTCCCAGTCTGCTATAGAAAGCTCCGTGAAGAAAAGAAGGAAGAGGAGGAGGAAATCTACTCATAAACTTGACAGTTTAAAAAGAGAAGACACTGGAGACACATCAGAAGATGAAGAAATGTTTTCTATACAGATTAGCTCAGAGGAAGAGAATGAGCCTATGGACAATATGAGGTATCATCATTTATAATGCAAATCTAATGCCAGATTGAAAGGATTAAATGTTTCTTGCGTGTATTGCACAGAGAGGATTCAGGTGGTTTTTTGGATGTGTGTGTAAAAATGTCCTTCTGAATTAATAACCAAACCCTCAAAAATAATTATGACATCTGAGTAACTTCTGGTCTGAAACCAACATGTAGAAAACCCTTTTTAGTTTGGCTATTACTCCCTGGTAATGTATAGGTACAGGAGTCTAATAGATACCCAGGATCAGAGCCTTAGCTAGTGTAAATTAGCATTCCTCCATTGATTTCAGTGGACCTACACTGATATACACCAGCAGATAATTTGGCCTATATATTGTGTCCATACAGTAGATAAAACATTCTGATGATACTGGAGCTTTCATTGTGCAAATGCCATAGATCCTAAAGTTACAAGCATGGAGAGCCAACCTCTCTGTGGGTCTTGTCTTGGTCCCCTTTGTTCAGCTCTGCAGTTGGCTCTCCCTTGTTTTCCTCTCCCTATGTGTGTTTCAGAGCAACAGTAATTCATGGGTACATTTCTGCTTTGAAAACTGTCAGAATAGGAGGGAAGCTTGTGATGTTCAGTGATTACTGCTTCAGATTTATCCCCTCCTACTGTACGCACGTTCCACCCCCCATACGTCTGAACCACAGAAGCCCCATCTCTACAGTCAACCTACAGAAGGGATGTCGAGGATTCAGAGGATGAGAGTAGTGTGTAGCAGAGTCATTGCTTCCCCCTTCCATTGCCCCCCCATCCACTTCTTCAGATTTCAGCTTCCCTCCAGCAGCACACATGGTTGAGGAGCATCTGGCCCTGAGAATGAGTTTTAACCTAGGAAATTGACAGCAAAGTGACCAGGAGAATGATATCTATGGAAGTATAGGGTGTGAGTCAGACTATGGTTTTCTCCCACGATTTGATTTATACCAACATTTTGGTGTCTTCTGACTAGAACATGTCTGTTTTATACTGTCTGTTGGAGGAAATTTAATATTCAAGCATTATTTTAATTTTCATTTTTTTTTAATGCTCAGGAGATCTGTTATGGAAGTGTTTAGTGAAGAAGAGTGTGAGAAAAATGCTTCCTCAATCAGTATGCTTTCACAGTCTGTGCCATACACCCATTCAGATGGAGAATGGTCATACCTTCAGAGGTACAGTATATAGAAGTTGAATATATAGTTTTTTAAAACTATCTCTCCTTCCTTACTTAATCTTACTTGTTGCCTTCTCAAGTCTTGTTGAGTCAAGCATTATCACTATCAACTACTAGATGAATATCTTCTACAGTTGAATATGCAGTATTGTTTTAGCTGTGTCAGTCCGAGGATATTAGCGAGACAAGGTTGCCGAGATAATATCTTTTATTGAACCAACTTATGTTAGAGAGAGACAAGTTTTCGAGCACCACGGCTCTTCTTCCGGCCTGGGGAAGGTTTTCCCAATGTCACATTTGCATTTTGCTGTGATTTCCAGAGCTGAAGTAGAGCTCTGTGTGGCTCGAAAGCTTGTCTCTGTCACCAATAGAAGTTGGTCCAATAAAAATATTACCTCACCCACCTTGTCTCTCTACATTTGAGTTCAGAAAGTATGCAACAGCTTTAGGCAGAGGCGGCTTTAGGCAGCAGCGCACGCCACTGCGTGGGGGGGAGGGGGTGGGCGCAGGAACGGCCAGCCAGTAGCTGTTAGGGCAGCAGTGAAACAGGCTTTGGCAGTGTTTCTGCGTGAGGTCCATCGGTCCCTTGGATTCAGTGGCCATAAGCCGAAGCTGTGGGAACAATGGACCAACTGCAGAAACGCCGCTGACTGTCGCCTGACTGCCACACTTGGGGCAGCAAAACATGTAGAGCTGCCCCTGGCTTTAGGGCAACTTCACTCTCACTTCCAGTCTTCAAATGTGGACTACGCTGTGTTTAAACCTTGGAATATTTGTTGCCTGAATCTGGTCACATGCCCAGTGCTGATCTTTGAAGTTGGGAAACATGCTGCCCTAAACCAAAAATGCATTTGTCCAGAAACAATGATCTAATCCTGCAGCAGTTACTCACATGTGTAGTAACACTGACGCCAACCACTGGCTTTGTATAGTTACCATATAGAGGGATGAACATTCAGTAGAAGTTGAATGCATGCTACACAGAAAGACTTTAATGAATTTAGTCATGAGTCTATTTTATTTTTACTTTGGGCCTGACCCTTCCAAGAACTTGCAAGATTGTGCCCTAATATGTAAAAAACCAAGATTCTTTATGATTCAAGAAAATAACTTTCCGTAGTCTATTAAAAAAAACCCTTATTTCTTGTTACAAAGGTGACTATAACATGGAATGTTCATTATAGATAATAAACACATATATATATACAGCATATTATACCCACACTGTGTGTACAAGAAATAAGGAATATATATATATTCCTTATTTCTTGTACACACAGTGTGGGTGTGCATACATTAGAATCAGTGTGTCAATTTGGACTGCATTTCTTCCTCCTGAGGAACAACCTCAAAGCTGTTCAGTTGATGTCAGAGAAGTCCTCTTTCTGCATGTCACCATGAGGTTCCAATGAATTCTATTTCTGTGCAAAGACTTGGTGGCTAGTTTGACCTGTATGCTACCTGTGTGCTTCTTGATCGCAATGCTTGGGTTTTGAAAACTTGAGATAAACAGTCCTGTTTTCAAATGGCTTTTGAGTTTCTGAAGAGCTTGTGTTAATTAGCACTTATTATGAATAATGACACCCAGTTTTTCTCTCTTTCAATATATTGTGCTATCCAGTAAGCCTATAGATTGCACAGGGTCATCCTCTCATCTCACTGTTCCAGCAGATGGAGGCCTATCTAGTTCTTGTCCTCATCAATCCTCTCACTTCCCTGCTACAGACAGGTAGAGGAGTTATTCTTCGCCTCTTGGGATGTGTGATTAATCCTTTCATGCATTAACAGTATGTAAATTGTACTTAACTTACAAAGCTGCTTATTACTAACCTAGACACTTGGGAGGAAAATTCAAAATAGCGGAATCTCCTTTACTTACCTCCTACCTGGGCTTTGAGTGTAGGTAAGTTGCACAGAGAAGCCCTGCCTTGCACTATGATGGGTAATATAATGTCAGTATAATGAGAAAAAGGATTTGAAAAATGGAAAAAAGACCAAGAAAACATCCAAGGGCAAATGATCCAGATCCTTGGCTGGTGTTAATTGCTGTAGTTCTATGGAAGTTAATACAGATGTTCCCTCTCAGGTTTTTCTGTAGTTAATTTGGAAAAAAAAAAGTCATTTCCATTTCACAGAAAACAGGGCCTTCCTGCAGAGTTTGCTTTCCCTGTATGATGCCTCTTTGTTTGTAAATGAAAAATCTAAAACCCCTCACAAGATGATGCTTAATCAGACACAAGAAGGGGTGCCATGAGTGAGGGAGCCTTTTTCTCTCATTCTCCCATCTTCGTTCTTTGGGTGGGGGATGGAAGCTTTTCTGTACTTTGAAATGTGTGAATGTGTGGGAGAGAGCATTCTATAGAGAGGAAGGATGGTCAAGTGCATAGGGCAAGAGCATGGGACTTAGGAGACCTAGATTGAAGTCCCTACTGTGCTACATCTTTCTTATGTAACTATGGGCAAGTCACTTAGCCTCTCTGCACCACCATTCCCCATCTGTAAAATGGGTATAATAGCATAATAGCACCTCCTTACCTCATGGAGATGTTGGGAACCATGTATCTCAGCCCCTGACAATCTTCAATGCAGTTAACCTCCTATCACCACAGTAAATATCTATGATAGATTGCATAACGGTTAAGGGATATGACATTTGAGTAATATCTGCTGACTCTAGTGACTAAAACATGACTTGCGAAAGTTTTTCCTGCAACACTTAGTAGCTAGTGAGATACCCCTGTAGTTGTTACAGTTGCCCTATTCACTTTTATTTTTATACACAGTGATGATGTTTGCGTCATGCATTTCTTTGTGGTACCTCACCCTCTTTCCAGCATTTAAATAACAACTGATGAAGATATGGTAGGAGGCTGTCTTTCCCGCACTTGAGGATTTCTGCTGGGATGCCATCTTTCCCAGTCAGTTAATAGCAAATCAATGGCCTTTCTTAGTTCTTCTACAGTGGGCTCCACATCTAGTTCCAGCATGATCTGCAGTTTGTATTTGGTCCAGTGATTCACTGGTGATGTTTCTTTCTTATGTGTATAGCTCCGACTTTTGCAAAAGTCATCTTATTTGCCTACAACAGTTGGCGTATCATGTCTGTCCTGAATCACAGTGTGGATTCAGGGCTGGAAGATCAACTATAGACATTATATTTCCTCTTAGTCAACTCCAAGAGCAAAACTGACCATTGTACATTGTCTTTGTGGACCTAACCAAAGCTTTCAACATATTCAGCAGAGCAGGTCTATTTATAATACTAGAAAAGATAGGATGCCCACCAACCCTGTTATGTCTTATATGTTCATTTCACAACATGAGAACAACTGTCCAGTTTGATGGGTCCACTTTGGATGTCTTTGAGATGAAAAGTGGAGTGAAGCAAGGATGTATACTTGCCCCTACACTCTTTGGGATCTTCTTCTTGGTACTTTTGAACTTCGCATTTAAGTACATGAAAGATGGAATGTATCTCCTTAGAAGATGGGATGGGAAACTCTTTAACCTATCATGACTTAACTCAAAGATGAAAGTCAAAAAGGTGCTAATCAGGGAACTTCTATTCGCTGATGATGCTGCCCACATAGCCCATGATGAAGATCTACTAGAGGAAATCATGGACCACCTTTCAAGTGTTAGGCATTTACTCTCACCGTCAGCATTAAGAAAACTGTTGTATTAGGATAAGATCCTTCAATCACCTTAAATGCAAACCAGCGGGAAGTAGTCTGAAAGTCCAGCTATTTAGGATCTACCGTGACCACCAACCTCTCACTGGATGAAGAACTAAATGTTGGCATTGGAAAGGCTGCCATCTCCTTTAGCAGACTAACTAAAAGAGCATGGAACAACTCAAAGCTTACCATGAAGACCAAAATGCTAGTGTACCAAGCTTGCGTCCTCAGCACTCTCATGTGTGGTGGGGAAACATGGGCAACTTATTCTCATCAAGAGAAAAGGTTAAATAATTTCCATCTCTGCTGTTTATGCCACATACTCAACACCAAAAGACAGGATAAAGTCACCAACACAAAGGTTCTTCAAAAGGCAAATTTATCAAGAGTGACAGCCGTGCTCAAACAAGGATGACTGCACTGGCTGGGCCATCTGAGTAAGTTGGAAGACAGGCGCATACCGAAGAACATGTTACACAGGCAGCTATCAGAGGGAACAAGAACAATGTTCTTCACTATAAGTGAGATATAAGGAATTTGGAATTGATCCTGACCAATGGGAAATCTTGGCAAGTGATTGTAACAAGTGGTACCATCGTCTCCATCAGGATATTAAAGTCCATGACAGGAGCTGGCTCCTACAGCTTGAAGAGAAAAGAGCCTGTCGGAAGCAAGCAGCTCCCAATCAAGATACATACATTTGCAATAACTGCCAAAGATTATGCAAATCCTGAATGGGACTATTCAGTCACATGAGACATTGCAGAACATTACTTCATAGACTGCAATTCCCACTGTCTCTTGTAGAGGAAAGGATGCTGACATGACAGTGACTAAAATAAGGTTCCATTCCTTCTTGTGTAACATCAACACAATGCTGGATATGGTTCAGTCATGGTTTAATCTAATTGAAGACAGTGGAATTTCACAAGTCTCACCAAGGGCTTAATTGGAAAGCAGTGGGGTTGCACAGTGATGGAACCTATGGAACCTTTATTATTGATGTTGACTTGAGAGAAGGAAAGAGCATAGTTTGAATCTCAAATCTTAGGCAGTCTTTGCCGGGTTGATGGTTATAAAGATGTAAGCTCTCAATGCTGTTTTATAGTCTAATTTTTCCAAGCACAACACCACTTTAAATAATCAAAAACACCTCCCGCCTGTGCTCAAATTCATCTTTTCTATGTCAGCCAGAAACGGATAAAGAGGACATCAGTTCCTTTCAGAATTTGATCAGGCAGCAAGTGTGCTGTGAATACTGCTTATTCCCCTGTACACAGCCGTGTTACAGTTTCCTTGTGGTCTCGCCATCTGTTTCTTATATCCCCCTCTCTTATCTGAAGCTTAGATTGTAAGAGCTTCAGGCTGAGACTCTATTTTGATATCTGTTAGCACAGCACCTAGCATGATGGGGTCCTGCCTTCACGGCACTACTGCAGTGCACATAACAAATGTCAAAGATCATAATAATTTGACTATTGTTTATTGTATGCCAGAGAAATTTCCCACTTTTGCTGACCTGGCGGTACACATCACCATGCTGTGATGGTAAGTGGACGATTCTGACAACTCTCAATCTTATCCAAATATTTTCTGCTTTAATGCAGTTCAGATCATACTGTGTATTTAGTTTGTAAAAAATACTGTGCTCTTTCAGGCATAGATTCTGTTAGTTTCTTCTGGCTAAATTCAGCCTGTTTTGTAGGATTATAATTTATCCCCTCCATCGTCTTCAACCGCATTCTCTAATCTCTCACCTCTCCCACTGAAATCCCAGCCTTCAATTTATTTATTTCCCTTCTGATTTATACCTCCTAGCCTTAAGGTTCATTTCATGATCACCATTTTTAAAAACATGGCCAGGATTCCTTTGGGAGCTATTAATATTCTTGAGTATACTGAGTGATGCAAGACATGCTGTAACAGGGTGCTGGCCAAGAAGCTAAGCCAGCCCCTGTTAGCTCAGCTCCTGCTAGCTCAGCTCCCAGCCAGGGGAGTTAATTGGAGCTGGCAGGGTGTGGCCCTTAGCAAGAAGGGCTGAAGGCAACGCACCTGTGCGCCTTCCAGGCCAGAGGGATAAAGGTGGCAGGAAGGAAGTGCACAGGGGGGGAATAGGAAAGGGAGGAGCAAGTGGCTGTTCTTCCTGGCTAGCTGCAGGAGCTAGCTGTCCCCCAAGCAGCTAAGCAAGTGTACTTTTGTATAGTGTAAATAACTGTATATAGGTGGTGGTGGTGGTGGTGGGGACTTGCACAAGGAAATAAAAGGGCACTGGTGTTGGCAACTACGTGGTCTCTGGCTCATTTCTGCAACGAGCGGTGAAGGGCTCGTCTACATATGCCTTCCACAGGAGTTTAGTACATTAGCTGAAGAATATTCCCAACCCCTTCCAAGGCAGAGAAAAATAAATTAGAAGTGGGAAATGAACCTAGAAGGTTTACATGGCAGGACACAATCGCTAGATTACCAGTTTTACGTGGTTTTGATCTTGAATATGTCCAGCTCATCCCTGATTGAAGCATGCAAAACTCTGCCATTGGTCTGGCACTTAATTTGCCCCAACTCAGTAAAAAACAAAACAAAAATATGCAATGTGATCATGGGCTTTGTTAGTCCTTTATCAAAATTGATTTTGACAGCAGCTATGTGCAATGAACACTGTCTTAAGCAGCCACAGAATGGCAGGAATATACATGAGGTGTGAAGGCAAAAGTATACACATATGAGTTCTTAAACATAGCTAGTGCCTTCATTATTCAGCCATGGGTCACTTCAGAGAGGTGCTGGTCAGTTGTAGGAGTGATTTAACATTATTAAGGGAACAGGGTATGTAAAGAAAAAAGTCCTTGAGTTTGTCATTGTAAGCCCCGGGGGAAGTGCTGAGGCAGGAGGATTCCCACGTTAGAGATCAGAATATTTAAATACCTGGTAATTTTTCATACAATTCTGCCAGGCTCAATCCTTATCTATCGGGGGAGGAGTTCTCTCTTCAGTTGAGTAACCTCATGGCCCCAAAAAGACTATTAACGTCCATGGAAGAGGAAATCCTTTCCAAGCAGAGCAGTGGTAGTATCCTGCAAAGAGACAGTTTATTTGCTTATGTTCTTTCTCAGCTTTGGGAGTCTCCAAAAGTTTTTTTTTTTTTTTTTGGTGTTAGTGTTGGTTCTAAAGGCATGGTGTGTTGCAGAACTGAATTCTGTAGCTTTTTGCTTCCCCATGCCTTTATGCAATGGAATCACGGTATTTTTGGAACTTCTGGAGGCAAGAAGAGGGTCTGAGACTTTCACTCTAAGGGAGTGACAACTCACCTCAGAATGCTAAGAACACCAACCCCCACTTGCTATTTGTAGATGGCATGGGAAACCAACTTTTGTGTAATGTTCCAACCAATCTAAGTAGTAGGAATGCTTTTATATATATATATATATTGCAAATAATGCAATAATTACTTCTTCTTTGCCTTCTGGTGCATGTTTACATTTCTGATTTGATATTACAGCATATTGGTAAGAAGCCCAGACATTCTAATTATAATTCCTATGCACTTCTTAAAATTACATTAGTGTTTATGTGTTCATCTACAAAGGGAGCTCTATAGAAACAAATTTTGGAATGTGAACATCTTTTGCCTTCTATATTTTTAAGTTTTATTATATATAAATTGCATTTAAGCAAAGCCAGACATTTACAAAATGAAATACAGTAAACCCTCGATTTAACGGACCTCGATTTAACGGACTTCGGATGCAACGGACAAAATTTCTGAGCAAGTCTGATGCATCCGAAATCCATTTCTCGGGGGCTGGCTGCCGGCTCCTGGCTGCCGCCCGGGTCACGGCAGCAGGCGGGCTGCCTGCCAGCTCCTGCCCGGCTCCCACCTGCGGGTGGGCTGCCGGCTCCCACCTGCGGGTGGGCTGCCGGCTCCCTGCTCCTGCCCGAGTCCCACCAGCGGGTGGACTGCCGGCTCCCGGCTCCTGGCTCCCACCTGTGGGCGGGCTGGCTGCCGGGTCCCGGCTGCCGCCCGAGTCCCAGCAGCCGGGACCCGGGCGGGCTGGCTGCCGGGTCCTGGCTGCCGCCCGGGTCCCGGCAGCGGGTGGGCTGCGGAGCTGCCGCCCCGACCCTGTGGCGGGCGGGCTACTGCTCCGACAGCTCGTGTTTTTTTAATTATTAAATAACGGACTTTTTGATTTAACGGACACCCCCTCGCCCGAATTAGTCCGTTAAA
The DNA here is from genome assembly GCA_032164245.1 of Sternotherus odoratus. NCBI lineage: Eukaryota > Metazoa > Chordata > Testudines > Kinosternidae > Sternotherus > Sternotherus odoratus. The sequence goes on along the minus strand of JAVMKO010000003.1, from coordinate 22,387,723 downwards.
TGGAGGTTTTACTGTACTGAATATAAATGCACTTTATTGTGCTTATTTGAAATGTCCAGTAGATATAATATGCATTCTTTGTTTTTTTTAGGGGGGGACAAAAGTGGATTAGTAAGATTTCTGGGTTCAAGTCCTAACCGAGCTACTGATTTACTGTGTTCCCTTTGGCAAGTCACATAGGGACAGATTTTCAAAGGTAGTTAGGTGCCTAAAAATTCGGATAGATACCTGGGCCTTCATCAGTGGAAGGTAGGAGCCTAAATACCTTTGTGGATGTGGGCCCCACTGGGATTTTCAAATGTGTATAGGTGCATAACTCCCATGAAAATCCCACTAGATGCCTGTTTGCACCTTTAGGCATCTAAATATCTTTAAAAAACTTAATTTCCCCATCTGTAAAATGATGAGATTGTGGTGAGCATTGATTAATGATTGTAAAGAACTTCGAAATCAATAGTAAAACATTTTTCTATAGCAAGGACTCCTGCAAACGTGCTGATTTTCTTAAATAACTAATTATGTAATCGGAGGAACTTAGCATTTGCAGTATTTAAGGTATTTCCTATAGCAAGCACAGGAAACTACAAGGGCAACATGCAGATAATTAGCTATCTTTGTTTGTTTATCAGAGGGAAACTCTTAGATTTTAAGATCTGCCATTGTGTTAGTGCAAAGTAGTTATTATCTGAGAACAGTCAGACTAAAGAAGCTCAATCTATTTAGTTGATCTAAGAAAAAGTTAAGAAATGTCATAGTCATGATAAATTCAGATTAGAAGTAAAAAGCACATTTTTAATAGTAAGGGTAATTAACCGTGGGAACAGCTTTCCCAGGGATGTGTTGAATTCACCATCACTTGAAGTCTTTAAATCAAGATTGGATGTGTATTTAAAATATATGCTCTAGCTCAACCAGAAGTTATAGGTTTGATGCAGGAATTTGGGATGAAATTTGAGGGGCTTATACTATGCAGGAGGTCAGACTAGATCGGGGTTGGCAACCTTTCAGAAGTGGTGTGCCGAGTCTTCATTTCTTCACTCTAATCATCTAATGTAAGGTTTTGCATGCCAGTAATACATTTTAACATTTTTTAAAGGTCTCTTTCTATAAGTCTAAAATATAGAACTAAACTATTGCTGTATGTAAAGTAAATAAGATTTTTAAAAAGTTTAAGAAGCTTCATTTAAAATGAAATTAAAATGCAGAGCCCCCCGGACTGGTGGCCAGGATGCAAGTAGTGTGAGTGCCACTGAAAATCAGCTCACGGGCTGCCTTTGGCACCCCTGCCATAGGTTGCCTACCCCTGGACTAGATGATCAGAGTCATCCCTTCTGGCTTTATAGTCTATGAACCATCACTGATTAGTGACTGATTTGACCATTTGTACTATTGACTACTGACTTTATTGCATTAAATAGAGTTGATTGATGATGCCACAGACTAGTAAATTAATAATTATCATTCTTTCTTCCATGTGTTTTTATTCCTGGGATGCCCTCCCTGAACCAATCTGTACCCCAACCACCTTCAAATTCCTCCTCAAGACCCCGATGCCTATCAAAACCTGACAGCTATTAATGGGTGCACAGAGAGTCTGAGATAAACCATTTTTAAAATAACTATCATCCTTCCACATCTTTGATTTGCTGCTGAGCGCCTTAGATTTTTGAACTGTTTGGAAGGTGCCTAGCAACGTGGCGATGTTTGTGAGACAGATAATATACAACAAGAATGCTGCATAATGCAGCTTGGCCTATGCTTTGCTTTTACTTAGCTGTTTAATAAGTACCGTTTTGTTTTGTTTTGTTTTCCAGTCCCTCAGGTTCACGCCCTGCCACTCCTAAGAGTGATTCAGAATTAGTCAGTAAACCTTTGGACAGGGGGATGCAGAAGAATAATCCACAAATGCACTGGGCCTGGGGAGAACTACCTCAAGCTGCAAAGGTATCAAACACCACTCCTGTTTAATTCCTTCCAGTATCTGTGTAGTGTTAATAGGGCACGTGTACATGCAGGTACAATATTTCACATTGCCGATACATGTGTTTGATTTTAGACTTTTACTTCATACAGGCAAATCAAAGTCAGGATTAAGAGCTGAATTATGTTGAGTCTTGAAAGATGAGGACAAGAAATTAATATCTAATGAGATAGAGAAGGGGGAGCCAATGAAGGAATTCAAAGGGGGATGGTGATGTGGTTTGATGGATGGGCTAGGAAGATGGCTTTAGAGGCTGCAGTTGGGACGGGCTGGAGAGGCCGTTGTGGATTTTTAGAATGAATGTCCAAGAGGATGAGGTTGCACTGATTAACATGGGAGATGATGAAGACATGGACAAGAGTTTAGCTGTTGGGACAGAGTAGAAGGGTTGGATCTTTAAAGTATTTCAGGGGAAGAAATGGCAAATTAGGGACTTGGCCTAGATAGGAAATAATGATGTAGGCAAACATTTCTGCTAAATGAGGAAGACTTGCCATGTAAATATTTTGTCTACGGAATTAGAGGTACTTGGTGTTGTTCATATTTGTTACTGATGGAAATAGAGAACATTCCTGGTCAAGATTTCATGAAGTGACTAGTTATTTTGGGTGCCCATCTTGAAGTATGTTAAAAGGAGCTGATTTTCAGAAAGTTCTGGGCACCCACCTTCTGACAGTCAGGCCCTTTCAAGGTGTTTGCAGATGGGCACCCAAAGTCACCACTTGATTTTGAAATTCTTAGCCCCATCTGTAACTTTGGTTATAGATAGCGGGAGACATCAGTGACTGAAACAACCAGATACAAAAATGCTGTGTCCCACAGTTGCCCCATGGACAGATGATGCAGGGTAAAATTTTCAAAAGTGCCTAAGTAACTTAGGAGCCTATGACCCATTGAAAATCAATGAGACTTGGGTTCTAAAGTCACTTAAGGGGGTTTTGAAAATTTTACCCATACATCCAATTAAGAGGCACCTTTACTCTGGCTTTGTGAGCATATGGATCGCAACTATTCATTTTATGTCACGTATTAGAGCTGCATAAGAGTGAGTGAGTGCTGAAGTAAATGCAGCGTTTGGCACTCAGGGTATGGCAGCAGATGGTGCATGTCTAGCTGCTGCATATTCTAACCAATAGGCAACTCTATGGCATGACAGCCTTGCAGCGTGTACGCCTGGAACGTTATCATAATCAAGACCCAAACTAAGATGCTGGTGGTCTGTTGGCAGCTGCTCTACTAAACAGCTGCTCTACCAAGTAAAGACAAGGAGGGGTTAACTCCTGGGCAGTCTAGCAGGACTTGTTCTGAGCATGGCTTCTCAGAGAATCACTCTTTGTATACCTTTCACTAGGAGCCACCACTTCTATTAGAAGTGTCTGTTCACTAAAGTCCCAGTGTTGTAGCCACTCAGAGTGCAGCTCCCCTTCTGAAATCAACAGGAGTTCTGCAGACAGAGCATCTATTTAATTGGGCTGTTAAGAACCAGTGATGGCAGCTAACTGAGGTTTCCAGCTGTAGCTGGTTTACTTGAGAATCGGCTTTCAGTGGGCGTGGAAACGATAAGTGTTATGGGCCCTATCCCGCTTCCATTCCGTGGAATGCCTTTACCTCCCATTGAAATCCAAGCCAAACCGGGCAGTGCAAAGCAGAGCTTTGTGTGAATAGACCAGGCTATAAACTCTGACAATTTTGTCTCTCTCTTTGTCTCAAGGGCTTTCATTATACTGCTCTGTTTATTTTTTCTCCCAGTCCACTTCTCTACTCAAGGCAAAGGAATCCAGCACAGTGAATGTAAATCCTTCAGAAAGCACTCATTTTCGGGTCATTCAAAGTGATTCTGCAGAGAAAATAAGCCGCTTGACTGCTCTACCTGCCATTGGACATGCAGCTGTTGCGGCTTCCGATGAAAATGACCCCCAGCCAGTGACAGCTGAGATAAATGAACCAGAGATAGAGGTTCTAGGAGCAGTTGCACCATCACTGCCTGAAAATGAAGAAATCAAACAAGCTGCAGCTTGCTTAGTCCAGCTAACAAGCAAAATAGATTCCCCTTCTAGAAAGAAAGGTAAAGCAGTTGCTCTTGCAATTCTACGCACGTGATTTTTTCCACACAGTGATTAGGCACTTTGTAGCCAGGTGAACTAATCTAACATCAGAGCATTTCTGGAGAGACTGAAAGGAGAGCAATATGCCTTTTAACATAAACAACAGCTGAGCATGTGTGTGTGGAGTGGGTTTTTTAAAAGAGAGCTAGAATGACAGCAAGAGAAATAATTTTCTCCCTTGGTTACTATATTTAGCAGATCTGTGCAAATAAGCAGGGTTGCAAAACTTGTACTAAATTCTTCCCTATTTCACAAACCCCGGGGTTGCAGAATTTTGTGGTATGAGCATGCTACAGGTTCCTTTTCAGCGGTACCAACAGTCTGTTCTACAGCTGTGCCGCACCACTGCTAGCTTGTGGAATGACTCCGCCTCAACGCAAAGTTGCAACATGTCCATTGCTTAAACATCACACAAATCACACAGCAGAATGGTCTAAGCACACATAAGCAGTTTGTGTTCCGTTTATCACATGCATAATCCTCTTCAACTGGACTATAACTGTGCCCATTTTATTCCTCTCTAATTTCCAAAGATAATGCTAGATTGTTTTCTGATAAGGGATATAATCTCTGCATGACGTTTACGCATTTACAATGTGTATTTTGGTAGACCAAAAATTCTCCAGGTTGCTGGAGTCTTTACATGAGCAGATATTATTACAGACACATTTCTCCCAAGGGTTGCATGTCTGTGAAGGTAGGAGTGATTGAGGTGTTCCATCTAGTATGCAGTCATTTGTGCTCCTTCACTTGCCTTCCTTTGGTTACTCTTCAGAAATTCAGGGAGTGAGTTGTGTGTTTTGAGTAAAGGATGCAAACAGAGGTCGCAGCTCTGAGTAAGATTCTTAGGAGTTCACCCTTCGTGCAGTCACTCTTCTAGAAGCGGCTACAACAAGAGAGTAAAGATGGTCCAGTGGTCAGGGCACTGACCTAGGACTTGGGAGACCTGTCTTCAAGTCCCTGCCCTTTGTCACCAGGGATAAGTCACTTAGTATCTCTGTGTCTCAGTTTCCCACCTGAAAAATGGGGACAATAGTGCTTCTAACTGGACAGGGATGTTGTGAGGATAAATATATTAGAGAGTGTGAGGGGCTCAGATAACATGGTGATGGGGGCCATATAAGTACCTAAGTCTCATAGAATTTAAGGCCGGAAGGGACCATCATGATCATCTAGTTTGGCCTCCTGCACATTGCAGGCCACAGAACCTCACCCACTCTCGCAATAGACTCATAACCACTGGCTGAGTTACTGAAATCCTCAAATCATGATTTAAAGACTTCAAATTACAGAGAATCCACCATTTACACTAGTTTAAGCCAGCAAGTGACCCATGACCTTTGCTGCAGAGGAAGGTACGAGTCCTCTAGGGTCTCTGCCAATCTGACCAGGGGGAAAATTCCTTCCCTCCCCAAATATGGTGATCAGTTAGCCCCTGAACATGTCAGTTACACCCACCGGCCAGACACCTGGGAAAAAATTCTCTGTAGTAACTCAGGGCCCTCCTCATCTAGTGTCCCATCTCCAGCCGTTGGTGATATTTGCTACTAGCGGTCACGGATGAGACACAGGCCATTGTAGGCAACCTCATCATTCCATCCCCTCCATAAACTTATCAAGCTCAGTCTTGAAGCCAGTTCGATTTTTTTTTAACCCCACTGCCCCCCTTGGAAGGCTGTTCCAGAACTTCGCTCCTTTGATGGTTAGAAACCTTCATCCAATTTCAAGCCTAAATGTGTTGATGTCTAGTTTGTATCCATTTGTCCTTGTGTCAACATTGGCATTTAAGTTAAATAACTCTTCTCCCAGCAAAACCAAACCATTGGCAAGTTTTGTTTTGGTCCCTCACTTGTTAGGTATCCAATTGAGGCATCATACGTAGCCGGCATTGAATTCAGTTGGAATTGTGGGTACTCAGCACCTCTGAAAATTAGCCTTTTGGTGTCTTGCTAAGGCAGAGGTGGGCAAACTATGGCCCACAGGCCACATCCAGCCTGCAGGCCCCTCCTAACCAGCCCAGGAGCTCCAAGCCAAGGAGGCTCCCCCAGCCCCTCCCCCAATGTCCCTATCCCCTGGAGCCTCAGCACGCCATGTGGGCAGCGCTCTGGCCTGCAGCTCCTCCCGGGCAATGCTGCAGTGGCTTGGCTTGCTCCAGCAGTGCTGCGCGCGCCTGGGGGGGCAGCGTGTCTGGCTCCAGTGGGCCGCACAGAGCCAGACACACTGCTCTGAGCGGCATGGTAAGGGGCTGGGCCGGGGTTTTAATAAGGGGCAGGGCATCCCAGGGGGTGGAGGTTCTGGGGGTGGTGGTCAGGGGATGGGGAATAGGGGGGGTTGGATAGGACGTGGGAGTCCTGGGGTCTGTCAGGGGGCGGGGGTGTGGATAGGGGTTGGGGAGTCAGGGGAAAGGAAGCAGGGGGGTTGGGTAGGGGGTGAGGGGGAAGTTAGAATGGGGGGTCTCAGGAGAGGGTGGTCAGGGGACAAGGAGCAGGGGGGATTGGATGGGTCAGGGTTCTGAGGGGGACAGTCAGGGAGCGGGAATTGGGAGGGGATCGGATAGGGGGCGGGGGGCAGGGTATTTGGGGAGGTCCAACCTTCCTTACCTGGCCCTCTGTACAATTTTGCACACCCAGTGTGGCCCTCGGGCGAAAATGTTTGCCCATGCCTGTGCTAAGGCATCGAAAATCAGTGGCCCGTTGTAAAACTTTTGGCCTTGCAGTTTTGTGTCATTGTAGATAATAATTTTTTCTTTTAACTATGAATTGTGTGCACGTGCTTTATGTGCTTTGATAGCTCCTTATGATAAAAGGTTTTTTAAAATTCTTGTTGTGTATTTGGAAGACACCAAATCAGTATTTATTTACTCTGTTTTTGACAGATAAACGAAGCCGGCATCTTGGTGCTGATGGTGTCTATTTAGATGACCTCACCGACATGGATCCAGAAGTTGCTGCGCTTTATTTCCCGAAAAAGTATAACTATTTATTTGGATTAGACTGTATTAGTTAATTCTCCATCTTCTCCCATCAGATTCTTAGCAGATCTCATTGTGCCAAGTTTATAGGAATACCGGCTGTAAGTGACATTCAGGTAACTGACAGTCCTGGTCAGAAAAGGATGTTGGGAAGGATACCTAAAATTATGCAGAGAAAGGATGTATTCTTGAAACTTTGTAATAGATCTTTTCTTGTTCATAAGAAATGTGATAGAAAATGCTAAGCATTATACACTCTCACACTGCTGTGCAGTTTCCATTAATGTTATGGGAGTTATGCTTATGGATCAAGGGCAATATATGGCTCTTAGCATAAAATATACTCTAAGGGATATATATATACACAATATGCTTTTCACCTTGTTTGTTACCTGAAATCGCATAAAGCTTAGTATTATTAATATTCTTATACAGTAAAACCTCCATTTAACGGACTAATTCGGGCGAGGGGGTGTCCATTAAATCCAAAAGTCCGTTATTTAACAAAACAAAAAAAACAAGCTGTCAGAGCAGCAGCCCGCCCGCCACAGGGTCAGGGCAGCAGATCCGCAGCCCGCCCGCTGCTGGGACCCGGGCGGCAGACTGGAACCGTCAGCCAGCCCACCCGCAGGCGGGACCCGGGCGGGACCCGGCAGCCAACCCTCCTGCTGCTGTGACCCAGGCGGCAGCCGGGAGTTGGCAGCCAGCCCGCCCGCAGCTGGGACCCCGGCGGCAGCTGGGAGCCGGCAGCCAGCCCGCCCGCTGCCTGGACCCCGGCGGCAGCTGGGAGCCAGCAGCCAGCCCGCCCGCTGCCTGGACCCGGGCGGCAGCTGGGAGTCGGCAGCCAGCCCACCAGAAATGGATCAGGAATGCATCAGACTTGCTCAGAAATTTTGTCCGTTGCATCCGAAGTCCGTTAAATCGAGGTCTGTTAAATCGAGGGTTTACTGTATTATGATATTATTATATTACTATAGTGCTTGACCATCTAGAAATACAAATACAAATGATAGAAAATTATTTTTGGATGACACTTGTCACGTCTTTATTTATGAAAATGTGTTTTCTTCCCAAATATATCATTATTATTTTGGTTTAATTTCCGTTAGAGTTTCTTTTAACATTTTGTATCATCCTCTTCCCAGATCATACTATAGTGATTTTGTTGATAGAAAGCCATTCATCAACAACTAAAGTGAGAATAATTTGAATAGTATCTTTTTCTGCTTTCTTAAACATTGCCATTGTTAAGGATGGACTATTAACATTGAAACAAAATAGTGGTAGATTGGTAAAAGAGAGAGATTGTGGGGCAAATTCCCTGTTATAATTCTGGAAGTCATTGTAACAGAGACAGAATTTTGTCCCTGTATGTTTAGTAAATAATAACTGATCTACACAGATTTTGATCCAATGTAAGTATTTAAGGATGATTATTTTTTACCAAAGCAATTGTATCAATACAGCCCGTAGTCTGGATGCAGTTGTATAGATACATTATGCTGGAATATTTTATTTCCCTTTCCATAGCCATGTTGGTAGAAGCACTATTATACTAGTGTAACTGTCCATGGTAGTGGAGGTTTGCACCTCTCTGTACTTATGTGGTTAAGCAGTACAACTTTTGTGTATAGATGAGACCTGAGAAAGGCCATTCATTTGAATTCCTTGCCAAAGAGAAGTGATTTCCTTCTCTTCTTCCTATGCCGGAGAATGACACAGTCTAATGTTGTTTGCTTTAGGGAATGGCTATACTTGCAAATGTAGGACGCTGAGAATTAAATCAGCCTTCGGAGACTGCAGCGGGAAAAACGCTGCCATGTTTACACTGTCAGCTGGAAACACAGTGGCATGGATGGCCACATTAGCAGTTCTTGTAATGCCACAAAGAGCAGTGCATTGTGGTAGCTATCCAGTATGCAAGTGGCTTCAACGAGCTTTTCAAATGGGGCAGGGGGGGGGGGAGGCATGGAGTGCAACAGTGAGTGTGTTGTGTGTATGTGGGGGGAGAGAGTGTGTTTTGGGGGGGCTGAGAGCATGTCAACATGCTGTCTTGTAAGTTCACATAGCAGCAGAACCCCTCTCCCACTCTCTCTCACACACACAACAGCAGCATTCCACACTAATGGCTTGCTTTGTCCTATAAGCATGCCCGCTGTCAGAAACGGAGCTTTCAAAACAATGGGAAGGATGGCCACTTGACTCTAGGGGATTACGACACATTTCCAGAGTCCAGTCACAGTGCAGTAACGCAACACCTAGCCTACACTGATGCCTGGGCGTTTCAAGCTTTATGCTTGTTGTGGAGATTACCAGGAGCGCTCCAGCTGCAGAGTCCAGGCGCTCTTCATGTCTTGCCGGTGTGGACACACTGGGAGTTAGGGTGCCCGGGGCTGCTTTAATGTGCTCTAATTTGCAAGTGTAGCCAAGCCCTAAGTGTGTGCAAGACATGGGTTTGGGCTTGTAAAGGGAGAGAATTTGGGAATGGTACAGATCAGAAAACAATGAGGACTGAAAGACTGATTTTCTCCCCACAGTGGTGATAATAATACACACGGAAAGAACACAAATGAAAATGGACCACGGTCAGCCAATCAGTCCCCTCACTCTGGTGGAAGTTCAGGTGTTGACAGTGGTGTTGAAGGCGTCTCGGATGGAATAAGAGACTTGCCTTCGATTGCCATTTCACTCTGTGGAGGTCTAAGTGACGACAAAGAGATAACAAAAGGTACAGAATGAACCAGAACCTTATGATTACCTGTTGTTAGTCAACTCTCAACTCCTGTTAAAAAGGAAACAGTGCACTCTTGTGGCTAGAGGTAGGAATTTAAGTCTGAGGGAGTATGTAGCTCATCTTATTTGGAGAAAAATAAAAATGTCAGATGTTCTAGGGCAGGCATGTCCAAAGTCCGGCCCGGGGGCCAATTGAGGCCCGTGTTCTAATTTTTACCGGCCCACAGACTCTTTTCTAAAATCAATAATATGCGGCCCGCCAGCACTGTCGCCAACCAGTGCGCGGAGCCGCAGCCGAAGGAGAGGGGCAGGGGCAGTAAGAGGCGAGCGGGGGGGGGGGGGGGAGAAGAGCGGAGGCGGAGCCGGGGGAGAAGAGCGGAGGCGGAGCTGGGGCCGGGGCACGAGGCGAGGCAAGGCGGAGCCGGGGGAGAAGAGCGGAGGCGGAGCCGGGGCCAGGGCACGAGGCGAGGCTAGGCGGAGCCGGGGGAGAAGAACGGAGGCGGAGCCGGGGCCGGGGCACCAGGCGAGGCGAGGCAAGGGAGAAGAGTGGAGTCGGAGCCGGGGCCGGGGCAGGAGGCAAGGCAAGGCAAGCCGGGGGAGGGGGGGAGTGAGAGCGCGGCCGCAGCGGGGGGGGGGGGGGGGAGAAAGGAGAGCGCGGCCGCAGCGGGGGGGGGGGGGGCGGAGTAGGGGGGGTGTCCGGCCCTCACACATCTTCACCTTCCCAAATCTGGCCCTCTTTCCAAAAAGTTTGGACACCCCTGTTCTAGGGTTATTAATACTATATTAACGATTTTAAATTACTGTAATATATTTTGGAAATTACTGTATTTACAGGTTCCCTTCATGCAACAGTAATGAAGGGGTGCATTTGCCATTATGCCTTTCACTGCAGTGTATAATTGGTAAATTCACAGCTGTCACTACTGTGGACAGGTAGGATGGCATAATGGTTAGGGTGCTAATCTGGGACTTGGAAGGCGTAGCTTCTATTTTCAGCTTTGGCACAGACTACCCATGTAATCTTTGACAAGTCACTAGTCTCTCTGCACTTTGGTTCCCCGTCTGTAAAATGGAGATAACCGCTCTTCCCTGCCTCACAGGAGTTTTGTGAGGGTAAATACATCAAAGACCTTGTGGTGCTCAGATACGAGTCATGGGAGCCATTGAAATGTCTAAGACTGACACTGCTCTGAGCACAGTTTAGTAACTAGAAGTTTAACTATTCCGTACAGAGGGTAATTTACGAGAAAGTAGTTCTATTTATTATTTTGTTAATAATCCAAGTAACTGTGATTCTTGAAGGCAAGGAGGCCAAGGGGGTGTTTGTCCAGGAGGATGCGTTTTCATTTTCCTCCAGGCAGTGCAAGTATTGATCGGGTTTCTGGCTGGGGCTGTAGCTCTACATCGAGTCCATCAACACCTGTTCCTAATTAGCCAGAGAAGGTCACTGAAGAGGCACATCCTTACCCAGGTGTGAAAGGTCTGATCCTGCAATGTCTGATCACCGAAGCTTTCATTGAGCACCTCCTGTGAGGAGTTAAGGGCAGTCAGCAGCTCACAGAAAATACCCAGCACCTTGCAAGCACCCTGTCTCCATAGTACTGCTCGTCTTTGCCACCCCTGTTGTGAAGGAATGATCCTGAGCCTGAAACTTAGCTCTTCAGGATGTTTTAATGCTAGTTATTGGGGTAGGTTGTCCCATTGCAAGCACTGTACTTATGTGATTATGTTTTAAATATTTCCAACAGATCAGTTCTTAGAACAAGCAGTAACCTATCAGCAGTTTGTGGACAATCCTGCAATCATTGATGACCCCAACCTTGTGGTTAAGATTGGAAATAAGTAAGTACATTTCAGCAGGCAAAAATCTGGACAATGTGGGAAAAGCACTTGTGTGTTTTTAGTGCTACCATAGGGCTTATACCAGCTGCACTATTGCTAAACAAATGGGTACTCATTTTCCTACTGTAGATTTACCCTAGAGATTCAAAGCTAATGAAGTAACTAATTTGGATTTTAAAGAGCCAGTATTGAATGCAGACAGTGTTCATACTCAATACCTAGAGTAAAAATAAAATAAGACTATAAACCTTGCTAAGACATTCATTCAGTACAAATGAATGATGAATACTGATGGGGAAATCATGATCAGCCTTTGGCCATTTTATATGCAGAGAAAGAACCTGCATCCACAGAATATATTATTCCCTCACCTGTCTGCTGATTCATTGTGTGATTTTGGAGAAGTTGCTTAATTTCTTGCTTTAGTTTCCTGATCTGTAAAATGGGGATAATACCACTTACCTATCTCACAAGGGGGTAGTGAGGAAAGGACTGATTAGGTAAGGTGCTGGAGACCTCGAGTATGGTGCTGTGCAGACCTTGCCCTCATGGACAGGTGGGTGGCACTGCTGGGGATTTAGCTTCCTAACTGCAATGGGAGTTGTAGGCCCTCAGCACACCACAGAAGAAAGTCAGCACCTCACAGTACCCAAACCTGAATATTTGAAGGGGCAAAGAGCAATACAGGTGGCTCGTAGAAAATGTAGGTCCCTGAGCTATGGTACAGATATGAGGAATGGATGAGAAATACAATTTCTGCTTGGGTTTAGCTTTTCTTTCAGGATTTCCTATGTGACTTCTCGTCCTGTGGAATTGTGGTATAGTAAATATGGACTGTTCTTGTACTGGAAAAGCTTTTACATCTGGTACGTGCACAAGGGAAGTGCCAAGGAGAGGATTGATATTTGTAAATTTGGTCACCCTTTATAGCAATTCAGAGGAGGAGCGTTCCCCAGCCAGCAAGCCAGAGTCTTTAACCAGCTTCTTTGAATATTAACCTTATTGTGAATAAGTAAAATATGATGTTAATGTTATACTGGAACTTTGTCTTAATAAATAGACACAACCAAAATAGTCTAAGGCCGGGTCTACACTACCCACTGGATTGGCGGGTAGAGATCGATCTTTCAGGGATTGATTTATCCCGTCTCGTCTAGATGTGATAAATTGATTCCTGAGTGCTCTCCCGTCGACACCGGAACTCTACCGCGCTGAGTGGCGCAGGCGGAGTCGACGGGGGAGCAGTAGCAGTCGACTCAGTGCTGTGGAAACGCCGAGGTAAGTCGACCTGAATGCATCGACTTCAGCTACGCTATTCACACAGCTGAAGCTGTGTATGTTAGGTTGATGCCCCCACTTCTAGGGCTAAGTAGAACATGGATTTGCATCCGAATCTGAACTTCATGGCTTTATTCTTTGGTTTAAATAAACTCCATTGCTTTTACTGACTGTATAACTAGTGTTAGGCTGTGGATTGGGATCGATGGTATTAAAAAACGTAACAGTACACAAACTTTTTTGATTTCCCAGGTACTACAACTGGACAACAGCTGCTCCACTTCTATTGGCAATGCAGGCATTCCAGAAACCTTTGCCAAAGGTGAGATTGAACATGAAAGTCATTTGGGAAAGCATGAGCTGTGGTGTTTTTCATTTCATGAATTGAAATTCATGAAGGCAGAGAAAACAACTGTATTTCATAGGAGAGTCTGCACATCAGTAGGAACCATTCACACATAACTAGTCACATAGCTTGTGCTGACAACAGAGGGCCAAATTCAACCCAAAATTAAGCAGGACTAAGGGCTTGTTTACATGGGAAGTTAGTGCGCAGCAAACTAGGCTGTGAATGCACAGCGCCCTAGCTACCTCACACTAAATCCCATGCGGAATTAGTGTAGTAAGCTAAAGTGTACGAAGGAGCTTCTAATGTGCAGTAAGAGTGTCCACACAGGGAGTTAGTGCGAACTGGCTAGTGAGCTATAAATTCACACTCTGCCTTGTTTCGCCCTGTGTAGCTAAGCCCTAAATTTGGTCTATACTGTATTTATTTGCTGTCTTATAAAAATTCAGAAAATATCTAGATATTTGGTGTCTGTACTTTCTATTATGTCTGCAGAGAGTATACATGTTTGCTTTGAGTGAGTGAGTGAGAGGCAGGGAGTGAGGGCAGGTCTGAATTTATAAGATAATGTGCTGACACTCTCAGTACCCCAAAAACCCACACTCTCTTCCCCCCACATACACACAACAGACTCCCTGTCACACTCCCCCCTCTACATTTGAAAACTATGTTGCAGCCCCTTGAATGCTGGGATAGCTGCCCACAATGCACTGCTCCCAGTGCAGCTGAAAGTGCCGCAAATGTGTCCACGCCAATGCGCTTGCAGCTGTCAGTGTGGAAAGGCTGCAGCGCTTTCCCTAGTGCACTCTCTGAAGGCTGGTTTAACCCAAAGCACTTTCCAGCTGCAAGTGTAGCCAAGCCCGGAGTAGTCCTGCTGAAGTCAGTGGAACTAGACACGTGCTTCAAGTTAGGCATGTGTGTAAGTATCTTGCTGAATTGGAGTCATTAATCTCAACAATTCAGATCTTGATTCAAGCTGTTCATCTGCTTTTTTGCATTTCTTTAAGAGAAGCCCCAAAGCTTATTTGCTCAGTTTTACCTTTCTGCCATTTATCTCACTATCTTTCTCTGGGTGACCACATCTTGAATAGTGTGTGCAGATGTGGTCGCCCCAATTAAAAAATATATATATATTAGAATTGAAAAAGATTAAGAAAGGGTCAACAAAAATTATTAGGGGTATTCCATATGAGGAACAATTAAGAAGACTAGGACATTTCAGCTTGGAAAAGAGATGACTAAGGGGGGATATGATAGAGGTCTATAAAATCATGACTGGTGTGGAGAAAGTAAGGAAGGGTTATTTACTTCTTCTCATAACACAAGAACTAGGGGTCACTAAATGAAATTAATAGGCAACAGGTTTAAAACAAACAAAAGGAAGTATTTTTTCATATAACGCACAGTCAACCTGTGGAACTCCTTGCCAGAGGATGTTGTGAAGGCCAAGACTAAAACAGTGTTCAAATAAGAACTAGATAAATTCATGGAGGATAGGTCCATCAAAGGCTATTAGCCAGGATGGGCAGAGATAGTGTCCCTAGCCTCTGTTTGCCAGAAGCTAGGAATGGATAACAGGAGATGGATCACTTGATGATTACCTGTTCTGTTCATTCCCTCTGGAGCACCTGGCATTGGCCACTGTTGGAAGACAGGATACTGGGCTAGATAGACCTTTGGTCTGACCCAGTATGACTGTTCTTATGATCTTATGCATTTTAGATGCAACAGTAAAGGGGAGCCTTTGAAAAACCTAATATAGTTAGAGAGAGAGAGATAGACACTGTAGCTGAACTCTGCTTTTCATCTTCCTAAATACGAATAGAATTTAGATTTGATTGTGGTTTGTCTTAGAAGATCCTTTATCACCTACACCATTTTACACTGATCTTTGGAGAGGAAGGGCAAAATCAGGCTTACAGTGGAAAGCTGGTTGCAACCTTAAATGAGGAGAGGCCATCATATATTTTCATTAAAATATGCTCCTCCCTGAGTAGTCCTATAGGCAGATTTCAAAACACCTCCGACATCCTTGTAGATTTAGTAGCGAGGTCAAGGGCTCATGAGTGTGAAAACTAGATCCTTTCACTCTTGGAAATGATCACTCCATGTCATGGATCAGACACATTGGGTGTTGAGTTATTGAAAGAAAGTATGCGCTGTTGCCCTCCACACTATACCTCTGGATAAATAACTTGAGGGTCTAGTCCTTGTCAATCCAGCACATGCCATCACTAAATTCTTATAAAAATAGTAACCTCACTACTCCCCACAAATTAATGATAACTACAAATATCAGTTAGTAACCCACCATCTTGCCCTTTAGTTTGTAGCCTTTGTACCTCAGACCTCTTCCAAAAAGCTGGTCACCTGTTTTTTATATGTTTTGTAATTTACAATTTCACTAAACAACCTCAAATCAGACTATTATTTACCCATGATAGACATTATACTAATGCCATTTTATGCTTTCTTTTTCATTTTTCGTTTGATCTCCTTTTCTTTTTCCTTTAAAAACTCCTCAAGTATTCATGCTTAAGTTACTTCCGTGCAGTTCTGGATGCCATTAGGTTTTGCTTTTATAAAATTTATGGCCCACGGACAGTATGTTTCTTTTTCTTCTGTTTATCCTTGGTTGAAATTGTGTTCGTCATTTTCCTTTGTTTGCATGTGTCAGGTTGTCCCTTTCTTTTGTTCCATTATTTATGTTACCATCCATTTATCACAGGCCACTGTGGAATCTATTATGAGGGATAAGATGCCCAAGAAAGGCGGAAGATGGTGGTTTTCATGGCGAGGGAGGAATAGCACTATCAAAGAGGTAAGTTTAAAAAGCAGATGGAGTTAGTTTTTGGCTGAGGTTTGAATCTCCTGTATCTTACATACACATCCTCCAGCGGTTGTGCTTCTACAAACAGTACAATACCCAGTTTGATTTAGTACACACAAAGAAAGCATTTACAGTAGACTCTCGATTATCCAGGATTGGATTAACCAGGATGTGGATTAACCAGGATGTCAAAAAAAATATGCGTAATTCGCAGGGCCAGCTCTGGCTTTGCTGCTGCCCCAAGCACACACGAAAAAAACCCCTACCAGGGTTCAGGGCAGCCAGTGAAGCAACACCCCCTCCCCCTGGCGCAGGGTGGCTGGTGAACCAACCCCCACTCTCCATGTTTCCTATGGATGGTGATTATCCGGGATTTTATTAACCAGTATTATTTTTCCCTATCATCCTGGATAATCGAGAGTCTACCGTAATCCAAAGCCCATAAATCAATGGAAAGACTCCTAGTAACTTCAGTGGATAAGGTCTTAGCTAAAACATTTGTCTATTTCACTTCTACATTTATATTCACTGCATCTACCTTTGGCAGCATAATCTAATAGATTAGTCAGGGACATGGGAACCAAGAACTGCTGAGTTCTTATCCTGGCTGTGCGATTAACTTAATGTATGTCATTGGGCAAGTTGCTCACCCTTTCTACAGTTCTGCTTCCACATTTGAAGGATAATGATATTTATTACTAGAGCTGGTTGGAAAATTACATCAAAAGCTAAATTTGGATAAAAAAAAAATAAAAGAAATGTTTCATCACTTTCTGTTAACCATCCCTCGCCAGCCCATTTTCCAACAATCTCTGGGGATTGGGTACTTTAGTTACATCTTCAAAGCTGTTTATGAACATTGAAGCATTGTGTAAGTGCTATAATAACCTCTGTTCTTTTGCCCCTTAGACACATTTAATCTCTAAAACTGCTAATAAAAATCTGTCTTCATACTTGAGTTTTCTAAGTTTACATAAAATAGTCATTCTTGTGAACTTTAGTTATGAGCTTCATATAATTTGTTTTTCTTGCTATATTTTTCTGCTGCTTATTGAATTCTAAGAATGACTGCCTTCTTGGAAGTGTTCCCTTGTAAACTGAGCTGTGAGGGCTACAATTAGGTAGAAAAAAATGTAGTTAATGCTGTCCATTTGTTTCCATGATAGCCACATGTAACTTTCATAATTTGAGATGAAATTGTCAGAGCTAAGTCTGCCCAAAGTAGGTTTGCTTAGAACGGCTGTTCTCAAACTTTCTCCCACTGCGACCAATTTTTGCTTTCGTTCACTGCTCCGCGGACCCTTGTATGTCTGCCAAAAAGCCGCCGAATTCATTACTTCCGCATTTGGTGGCTATTTTCGGCGGGCAAGCCGAGCGCTCCCGAAATAGCTTGGTATGTCCACTGAAAAGCCGCCAAATGTGGAAGTAATTTGGTGGCTTTTCAGCGGCACGAGGAGCTCGCGACCCCTTGGGAGGCAGCCGGCGACCCGCCCCCCACCCTGAGGGGTCGCGACCCCTGGTTTGAGAACCCCCGGATTAGAAGGTTTTGTTAATGGTTAATGGAGTTTCTGTGCACTGAGTGGCTACAGGATTAGTCCCACAATTTCCACCAATTCTTGCCATTTGAAATCAGATCTCTCTGTATCTGCCAAGGAAAAAATAATTTCAGTTTTTGCTGTGGTTCATACTTGCAAGTATTATAGTGCTCTGTGTAAACATTTTCCTACAGTAAACCCTTGATTTTTTATCATATACATGCACAGAACCAAGTCTTGTTTGCCTTTCTCCCATTTATAGTCTTGGTGAAAGCAATAGGAATACCTGCCTGAGTGAAGGAAGCAGGATTTGGCCAACAAGATTATGTCCTCTCTCTGTCTACTATGGAATTCACAACTTCTCATATCTGTGTTTTAGGAAACCAAGCCAACTCAAGGTTTGCGTGAGAATGCGCTTACTACAGAAGAGGAGCCATCACAAATGAGCATTGCAGACAGGTGCGCAAAAAGAGAGCTATAGCCAAAGTAACTCTGGACCATTTAAAAATGAAAGCAGGGTACTTCAAGTTTTTGAATGGCAGAGCAGGGGCCGTAATGAAATCTGGTTGAGATTTGAAATCTGTTATGCTATATTATCTCTATATTCGATCCCGTAAGATTGGTGAAATTCACCTATGGTAAAATCCACATCAACCCCATAAAGCCTAAGCAGATGAGGTATGGGGGGATTCTCTCCAGGGCCAAGTTGTGGGGCTGCAGTACTTTAATGAGCCTTTTCCAAACTTATTAAGTCTGTAAAACTGGACTTTCTTGTTCTAGAATTTCCATGACTTCTTTCGTTCTTTCGTTCTTTTGTTCTTTCGTTCTTTCTCTCTCTCTCTCTTTTTCTCTTTCCTTATGTATTATCCCTTCTGTTTTCAGTCCTAGCCAGATGCAGGAAGTTTAGAAGCACCTACACAAAAATAATAATTGGACGGATGATCTTCCAAAGCTATTTGCACCTCACTGAAGTCACAGTGTCCCAGATCCTTTTAATGTCCCCTGATTTATGAAAACCTGCACAGTCTGATACCTCCCTGTTGGCTTCTACATACCTGAGGAGGCTTAGTAGCATAAGCCATTCCTTTCAGAGGGATTCTTATACCATCTCTCCCATGCAGGGGACAGGAACCTCCACAGCTTTCTATTACTTCTTCTTCCAGGGAGAAGCAGAAGAAGGGTTTCAAAGGCAGCAGATCCTGGCCTTGAAATTTATGCAGCTCTTGTAGTATCCCTTGCTAGCCCCAGAATCTCCACTTAGGAAGGATACTGCAGGGCCAGCAATGAGTTACCTGCTGAAGTCCCTTGGGGATGAAGTAGCAGAGAATAGCTATCCCCTGCCTGGTCTCCTTTTTGCACAGCCCAAATCCCATAGAGGTGCAACCGAGTGGCTTGCCATGAACACAGCAGTGCCCACTTCTGTGCTGTCCTCACTCAGGTCTCCCAGAGCTGGAGAGGGGGTAGTAAGACCGAGATTCAATTATAGCTTACACATGCTCAATTAGCTTAAGGCTTTTTGGAGACTGACATTGCAATTCAGGAGAACGAGCTGGAATGAGGAGCCACCCGGGCTTAATTTGTGCCAGGACAGAGCCCCGGCACCTCTAGACTTGGCAGTTCACAGCCCCGGCAGCTTTGTTGAATCAGTTATAAATGAAAAACAATTGCTTGAGCCTCAGTACCTGTTTCATTACTAAGTAAGCTCTAGGAGACACCTTTTGTTTTGGAGACCAAAGACTGGCAGGTTAAATGTGTGGCACATAAACTGCTGCCTCAATAACATACATTATCCCAAATCTGCAAGATCCATGAGTGAACCTGAGAGGGCACATTCCTCACCAGTGATGTTTGGTTCTGTTGTTCCTTCCATGTTTGTTTAAGGACCTGGCCTTAAAACAGTAGTGGAACTTCAATCAGACTTCACTCCTTAATTACTGTTTCATGCTTGAGTTTTAACAGACTTCAGAAACACCAGGAAGAGTTCATTGCTGAAAACCATTCTGTGGTAAATAGAATATTGAGTAGCAAGCAGTTTTTAGGCCAGATATAGCAACCACAGAGTCAGGCGGGCTATAGCTTTAAATGCTGCCAATCATAACATGCAGTATTTATGACACCAGGGTCAGGACGTCCCAACAACATGCAGAACCCAGCTGCGATGGAAAAGAATGTGAATGGTGATATATTAAAGATCACATTGGCAGTATGCTAAGAATATTTGACGCTACCACCTAATATGACAGTTCTGTTTACTGTTAAAATTCTTTCTTCTGTGAAAAATTTTCCTTGACAGCTTTTTAAAAACAATTGTGGTCGGAAAAGTTGCTAGCATTTCATTTTAACATTTTGAATAGGACAATCCTGCCAAAGTTGTCAGTAAAAATATAATCCCATTGACAAAAATTGCTGCTTTCACAAAGAATGGATGGTACAGATTATTTTCCATAAGAAAGTTGCATTAGTCATGTTCTGGGTTTATTCTCTAATTGCTGTACTCTTCATGGATTAAATCAATTCTTTTCTTTTCTCCTTTTTCCCCTTAGAATGTAACTCCTTTGTAGTTGCTCACATTAGCTAACAGATTTGATACCTCATTTGAGTTTTTTAATGCGTCAACATGGACTATAATTTAGGTCTGTTAATTTAAAGTGACAGTACTAGCATACAGACAAGTGAATGACTCAAAGAACCCAAATATTAATAATGGAAGACATGCGTGAATGAGAATTCAGCACTTCATTGATATATTTCTAAAGTCATGTTGTAAATAACCTCCCAAGAGACAGTACTTAGAAGCAGAGAATCAATTGACTTATTGAGTGAGACAGTGGTAATGTATTTTTAATGGATCCCCAAATGCATTTACTGAGAAATGATAGCATCATTTTGTGTGTGTGTGTTGTTCCAGAATAAAGGATGAATCTTCTTCAAGTGATGAAGACCAGAGAACTGCAAAACCAAACCTAGGGTCATTACAAACAAACTCAAGTTATCACTCATTATTGTCAGGAATCAGTTACAAAAAGACCCTTCGACTCACTTCTGACCAGCTTGTGAGTTATTTTTACATATTCCTTCTGAAATGTCATTTCTAGCACAACACGCACAATGCAGTTATCCAGGCCAGCGCAGGGTATTTGTGCTGACTAGTAGGTCTTATGAAATTTAAAAAAAATGTCTTAATGTTTGAAGTAAATTTCCTGCTTAATGTAGAAGGTGTTGTATTGACAAATCAGGAGACTGAGGTCTTTCAAAATGGCAGCCTACAGTTAAACTCTGAAGTCTGCATTAAGATACCTAAATAAGAGACCTGGTTTTCAGAAGTGCTTAGCATCCAACCTGTCAGGAGTCCATGTATGTTATGTGTCATGGATGAAATTCTGTACTGTGCCTCTAGGAGGCATGGCGCAGAACTGGCAGCATAGGTGTGGATGTGAGTGGTTTTAAGGGACCTTTGTACCTATCTGGGTCCCTATCTGGGCTACCTTTGGAGCCGAAGAGGCTCTGAGAATAATTTAGACAGTGCTGGGGGACTGTCTAAGTGAGGGCAGCCTCCCTGAATTGCAGTGCTACCAGGAGTCATCACAGTGATGTGTGCTACGGTCCTTTCCCTGATACGTCCATCTGACTCCATTCCTTTAGACAGTGCTGGGGGACTGTCTAAGTGAGGGCAGCCTCCCTGAATTGCAGTGCTACCAGGAGTCATCACAGTGATGTGTGCTATGGTCCTTTCCCTGATACGTCCATCTGACTCCATTCCTATCCCCATCATGCCCCCTGTGCCAAGTTTTGTAAGAGTCCTCAGAGAACAGTGTTAGGCTGTTGTGCACAAGAAGAAATGAGGCATTTAAGGCTCCTTTATGCTGCTCTAGGTCTTTTACCCAGATTAAAGGGCCAGACTCTGTGTGTGTGTGTGTGTGTGTGTGTGTGTGTGTGTATTTCTCTCTCTCTCCCTCTCACGCATGCAGACACACACACAAGATAGCAGCTTTTCAAAGAGCTGTTTATGAATTTAGCATGACCAGGACCATATTACTGTCAGTTCCTCTGCACAGAGGTGTTGTGACCGATGCTGATAAATAATGCTGTTGCTGTTCAAGCCCAGGGTATTAATATTTTATTTGGAAAATTTCGCTATTTAGGAAAATGCATTCTCTCATATCCATACACACAGCTAATTAATTTTCAGAAGTAAACACACTTGTGGAATACCTCATTAGGCAGCCCACCACTCCCAGGTGGCTAAATGAGAGAGTGTTCTCTGTAGTTGGCAAGAGGTCTATAATTTGCGTTGAGACAGATATGGCTTATTGGTTGTATTCTGTAACAAATTGAGAGTGGGAGTATAGAAACTGAGAGCAGGGGTATACATAGCCAGAAGGGCTTATTTATCAGACGCAGTAGTTCTGAAGGGGCTTGAAGCCAAATCTTTTTTTTGCTGTCATGAACACTTCAGGCAATACCGTACTACTGATTGGGAAGCAGAACTCCTTATGTTTTTTAATTCAGCTTACGAATCAAGGGCACAGTGTGGCCCTTGCAGCCAAACTCTGCTTCCATTATTCAGTAGATGGTCCCATGACAGAACGGAGATTAACACATGCCTAAGGAAATTAGCATCCCCCCATTTCTGTTTATACTGTTCTGCCCGTTTCACCTGCACAGTTTGATCTTGCTAATAACATTTCACAGAAAAGTTTAAAGCTCAAGAATGGCCCTAATGATGTGAGCTTTAGTGTTACGACACAATATCAAGGCACGTGCCGCTGTGAAGGCATCATCTACTTATGGAATTGGGATGACAAGGTTATTATTTCTGACATCGATGGAACTATCACAAGGTAAGATGACAAATGGGGCAAGATTTTTATCTGCCAGGAAATATCTCCTTCAGGCTCAAAAAATCGTTATTGATCTAGGGTTGGGGCAAGGGACCATTGTGTTCAGGCTTTGAATTTTCATGTTTAACCTGCTTTTCCAGTGAAGCAAAAAATGTAGGGGGCTCCTATTACATTGACTGGATTGTTAAAGGTGGGTATGTGCCATCCTGTTGATCTGCTTGTTACTTTTAGGCTTTTCTGTGGTGCTTATCTCAGTAGTATCTGGGCACCTTCCACACATTCCTGAGTTCATTGTCACGTCCCATCTGTGAGGCACGCAGGAGTGATGTTCATTCTGGTTTTAGAGATATGACAAATTTCAGAGCTAATCTAGTGGGGGCAAGGCAGTGTGATTGAGTGGACAGGACACCAGAATAAAAGTCAGGGGATCTGGGGTTTATATCTGCCACTGAGCTGATTGGGTATTGACTATGTCACTTCACCCCTTTGTGCTTCTGTTTCCCATCCCACCACCATGGCACACTGTCTGTCTTTTCTCTCTGGATTGTGAGCTTGTCAAGACAGGGACTGTCTGATTGCATCTGTGCAATGCCTTTCACAGTGGAGCTCTCTGTCTTGGTTGGGGCCTCTGTGTGCTACATAACATAAATAATAATACTAAATTCATTATACTTACAACGGGGAATGCCACTGGAACCAGTAAAGCTATTTCCCCCCATTTTATAGGTGGGAATGTAGGTGCCTAACTACCAGTGAAATCAGTGGGTGCTAGATGCCTTCAGGGACCTGGGCCAGAAGGATTAAGCTATTTGCCAAAGTCACACAAAAGATCTGTGCCATATCTTGGACTGAAACCCTGATCTCTTGAATCTCAGGCCAGTGCATTAGCCCACTCTGCTAGTCAAATACATGTTCTCCTACATGTTCATCAGTATCACCCTTTCCTTAAAAAAACATTTAAAGGCGCTTCTGCCTGTTCTTTGGAAGTTATTTCTTGAAGTACATTTGCTCTCTTTTCCCCCATCTTTATTCAGGTCAGATACTTTAGGTCATATTTTGCCCACTCTTGGCAAGGATTGGACGCACCAAGGGATTGCAAAGTTGTACCATAAAGTGAGCCAGTAAGTATTCAGCAAATCTTTTTGTGTTAATTTCTCTCCATTTAAATGCAAACCCAGATGCCTGTTCACAACTCCAGGTGTCCTAGCAACTATTTAAAAGAATGGTGAATATAAGAAATGGATAAATTATACTCACAACAGGAAATTGGACAGGATAAGTAGGATCAGGCTAAATGGTGAAGGACCTTAAAAGTGAGGACTGGAACTTGTAGATGGATGCAAAGAGCTGATGGAGGAGGGAAGGTTGATGACATCAGTGTCAGAGAGAAGATTATGGTAGTCAAAATGCAAGATAAGGGCCTTTGCTATGACACAGGTGGGTAACATTTAAAGTAAGGTTGATGCAACATTGTTGCTACATGCATAATGTCTCTTCTTAAGAGGATTCATTTCAGCAAATGGGAGGGATGTGATGCAAATACACAGAGCCAGATTTTACATGGGGGCCATACAAATCTCTATATAGATTCTCCTCTACTGGTAAAAATCAGTGAATTCATTAGTAAAATTTGTGAGTTCTTATGGTGTAACGAGGTTAGAAATCTGAATCTCTGATAGTCATGGCTTATGTCCTAGGCAAATAAAATATCAAAATTGTGAAAATGTCCACTTAATCATTAAAGTAATTTCTTCCTGGTTTGTTTGTTTGTGTAATAGAAACGGGTACAAATTTCTGTATTGCTCGGCACGTGCTATAGGAATGGCAGACATGACCAGAGGATATTTGCACTGGGTCAACGAACGAGGAACAGAGCTACCTCAAGGACCTGTGTTATTAAGTCCAAGCAGCTTGTTCTCAGCCTTTCACAGGTATCATTAGGTAGTAACTTGTACCCTGTAAAAAACTGACCAATTTAAATTATTCTCAGAGTTTCCAGTAGGAGTTGGTGCAGCCTTTTGTTGAAGACCAACCTGTAGTAGACAACCAGAGTTTGCTAGTATCTTAGGGCTGGGCTACGCGAATAGCATAGCTGAAGTCGCAATATCTTAAGTCGACTTACCTGGCTGTCCCTGCAGTGGTGAGTCCATCGCGACCGCTCCCCTGTCGACTCCGCTTCTACCTCTTGCCGAGGTCTAGTACAGGAGTCATCGATTCAGGGATCGATTTATCACGTCTAGATGAAATGCGATAAATTGATCCCCAATACATTGAGCACTATCCGCCAATCCGGTGGGTAGTATAGCCATACCCCTTAGATGGTTACTTAAGTCTCATTTTACAGTGGTAGCCATTAAAAAATCATCATTTACCAACAGATACCACCTGTTCACTGTACAGCAGGGGTGGGGAACCTCCGGCCCCCAGGCCTTATACGGCCCACCAAGTCATTCCATCCGGCCCGCGGTGGGCCAGGGCTGGGTCAGGCACTGGGGCGTGGGGAGAAGACGTGTGCGGGCTGCCGCCGGCCCCGCGCTGAAGCGCCTGGGGGCATGGGGAGAAGATGCGCGCGGGCCGCAAGGCGGGGGCGGCCCCGCACTGAAGCGCCTGGGGCCGCCGCCGGCCAGGGACACGCGCGGGGTGCCAGGCGGGGGTGGCTCCGCGCTGAAGCGCCTGGGGGCGGGGGCAGAAGACGCGCATGGGCCGCCAGGCGGGGGCGGCTCCGCGCTGAAGGTAGGGGCCAGGAAGCGCCTGGGGGAGCCGTGGGGAGCCGACGGTCAAGGGGGGAGGCTGGGCTGGGGGGCAGGCAAGGGGGTGGTGGTGGGGAGGCTGGGCTGGGGGCAGGCAAGGGGGCGGTGGGGGGGAGGCTGGGCTGGGGGTAGGCAAGAGAGCGGTGGGGGGGCTGGGCTGGGGGGCAGGCAAGGGAGTGGTGGGGGGGAGGCTGGGCTGGGGGGCAGGCAAGGGAGCGGTGGGGGGGAGGCTGGGCTGGGCTGGGGGCAGGCAAGGGGGCAGGAGACTAGGCCGGATGGAATGGGCGAGGCGTGGGTGTGGGAGGGAAGGAGGTTTGGGTGGGGGGGAGGCTGGGCTAGGCGGGTCAGGCATGGGGGGCAGGAGGCTGGGTTGGGAGTGGGAGGGGGGAGGAGGTTAGGTTTGGTGGGATGGGCCAGGCAGGGGTGGGGGAGGGAAGGCGGTTAGATGGGGGGGAGGCTGGGCGAGGGTAAAGGAAGATGACGCCCTGGCCTACACCCAGGCTGACAGTGGGAGCTGACTGGGGCAGGCGGCAGGACCCCGGCTGGCAAGGGGCCAGCGGGGGAAACCCCAAAGCAGTGCAGAGCTAAGCACTCCGCCTGCCACTGCTTTGGGGTTTCCGCCGTTGGCCCCTTGCCAGCTGGGGGTGTCAGCTCCCTTTGCCAGCTTGGGCTTCCTCAGGGGGGGGGGGGGAGCGGCCTGCGAATGACATTATAAATGTGCAAATGGCCCTTGGCAGAAAAAAGGTTCCCCACCCCTGCTGTACAGGTACCATGAATATTTCCTGTTACCAGTACCTTCATGAATGCTGACTTTTTAATGGCAATCATTGTGCAATGTCTGTCAGACAGTGTATATGTTTTATATGAATCTTTTTTACAGAAGAGCATTGATCAATTTCAGTGGTTTTTGAAGAGCTACTTAACAAAAATGTCACATTCAGTTTCATGTGGAAAGGCATGTTTTACTGAACCATATCACAGAATGTTATAAGGAGAATGTGGTTCTTTCTTATTGTGAAACTAAACTGTGTGGACATGGAAACCAAATATAATAAGTTTAAGCACATAGCTTAACACATCACATAGGTAGTGAAGCTAATATCTACTTTCTACTTCAATGAAGCTTGTTAAGTGACTACTGAAAATATTGTGGATTGTGTTAAATGCTGCTATGAAAAGGTTTATTTCATTAAAATTGTTCATGGGATGCTCTTTGAAATGTTCTACTATGTTCTACTACAGTCTGCTATGTATCAATCATATCACTCAGTGTGTTCAATCATATCACTCTACTATGTTCTACTACAGTCTGCTATGTATCAATCATATCACTCAGTGTGTTCAATCATATCACTCTACTATGTTCTACTACAGTCTGCTATGTATCAATCATATCACTAAATCTGGGTACTCTAATATGGGAGACCTTGGAGTTGTTGTAGCTAGGGATAATAAAAGAGTAGCTTTCGTTGCCTTCCACTCTCCATCTCAGATATCCTCAAATGTTACTGCGTCCTGCATATATTTTAGACAGCTGGCCAAAGGATATCCCATCTATCTCACCACATAAATGATTTTAGTATCAGCAACTGCATGTGAGTCATTCTTAGTGATCGATTTAACCAGCCTGGCTTTTGGGAAGTTCTGGCTCAGGGTTTGTGTGTGTTGGGGAAAGTTGACTTTCCTCCTACCGTTGTGCCTTCCTGAGTCATCTGGGGAGCTGCTTCAACTCCCAGTACAGGGTAGAGCTACCTGAAGGTTGGCCTAGCTTGTACGTGGCCGCCTGTTGCTCCGCCCATACAGCTACGAATAGCCAGAGTCCAACAGCACTCCAGCCATGCCTCTGTTGCCCTTGCAGCATTCCTGGGCTGGGGTCTGCTATGGGGAATGGTGCAGGGCTGGCTACACCAACTCTGCACTGTGCAGGATTCTCTCTCTGTCTTGGGAATTCCCAATTCTGTCACCTGTTTGATCCCATTTTGCCAAGAGAGGCAGTTGTGGAAGGGCTGCAGCCCAGAGATGAACTGGCTCCTTTATTCTGTAATGAATCACTAAAGAGAATTAGAAGATGCCTGTATCTTTACTTACCTCTAATTGTAATTGATGGATGACCGCACCAGTAGCGGCAGCTTAATTGAAGGTAGTCCTTTGGATTTAGTACATAGTGAAATTTAAATCCCAGAGAGAGCATAGAGGAGCTATACAAAGGGATGGCTATTATAATCTATTGACCCATTCTGCAGTTTTCAGTAAGGCAGTTTATATCATTACATTACCTACACCATACATCTTTATTTAGAAACTGCTGTCTATAATTCATTACCCTTGTTTAGTAGCCACATCTTTACCACATGGTTTTTAATAAAAGCCCCCTTGTTTAGGAGGCTTGTTTTTACTGTGAACACATGCAAACATTTATATTTAATAGGAGCCCTAGCTTCTAAATGAAGTTGCATGGTGGTTTTCAGTGCTATGCTTTGACTAGATGATATGTATGACATAAAATAAAAATAAAGTAGCGGATGTATTTATGAAATACCTTCTTTTTTATTTTAGGGAAGTGATAGAAAAGAAGCCAGAAAAATTTAAAGTTCAGTGTCTGACAGACATCAAACATTTGTTTCATCCGAACACAGAACCCTTTTATGCTGCCTTTGGAAACAGACCTGCCGTAAGTAATAGCTGTGATTATTTTTGACTATGAAGTGCAAACGTGCTGCTACTGTTATTCAGTATTTGTTTTGTGGTAATGCTTCAGGACCTCAAATAGGAATTAAGGCCACATTTTCTTAGGCTCCGCAAAAAATGAATAATGTAAAGTCAGTCTCTCCCTCAGAGATTTCACAGTTTCGGATGTAGATGATATGCAATAGGTGAATAAAGAGACAAACATGGAGGGCAAGGTAACAGTAGAGACATATGTATTTGCATAAATTAGCAGTCCCAGCAATCCCAGGTGGTTGTCAGCCTAACTATTTAAAAGCGGTAAAGTTGTCTGAAAACACTGAGAACAGGGCCTTTCTTTGGCGTTGCTAGAAATATGTGTCCAAATTCTGCTCTGATTCAACCAGCACAACCACAGTGAGCAACATGTGGTTGGTGTAGTATAAACCGAGGCAAAATGGGCAGTCAGTCAATGGGAAAGTCAATGAGACTTGGACTCCAAAGTTACTTAGCCAGTTTTTAAAATTATACCCCCATGCCTGTTTAATCTCCTCTAATAGTTATGATAACTTGGGGTTTGTCTACACAGTGTATTAGTGCGCACCAGTGGGGAGTAAATTCTAATCTTCACTAACGTGGAGCATGCTAACTGGCCTATATGGATCTTGCTGCCATACTCTAAAAGTTCCCTAGTGTCCATTAACGGACCCCATGTTACAAACAGCACTATGTTCATATGCACATATGCGGTGGGGTGTCCCCTTGCACAGAGGTCACCTCTCCAGGGGAGGGAACTCCAATTATTAGGAAATGGCAGCTGTTAGTAATGGGAGATTCGATCATAAGAAATATAGATAGCTGGGTTTGTGATGATCAGGAGAACCGTATGGTGACTTGCCTGCCTGGTGCAAAGGTTGCGGATCTATCGAGGCATCTAGATAGACTTATGAGTAGTGCTGGGGAGGAGCCGGTGGTCGTGGTACATGTAGGTACCAACAACATAGGGAAGGGTAGGAGAGATGTCCTGGAGGCCAAATTTAGGTTGCTAGGAAAGAGGTTGAAATCCAGGACCTCTATGGTGGCTTTCTCAGAAATGCTTCCAGTTCCACGCGCAGGGCCAGGTAGGCAGGCAGAGCTTCAGAGTCTCAATGCGTGGATGAGACGATGGTGTAGAGAGGAAGGGTTCAGATTTATTAGGAACTGGGGAAACTTTTGGGATAGGGGGAGCCTATACAGGAAGGATGGGCTCCACCTAAACCAAAGTGGAACCAGGCTGCTGGCACTTAACATTAAAAAGGTTGCAGAGCAGTTTTTAAACTAAGAGATGGGGGAAAGCCGATTGCTGCAGAGGAGCACGTGGATTGGATAGAGACTTCTCTTACAGGAGGGTCTGTCGTTAGAGATTCTCTAGGTTTTAGACAGGAAAGGATGGAAAAGGATAAAGGAGGGGCCAGATCAGATGAGAAATTTTCACATAAAGAATCTGACACACCAGGGAAGAGCAGACAGATAAACAGTGACCAGTTTTTAAAGTGCTTGTACACAAATGCCAGAAGTCTAAATAATAAGATGGGTGAACTAGAGTGCCTCGTGTTAGAGGAGGATATTGACATAATAGGCATCACAGAAACATGGTGGACCGAGGACAATCAATGGGACACAATCATTCCAGGGTACAAAATATATCGGAAGGACAGAATAGGTCGTGGGGGCGGGGAAGTGGCACTTTATGTAAAAGATAGTGTAGAATCAAATGAAGTAAAAATCTTAAATGAATCCACATGTTCCATAGAATCACTATGGATAGTAATTTCATGCTCTAATAAGAACATAACAATAGGGCTCTATTATCGACCACCTGATCAGGACAGTGATAGGGATGACGAAATGCTAAGGGAGATTAGAGAGGCCGTCAAAATAAAGAACCCAATAATGGTGGGAGACTTCAATTATCCCAACATTGACTGGGTACATGTCATCTCAGGACAAAATGCAGAGATGAAATTTCTTGATACTTTAAATGACTGCTTCTTGGAGCAGCTGGTACAGGAACCCACAAGGGGAGAGGCAACTCTAGATTTAGTCCTGAGTGGAGCACAGGATCTGGTTCAAGAGGTAACTATAAAAGGACCGCTGGGAAATAGTGACCATAATATAATAACATTTAACATTCCTATGGTGGGAATAACACCTCAGAAGCCCAACACTGGGGCATTTAATTTCAAAAAGGGGAACTATGCAAGAATGAGGGGGTTAGTTAAACGGAAATTAAAAGGTAAAGTGACTAAAGTGAAATCCCTGCAAGCTGCATGGACTCTCTTCAAAGATACCATAATAAAGGCCCAACTCAAATGTATACCCCAAATTAAAAAACAACGCCAGAAAACTAAAAAAAGAGCCACCGTGGCTTAACAGCCAAGTAAAAGAAGCAGTGAGAGAGAAAAAGGCATCTTTTAAAAAGTGGAAGTCTAATCCTAGTGAGGTAAATAGAAAGGAGCATAAGCACTGCCAAATAAAGTGTAAGAATGTAATAAGAAAAGCTAAAATGGAGTTTGAAGAACAGCTAGCCAAAAACTCAAAAGGTAATAACAAAATGTTTTTTAAATATGTCAGAAGCAGGAAGCCTGCTAAACAACCAGTGGGGCCACTGGATGACATAGATACAAAAGGAGCACTTAAAGATGACAGAGTCATTGCAGAGAAACTAAATGAATTCTTTGCTTCAGTCTTCACGGCTGAGGACGTTGGGGAGATTCCTAAACCTGAGCTGTCTTTTGTAGGTGACAAATCTGAGGTATTGTCACAAATTGAAGTATCAGTAGAGGAGGTTCTGGAACTCATTGATAAACTTAACTGTAACAAGTCACCGGGACCAGATGGCATTCACCCAAGAGTTCTGAAAGAACTCAAATGTGAAATTGCGGCACTATTAACGAGGGTTTGTAACCTATCCTTTAAATCGGCTACTGTGCCCAGTGACTGGAAGATAGCTAATGTAACGCCAATATTTAAAAAGGGCTCTAGAGGTGATCCTGGCAGTTACAGACCAGTCAGTCTAACGTCCGTACCG
Organism: Sternotherus odoratus; assembly: GCA_032164245.1. Lineage (NCBI taxonomy): Eukaryota > Metazoa > Chordata > Testudines > Kinosternidae > Sternotherus > Sternotherus odoratus. The sequence goes on along the minus strand of JAVMKO010000003.1, from coordinate 22,356,777 downwards.
GGAAAATTAGTTGAAACAATAGTAAAGAATAAAATTGTCAGACACATAGAAGAGCATAAATTGTTGGGCAAAAGTCAACATGGTTTCTGCAAAGGGAAATCGTGTCTTACTAATCTATTAGAGTTCTTTGAAGGGGTCAACAAACATGTGGACAAGGGGGATCCGGTGGACATAGTGTACTTAGATTTCCAGAAAGCCTTTGACAAGGTCCCTCACCAAAGGCTCTTACGTAAATTAAGCTGCCATGGGATAAGAGGGAAGATCTTCTCATGGATTGAAAACTGGTTAAAAGACAGGGAACAAAGGGTAGGAATAAATGGAACTTTTTCAGAATGGAGAGGGGTAACTAGTGGTGTTCCCCAAGGGTCAGTCCTGGGACCGATCCTATTCAACTTATTTATAAATGATTTGGAGGAAGGGGTAAACAGTGATGTGGCAAAGTTTGCAGATGATACTAAACTGCTCAAAGTAGTAAGGACCAAAGCAGACTGTGAAGAACTTCAAAAAGATCTCACTAAACTAAGTGATTGGGCAACAAAATGGCAAATGAAATTTAATGTGGATAAATGTAAAGTAATGCACATTGGAAAAAATAACCCCAACTATACATACAATATGATGGGGGCTAATTTAGCTACAACCAATCAGGAAAAAGACCTGGGAGTCATTGTGGATAGTTCTCTGAAGGCATCCACGCAGTGTGCAGCGGCAGTCAAAAAAGCAAACAGGATGTTAGGAATCATTAAAAAAGGGATAGAGAATAAGTCGGAGAATATCTTATTGCCCTTATACAAATCCATGGTGCGCCCACATCTTGAATACTGCGTACAAATGTGGTCTCCTCATCTCAAAAAGGATATACTGGCACTAGAAAAGGTTCAGAGAAGGGCAACTAAAATGATTGGGGGTTTGGGACGGGTCCCATATGAAGAGAGATTAAAGAGGCTAGGACTTTTTAGCTTGGAAAAGAGGAGACTAAGGGGGGATATGATAGAGGTATATAAAATTATGAGTGGTGTGGAGGAAGTAAATAAGGAAAAGTTATTTACTTGTTCCCAAAATAGAAGAACTAGGGGCCACTCAATGAAATTGGCGTGCAGCAGGTTTAAAACAAATAAAAGGAAGTTCTTCTTCACACAGCGCACAGTCAACCTGTGGAACTCCTTACCTGAGGAGGCTGTGAAGGCTAGGACTATAACAGGGTTTAAAAGAGAGCTGGATAAATTCATGGAGGCTAAGTCCATAAATGGCTATTAGCCGGGATGGGTAATGAATGGTGTCCCTAGCCTCTGTCTGTCAGAGGGGGGGTGATGGATGGCAGGAGAGAGATCGCTTGATCATACCTGTTAGGTTCACTCACTCCGGGGCACCTGGCATTGGCCACTGTCGGTAGACAGGATGCTGGGCTAGATGGACCTTTGGTCTGACCCAGTATGGCCGTTCTTATGTTCTTATGTTCTTATGAACCAAAGTCCACGTGGGTCACTAAATGTGTGACATGCTGGTGAGGACAAGAATTTACACTTCTTTGGTGCACACTAATGCACCATGTAGACAAGCCCTTAGTTCCTATGGATTTTGTTAGGCTTAGTTAATGGTAGTTACATGCTGTGAGAGCTTCAGATGCAGGATAACACAAGTATATTCAGTACTAATACTGTGCACTTCAGTCTTCTTTATATAGTCTTCTGTGCTATATATTCTATATATTCTATAAAGAATGACATGCATTGTGCAAAGGCAGAAGAATGGTTTAATTATTTTTTCAGTTACGGTTTTTCTTTCTTTGCCAGGATGTTTATTCCTACAAGCAAGTGGGGGTCCCTTTAAACAGAATATTCACAGTTAATCCCAAAGGAGAACTTATACAAGAGCATGCGAAAACTAACATCTCATCGTAAGTAGTAGTTTGTCCAGAACACTTCATGGGCCAAATTCATCACCCAGTTGACAATGAGAATCACACAAAGGATTTATTTGGCTCTATTGTACCAAAGGTTTCCTCTAACTGTTTAAAATGAAATGTTTGGATTGATATAACATTGATTACTTTGATACCAAGTCTCCATTTGACATTATTTGAACTAACAAGAAAGATACTCACTGAGTCAGCAATTAAAAAAAAAGGTTTATTTTATTCGCTTACAGGGATGCTATCCACTTCTAGTGCAGTCAGTTTCAAAAATAAGTTAAATGTAGTTCCCTGAGTCCCTTCGCCATATTTTGTGATCTTTAAATAATTCTTTCCTTAAAGTTTCCCCCTTTCAGGGTTTTTATGGGATACACTTGGGCAAACATAAGCTGAAACTAACAATACAGTGGGCACAGCTAAAAGTGGCTCTACACCAATCCCTGTCCAGTTGAAGTCAATGGGAATTTTTCAGAGTTTAAACAAATGGAAGGCTTGATTTTGGAATCACTTGCATATATCTGACATCCCATTACAGTCAACAGAACCACTCACATGAGCAGGGTTCTACAATCAGGCCCTGAAAAAATATAAATCACTGTATTTTTGAGTTACAGGACCCTATGGGTTAACTGGTAACAATAGGGGATAGAAAAAAACCAGACAAATGTAGATTTAAATATGTGTGTGTCCCTTTAATTTTCTTCGTGTCTCTGAGCCAGAATGTGAACTTATTCGTATTGGTGGACAGTTAGTCATGAGCATTCCTGTTAACTCAGTAACACTACTTGTATGATTAACTGCTCACTAGTGTGAGTGAGGGTTTGCACTTTTTATATCTGAGAGGTACACAGAGTGGTTTGTAGCAGGTAACAAAGACATTTTTTAAAAATAATTTTATAGAATCAGGTACAGAGGGAAAAAAGAAATAGTGCATATAGTCATCACACTACAGTCATTGCACGTGAACAGTCCTGGAACAGTAGAGGGGTTGTTACAACATGGGGGTATGATAAACATCAGGACAGTGAGTCAACCAGGTAGAAAGAATATGGTTTGAGATACTGAAACCGCATAAATATTTTAGTCCAAATTATCAACAATGACTAATGGATTTTGGGTGCTTGCAGTCCTGGTTCTCCACTTGAGAGACACCTGAAAGGGGCCATATTGTCAGAAAGTGAGTACAGTAAAACCTCCATTTAACGGACTAATTCAGGCGAGGGGGTGTCCGTTAAATCCAAAAGTCCGTTATTTAATAAAAAACAACAACGAGCTGTCGGAGCAGCAGCCCGCCCGCCACAGGGTCAGGGCGGCAGCTCCGCAGCCCGCCTGCTGCCGGGACCTGGGCAGCAGCTGGGAACCGTCAGCCAGCCCGCCCGCATGTGGGACCCGGCAGCCAACCCTCCCGCTGCTGTGACCCAGGCGGGAGCCGGCAGCCGGCAGCCAGCCCGTCCACTGCTGTGATCCGGGCGGCAGCCGGGAGCCGGCAGCCAGCCCGCCAGAAATGGATCAGGAATGCATCAGACCTGCTCAGAAATTTTGTCCGTTGCATCCGAAGTCCGTTAAATCGAGGGTTTACTGTATGCATCTCTTTTGAAAAAATGAAGCCTCTTTAGGATGTCTCAAGTTGGGGACCCAGAAAAGGAGAAACCCCAAATTACTAGTCACTTTGGAAAATCTGGGCCTTAATGGTTTTTAATAAATAATTCTTCTATGTGGGCTTCACCATCTAACCATTTCCAAAATGAGCTGCGGTAAACTCTACTTTCCTACATAACCCTGTGAGCATCACTGCTCAAAATGAATGCCGATGAAGGGGGGAGGGAGGAAGCTGACTGGCTGGACTGATCATTTCATGCAGATGAGCTTTAAATTGTATTGGTAATGTGCACTAGGATTCCTAGAGCCTTAGATATTTTTAAATCTAAATAACTAAACAATCAGAGATGACTTAAACAGTAATTTTTCCCTCCCAGCTACGTCAGACTCTGTGAAGTGGTTGATCACCTGTTTCCTTTGCTGAAAAGAAGCCATTCTTCAGACTTCCCTTGTTCTGATACCTACAGTCAGTTCACATATTGGAGGGAACCATTACCACCTTTTGAAAACAAGGATATTCATCTGTCCTCATCTTAATGCACCTACAGCCTCTTGGCCTCAGTTCAAAGGACTGGTTACCTTATATTTAAAGGACACAGCTTGGTTTTTGCCTTGGACAGATATGCTGGCATATGTGCTATTGTGAGTATTGTATTCATTTGTTAAAAGCAAAGTTGGAACTGTGTTTCCACGCTTAAAGTCACATTTCCAATGATTAGGAATGGGAGTGGTGCATCCAACTTCTCAGCCAACATGCTCAAAATGTGCAACAGTTTTATTTAAAAAAGATCAATTACAAGTGCAATGATACTGGTTTTCAGTTAAAAATACTACAAGGTTTAGTTGAAAAAACCCACCAGTGGTTCTCAACCTTTTCCACACCATGTCTGCCATGAACCACCTTCCCATCTAGTCAAAACTCCCTTCCATTTAGCAGGATGTGAAGGCAGGATTTCAATACCCTGACACCGATTTATATGTCTGTACAGTTTGCGACCTCTGTCAAATTAAAAATCCTTCATTTAAAAGCACAGTAATCCCCTCCCAACAAGGATAGGATTGTAGAAGAATTATTGGGCCAAAACATTTGATGGTTTAAATTGGCTTTTTTTCCTGGGAAATAATGCAAATTGAAATTGAATTGTAAATTGAAAGTAAGGAAATAAAAACATTTTATCTGATTCTGTCACCCCTACTCACCTTGAGCGTACCTTGCTCCAGAAGCAGTCCATTTGGATTAAGGTATAGTGTAAGTATACAAGTGAAAGAATTCGACCCGTTGGGTGAAATCTTGGCCTGTTGAAGTAAATGACAAAACTCCTGTTGACATCAGTAAGGTCAAGATTTTACCCATTGGTTGCACCAAGTTACACTTTGCTGGAGGTGACAGCTTCAAGGGATTTGTCAAAACTGAAAAGTATTTTGTGAAGCATTTTCTGTGGTTAAAATGTGAACTTGCTGCTGGTTTAAGATGCATCTCATGGTTTCACCTTGCAGCATTTTATCAGTTGTGTGAGCTTGCAGTACATCTGGCTATTTTTGGCATCAATGAAATCTTCCTTTTCACTTTCAGCTCTATACCTAGAAGCTTCTTTTCTCATTTGCACAGACACTGGTTGTAGGTGCTGCTCTGTTATGTTACTTACTTTTCGATGCCTTACATTTTAACTGTGTGCATTGGAGTCAATATTGCAGATAATTTGAGGCATTTTTCAAATAATGTACTGCAGTACTTTACTTTAAATTGTAACTTCAACTGGCCGTGTGCCAAATGATCAAAAAAATGTGCTTGGAGATAAATAGTAAAATGATTATCTTTTTTATTTTTAAAGATATTTGGCTGGTATGGGGTATGTCCAAAGCATAATTGTTCTCTGAAAGTGGCTTCGTGGGATTCCATGTTTAGTGAATTTCAGTTTCTCCCATATAAAATTTGCTTAGTTTAAAAGGAAAGGATAGACCCTGCTACTGATTTAACTCAATGAACGTTTTGTCACTGGCAGTGGGAAATAGACTGGTGCCCCAAAATATGGATTTTCTAATTGCTGGCCCTGCATACTCACTCATTTTGGATGTTAAAGTCAAGAGGCCAATTCACATTGCACTACATCTTGACTAATCATCTACACAAGTGCCCAAAGTCTTTCCTTCTTGTGCAGCATTACTGGATCTCTGACCCAGGAGAAAGAATATTTCAGGTGCATGTCAGGTGCATGTATGCTGTAGTTAAGTCAGAATTAGTGCACAAGAAGAAAAAACACATTTCAGTTCTTAGGTCAAGTGTGCAGGCTGGCAGTTTTAAACAAAAACAAATATCTTTTTTATTATAAACTAAACAAATTTGGTATTGAGTCTGCAACACCATCAATATGGGCATTGATGCCAATTTAAGAGAGTCACGTCTCTAAGCTCAACCACACTTTAATTTATATGATGTGGCTCTTGGCTATATAAACCAGGGATTAGGAGTAGTAATGTGATTTTTATCTCTCTATAAAGCCTCAATGAGACCAATGCTATAATATGTCATACAGGTTTTGATGACCACATTTTTAAAAAGACGTTGAAAAATTGAAGAGGGTTCAGAGAAGAGTTACAAAAATGATTCAGGGTCTGGAGAAAATACCTGAGTGAGAGACTTAAGGAGCTTAGTCTGTTTAGTTTAGCAAAAAGATTGTGAGGTAATTTAATTGCAGCATATGAGTACCATCAGGAGGAGAAAATACTGGATATTAAAGCGCTCTTTAATCTAGCAGAGAAAGGAAAACAGGAACCAAGAGTAGGAAACTGAAGCCAGACAAATTCAAATTGGAAATAAGGCACCATTTTTTAACAGTGGACTGTGGTTTCTCCTTCTCTTGATGTCTTGAAATCAAGGCTTGGATGCCTTTCTGAAAGATCTGTTTTAGCCAAATACAAGTTATTATGCTCAATACAGGGGTGTAAAAGGAAGTCAGGGTGGATGATCTAATAGTCCCTTCTGGCCTTAAGCTGTATGAAACTATGCAATATTCTTTGGAGATATTATTTATTACCTGCTGTCATTAACTGTTAAGTTCCTGGATGAACATATTAGCCATAGCCTGTCTGCATTTTTTTTGCTAATGGCCTGTTGTTGTGCATTTATGATTTTAAAAATTCCCATCAACTTGATAAGATGTACTTGATAAGTTCAGTTACCCTCCTGCAGTAATTAGGGCCTGGCTTTCAGAGTAGGGCAACTGGAGCTCCCATTGATCTCACCTAGAGCAAAACACATCTGAAAGACAAGTCCATGGCGTTCATTTGCTGATGTGCCAATAAGTAGTGAATCTAGTTTTAATCACCTTTTAGTACTGGAAACAAAATGGCAGTGTAGATGAGTAGCTGATTTAAACCATGAAGACCCTACTACACTAGGGGACACTGTGCTCTGTCGAAGTTTGACTGTAGCTGTATAAACACACAAAGCTAATATTTATTAAATTGGCTCATGAGGAGAACAGTTTGGAAAATCAAAAGCTTGTTCTGTTAGTAACCAAAGATTTTGCTCCATTTTAAAATATATTTTTAAGTGTACACACTATTTTGCTTTGGCTGTCAGGCAGTTGTCTACGTACATGTTTAAATTGGAGTATTCATTCATGAAGAACAAAGTGGAATGGTTAAAGGAATTCATACTCTTTCCGTGAAAGAAAAATGTTGTCTGCTGTCAGTGTAATGGTGGTTTCTGTTACAGAAAGACTTTCTGCTAACATAGTACAAATACAGACACCCAAACCACAATGTGCTCTATTTCTAAAATAGACATATTATAAACTAGACTATGCAGTGGTGACTATTGTTTATTTTCATGAATTGATGACTATCCCACTCAACACAGCTGGTCGCAGGAGTGGGAGGGCAATATATGCCTCTCATCAGTTATATTGAAGCTAACATTTATTGACAATTTGGGGGGTTGGATTAATTTTTTATTTTGGTTTGGCTCATCATTTCTATTTCTATTTGTATACAGGATTTGCTCTGTCTAGTGCACTGATGGAAATCATTGTAACACCTCATTTTGATGCGCTGAATGCAAAGACGTTAAAGATATATTGTAATAAATGCAAACAGCTGAAAAATAACGTTCTGCCATTTCAGTTCCACGACATCTTAAAAATAATCATCTTTGGCTTTGTGTCTTTTGGCCACTTGAATATTGTGTTGTGTGATAATTGTGTCAATTAGTAATGGCTTGTTTTTTATCAGGGTTACCCGCTGTCACATCCCGCCTTTGTAGTATTCACCCTGTGGCATCGCAGAGAGCCTGTGACCCAAACCTTATGGAAGACGCCATTGAAGGTGGCCTGGCCAGAGTGCTTCTGTTCTCCCACTATTCCCGGCTGTCAAAAAGCACTTTAGTGCCTGGAGTAACCAGGCGGACATTAGAGCAACCCTGATGCTAACTTGCTGCAGGAACCAAACAGGCCTCCATGGCTTGACCTAAAATTTGAGAGCTACAAAAGCCTAAAGCCAGCTTTATGGCTCCTCCGGCCCCATCCATATCCCCTCTCCTCAAGTCCTGGCCTGAGCACAGCTCAGCCTGACCTCAAATCTGGGCCTGGGTATTCAACTCACATCCTTCAGATTCGAATGAGACCCTGGATCTGGTCATGTCCCGGTGAAGGCAATAGGAATGCTGTCATTGGCTGTAATGGGACCAGGACTGCACAGTAAGGTTTGTTTTGTTTTCCGTTCCATTGCTGAAAAATGGACAAGAAAAATAATGGCTGCTATGTAGGAGAATACGAAAAATGCATTTTGCTCCCTCTGCTGGATTTGCTGAGCAAATAATGACAATCAGTTCTCAGTGCTGCCAATCATTAGTCGATGATTAAAAAATAAAAATGTTTGGAATTAGGAAGGTTCTACGGCAGCTGAAGTTCAGTTCAAAGTTGTGAAAAGAGCCATGTTTGGGCAGCCCACCCTCCTGGCAGCACCAGGCCTCTCTGTTGTCTGTGAAGCTCTAACTTGTGTAAAAGTTCACCCTAAAGCTCTGGAGACGGGTTTGAAACAAGGTTGCTTTTTAAATGAATAATCACAGAAATGACACCTTCCCCTTTGTAAGGACATATTTATTGCTCCTGGGATATCCTGTGAACAAAGGATACATAAAAAGTTTGAGGTAACAAACTCTGAGGAGCTACACACTTACAACTGCCTCCTGGTGCTGCAATGGAAGAAGGAACATTTCCCTTTAAATATATAGGTTTAGCAGTGGGAGTGCTTAATGTTCTTTGCAAATGGCACCAAATGCCTTGGGAGAGATTTTTTCAAGATATAAAACCAAATAGAAAAAACTACTTTGTTCGATATTCAGGACCAAATATAAGCACTTGGAAATATGAGGCCTTCAACTCACCCATTTGTGTATACCCAAGCTGGGCACCATTTTAAAAGGCCTTCTCTGGGTGTATCCACAGTAAAGATATGGCTTTGAAAAGACACATGAGTGATGCTGACGTCTAAAACAGCAAACTACAGCCCTTATGGTTTTGGATGAAAATCTAGGCTTTCCTTGACCATACTGCATTTCAACCATGCAAGGGAAGGGCAGAGGATACACCCAGGATAGTGTCCCTTTCCTTCCCGACCCTCGCAGCTTTGTTGTGGCTCCCACTGTGTCAGCACACAGGAAATGGTGCTGCAAGATCCTCTTGTCCTGCCTGGGAGGGGACTATGGAAGGACCTGCAAAGGCTACTTTAGCCATTCAAGTCTGACATGAGAACAATGGGTGCAGGAGCAGGGAGAGGAAGGAGGGCAAGGAGAGGGGAAAAACAGCTTGGGGAGCAGAGACAAATTCAGTAGTTTACCATTGTCTCCATCTAGTGCCTGTGTAGTTGCACATTGGTTCAGTGCTGAGACAAGCTATTCAAGTCAGGCACTGGGCTCATGCTTTGGCCTGAAAGATTTTACCTGAAACCGTGCCAGGCTTTGCTTTGAGAGCAGTGCATGAGAGAGGTGAACCGGCCCTTTATGGCTGGTTTGTCAAGTAGAAGGTAAAACTGGTCAAGGACAAATCTGTGTTTTCAGTGTCTAAGGGGGTCTTGCAACCAGCCAAGGAAAGTTGCAGGCACTGTTATATTTAAATCTTAATTAAGTAAAATACCCTCCTAATTTGTGCATAGAATTAGAAAACCATATAGCAGTTCACCACTCTGAAGTAGGATAGACAGCGCCATAATACCACATGAATCTATTTTCAAAAAAGACCTGGCTGGGCATTGTGACTCTAATTCAGCAAAGAATTTAACGATATACTTCAATCCCATGGACTTCATCAGAACCCAAAAACATGCCTAAATGCTTTGCTGAACTGGGGCCTGGAGAGTTACTAACTGATCTCAGTTTTCTAATGGCTACACTTTCATAGGGTTTCCAAGGCTATAGCAATGTCAGGTGTTCAGTGTACTGCCAGCACTCTATTTATTGATACAGGAAATCCATTTTGCCTTGCCTTGCTTTTAATGAGTTTTGCAAGCAAGTGGCCCCTTCCTGTGACTCATTTTGTGTTTTCTGAATGGGTTTTGTGGGTTAATGTTTCTCAATTGTAAAGTAACCACAATGTCTGCTTTTCCTTGTCAACTGGAATCTTAACAAGGAGAGTACATGTTGGAACAAAGAAATATAAATGGTGTAGAACAGTTCACATTTCTTTACAAAATTAAATAAATAGCCTTTTCCGAGCCTGTTAACAGAAACGCTAAAACTAGGTCACATTTTCAGACTGATTTGTTTAACAAATAGGTTTGTTTTACTTTTAACACAAAAAAGACAGTTTCATTGGTTTTGTGTCAATATCTATTGTTTGTCTTTTGATTTATAACCAATAAGTATTCCAAAAATAAACACCAATGGCCTTACTGTGGTGTAAGTTAAGTTACGGTTACCACTTAGCTTCACACAATTATAAATGAGAACTACGTTTTCATCCTAAATATTGAACTATCCTAAAAGAGCCTTTAAGTCAGCGACTGATCCTGTAATTGCATGATTTTTAATCTTCTTTGATAGGTTTAGACTTTTAATGCACCAGGTGAGGAACAATCCAAGAATATTTTCCTTCAGCACACCACCTACTTGCACAACGAGTCTTGTAGCACCTTATAGGCTAACAGATCTTAGGGATCATGAGCTTTCGTGGGCTACACGAAAGCTCATGATCCCTAAAATCTGTTAGTTTATAACAGGGGTCTCCAAACTTTTCAGCCCGAGGGCCGCATTAACTATCAAATAGCAGTTCGGGGGCCGACAACACACTCGAGGTCCAAATAAAAAAGAATCAAAACATGGATGTTGTTTTTAATTAATTATTTAATATTATTTTATTCAGTTATTATTTAATAACACATTGATACACTACACATGAACACCTGTTCACTACACATGAACACTACACATGAACACCTGTTCACTACACATGAACACTACACATCAACCCCCCAACTGACCCACCCAGCCAGGTCTCTCCCCCCAAAACCTCCTTTCCTCCAACCCCCAACTGACCCACCCAGCCAGGTCTCTCCCCCCCAAACCTCCTTTCCTCCAACCCCCAACTGACCCACCCAGCCAGGTCTCTCCCCCCAAAACCTCCTTTCCTCCAACCCCCCCCCCCCAACTGACCCACCCAGCCAGGTCTCTCCCCCCAAAACCTCCTTTCCTCCAACCCCCAACTGACCCACCCAGCCAGGTCTCTCCCCCCAAAACCTCCTTTCCTCCAACCCCCCCCCAACTGACCCACCCAGCCAGGTCTCTCCCCCCAAAACCTCCTTTCCTCCAACCCCCAACTGACCCACCCAGCCAGGTCTCTCCCCCCAAAACCTCCTTTCCTCCAACCCCCCCGCCCCAACTGACCCGCTCAACCCGGTCTCTTTCCCCCCCCCCAACTGACCCGCTCAACCCGGTCTCTCCCCACAGACCGTTTCGCCGCCTGGCAGTGGGTGGCTCCTTGTTTCGCCGCCTGTAACTGGGTGGCGGTGCGGCGCGTCCCGGCCCCAGCTCTGAGCCGTCCTTGGCCGGCGGCGGCAGCGGAGCACGCGGCGCGTCCCGGCCGGCGGCGGCAGCGGAGCACGTGGTGCGTCCTGGCTGGCAGCGGCAGCGGAGCATGCGGCGCGTCCCGGCCCCGCGGCTGGCGGCGGCAGCGGAGCACGCCGCGCGTCCCGGCCCTGTGGCTGGTTCCCAACCGATCTCCACGGGCCGGATGAGAGGGCCTCGCGGGCCGCATCCGGCCCGTGGGCCGTAGTTTGGAGACCCCTGGTTTATAAGGTACTACAGGACTCTTTGTCGCTTTTGCAGATCCAGACTAACATGGCTACCCCTCTGATACTAGACTTCCTACATATAAAATCCCTCCTGGCTTCAGATAGGAAAGAGAACATGGCCCATCCGTGATAGATCACTACCACAGTTCCATTGCTGGCCACATCTAGGGTTGAATCTGGAAGGAAAGCTTCTTACACTGAATTTCCAAACCCTCTGTTATCTGCCCTGTTCACAGCTTTTGTGTTTACCTAGCAGGTGACTTTTTATACAAAGGCTTCCTGCTTAGCTCAGCTCAGCTCTGCCCCTCACTAACAGGGAGCAATTAATGACTCAGAGACTTCAAACAGCTGGACTGATCAAAGCTTCAAGGACTAAAGCCTCCTAGCCTTTAGCAGGGCATCCTGCTTATGCAGGGGTGTACACTGTCTTCCCCAGTCACCAGTATTAAGGTTAAATAAGGATCATTTTAACAGTTCCATAAAAGGTCAGGTAAGTCTAACAGAGCTAAGTGCAAGGTGGTTACAGGCAAAGAAGTGAGAATGGAGAGCCCAACAACATTTAAAAAGCAGCACTTAAGAGCAAATAAAGGCAATAGGGTCGCAGAGGTGTAACTGAGGCCAGAATCTCACCCACAGAATCATTATCACTGCACTCACTAGCTTGACTTTCACATTCTAGGGTGCGGTTCCAGGGCCATCAGTTAGAAAAAACATCTTCGTAATCAGAAAATGAGCCAGCTGAATCTGGAAATTGTTCAGAAGAAACAAACATAGATCCCAGGATGCTATTTTACATTCACTCTTCTGAGAGGATCCACACTTTCAGTAAATGTGTTTGTTTCATGGACCACAAGACTGAGTTAGCAAGAGACTGAGAGGAAACAAATCCCAGATCAGGAAACATCTGTAAAAGAAAGAGAATGATCCAGCAGCCAGGGCACTAGCATAAAAGCGGGGAGGCCTGGGTCCAAGTCCCTGCTCCACCAGAGACTTCCTGTATGGGTCTGGGCAAGTCACTCAATCTGCCTTGTGTCTCAGTTCCCCATCTGCAAAATGGAGTGCTAGTACCATTTATCATTACCTCATGAGAATAACACCTTCTGGGGTGTTGTGAGGATAAAATCATCAGTGTTTGTGAGGTGTTCATATAGTACAGCAAGGAGGGAACTATAGGTACCTATCTATTTATCTCTGGAACAGGCGTGTCGCGTCTTACGCGAGGGTTCCGTTCCGCGGACCCGCGTATAGCCAAAATCGCGTATAGTCAAACAGTCATTGTTTGACTATACGCGATGCTGGCTGCCGGCTGCGGCCCCAGCCCCAGTGACGGGCGGGCTGCCGGCTGTGGCCCTGGTCCCTGCTGCAGGGTACAGCTGGGTACAGCTGTAAATTAAACCCAGGTTTTCGGAGACCCAGCTCAGTGTCCTTGCCCAAAGACAACCCTTCCTAACCCCCGAACAAAGATACATCAGAATGAGGAGACAGGGTCAAAGGGCATGTCTATATTTACAGCTAAGTCATCACTGCTGTGATCAATGCAGCGGTGTCAATTTAGCGGGCCAGATGAAGACCCACTAAGTCGATGGCAGAGCGCTCTCGTGTTGATTTTTGTACTTCAGCTCCCCGACAAGAATAAGGTAAGTTGGTGGGAGAGCATCTCCCATCGACACAGCGTGGTGTAGACACAACTGTAAGTCAACCTAAGTCAACTTCAGTTACATAACTTAAATAACTGAAGTAGTGTAATTTAGGTTGAAATACAGCTTTAGTGTAAACCAACCCAAAGTCCTAATATGTCAAACAAAAAGCCAGTTTCACTGGACTTCAAGCTTAAAAGGTAGAACAGAAAGATAATATTTGATTTATGATTTGTATTACAGCAGTGCCAGGGAACCCTAGCTGTGGACCAGGTCCCCATTGTGTTTGGTGCTGTATAGAGAAACTAAAAGATGGTTCCTGTCGCAAAGACCTTCCCCTCTGAGTTCAGACAAGTGATACAGGTGGTTAGACAAATAGACAGGTGGGGGAGCGCAAGGAAACAATGGTGGTCAGCAAGATAGCCTAAGTAAGTAAGCCGAGTTTCTGCAAGGCTGAATAAGTTCAAGTGGTTTGGGAAATTTGAACTTGAGGCATTGTGTACTATTTCATACATGGTCAGCCAGCCATTAAACACAAAAGGTGTTTGCTAACTGGTTATATCCCTAGCTATTCTCATGTCCTGGTTCTAAGTACTACAACAGAGCAAGCCGTATGTCATTTAAGCATGTGTATCTTTAACTCTTGGTGCTTACAGCTTCTGTCCACAAGTTTACATAGGCTGTTTCTGGTTTCTATAAGGATCACTCAGTTGATTGATATGCAAAACAGGAAGATAGGATGTTTCATAGTGGAATGGTGTTTACAGAGAGATAGCATCTAAAGAGAGAGGTAGTCACAGGGTTACACAAGTAGGCCATCAATTATAGGAGACTGAGGTTAAGGCCAGCTGGCTGTTTGAAACAACACCAGGTGTTAGGAAAGGCAAATTTCCTGTGTTGCAACACTCGAACAGAGCAGCAAGACACAGACCTCCAGTGTGATACAGGGAGCAGAGCCTGTCATTTTCATTTTTAGTGATGCCTTGTGGGGGGAAAAAAAAGAAATATGTAAAGAGCCTGGCACACCTGTGCTCACTGTTCAATACCTACTGGCATTGCCATTCAGCTATAGGTTGGAGATGTAAAGGGTGGTGGCTGGAAGCATGTATCCTGCTGCGTGCACTTGCTTTGCAATAGGAGGCCTTTTTAAAAAAATAATAACTAACAGATTGAATTAGAGAGACAAGAGTAACCTTCAGCTGTTTAACTTGCAGGGGAAAAGATTAGGGTACCCTGGTATTTCTTTTCTATGGTCAATGTAACAGGGAGATATTTAGGCTCTAACTATATAAGTATAGTTAAAATGGTATAACCGCTTAGTGCTTATATTTGAAATAGGTTATTCCTCTATGGGAAGGGAATAAGCTGTACTGGTATAACTATGTCTGCATTTTGGGTATGGTTAGATTGGCGCTTTGCAGCGCTAAAACCCTCCATTAGTGCTATAATTATCTGACCCTACACACTTAATGAGTGTTTAAAGCGCTAGTGTTAAACCTCATTTTTGAGAGGCAGAAGGCTTTTAGCGCTACCGTTGTGGCGCAAGGTTGGGAATGTGCACACCCCTTGCGTGATAATGAGCCTCC
The DNA here is from genome assembly GCA_032164245.1 of Sternotherus odoratus. Taxonomy (NCBI): domain Eukaryota; kingdom Metazoa; phylum Chordata; order Testudines; family Kinosternidae; genus Sternotherus; species Sternotherus odoratus. Next base: position 22,341,757 of record JAVMKO010000003.1, on the reverse strand, counting down.
AGCATCCTGGCCCAGAATTCCCATTCCATCCTCTCTGGCCAGCATTTAAAACTCTTCTATCACCTCCTCAGGTGACCCCATGTCATACCCTCCTCCACATTCCCCGGGAAACTTGAAAAACCTTTTCCTGTTTCCTGCAGCGAAGCGGGGCATGCTCAGGTAACCATTTAGCTGCAGCTATGACTCCACGTCCCATGCCACCTTGGGCTAAGCGATCGTGAGCGTGGTCCGAGCCTGAGGTCACGGACCTCATCAGCTGTTGGGGGGAATCGGCTGTTCAGTCCCAGTTGCGGTCCAGCCACCGAAATTATGAAACTTATGAAAAGATATCAGGTGCCATGAGGGACAGAGGGTATGACTGTGACACTCTCCAGTGCAGGGCAAAAGTGAAGGAGCTGCGGATCGCATATCGCAAAGCCTGTGATGCCGTGGCTGCTTATTACTACCCACAGCTGCCTCCAACCCCCATCCCTTCACCGACCACCCCACAGATCCGGCACCTTACCCACTGAACCCGACCCCTATTAACAGGCAGGGCCGCAGTCCCCAGAATGGGTTGGCAGAGTACACTAATTCGGAGGGCAGTGTAGATTATGGGTCTAGGACATACACCACTATGTATATGTCCCCTTTCCATCCCCAAGTTCACACCCCTTGAACCCTCAAACACAGTTCACCCCCCCCAAACCAGTTTCACACCCCTTCTTCGCCCACAACAAACTTCATTATTTTTGAACCATGATGGCAGATTATGAGAAAGCTGTTCAATAAATGAATTCTTTTTAATAAATGGGTTTCTTTATTCGGTGCACACATGTGTGTAGTAGGTACATAAAGGCTACCGCCTCATCCGATTAACAGACTGCTATCCCACAACCTTCCTCCCTCCCTCTGCAACTGCCATTAGAACTCGCTTTCAGCCATAAAATGCTCCCTTAAGGCTTCCCTGATCCTTGTACCCTTGCGCTGGGCCTCCCTAATAGGCCTGCTCTCTGGCTGTGCATAATTGGCCTCCAGTCACTGAACCTCTGAGGTCCATGCCACAGTAAAGGCTTCGCCCTTCCGCTCACAGAGATTGTGTAGGGCATAGCATGCGGAAATAACCGCGGATATACTTCCCTCTGCCATGTCTATCTTGCCATAAAGGCATCTCCATCTGGCTTTCAGACGCCCAACGGCTCTTTCCACAGTCATTCGACAGCGGCTCAGCCGGTAGTTGAACCTTTCCTGGCTGCTGTCCAGGCTCCCTGAGTAGGGTTTCATGAGCCAGGGCATTAGAGGGTAAGCAGGGTCGCCAAGAATCACAATGGGCATTTCCACTTCCCCCACGGGGATTCTGTGGGCTGGGAAAAAAGTGCCTTCCTCCAACTTTCCTAACAGGCAGCTGTTGCAGACGATGTGTGCGTCATGCACCCTTCCCGACCAGCCTGCATTAATGTCAGTGAACCGCCCACGGTGATCCACAAGCACCTGAAGAACCATGGAGAAGTACCCCTTTCGGTTAATGTACTGGTCAGCTAGGTGTTCGGGGGCCAGAATAGGGATATGGGTCCCATCGATCGCCCCTCCACAGTTAGGGAACCCCATCTGCTCGAAGCCAGCCACAATCTCACATACGTCGCCAAGGGTCATGATTTTTCGTAACAGAAGGCGATTAATGGCTTTGCACACTTCCATCAGCACAACTCCAACAGTCGACTTCCCCACCCCAAAGTGGTTGCCAACATATCAGTAGTTCTCTGGGGTGGCCAGCTGCCTGACTGCTATAGCCACCCGCTTCTCCACCGGGATGGCAGCTTTCAGTCTGGTGTCCTGGCGCTGCAGGACAGGGGCAAGTTCAGCACACAGTCCCATGAAAGTGGCTTTTCTCGTGCGAAAGTTTTGCAGCCACTGCTCATCGTCCCACACCTGCAAGATGATGTGATCCCACCAGTCAGTGCTCATTTCCTGTGCCCAGAAGCGGCGTTCCACGGTCGTGAGCATGTCCGTTAAAGCAATGAGCACTGTACTGTCAAATTTCTTCCTCGGCTCTATTTCGAGCTCCTCTTCGGACTCATCACTACTGTCCATTTCCCTTTCAAGAATAAACTGTGCCACGCAGAGAGCTGTGCTGGCAACACTCGCCAGCATGGTCTGCAGCCGTTTGCGATCCATTACAGCACAGGGGAAACGGGCAACGGAGCGTTGAGAAATGCCGAAACCCTTGAGAAACAGCGCCAGAGTTGGCCGGAAAATAAAAGGATTGCTGGGATAGAAAAGAAAGCATCACGGGAGTTTTAACCGGATGCAGAATGGCCACAAAAAATGCCCCCTTCCCCACAAGGCACTGTGCCAGATTTCAGAAGAAGTGCTCTGTGGGATACCTGCCCTATCACAGTACTCTCACTGCCGCCAGAAGCGCTGCTAATGTGTTCATTCCTTGGTGCTAGAGGGCTTCAAAGTGCACAGCCTCTAGCGCAACACCTGTTGTGCTAAATAGGGAAGTGCTATAAAAACGCGCTATAATCGGTAGTCTAATCATACCCTCTGTGTTGTATTGGTATATCAGTAAATGTGAATAGAACACATAGCCACATAAATAAGGAGGGGAAAAAATTGGCAAACATAACCTCAAGGAATCAGAAGAAAACCTTAACTGAGTTTCTCTAACTCTATTTTGTCTGTAAGAAATAGCCCGAATGGCTGGGAGTTCAGTTTACTTAAAACCATAATTTTTGTATTTTATCTTTCTAGGAGTTTGGTTTGCTTTGGGATTTGCAGTTTATATGAATTCCTAAAACAAAAATCTTCATTTACCAAAAACCAGCAAAGATTGTTAGGTGATATCGGTGTACTTACCTATCCTTAGCACTGAGAAGCATGAAAATAAATATATAATGCCACTGTAATCAGACGCTGATTTTCAGAGGTGCTGAGCGGCTACCAGCTCCCGTGGACTAGTGGGAGATCGGAGTACTCAGTACAGGTGGTGATCAGGCATTTTTTATTTAAGTATCTGACTATGACATAAGATGCCAAACGTTAGGCACTTGAGTTGGGAAATTTAGTCATTACTCTTATCAGGTAAGAGGAATATAACATATTTCACCATACAGCACAGCCTTAATTTGGACCCAGGATACTATTTTTAATATATTCCCAAATCTTTCCTTTTGAGGGATACAGCGCAGTGGGAAATATTATTAGTTAATAGCCTTGTCAAGTAAAGGACATGTAGTTCCTGAATCTTGAGAATAATGTCATCAATGCAATTTAATAGGAAAATTTGAAAATCATTGATGATTCAGTGGAGAAATGTTCCTGTATCTAGACTTGTATTTACAGTTGATTGAAATACATCATTACATGCCTAGACACTTGATTGTGCAAACACTTACATTTGTGAATAACTGCACTAGTGAAGAACCATTTTTTTACTCCAGTGGCATTAAGTATATATGCAAAATAAAGCACATATGTGTTTGCAGTATTAGGACATTTCTCTGTTTCTTTTTCAGAAATATGTTCTGGTGTGTTTATATTTTATATCTTGAATTACTGATGAAAACAATAGTATTAAGTGATGGGAGCAAGAAGTAAATTGTTGTCACTCAGCCCCAGATCCTCAAAGGTATGTAGAGAAAGTGAGGAATACTTGTAGCCTAACTAGTTTATTTCAGCATAAGCTTTCGTGGACTATAGCTCACTTCATCGGATGCATAGAATGGAACAGAAATAAGATGCATTTATACACACAGAAAGAAAAAGAAAAAGATTGAACATTAGCATACCAATTCTAAGAGGGCTGTTAAATGTAGATGTGCCATTATCAGTAGGAGAAAAAAATACCTTTTGAAATGGATTTCTGTGTCAGGTAAATTAACTCATGAATGCAATCAATTAGTGTAATGAGAGAACCATTTGCAAGTCCTATTTAGCCCCTGATTAATTTTATGCTATTTGAAAATTAATTCCAGTTCTTCAGTTTCTCGTTGGAGTCTGTTTTGGAAGTTTTTCTGTTTCAAAATTGAAACCATCAAATCTTTAATGTAATGGCCAGGAAGATTCATTTGCGTAGAGACTGTCCGGTTTGGCCAATGAGGGGCATTGCTGGCACATGATGGCCTATATCACATTGGTCGATGTGCAGGTGAATGAGCCTCTGATGGTGTGGCTGATGTGATTAGGTCCTATGATGGTGTCAGTTGAATGGATATGTGGACAGAGTTGGCATCGGGCTTTGTTACAAGGATAGGTACCTGGGTTAGTGTGTTTGTTGTGTGGTGTGAAACAAATACTCACCAGCAACTGCACACCACACAACAAAAACACTAACCCAGGTACCTATTTTTTTCTTTTCTTTCTTTCTGTGTGTATAAATGCATCTTACTTCTGTTCCATTCTATGCATCTGATGAAGTGAGCTATAGCCCACAAAAGCTTATGCTGAAATAAACTAGTTAGTCTCTAAGGTGCTACAAGTATTCCTCGCTTTCTTTACAGATACAGTCTAACATGGCTGCTATTCTTAAAGGTATGTAGGTGGCTACCTCCCACTGAAATCAAGGCACCTAAATATCTTTGAGGAACTGTGCCATAGGCTTTGTCTACAATGGCAAATGAAAGACAAAACTTTTGTCCTTCAGCGGTGTTAAAAAAATCACACACACCCCGAAAGGCAAAAGATTTGTCGATGACAAGCGCTGGTGTGACCAGTGCTTTGTTGGCAGGAGCACTCTCCTACTGACAACACTAATGCTGCTTTTTGGGGGTGGAAGGTTTTGTCGACAGCAGAGTTCTCTCCTGCTGACAAACGGTGGCTACATTGAGCTCCTTTTAGCAGCCCGGCTGTTGTGACAGAGCCATGTTGCTAAAAGCTGCGTAGTGTAGACATTGATTTAGAGCCCCTAAATAATATTTTTTTATTTTATTGGAGAATTTGCCATGTGTAGGTTTTAGGCAGTTTAATTTATTTTTTAAGATGTTCCATTAGTCCCCATTTGTGTACGTCAATTAAAATGCATGTTTAAAAACTGAATATAAATGGGATGGAGGGGCAGCCAGTATAGTGAATGAAATTAATAATGCTAGCCAAACTAAAATTAGCTGTAAGCAAACATCCATGCTTTCTTAATAGGTTGGAAATGGAGGTGGAAAGAACCTGTCAGTTAAAATGCATTATCTACAGACAACACACTCCCCGGTATCTTTGCTTTGAGGTGTCAGAAGGATTTGTTGGTGTTGTGGTGCCCAACATCCTGAAAGGAGACGTGGCACAGTCAGTCGGTCAATGGTGCTTAGCAATGCTATGGGAAAAGAACTTGATGTGAGAGCGGTAAACCTTCCCACATTGGCTACAGGTCCACTCGCCAGATGGGAGTTGAAGAACACTCTGCTTGCTGGCTCACCTGTGAGCCTCAGGCTGAGCTTTCTGAAGGCTCTCCATGCTGAGTGCACCCGTCTTAACATGGCTTCTCCAAACGGAACAATTGTGGGCAGGATTTCCCAGTTGTCAGCAGGAATGCTGAATTTCCTGAGGCCTTGCTTGACCCTATTGCTGTATTGGAGCTTTGGCCTTCCTCTGTGTTGCAGACAGTTCTTCAGTTGTTAGTGGCTGTGTATATTTTCTGTCTGCCTTTTCTTTTCTTTCCTTTTTTTTTTGGCTCAACTTCTATGATGGAGAATTGTGTCTGGTTTTCAAATCATGACAATTTTCCAAACATTTATTATTGCAGTCCTTGAAGACTGCTTCTTGCCTGTGCCAATGTCAGAATCCACCTCTTTCAAATTTGAAGTGTGAGATGATTTTATTGGGCAGGCACAAAACACAAAGAAATGTTAGACTCTGTCTTGATCCTGCATATGGTTAACTATTTGCATAACTTTACTTATGCATTTAGTTCCATTATATTCAATGGGGCTGTGCACGTGAAATAAAGTTAGGCATGTTTGTAGAATTAAGGCCCTTCATAAGGATTTCACAAATGAGTTTTTTCCCCAAATCTTTTATGAACATATCACTTGCCAGATTGGTTCAGGTCTGATGTCTATCTAGTCCAATCAGGGCCGGCGACAGGGGGGGACAAGGGGGACAACTGTCCCGGGCCCTGGACTTAAGGGGGGCCCCCGATGTAGTGCGGATGCTCAGACCTCTGCAGACCGCGTGCAATCCCGGGCGCCGCCGGCCACCCCAGCGCTGTGCTGTAGCGCGGCAAGCGCCCACCCGCACCGCACGGCTGAGGCTGACGGCAGACTCCGACCACAGCGGGGGCCCGGGGAAGCGCGCCCGGCCGCCATGGTGGTGTGCGGCGCTGACGGTGGTGGAGCGGAGGCGCCGAAAAGGGGTCAAGGGGAGCCGGCCTTGCCAAGGTAAGGGGGCAGGGGGCCCGGCCCCACTCGGGGGGGCGGTGGCACTGGGGGGGCCTTTGGGCAGGCGGGTGGGAGATTCATTCATCGGCGTGGCTGGGGGGGCTGGGGAGGCTGGGGGGCAGGCAAGGGAGCAGTGGGGGGGGGAGCGCCAGGTTGGGCTGGGGGGGGGGGAACTGGGAAGCACCGCCTGGGCGGGGGGGGGGCCTAGCCGCTGTCAGCTGGGGGGGGGGAGCGCCGGCTGGGCTGGGGGGGGCCCAAACGATCAGAGTAGGGGGCCCCAAAATTTCTGTCGCCGGCCCTGAGTCCAATATCCTGTTTCCTACGGTGGCCACTACCAGATATTACAGAGTAAGCTGCATGGAACCCTATCATAGGCAATTGTAGGGTACTCTGGGATGTATCCTCCCATAAACCATAATAGTTAAAGATTGGTTTAAACCCAGCATGGGAGGTTTTATAATGTTAATCTCAAAAAGTACTTAATTGTTTTAAAATGTTCAGCATGAGTGCTGCTTGTCAATAAGATTTAACCCTACACAACTGAAAGCATGAAGAGTTTGGTTTTCTTTTCTTTTTGAATACCCAAGGGAACAATATAAGCCATCACCATCACAATAAACTGCACACCCGTAGACCTAGATGTAGAGAGCTAGTCCTACAGTTCCAAAACCACATGCCTCTACCACAGGGGTGGGCAAACTATGGCTCGTAGGCCACATCTGGCCACTCCCCTGCCTCCCCTCCTCCCCCAGAGCCTCAGCGCACTGCGCTGGCAGCGCTCTGAGGAGTGGGGCTGCACGCTTCTGTGGGGCAGCTTGTCTGGCTCCACGTGGCTGCCAGACATGCTGCTCTGAGCAGCAAGGTAAGGGGACCTGGGGGTTGGATAAGGGGCAAGGAGTCCCTGGGGGCGGTCAGGGGACAGGGAATGGGGTGAGTTGGATAGGATTGGGGCAGTCAGGGGATAGGGAGCAGGAGGAGTTGGGTAGGGGGTGAGGTGCTGGGGGGCAGTTAGGGTGTGGGTCTTGGGAGGGGACAATCAGGGAACAAGGAGCGAGGGGGTTGTATGGGTCGGGCAGTCAGGGTGCCAGAAGTGGGAGGGGGTCAGATGAGGGCGGGGACAGGCTGTTTGGGGAGGCAAAGCCTTCCCTACCCAGCCCTCCATACAATTTTGCAACCCCAATGTGGTCCTTGGGCCAAAAAGTTTGCCCACCCCTGCTCTACCATTTGAGCTAACAGAAGGTCTTTTACTGGTCAGTTCTCAAAGCATCCTCCTGTTCGTTTTAAGCTGCAGCCAGCCAGTAGAGGGCAATATGTTCTCACAAACATGTAGAACCCAAACCTTGCCCCACTGAACTGCAAAACACTCCACTGACATGGCTGAGATCAGGATTTCAGCGGAAGCAGGTTCAGGCTCCAAACTGTTAGCAGAATAATCAATCATTCCTTAATCACAACCTGTTATCATCACAAATAGACAGTAAAATAATTGGAAGAGATAGTAACAAGCCATTTTTGAGTAAGACCGCCGAGATGGAGAATTCCAGACAAAAGTTGAAATTCTGTTTCATTATTTGAAACTTAAAAGTTTGACCAATTTTCTCAAAACTTTCCAGAAACTGTCTCCTCTATCCATTAGTAGGACCCAACATTTTTTTCAATTCAAAGCTGTAAAGGTGGTAAAAATAAGGCTTTAAAGTGGAAGTTGGTTATATCCTTTAAATATGATTTACAATGGCTATTATAAAAACTGGCCCACCTGCTTTTTCAGTTTCTATGTTATGGAGGAAGAAGGCCTGAAAGGTTTGTACTCTCAGCTTGTTTTTTACCTTAGGGCTTGTCTACACAGAAAAGTTGTCCCAGGATAGTTAAAGGCGTATGCTCCCCTACCGTGTGCATGCAGTTATGCCAGTATAAGTGTGCTTATCCTGGGGTAGCTTATTTGTATGCAGGAAAGCGAATGTTATGACATCCATACTAGGAGTTGTACCAGTATACAGTTATCTGTTAAAAAATAAATCCACACCCCTGCATGACAGTTATACTTTACCACAAAAAGGGTGTGGACCAGGCCTTAGAAATATCAGGAATGTAAAATCTGCCCCTCCTTGTTTCATTGCAGGATCTTGGGAGGTCTCAAAGATGATGAGTGTGCACTTTCAACTCCTTCATTTAAAGGGTGAGGATGTTAAATATTGAGCAAAAGCTTCCATCAAAATTTCACTCACTGATGTTAACAACAAGAAACAAAAACCAAAGCATTTTCAGCACAGTTTGGCTGGGTCTAAACAACAGAGTTAGGTCAACATGAGGCAGCTTATGTTGACCTAACTCTGTGAGTGTTCCACTACATTGATACTAGCTCACCTCAGAGAGAGGCATAGTAATTAGGATGATGTAGTTAAGGTGACGCAGTGTCTGTGTAGACATTGTATTACTTACATCACCTGTTAGCTGTCAGCCCTGTGTGGGGCTCAAAGCTGGAGCCTCCTCCCCACCCCCTGGGATGGACAGCCTAAGCTATCAACCCCACATGGAACTCACAGCTGGGGCCCCACGTGGGCAAGGTGTCAGCCCTGGGGTGGGGATGGGGGGGGGAGGGGGAGCTACAGCTGTCAGTGCTGCACAATGCCCACAGTTAAGTTGGTGGAAGTGTTCCTGGTGAGGCTGTGCACTGCTGACAGGAGTTTGCCATGGATATGAAACACTACTTTAATTACTGTGGTGGCTGTATGTTGAATTAATTTAAGTCAACTTAATTTTATAGTGTAGATGTGCCGTTTGTTGAAATATCCCTTCCCCTCTTCACATAGGTGACTGTTGTGATGTCACTATTGCACTAGTGCTCCAACCATCATAGGTTATGTTTCCACTGGCCAAAAGGTGGTCTTTTTTGTTTACAGGTAGATAACTAGTGCCTATTAGCTATCCCACTGTGAAATTTTAGTGACAGCTAGGTAGGTAAGGTCAGCACTGTACTTCTGCCTATAGTTGCTCATGTGGTAAAATGATGGTGCCTTGTCTTCATGAGGTTTTACAGTGGTTCTAGCCAGCATGCCAGTTATCCTGAGGTAAATCCCACCTTTTTAAAACACCAGTGAAGACAAAGTCTTAGAATCTTTTATGCAAGACAGGTCTTGAATTCCTAATATAAAAACCAAGCAGGAAAACAAACAAACAATCTTTCAAGTATTTTTTTATTAAAAAAAAAGAAGCTACTGGAATATTAATTAACTTTTTTCATGGTTACTCACTTGACTGATTCAACCTAAAATAATCTCTTTTCCCCTTTGAAATATCCATGCTGTATTCCTAGAACTGTAATGGAATGAAAGGGGACTACACCCGCTTCATGCCGAGTATACATATATTATGTAGAGCAAATCAGCTCGTATCACCAAAATACATGCAGGATCATGCAATAGCCAGTCCATGTCACAGCCAAAATACTGACAGAGGCAGGCAGGACAATGCTTCCAGAATTGCCCATATACATCTATGAAGGTGCACATGGTAAAACAATCCCTAGAGTTATAATAATAGTTTTCTGATTGGGTGTTTTCTTGAGTGCTGTTAAACATGTGAGTATTTATACAATAAGATTATATAGAAAACTGGCCCCAATATCACAAAATTACTGTATATGTCCCTAATATTATGCAATGTAAAAGCAGTTAACTGGCCCACATGTACATTGCATTGTGTGTATTTTGTGTTATCCTGGGGCTGGTTATGTCTGTGATTTTATGTATACACATATCAGACATATATGATCATGTAGTAAACCAGCCACAACATAGCAAATATACAGGCTAATCTGAGTGACGTGAACCTCAAAAGAACTAGAGCTCAGTTCACATGTAAACTGAAGCCTCCATAACAACCCCATAATATCCATGTGTCTCACTTAAAGGGAGTTACACTAGTGATGAATTTGGGCCAGTGACTGTAAAGTTAACATAGGTCATGTTAAAGGCTAAGTAACTTTCTGTTGCGTAAGGGCTAGATGGTGTCTTTAGGCACAGCCCTGAACAAGGGATGATGCATAAATGGCACTATGTCAGGAGTAGCCTCCGGAAGCATTGTACTTCCTTCCTGCTTCCCTGTTGCTCTGAGGGATAGAAAATCGCTGCTGGTCTCTACCACCGGCACATTATAGTGAGTCTCATATTGGCTCAGTAAAGCTAATCAGAGAAATTGAAACCAACATGTCAAATGAAATAAAGACAAAATTATCCCTGGTTTAACTATTAAATAAATTCTCAAAGATGATATTTAGGAAACAAAGATATAATCCTACGTTCTTTGCACACTCCACCCTCCCGTTGTCTGCAGTGAGAATTCTGAGTATCAAGGAATGCCGGCTCAAAAACTTTGGGATACATTTGCTTTAAAAGGACTCTTCTGCTATTTTTCAGAGTAGAGCTGTGTTAGTCTGTATCCGCAAAAGGAATGAGGAGTATTTGTGGCACCTTAGAAACTAACCAATTTATTTGGGAATAAACTTTCATGGACTAGAACCCACTTCATCAGATGTATAGAATGGAACATATAGTTGGAAGATATATATATACACACAGAGAACATGATCGGTCTACACTGACTGAGCTGTTTAATGAGCTGCTCAATAGTGCTGCATTTAAGGTTATAACACTAGTTACCTCCTCTGAGATCTGCTGATGAAGAGTACTGTATGAGAGTGTAAGAGAATCTTCCCCTCCCACTCTAAACTCTAGGGTAAAAGTGGGGGGGTCTCTTCTATGACCACTTAACTGTAAGCTACTTTCCCAGCCTAAGTTAAATCCTTTCCCCCCAAAACCCACACTTTACCAGTTGGGGATTGGGACCACTGCCACCACCAATGCTCTTATTCCAAACCCATGGACTGGGGCACATTGGAACCCCCGAGAACACCCCCTCCCTCTTCCTGAGAGATCGGGACACTCAGACACTGCTCCACCCCCTCCCTTTTTAGCCTAGGGGAAAAAGAACGCAGCAAGCCAGGCTCACTAGCTGTGTGCCTTCCAGATCCAAAGGTCAGATTACTATGGAACTACAGACAATTCTTATAGGTATAAAAAGTTTAATAAAGAAAAGAACAAAGCATACAACTAATATAAATTTCATAGGTATAAAGCTTTCTAACCTAAGTTTCCTTGCATAAACGAGCCCCCTCTCCCTGGGGATTTCTCTCTCTCTGATAAATTTTAAAGGGTAAGGACACCAGAGATCAAATACAAAGCATATGCAATCAATAACTACTTACTGTTCATCTAATTTATGAATATATGAAGAAAAAGGAAGAGATGAGTTTCCATAGCTGGAAAAAGGTGGAGTCAGCCCAAAGCCTGGGAATGAACTAACTAACTTCCTGGTTTTTTCTCCAGGTAGTCTACTCTGACATCACCCCCCTCTCTTGTTCAGTTAACCCCTAACAGGTAAAACAGCACTCCAAGGCACTTCACACTCATGACAGAGAGCAAGGTATTTATTAGTTATCCAACATGAATACAACTCATTACAATCACCTTGTAATTTGATACTCTTAACAGGCTTTATAACATTTTGTTGTGCTTTTATAAGATTATATACAAAGGTGGTTAGCTCATTGGATGTTTTAAGTATTAATCTATGCCAAAATTTTCAAAAGTGACTCATGATTTTGGGGGCCTTAACTTTTCAGTGCCCAACCTAAGGTGTCTTGGAAGAGGCCTGATGTGCAGAAATGCTGAATGCCTACCCTCATAAAATCAGGCCTCAAGTTTGGCTCCCCAAAACTCTGGAAAATTTGGTAGTTATTAAGATACATTAAACTGTTTAAGATGCCATTTCTTTCTTAAAAGCCATTCTACACCCCCTTTTCCATGTCCCTTCAGTAACAGAATACAAAAAATTGCCAATTATATTGGAAGCAAATAACTTTGATTTTTATCGCTAAGGCAGCAATAATGTTTGTATTTAATTACTATGGTGTGATACTCCAGCTTTCCTGATAAATCTTGTTAATATCTATAACCTGGACCTTGAGGTGTGTACTGCAGGTTTCTGGGCCAGATGGTCAGCATAAGCCAGTATAGCTCTACTGAAGTAATTGAAATTATTCTAATTTACACCAGCTGAGGATGTAGCCCTATAAAGAGTTAGCTGCATTTCAGTGGGGCATAAAATGACTCCGGTCATAGTTGTTTGTGTGCAAAGCACTTTGGGCTACATCACAATGAAAGGCACTATATAAGTGCCAGATAGTCTTTATTTCATACATATCTAGGTCACTGAACTACTGCTACAACTAATAATTACACTAATAGATGGACATTCAGTTGTATTAACCTTGACACAACACATACTGAGTCAGATCCTCAGTTGATATGAATTGGCACAAATTGCCATCAATGGAGTTACGCTGTTTTAGACTAGCTGAGGATCTGACCATTATGTCATTATCTATGTACCATGAGGTTAATTCTCATTTTAGATAACTGGAGTACTAGTCTCAGAAAAATTAGCTACTGCAGAGCCATCAGGAAAGATGGCCATAAGGAAAGAAGGATTTTATTCTCTATCTTAAATGACTGTAACTGCAAATTTTTCTCTATCTAGCTAGACTGCTCTGCATACCTTAGAGATGGACTTTCAGTGCTTACTCACTGGTTTGCTTGGATTATTTTGCCATTTTCCAATAAATACTGCTTACTCTCTTTAGTCTACTTTTGGCTATGTGTGATTATTGGATCAGTCCCTGTGGCCCATTCCCACACACAATGGTGAGTGACAGAGTTGGGGGTCACATGCTCCAAGACCTGGGACTCCAGAGTGAATATGCACAGAAGGTGCTGTCAATAAGCAGGTTGCTGTCAGTTAGGGGCATCGGAAGAACCCAGTGACCACAATAAGTGGCAGGGACAGGAGACCTAAGATTACAGCTGTACTGTGAGAAATGAAGCAGACTTTGGTTTTATAAAAGTCAGGGTGAAAAACCCCAACACTTTTCCACAGAAATATTTTCCACTGGACTGGGCTTTAGCCTGGTTCAGTGAACACAAAGCTACACATATTGCAGCCATACTGTTCACTGCACTATCGTTAAAGCTGTAGCCACACACTTTTTCTGAACTGCCCATTAGGAAATGGCATTGGTAAAATAGCCCTAAAAAAATCGGTTCCAGGTGTCAAGAATTATTATTATGGATTGAGGGCATAGAGGTAAATTGTTCATTAAGTTAACCTCTTGTTGTCGGTTTTTCTTTTATGAAGAGGGTGACAAATCTGTTATTTCCTCCCAGTGAATTATGCATGGACCTTGCAGTCTGAACCTAGGTTCTAATCCAGTGATGACTCGTTGTGTAAATCCGGATAAATCTCATAATCCCTATTCTCCAGGGAGCAGAAGAACAATGCAGATCCCACGACCACACAAGTGTGATATGTAAAAAGCTATTTGAGGATTATTATTTTCAGGGGCACCCCAGAGTTTGGAAGAGTAGCACTGTAGAGGGAAGAATAAACCCAACTCTACTGTATGTTACAGCAGAAGTGCGCCTTGTGTTGACTTAAGGTATGTCTACCTGCAATTAGACACCCATGGCTGGCCTGTGGCAGCTGACTGAGGCTCATAGGACTGGGGCTAAGGGCTGTTTAGTTGTGGTGTAGATGTTTGGGCTTAAGCTGAAGACCAAGTTTTAGGACCTTCCCACTGCGCAGGGTCCTAGAGTTGGGCCCGCAGCCTGAGCCTGACTGTCTGCACTGCAATTAAACAGCCTCACTAGCCATGAATCAGCTGGCAAAGGCCAGTCACAGGTTTTTAATTGCAGACATAGACATGCTGACATTTACAAGGCAAAGAGTGCGCGCCATCTTTAGCTTTATCTTTCCCTATTGTTTATGGGCCAACTGGAGCCCACAAAGCCTAGGCCGGTGTCGGGGATAGTGCAGAGCCAGACCACCTTAGGTGTCGGCTTGCAGACATGTACCTTAGGGACACTCTGGACCTGGTTCTCCCTTGCTTTGCACCTTATGCCATGCAAAGAGCTAGTACTGACTTGGCAAATGACTAAACAGGGTCAGGAAGAATCAGACCCAAATTCTCCTGGAGCTCCATGGCAAGAGGATGTTGGCGGGTTGAGGTGGAGAAGTGGCAGATTTTACTTAATTGTCATGTGAACAGAGACTAAAGCTGGGATTATTTTCAAAGGAGCCTAAGGAAGTTGGGTGTCCAGTTCCCTTAGGCTCCTTTGAAAATCCCATCTTAAATCACCCAGAGAAGTTTGCCACACACTAGATCTGAGCTACAGACCTCTTCAACTAGTAAAGTTCAGATGATCCCAGAGTATACCTTGCTTGTTTGATAATGTGTTTTCTCTCTTGCCACCCATTTGCCCATGACTTATACTATGCTTATCATCAGGGTATCTCTCTCTGTATTACCCTCTCTACAGTAGATTCTCTTCTAGCTCTATTGCACTACCCTGCATTTTAACATCGCTTTCTGACACACAAAATACTTGGCATTTGTGTTGAATTGAAACAGCGACTGCTTTTAAGTTGAGCCTTGAAAATCTCTCTCTAAGGCATTTTCAAAGGGATGGCATATCATTTTCAAAAACACCATCAGACTGGCCAAAGCCAAGCAAGAAACTGCTGAGCCATTCGATGCACTCTCCAGAAGATGGTGCCCTGCTGCTAGAAAACAATACTGCAAGCAGCAGTCATTCCAGTTCACTGGCAGACTGTCATACAAAACGCTTTGTGTCTGTCAGCACATTCCAGGAAGGTCACAGTGAATGATGAATGCTCCTGTGTAGGAGCTACAGATTTTTTTTCCCCATGAATTGCATCACTTGGCAGACTCTTGGCTTCATTCATTTGACTCCTGTGGTCACAAACCTTTCCCAATTGTTGTGAGCCTGCTTCCTCCACAGGCCCTCTGTGGCCAAGGCAGGATATTCATGACTGACTGGCCTGGGGAAGCTGGATTGTTTCCAGCCACTTTCCACAGCAGCATTGCTCACTTCCCTCCCCCAGAGGTCTGAAATATCCTGTGGTTCTGGTTAGCTTTCTCTCCGGATACAGAGCCACTAAAGCATATGCATCACCATGTGATACCCAAGGTTGTTTCAGCATAGCTAATTATGAGAGAGGCTTTATTTAGACCCTGTGTCTATAAAGATGAGTAAAATAGTCCTATGTTAGGTCAGGTGGTTATTTGATTTTATCCTAATCGAAAAGCTGATTTTCAAGGGCACTTAGTACTGAAAATTCACCATTGAGTTTGGATATATGTCTAAAATGTTTAAATAATTCTAATAAACTATGATGCCATCTTTGCAGCTTAGTTGTTATTTCCTATTACTTGGTTCATAATCCTCCTCCTCCCCCCTCACAGCTTACTAAATGTTCATGAAGTTTGTGCAGATGAATAGAACTGTTCTCATTTTTTGTCCTAATACACAGAACAAAGGGCTATTACTTTTTGTTGGGAAGAAACAGGCACAGTCAAATCCTGCAGTATTTTCTCACTTGAGAATTTTGCCGGTGTAAGGGCTACAGTATTGGGCTGTTCAGTTTCTAGGCGTTAATGTCGATTATCAGATGCTGAACATTTTTGGTCAGACATATAGAACATGAGTTTCCTGGTATCTGAAGGCAGTACATACGGAGGAGGTTTAAGATTAGCAGCTGTGTTAGTCTGTATCCGTAAGTAAGACAAGGAAGACTTGTGGCACCTTACAGCCTAGCCAGCTTATTTCAGCATAAGCTTTCGTGGGCTGTAGCCCACTTCATCAGATGCATAGAATGGAACAGAAGTAAGATGTGTTTATATACACAGAAAGGAAAAAAAAAGTTGTACATTTGCATACCAATTCTAAGAGGCTGTTTAATTTGGATGGGCCATTATCAGCAGGAGAAGAAAAACAACCTTTTGAAGTGGATCTCTGTCTGACAGGAGACAAAAACTATTGAAGGGAAATTAACTAGGGAAATGCAATCAGTGTAATGAGAAAGCCATCCACAATCCCTGTTTAGCCCTTGGTTAATAGTATGGAGGAGGGGTATGAATTCCTACTATTGGATTTTAGGCCCAATCCTGAAAATGAGCAGGCCCACACATTTGCATACAGACAATGCACAAGACTCTGAAGGCCTGGGGATCAACATGCAGGGCCCTCGCTTTTTTTTGGTGGGGGTGGGGAAGAAGCTGACTGCTTTGAGCATTGACCTGCAAAACCCATGGTTATGAGTGCAATCCTGGAGGGGGGCATTTAGGGATCTGGGGCAGAAATCTGTGGGAGAGATTGTGGCCTGCATTGTGCAGGAGGTCAGACTAGATGATCATAATGGTCACTTCTGACCTTAAAGTCTATGAGAGTGTGTTGAGGAGAGCAACCCAAAATGAAATGGGAGGAAAACAGCTAGTCACTTCCACTATGTTCTTTTATAGTGTAGATGTAGGCCAAATACAATACACCTGGATTTCTCTTGGATGATGCCATGAGAAAGCACTCAGCATTGCTTCTGAGTCCAAACTTGGGGAGGGGGGAGGATAATCCCCTTTCACTGCTGAAATGTCAAGGTGTTTGGAAATGGAAATGTTTTGCAAGGTACCCAAAGATTACTGAAATGCAAACTGCCATAGATAATGGCTACATTTTGCAAAATGAGGAATGAGGGGGAAAAATCTGTGAAATTTTAAAAAAAATCACTCTTACACATACACAATTTCAAGGTATTTTTCATGTTCTAGAAGAAATGTCAAAGTGGAAAACCACTGGTTACGTACAACTCTATTGTGACTTTTAAAAATGACTCAAAGAAAGAAATTATTTGATTTTTCTTAAACTATGTTTAATTTGTTGCTGCTATAAAATCACCAAGAACCAAGTCTGCACCCCCTTGAAAACCAAATTGAATAAATTCTTCTTTCCTGTCTGCTCCAGTACACTCCAGGTGGCTATGTGAAGGAGCACAACTAATGGCAAATGCACTTCTGACCCCAAACTCTACTGAGATCAACAAGCACTAACATCAAAGCTTCATGTCAAGTGAAAATGCTGTGAACATCATTATATGCTGCTCTGTATTGGTGACCTGATCCAAAGAGACACATTGACTACTGTGGGCTTTAGATCATGCTGTAGGTGCAGTGTGGAGTTGTACTACCTCAACACAATGAAGACATTGTGCTTCTGAGGCACAAAATCTCCTAGGAGGCTCCTTATTGCAGGGAGCCATCCTCACTACACCACTACTTTAGAGGGTGCAGCCCAGATCAGGTCTGCTGACTGATTCGGAGTGCACAAGGCAATGACCCTGCCTCCTTCTCATCCCTTTTTGGTGACTCATATCCCAAAAGATACGAGGTAGGTCAGATAGTATCTTTTATTTGAACAACTTCTGTTGGCAGAAGGGACAAGCTTTCAAGCTTCACAGAGCTCTTCTTCATATCTGGCTGAGCTAAAACCAAGTTAGGACATTGTTAAGCATAAAGGAGTCACACATCCTGTAAAATGAAGTGGGCAATCGAGGGTTAGAAAGCATAAAAGGATACTGGGTCAGCGAATGATCCATCTAGCCCAGTATCCTGTCTCCCACAGTGGCCAATACCAAGCATTAAGGGGTTCACTTATGCCGTAGACCACTTAAGTGGTCTAATCTTCAACTGCCCAATTCATTTTAAGTGGTCTCCTACAGTATATGTGAACTTATTGGCTTATGTTTAAGAATCTGTCCCAACTTGTGCTTAGCTCAGACATTCATGTTACCTTGCTCAGACCAGAAGAAGATCTTTGTGAATCTCAAAAGCTCATCCATTCTGTCAGCAGAAGTTGGTCCAATAAAAAAGATCACCTCACATACCTTGTCTCTCTCATATCCTGAGGCCAACCCAGCTAGAACAACATTGCAAACAACTATGGATTGTATACCTAAAGGCACTCACAGGGAGAGATTCCTGCACTTAGGTGAGGGTACGGAATGCAACTTTGCTGGTCCAGGATCATGCTGCTGGCACCTGTCATCCTGCAGCTGCACAAGCACTAGCCCCAGCCCTAATTTGTCCTCACACAGACATAATAAACACGAAGGCTGAACCTACTTTTTGAGCTGGAAATTACATCTCCACTCCCTCGCAGGACCCTAGGTTCTTTAATTGGAGTGGCTGGCCCATTCTGCTTGATCAAAGTGAACGCATTGTGCACAAGGCACAGCATATCACGCCCCCATGTCATTACAGCCTGCGGATACAGACTGATAATAAGGGGCAAATCCTGAGTCCTGACTATTTCCATGCAGTCCTTATTCAGAGAACTCTCCCAGTTACTTCTTTGACAGGTAATAGGGCACGGTAAAAGTGAGTAAGAACTGCAGGTGTTATCTCAGAGCAATTTTACATGGACATAGTATCTATCAAACCTAAAGGAAAATAAAATTTTTAACCAGAGTTTGCATAGCACCACTGAAATGCAACCAGGGCAACAACCAACCTTCATAGAGCACAACAATCACAAAATTGGAACAATAAGAACCCCTTCTTGTAGGAAATGAAGGACTTTTAGTGTCCTTACATAGCAGATGGGATGTTGGTTTTTAAGGTCTCATGTAAATAAAATCTCCTTGTACATAAAGTATCAGTCCCATTTTCTTTTTTTAAAAAGGCACCTGAATACGATAGCGAGAGGCACATTAGAGACACCAGAGAGCTAGATCAGAGGAAGCCAATTTGCATGGAATTTTCTTGAGTCCTGCCATGGCCTGAGCTGAGCTGCAAAAGGCTGCGCCCTTGAAATTCATTTTGCTCCTTAAGTTCTGAGGCTGACAGGCTGGGGAGAAGAAAAAAGTGAGTCCCTTCTGAGGAAAGTAAATTGTCTTCTGGGTCTACATTTGCAGTGCTGAACTTGCTTTTAGTATACAGTTAGTGTGAGACTGTACATTTGAGGCACACCCATATGCTGGGGGAGCGAGAAAGAGACAGTTGATGTATAGAGGCATTAGGCTGCCGCAGAAGACCAAGCCAGAATTCTGGCTGACAGCGCAAATTCCCCTTAGTGCTCTGTTAGGGCTGGTCTTCACTAGGGGTGGAGATCGGCTGTAGATATGCACATTCAGCTACGTTATTAACATAGCTGAATTCAGCATATCTACAGCCGACTTACCTGCTTTCCTCACGGCAGTGGCGGTCGGCGGCGCGCTCCCCCGTCGACTCCAGCTTGCGCCTTTTGGCGAGCTGGAGTTCCGGAGTCGACAGGGGCGCCGCTGGCGATCGATTTATCGCGTCTTGACGAGACGCGATAATT
Source organism: Sternotherus odoratus (assembly GCA_032164245.1). Classification (NCBI taxonomy): domain Eukaryota; kingdom Metazoa; phylum Chordata; order Testudines; family Kinosternidae; genus Sternotherus; species Sternotherus odoratus. The sequence goes on along the minus strand of JAVMKO010000003.1, from coordinate 22,322,124 downwards.
CGACCGCCAAAGGATTGATCCCTCCCCGCTTTAGTGAAGACAAGCCCTTAGAATGTAGGCTGCAGTGGCAACACAGAGAACCTTATGACTCCAGTATATGCCCTGTCCTAATGTCCAATAGGCTTTGCTGACTGGGGAGGAGGAAGGGCAGGGTCCTGCCCATAACCTATCCCGTTTCCCTCTTCACCTCATTTTGGGGATGGGGACAATGGCTGGCTTGAAATTACTCTGCTCCCCCCACACACACACTGGCTGGCCCCTATGTAGGGATGTAAAGACTCTTCAGGCTGTCTTTATCCACTTACTCACCCATGCATGGTCAGCCACAATCTGGTCAATGTCTTGGGCAATTCGCAAAGTCCCACCCCAGGCTCTTTTTTGAAGCCCATGAGAGGAAGAAGCTATGGCGTTACTGGGATTTTTGTCAACATTTTCATACAGGTGACCTAAAACATGGTACTTAAATCTGGATTTATGGCCATATCCAATGCCCATTGAAGTCAATGGGAAGCTTTTAAATGCCATCAGGGGTTTTGGTTTCAGGATCTAGCACCTTAATGTTCTTTAAATGTCTAAATATGGCTTTAGATGCCTTAAATTTAGGGACCTAAATTTGTTGTGTAATTTCTTGTGCATCCCTTAAGATTAGGGGGTAAAAACATATATACATGATTTGGGCTGATTTGGTGGGAAGGAGAAGGAGAGGGATGAAAATAGATTCGGAAGAGTAAAAATAAAACAAAGTTTTAAGTTCCTGCTTTATGAGAACTATTTCTAGGATGTTATAAATTTATTACCTGAGATTAAAAGACTTAATCATTACTAAACTCTTTGGCAATTGTTTTAGTAACATTAATCACGATGAGCTCATTTGGTGTTAATGGGGATGTTTTAAGTACTTTTATAGGGTTTTCACTGAATTCAGAATTAAATAATTGGGCCATTATTCTAAAGCATTTCCATCATCCCTCAGGGAAGTTCCCAATCTATTGGTTTGCGTCCGCTCACAGTTTTATTTCTTCTCAAGCATTAATTCTGATCACCCTCAGTAATTTTAGTGCATCTTATTCCCTTTATTATTTTGACCCTTCTTGGGGCGGACTCTAGTTGTTTGCCCTTGGTAATCCACACTGTCAATGGAGACATGTATGGGAAAGATTTAAAATGTCACCAAATGAATGGGGTGATGGGCAATGAGGTAGGAATGATGATGACAATGACTATATAATATGAGGAGGCCAAGGAATCTAGTGACATTTCATGACAGCCACACTGTATTAGCTGTTGGCTGGTTAGGCAAATAGCATGCTAAAGTCAGTACAGAATGTTTCCTTAAACATACCTAACATTAAAGGGCTTTGGCAGCCATCTATGTCTAAAGAATAATATAAACCCATCAATAAACTAACTTTGATACTTCATGAAAATATGCAAAAAAAAATTTGTAATAGTCAACTGGCTTTGTTACATAGTAATACATAGTATTCAGGTTTCTCTAGGAACAGCTTCTAGTGTGGGACTTCATCATGATTACTTTAAAAGGAATGTGCTGGTACATTTCTGACTATAATCTAACTCGGGGGGGAAAAAAGAAATGTGTTCCCTCTTAACACCTCATCTGGAAGATCAGATCTGAGTTGTCTTTGTTTAAACAGATTAATCTTTCTCAGTGCAAAGGTCTTTATCCAAATCATTGTATCAAGTACAGTAAACAATCTATACTACACATGACTAAACATTAGCTTTATTGGTTCCATTCTTCAAGGCACTGTGCAATAATGAAAAGCATATTGTGGAACCAAAGAATGTGTACATTTCAAAATTGCCACTTTGTTTATATTTTTAACTACTTGTAAATTACTTAATACCTCAAATAGATTTAACAGTTGCTATTATTCATTCAAGAAAAAAGTTCGACCACTACATCATCTATAACTGTTAATAAAGGTGTTCTTAGGATGGCGTTACCAGTATGTTTGACTTTACAATAAGTGGTATTGTTAGCATATGTTATCTTTTTACCGTAGGTTCTAAGTGTTTCTGTTTTTTGTAGGCTTCAGCTTCAATACATGCATCTCAGTGCCTAAAACGCACATCGTACATGGCTCACAGCTACACCGCCAAATATAATGTGCCCAACACCTAAATACAAACATATGACATGTATCCGGTTTGCATTTCATCAATTATAATGATTTCATATTCTACAAAAGAATTACACAATCGCTTTTCCATTTTAAGATTTTCAAATCTATCCACGCAGATACTGTCTGTCAGCCGTTATTATTCACTCTGTTGCTATTTCAGCTATAAGTAACAAGCATACCATATGTTTTTCCACTACAGATAACACTTGACTTTCTGATTACATACTGTGATGACCCAGGGTTTCCCACAACCCTGGGTTTCCTTCCTTGGATATTTGCGGCCACCACCAAACGTCTCATTTGGAAATTTTACCTCAGGGCACCTGTCCCTCTGCTTCCTTGTTACAAGGTTCCATCTCCAGGAGCAGGGGTTCCTGAATAGGCATGGTAGGTGTTCTTTGAAGGCTGCTGCAAAAATCTCTATTCACCACAACTCCACTCTGGACTGAATTAACCAACACACAACTTGTTATTTACAATTAAACCTATGAATGAACTCCAGTATGAGTCATTTGGCAATGTCAATGGTCCTCTTCAATCCCTGGAAATCTTATTTCATACCCCCATTCAGGTTTCCTTTTCATGAGCTTCAGACTCTGATGTTCTCCCAGTCTGATCTCACAGGAGTCTGGAACTTTGTCATCCCTGATGGACCAGTCTCTGGAGTCTAGAGTGAGCTTTCTTGGCAATTTCAACGAGTCCAGACAAAAACACTTCCAGCTGGCTAGTCTCTACACTCCCTCCTCTAGGGCCTCTTCCTATAGCTGACTTTTGAACCAACATTCTGGGTGGCTCTTAGCAACCCAGTAGGCCCTCACAGAGTCCTTAGGTTTCACCCCATTATAACACTTCCCCTCACATATTTTAGTTCCCACATACCTCATACTTAAACAGACCACACACCCTAATGACCACCACACATATACTGGATCAAGTCCTGAAGTCTTTATTTGCTGTTTACATAGGCCTAACTCATTTAGGGTCTGATAAAAACGTCAGTAAGGATTTCAGGATTTGGCTGACATATAACAATCAATATGAAATTAAGCCGAGTGACTGATTATTATTCCAGAGCAGTCATGCTGAACAACAATAATAAAAAAACCCTTGTCTTGCAAGTGCAGTTTTTCATAACTAATCCTTGGGTTACAGTAGAGTAAAAGTAGTTGATTAATTGTAACATTTGTCTTCATTTAATAGATGCATAGATTTTAAAGCCATAAGGGACCACTATGGCCATCTAGTCTGATCTCCTGCATGACCCAAGCCATACAGTTTCCCCCAGTAATTCCTGCAGTAGGTTGAATTATTCTTCACTGCTATGTTAAAACACTAGGAGGTCTATTAGGTATTATGATTACTACTTCGTGCAGTATATGGGATAGAATGTTATCTCATTTACACACATGTAAATCCCAAATAGCTTCATTGCCAGCACTGGAATTACTCTGTATGTACATTGATGAAACTGAAATCAGAATCTGCCAAATTATTTTTGATGTTGTGGTAGCTGTTGAAACCTGTGTCTTATTCCACTGAATAAATAACTATAATGAACACTTCCACATAGTAAATTACTTTATCCTGAAGTGTGAAATTTAGATTGACTCTTTGAAGTTCAGGTAATTGGCTTCTTTTGGCCTAATCATGCATTCAGAACTTGGTCAGTTGACAAGAGTGAATCTTAAAATAAATATTTTTATAGCGATTCATAACTTTTAAGGCCAGAAGGGATCATTATGGTCATATAGCCTGACCCCCTGCATGACACAGGTCATAGAATTTCACTCAGTAATTCCTGCCTCGAGCTCATAATGTCTAGTTATGCTAGAGCACATCTTTTACTAAGATACCCAGTATTGATTTAAACACTTTAACCAATGGGAAATCCACCTCCTCCTATGCTGTTTTCACAAGGAATTTAGAAAGTTACATGCCTAACCCTGAAGAATAAAAAGCTAAAAAAGAGTGACATTATAGGATGAAAATCTCTGACTACGACCAATTTACATATGGATGGTCACTTCTGTTAAAATGCAGTCATCGTATTTTAAAGGCATCACATTGGACAAAAAACTTGAATTGGTTCTGCCGTGTTCATTTATGATATTTTAAACAAAGCTTTATCTAATATAATCAGGAATGAAGCAGTTTAAGTAGCAGTGGCCATTCTGCTTTTCTGAAACATTCTGCATCTGTGCAGCTAACTGTGCATAAATAGCAAGCAGGGATCTAGGATGACATTGCAGGCATATTAAAGTCATGTCACATCAGCCCTGCCATACCTTCCGAATCATGATATCCAAAGCATATGGCACTCAATTTGCATCGATGTCAAATTCATTGCAGACACCCTGATAATCATGCAAGGTTTCTATTGTCTGTTTTGGAGACAATATTGGTGTTGCCTTTGCACTGTTATTTTTCTCACTTTATTTCCTGATGTTTCATGCATGATGTCATGATTCTTGTCAGAGGAGAGAAATATATAGTAATCTTTAAGCACCAAGACTAAAGTGAATATATCCATTGTGCTATTATACTAACCGTGCTTCCGAAATGATATGTTCCAACATCAGAACAATTTGTTGGCATGGCAACTGGCCTGGCCTGAAACAGTTCTACTGATGTGCTTCTCCTCCAACTCCTCTGAGAAGGACTCAGTAGGAAATCCCCTGTTTCAGTTGAGTAACTTCCAACTCCCTTTATACAGGCCCTGTTATAGATGCATCCTCAGTTAGATGTAAAAGGTAGTGTAAAGAAAACTAGCCTTAAGAATGGGCAGTAAATATATATTTTCATTTAAAATTACCCTTGTGGGAATTAGCCATATGTAATTAACCCAGTGGTCCATCTAATCCTGTAGCCTGTGTCTGATAGTGGCCAGTTCAAGATGCTCCAGAGGAAGGTTAAATTTTTTTTATAGTGGGTAATTATGGAATAAGCTGGCCAAAGAATAAGTTTCTTCCTAAGGCCCCCTAAATTGGAGGCTGAGTTATTCCCTGAAACTTTAGGGCAGGGGTGGGGAACCTCCAGTCCGCGGGCCTTACACAGCCCGCCAAATCATTCCGTCAGGCCCGCGCGCGTCCCTGGCCGGCGGCTCCCCCAGCCGCTTCCCGGCCCCTTCGTCGAGCGCGGGGCCGCCAGGCGGGGGCAGCTCCGTGCTCAGCAAAGGGGCTGGGAAGCGCCTGGGGGAGCAGCCGGAGCCGCGCGGCCACCATTAGCCGGGTGGTGAAAGGAGGAGCCGCGGGGAGCTGACGGTCAAGAGGGTGTGGGGGGGAGGCTGGGCTGGGGAGCAGGCAAGAGGGTGGGGGGGGGGGGAGGCCAGGCTGGGCGGGTGGGGAGGGGGGCAGGAGACTAGGCTGGATGGGGTGGGCAAAGCGTGAGTGCGGGAGGGAAGGAGGTTTGGTGCGGGGGAGGCTGGGCTGGGTGAGTCAGGCATGGGGGGCAAGAGGCTGGGTTGGGAGTGGGAGGGGGGAGGAGGTTAGGTTCGGTGGGGTGGGCCGAGCCAGGCAGGGGTGGGGGAGGAAAGGCGGTTAGATGGGGGGAGGCTGGGCGGGAGTAAAGGAAGATCACCCCCTACACCCAGGCTGATAGCTGGAGCTGACTGGGGCAGGCGGCAGGACCCCGGCTGGCAAGGGGCCAGCGGGGGAAACCCCAAAGCAGTGCAGGGCTAAGCACTCCGTCTGCCACTGCTTTGGGGTTTCCCCCGCTGGCCCCTTGCCAGCTGGGGTCTCAGCTCCTGTTGCCAGCCTGGGCTTCCTCGGGGTGGGGGGAGCGGCCTGAGAATGACATTATAAATGTCGAAATAGCCCTTGGCAGACAAAAGGTTCCCCACCCCTGCTTTAGGGTTTCTAGCCCCACCAAACTTTTTCTTTAATCCATAATCATGTAATTGGAAGTTCTGATTATCCACATAAATTCTCATTAACCATTAAAGCAATTAACATGTTATCATTATCTTAAAGTGATGGGGAAATTTTACACTGAAAACTTTCTGCTTTCATCAAAGTTTCACTGAGAAGGGGAAACAACAATACTACCAGCTGTACTCCATTTAAAATACTGTGGTTCTTGATGGTCAGTACTGTCTAATGGATGGAATAAATAAAAAGCAGGCTGGATTCATGGTTCTAATCCCCATTCTGTCTCTAGTTTTGTTTGTGATCTCAGGTAAGTCACTTGACCTATCTGAGTTCTAGTTTCCTCATCTGTGACGGAGGGACTTCATTAAGGCTGGTCAAAAAAATTCAGTCAAAACGTTTTTACAATAGAAAAGTGGGTTTTCAACTAAACAAACATTTTCATGGACAGTGCCTGCTTTTCTCTAATATTGTCAGTATTTTTTTGGTTGGAGAACAAAGTAAAAATTGTTTATTTTTTGGCAGTTTTCAATATAATTGTTTTTTAAAATTTTCCTCAGGGAAAAAAACCCTTTTTTCTGATCATCTCTAGATAAAATATTTACTCATATGTACAAAGCACTTTAATATCTTCAGAGGAAAGATGCTACATAAGTGCTAAGAATTGTTTTATTATTAATGTATTGCTAAGAATTTACTAAAGTAAAACACCCATTGACTTAACAGTTTTGCTTGTGTGAGGGCCAAGGAGAGACTGCAGCAATAAATATTAGAGAGCTATGATTGTGAAATAATTTAGGAACCAACAGTAAAAGCATTTCATTGTTAATGTATCATAAATATTTACAATGGGTATGCAAGAGATAGTCAAGAGGGCAACTCTGATTCATTATTAGTGGTTCTGAAGACACTGATACTACTGTGTGTGTGATATGAGGAAAGGCCCCCTGCTTGTATTGGTGGACCAAAACAGTTACATGCATAACTGCTAATAAGAAAGAGCTGGTGTTTGCTTAAAGAAAACAACAACCAAAATTAGACCAAAATATTACAACCCACAGAAGACTCAAGCATGATGTTCCACAGGCACAGAATAAGAGACACCAAGGTGCACCAGTGCTCAAGACCCCCAGATAATCCCAGCAAGTGATTTATACTCCATGCTACAGAGGAAGGCAAAACCCCCCCAAGACCACTGCCAATCTGACCTGGGGGGAAATTCCGACCCAACCCCACCTCACCTATGGCCATTGGCTAGAAGCTGAACATGTGAACAAGAATCAGCCAGCCAAGCACCTTAGAGAAAGAATGCTCAGTGCTACCTCAGAGCCCTGACCCATCCCATCCACTGTCCCATCTCCAGCCATGGCCATTCCTGATGTTTCAGAAGAAGGAGACCAGAAAAGCCCAGAATTAAACTTGGGCCCGGGGGAGAACCCCTTCCTGATGCCTGCTGGTAACTGGCTGAAGCCCTGAGGCATGAGCCTTAGGAGCACAAGACATAAACCCTTGGCTATCTCTTGCATATTTCCTGGCCCCTCACCATCATAAGCAACCCCATCATAAAATTCCACTCAATTTTTTCCATCCCACTCTTAAAACTACTTAAGAGGTTTGCACCCAGAATTCCTATTTGGAGGCTGTTCTAGAACCTTCCTCTCTAATTGTTAGAAACCTTCTTCTAGTGTCCAGCCTGTATTTGTTCATGGCCAGTTTATGCCCATTTGTTCTTGTGCCAATATTGTCCTCTAGCCTAAATAATTCCTCTCCCTCCCTAGCCTGTGGTCCATTATAACCTCCATAACTCTTTCCGCAGTACTCCTTCCTAGACAGTCATTTCCCATTTTGTATGTGTGCAACTGATTGTTCCTTCCTAAGTATAGTACTTTGCATTTGTCCTTATTTTATTTCATCCTATTTACTTCAGACCATTTCTCCAGTTTGTCCAGATCATTTTAAATTTTAATCCTATCCTCCAAAGCACTTGCAACCCCTTCCAGCTTCATATCATCCGCAAACTTTAAATTTGTACTCTCTATGCCCTTATCTAAATCATTGATGAAGATATTGAACAGAACTGGACTCAGAACTGACCCTGAGGAACCCCACTCGATCTGCTCTTCCAGCACGACTGTAAACCACTGATAAATGCTCTCTGGGATCGGTTTCCCAACCAGTGATGCACCCAACTTATAGTACCTCCATCTAGGTAGCATTTCCCTAGTTTGTTTACATTCATGAATTTAATTTTTCTTTCTTTCACAATTTATTGCAAAAATTTGCATTCTTCTGAGGTCACACTACTAGTTCTGTAATCACCCAGATTCCCTTTTTTCTCTTTCTTAAATATAGGTACAACATTAGCTGTTCTACAGGCATATGGTCCTACCCCCAAATAGATACATTTAATACAAATCCTTGCTACCAGATTAGCAATCTCCTGTACGAGTGCTTTCACTACTCTCTGAGAGATAAAGTATCCTGGCGATCTGGCTAAGAGGCAGAAAACAAAGTTGGAATAAATAAGAAAGAAATGGTCATAGACTAAGTGTAATCATCCTTTCCAAAAGTAATGCGTTTGCATCATTTGGTGTCTGCGCTGGCCAGACAGATATGCAAACTATCAGTGCTGCGCTGCCCTTCTGTAGTGATAGGCAAAAGGCCATCTTTGAAGACATTGAATAAAGTCTGCTTTTTCACAGACTCATTTATTCAGGATTCAGTCTCCACTAGGTCACACATAATCATGCTTTAATCATTTTAAAATCCGAGAAACCGCCCCCCTGTCTGTGCCATAATTACCACAATTGACATTAGCAGAGGCACTCAATAGGGAGCCCTACTAGTGCACACGAGAAGGTGCTGCTGGGTTTAAAATTCCCTGCCGTAAAAGAACAACTTGAACCTGAAGATTTCCATACAGCAAAACTCCTCTTTTCCCCCCAGGAAGCTGAAAATGATTTGGGGAGGGAGGGGGATTTAAAAGAATGGGGAATTGTTAGATGTGGAATATGAGTTTTTCCGTTTCCTTCTGGGTTATACCAAATTGTGTTATGGTTATGTTGGGGTATTGTTCTTGAGGGTATTTTAAATTATGTCAAGAGCACATAACATGTATGGATAGTCACTCCTTTTTAGGATTTTTATAAATAGATTTATCTATCTGCTCCAATTCATTGAAATTGTAATTAGTTCCTTGATAATAGCTATGGGCAAAGAAGTGCGACTGTTTTTATGCTTTATGTTGGTTTGTAGTGGCTAATTTGTATTTTTTATATACATCTCCAAGCAATGTTTATAGTACACAGGTCTACATCTACCAGGTATAGCAGTCTTTGAAAGGTTTCAAAGAAACATGGGATTCCTCTCACCTCAACAAGCTAATTGACTTTGACAGCTAAATTTCCCCTTAAATGTTTAGAACTTCCTTTATATAGAAGTGAGAGTCACTCTGACAGGCTTAATTTGTCCTGCAACACGAATGTGCTAAACTTATTAGCCATTCAAGTTAGAAAGACCGTAAAGAGTGGAGTGATGACATTTCCCTGGTATGTACTATAGAGTCTGTGCCTACAAAAATGAAAAATATTTAGCCAGCAAAATGCATGCTGAAGTTTGACAGAAAGTTCATCCTAATTCATTTCTGCGCTGGACTGGATGTTTCCTTGTTATAGTATTGGTTGTAATATCTAAAAAAGAAAGATCCTTTTTAATTGCATCACATTTATGTTATATTTATTCATATTTTTTCACTAGAAACTAAAAATATTACAGCAAATAAAGCAATGTAACGGATTTATTTCAATACTGTATTACGAGTCAAAATTTAGTAAAACTGAGCAAACTTCAAGAAACAGCAGAATCAGTCCATCATCTATAATGGCAAGAAGCAAAACACTCAAACTCTGGGATTTGTATCTGGATCTGAACTCTGGTTTTGCGCTTCTGTATTAAATACATTGCCTTTGTCTCATTCTTAATCACAAGAGATTTGGCCTGTCATTCATGTTTAGCATACAGATTTTTTTATTACATTATGTCCTTGATTCTCTATAAAAATTGTCTCAGGAACATTCAGGTAAATCTATGGACTGACGTCTGGTGAGATTATGGGCCAAAATCGGTCCTGGCAGGTGGAGTTCCCAATATGGGTGGCTAATTCCTGGGTCAAATAAGTCCTTAAGATTCCTTTGTTCAAGTTCATTATTAAATAAAACTACCAGATACTGCTGCTGCTTCAGGAAATTCAACAGCATCATGCTGGACATGTTATTTGAATGGCTTTCATGTTTCTGCTAAAAAAAAGTCTTCTACAGCCAAATACATGGAGGTTAAATGCTGGCAAGGGAACAGTCTTTCTAATTTTAAGACTGCCTGGAGAATGTAGCTAAGAAGATAACATTACTGCTGATACTTGGGAAATCTTGGTAGCTCACTGAACAAAGTCTGTGACTGTAGTCAGAAAGGGAATGTCTACTGTGGGAATTCTCTATACATATTCAGCTCCATTGTGTTTCTCAGGAGTGTATTAGTAGTGTGGAAGAGCATGCATAATGAGAATACAGTCCAGAACTTCAGGACAGGTAACAGTGGAGGTAAATCAGGAGTACTGTATAGGAAAATAAATGCTCACCTGACTTGGACATGAAAGTGCTCTTACATACAGAATCATTTCTATGGCACTCATGCATACCTGACCACTCTGGTGTGGTATTCTTCACACTGAGGCAAATGCTGTTGGAAATGCATTGTATTATGACATCCACTTACAAATGTCTGCTATAGAGTAAAATGAATAGTCATTGTACCCATATCAGACATCTGACTAATTTAGGGGGCACGTCTATCAAGCACACAGTGCCCCATATTCAATGTATACACCTATACAACAAACATACCTTGATGCACACAGGTTCCATTACATGCATATCGACGGTATGACATTCATACAAGCCATAGATTACATTTGTCACCAGTTCTTCCTGCAGGTACCCAGAGTCCCTGAGGACCAAGACCTCTACAGAAGCACCAGTACGTGATGCAGTCCCATACACAGAGTGGAGAAGGTGCAAGTTAAAGCTACTTGAGACATTTGATGGTGCTCTTGAAAGGGCTTATCAGAAATAAGGGATTTTTGGCTCTCCACGGTCACTTTTTTGAAAACTCGGCTCACATTTTTGTAGAGACCCTGAAAAGGGAGCAAACCCACTCAAGTCAATTCTGCTTTCGCGTGTTCCCCTGGAATCTTAAAAGTAGTGTCTATTTTGGTGTAATATATTCCAGCTAAGACAGTACCCCAGAGGAAACACATATAGGGCTACTGTGTCTATATCTTTACTTTCTTTACTCAGAAATTTCTCAAGACAGGGCCAGATTGGCTCCAGCCCTGGTATTCAAACACCATGGCAAAGATTCTCAGATGTTATGGTGAATAGGGCCACATAAATACTTAGAGTGCAAATAGTCTTCTCCATCCTTTAGTTTTGTGCTCAAGGCTCATCAGCCTTTCAGAGGAGTATATTCTGCACTATTGGAGAGTAGCACAGGCAGAATGATCCAGGAGACACTAAACCTATCCAAGGCACAATGTCTCATCTTCTAGCTTTTCTGCTGTGGAGAGATGACCCTATATTACTTTACGCAGCTATGTGCAAAAGCCACAAACACGGCCATTAACATCTTTTCTGGATGTGAAGCTTGATAGCAGGAAGGAGAGAAAGAGATGTCACAGCTCTGCTGCTAAGTCACTTGTTATGGAAACAATTTTAATTTGTTCCACATGAATCCCGGAAAAATGAAACATCTGAAAAAAGTGTATCATAATTCTAGTCTAGATAAACAGCGCTATAAAGAATGGAAAATATGTATTTTTGTCAAGAGGCATCACTCAAAAAATGTTCACATCTGGCAATAATTTCCTCAATATTCCTTCAATGTGATACAGAGGATTGGCTCAGCATTCTTACCCAATTGATATGGCTCAGATTTATCACTGTGGTAATGTCACCTGACTTGTACAATGTTTAAATGGCGAGTCAGCAGAGTAGTCAGCTGTAGTTATGCAAAACATGCAGTATTTGTCCTGTTCTCTTTTATTCCCCCCAACCTGGACTGAGGCACTTCTGAGTTCTAAGGTTTAGGCCACACCCCTTGCCTTGACATTCATTTCCCATTGACTAGTTTAGTGGGCTCCTACTCAGCTTGCTGGCTTCTGTGAAATCCAGTTTTAGGCACCTAAACCTCCCCATGCTTTAGATACAGAGCCTGGGTGCCCAACTCATAGCTATGAATTCCACTGGGCAGCAGGGCACCTAAAAGTTAGGCATTTCAATGCTGAGTCCAAGTCCTCTTAGCGGATCCAACCCCCAGTGCACAATATCAAAGTTATTAATTTTGTAGGTCTCCCTTAATAAGATACTCCAGCTAGATTAGTATAGGATATCAATGTGAATGTAAACTTTCATTTGTAAAAAATCTCTAGTCCTTTTTCTCACATAAACAGAATTAAAATAACTTAATGACACTTTCTGGATCGTCTCCATTTCTGTAGAAGGTCACAGAAACACAGGAAATCTCCCTGATCCCTCCTCCACCAGTCACATATCTTCAACCCACAGCCCCATCAGGCCCATAAGAAGAAATCTTTCAGAGATCTGTAGAGGTAGGACCCAAAAAGAGAAACAGGAATGAAGGGAGATAGAAGGGCTTCCTTTCTGTGGACATACTAAACTCTGTGGGAAAGGAGAACTTGCAATAAGGCTTAGGTATCCCATACACAACATTTGTGAGCCTTTCAATGGGCTGCTAAGAACCCCTAAGCCTTAAGACACTCGGAGGGGCTCCCCTAGCCTCATCGGGGATCCACTATCTTTCCTCCAAGACTTAGGGGGTTCCTCAAGGCCACCTCTAGATCCCCTTGAGCCCCTTGTTAGCCCATAACCCCATTTTAGCTTCTTCAGGGAGCAAGAGACAACTAAAGAGCTGAGAAGTCTATGATGTTCAGGGATGGAGGGTGGAATCAGGGCTCTGATAAGAACCTGAAGGCTCTCAGAAGGGATGTAAGTGGCATGAAGAGCCTCACAACTACAGATGGCAGAAAAATGGGAATTATTTTGGCAGTTTTGGGGTGAAAAATTCCTTATGGCTTTTTCCATCAAAATGTCAATAGTTTGACACTTTTTATCAGAATTTGACCAGTTCTATAGCTGGTCAGAAGACAGGATGATTATTTTGCTAAAATTTGTGGAAAAAAAGTGATCCCCCTCAGCCCATCCCTTTTTTAGGTCTAAATTTGAAATTTCAATTAAAAAGTGTCAATAAATTGAATGTAAGAAACTTCTAACCATTTTTAGACAAGGATTGTGGGGCTTGGAAGATGCCAACACAACCTCAAGGGATCCATAGGAGTGGAGAATGGAGGATCATTGGGGGAAGTTCCACTATAGAACCTGGGCAAGAGAAAGCAAATTGGAATTGAACTGAGACCACTAACTCCTCTCATAGAATACCAGTCATCAAATGATGACCCATTTTGACATAGGTAAGTTCAAAAACAGAATCAGAGAGGTAGCCGTGTTAGTCTGGAATAGCACAGGTAACAAAGAGTCCTGTGGCACCTTAAAGACTAACTATAAAGTATCCAGGCCCTTAAAAACATACTTTTCAAACAAAGCTGTGTTCTTTTTAAGATAGGACTTGGCAAAGGAAATCAGAGACCACTTTGTTTTTTCATACCTCATAACTAAAATGGACATCCTGGAATCATTAAAAGATCTTAAGCAAATTAAAATATTTACTAAATACGCAGCAATTTAACTGAAATAGAGAGACGGAAATGTATTTCCCCAAAGACATCAGCTGTTCTAATGGCTCCTTGAATACAAAAAAATGCCTGTTGCTTGACCGAAGGGTGTCCAAAAGGCATCACAGTGGGCAAAAAACTTGATTTATGATATCAAAGCAATATAATCTGATGAGGTTTCAGACTGACAACATGGCCCTTCAGCTCCTAAAAGCCACAGACAAGGAGCTGTAATTTAATTTACACAAAAACACACCAATAAAATAAAGTTGCCTAGTTAACAAGTCAAATCACATATTCTCTTCCAATAGAGAGACCACTTAAATGATGTTGATATTATTTTGTCTTGATTCTTCCTAATAGCAGGGTAACACACAAACTTGGTGTTCAATTTGTCCAATAGATACCACTTAATAACTGCAGTGTCTTTATTCTAATGCTCTAAGTTACAATTCACATTTATTTCATTAATTTGATCTAACTCCAATCGTAGGGCTAGTCTTCACTAAAGCGGGGAGGGATCAATCTTTGGGCGATCGATTTATCACATCTCGTCAAGACGCGATAAATCAATCGCCAGCAGCTTCCCCGTCGACTCCGGAAGTCCAGCTTGCTAAAAGGCACAAGTTGGAGTCGACGGGGGAGCGCGCTGCCAACTGCCACCGCCATGAGGACGGCAGGTAAGTCGGCTGTAGATATGCCGAATTCAGCTATGTTATTCACGTAGCTGAATTTGCGTATCTACAGCCGATCTCCCCCCCAGTGAAGACCAGACCATGGTTTTGCCTTTGTGACAAAGCTCCAAGTCTATACTTGCGGGTCCTGCGTTTCCTGGCAGATTTCACTAGCCTCAGAGGCTCACTGTGACCATCCACGTAGCCCTTCTCTCTCTAGAGACAAGGTCACAGCCTATTGAGCCATTTTCATCATAAGCCAGTGAGGAGAAGTTATCCTTCCTGGCACAGTCTCTGTTGTCTCCCAGTCTCAGTTATTAATTGGGGAAGGTAGGAAGGGGGGAGCCCGGGGCCCACCCTCTACTCCGGGCTCCAGCCCAGGGACCCTAATAGTATCAGCTAAGATGGCTGACTTTTTAACCACCAAACACAATACAATTCCCTGGGCTACTTCCCCACAGCAGTCCCGGCTTCTTCACAGTCCACTTCACCCTTACCTCAGGGCCTCCTTCCTCGCATATGATATGTTGTCTAACCACTCAGTCTCACCAACAGCACAACCTCCTCTCACAGCTTCTGACACCCACACCCACCTGACTAAATGGGAGGGTTTTTAACTGGTTTCAGCCAGCCCCTGATTGGCTTCAGGTGTCCCAATCAGGCTAGCTGTTTCTGCTGCTTTCTAGAACCTTCTCCTTTGTTTGACTAGCCAGGGAACAGGGACCTGCTCATCCTGAGGCTGATATACTTCCCTTCCAGCACTCTCCTATACCCTTCTGGTCTGACTCCATCACACCTTTTAAATAGAAAATCTGTGGCATTTATGAGCCTTTCTAACTGTTCTTTGATTTTCCAAAATTAGTTCAAGTTTGCAAATCCTTCACTTCCTGTCATTTAAACTCAGTCTTTTAAAATAAAACTAATTCAATCTAGAACAATAGCAATGTTTTTAGATTAAGGGAAACCTCTTCCATAACATCATGACAACCAGTGCTAGCTGATTATAATAATGAGCCAGTAACAACTCGCTCTTACATAGCACTTTTCATCTATAAACCTCACATGTTTTTTGGAAAGGGGGTTATTGTATAGAGGAGGAAACTGAGGTGCAGAGAGGCAAAACAACCTGCCCAATAACCAGGGGCAAGAATTCCCAGCCTTATAGGCCCTGTTGATTAATGGGGAAAGAATCTCCTAAATCCATGAAATCTTCTAAATCCATCATCCTGAATGGAGGGTTGCTTGCTATGCTGCTCCTCTTACTGCCATTCTGCCCTGGTACCACAGCGCCTGTGGGGGAGGGGCAATGGGGCCTGCATTAAGTCTCACAGGAGCAAAATATTGCTGCTTCCACTGCCACTAGTAGACTTTTAATCCAGTAGACAAAGTGTTCACAGGAAGCACTAATGCTGAGTTAAATCCTCTGGCTTTGTTGACAGAGAGAGGAAGACATTTCTCGTGACATCTTTTGAATTCCAAGTAAGACACAGTAGGCACTCAAATACAAAGCCAGAGAAGAGACTTCTGCAAGGAAAGTACCTTTCATCAGTGTGTGCAGAGAAGCCAAGTACTAATTATGGTGAGTTTCAACACATGTGGGATATGAGTCACGACGAGTTTGCAAATGAAAAACCCACTGTATCAGAAACACAGAGCTCAAAACCAGGCATGGTGTCCATACATCACTGTAGTGAAATTTTCTTAGTGTATAGTAGACTAAACAGCTTATCTTGGTTAATATTTCATTTTTGGAACAACATACATGGAGTCCTGGGTATCTTTGATCTTCTAGAGAAGATTGTTTGATTGTGCTATAGAGAAGTCATTAGTAATCAGTTAATTAGTTAGGGCCAAACTCTGCACCGGGGGGAGAGGGTTCAGAGAGCTTTCCCACATGCTTTTCACATCTACATAGGGGACCAGCTCCATACGCATAAGGACTGGTGCGTGTGTGTGTGTGTGTATGTGTGTACTAATTCTCTGCTGTCTTGCACCTTGTCTAGTCACAACAATACAAAGTGGATGTAGAATGCTACCTACTCAGAACAGTAGATTTCACATTCTCTTTGCACTGGGATAAATGATTACACAAGGTGCAGGACAACAGCCAATCAGGCCCAGGGCCCATAATGTCACTGGACAGCACAGCTGGACCAATGCAGAATAGGTAGGGGAACTTAATGCTGCACCCTATGAAATGCTGCATTTAATTCCTGTGTTTCCATTTTCACTGCTGCCTTTCTCGGGCAAAGAGTCTTTGGGTATGTCTTCACTACCCACCAGTAGTGATCGATCTATTGGGGATCGATTTATTGCGTCTCATTTAGACACGATAAATCAATCCCCAGAGGCACTCCCCGTCAACTCCGGAACTCCAGCTCTCCAAAAGGTGCAAGAGGAGTTGACGGGGGAGCCCGCTGCTGCCGTGAGGACGCCAGGTAAGTCGGCCTAAGATGTGCCGACTTCAGCTAGGTATTCATGTAGCTGAAGTTGCATATCTTAGGTCGACGCTCCCCCCCGCCACTGCTAGTGTAGACCAAGCCTTTTGAAATCCTACAGCAGCAGTGCACCATCGAACCTTCTCTTCACACAGCCTGTGCCTTAAAGTCACAATGTAGGGCCTGATCCAAAGCTCACTGAAGTCAGTGGGAGTCTTTCCACATTCCTTAATGTTTCTATACCACTTTGAAGATGGAAATAAATGACATATAAGTGTTAAGTACTATTATTACTGCAGAGTACACAGCCACATAAATGAACTCAAAAAATGCCATGTGCATTTCATAATGATACAGCGCACATTTGTAATTTTCTCTAGCCTAAAATCATTGTCTATTTATAAATTAGTATGCCCATGATTATCAATTAGCCATTCAGAGAGCTATTCATTAGAAAGCCTTGCTCCATTACATGCTTTCAAGTAACTTTTTTTAGTAAAGACTTTACCCAAATCAGTAAAGTCTATTTAGAGCCTATGGGTCAAAGTACATACTGTCTGCAGTTTCTGCATTGCACTTGCTGCTCCACTTAGCTCTACATTGTTTTGCAACAGCTTCTGAGCAACATACTCAGGACTTTAACATTTCCCTTACCACATCAGAGGAGTTTAGCTATACAAACATTTGATCTTTCAGAAAAAAAGAACCAATCTTCTTTAAAACAGAAAGAAGATTGGTTTGAACCATTTTTGTTTAGAAACAAAGTTATACATAACCTCGTTTCTATAGCTATTTTTTGTTTAGCATTATAGTGTGAGTTAACAGTTCTTGTTCTCCTGGCCCTTCATCCCAAACCTGGCCAACATCCCCTCCACTGCAAGGATCTACATTTGTTTGTGCCTTATTTCAATGTACAACAATTGAACCATGCGGCACATTCAAATAATTATTTGCACATTCAAAAAACCTCCAATGTTCATTTATTTAAATGTGTGATCCTCCCTTTGTTACTGGTCAAACAAGGAGACTGGTGAAGGTTTTTTTTCATTAATAATTTCCTTCCCTTTGACCATCAGTGTGGAATATTAAGAGAATCCTAGATCATTTATTTCAAGAAGGAATATTTTTTACACTTTCTAGACTGTGACATATACAAGTCTCCTTCTGTCTTTTCTAAACTAAGGTAGGATAAATATAGAAATATTAGGTGTGAGTATGTGAGATGTACCATAAATGAGAAAACAGGTCAAAGTCTCTCTAAAAAAACAACAGTAGATCTAAAGTACCATTGATTCCGATGAAGACTGGTTTAGAGTTTATTGGACCAATGGAAGGATCCAAAGCTGAATATGTGCAATAATAAGAACTGGATTTGCGGAAAAAATAATGGTGATTAAGGCTCTGATTCAGCAATGTACTTAATCTTGTGCGTAACTTTATGTCAATGGGACTAATTATATGCTTAAAATTATAGACATGCTTAAGTACCTCATCAAATCAGGGCCTTAATGCTTAGTTAGAGAACTGAACTCTGTCTTTTTGTTTCTTGGAGGTCATAAACAGACATTCTAACCAATATGATGCTCACCAGAAGCCAAAATTCACCATCTTGGAGAGCTACAGAAATTTATGGATATTGACAAGATACACAGAGTCCATTTCTATTGTGACAGATCGCCTTCTCACCCCTCTTCAAACACAGGCAGGAAACTTCTTTGGCTCCAACAGTGCTCTTTATTTCACAGTGCAAGGCCCCACCACCAATATAGACAGCTTTATAGTTCAGCTCACAGCTCTAACACAGCTCTACAGCTCACAGCTCTACACAGCTCTATATAGTTCAGCTCTACACACAGCTCTACAGCTCTAAACACAGCTCTACAGCTTACAGCTCTGAACAGCTCTTTCTCTCACTCCACACTACCATACCACCACCACCCTGGGCTTCCTGCCTGGCAGGCTTTTATACCCCCTGGGGAGGCTGCCAGGTGCAACCCCTCCAGGCTGATTGCTCTGGAGCCCAGGTGGCTGATTAGGCTTTCTGCACGGGAGGTTTGCAGAGAGCTTTTCTCCCTCTTAAAGGGGCAGCAGGCTGGGTCAAGCCCACACTGCCACACACCTCCCCCCTTAGCCTAGCCCCATCGGGCTGGCTCGGACCCTTCAATATTTTCCCCTTTCACCGGGGCCTCCCAGTCCGGGGTTGTGGATTATTGCCCCCCAGCCTTTCGGGGCTAGGGCCAGCCGAATACCTCCCACACAGCAGACAGTAGGGTGGAAGTGTCCGTCCCTCGCGGCTGCGGCAGAGAGCCCTACTTCCAGCCTTGTGCAATAGAGGCAGGGTATTGGCCGCCCCTGTGCCCTCCGGCGCTCACACCATTCGCATGGTGCTTCACCACACAGGGCAACTTCCCCGGCCTCAATTTCCTCCAGGTCCTCAGATGAGCCCGGGGCTTCTTCTATGGAGCTCACCTCCTGTTCTGGCCTCAGCCGTTCCTGGCTGTCTAGGTCTTCCCCTTGGTCATTAGGTTGAGGCCCGCCTCTTCGCTCGGCCGAGCCCCCTTACGGGTTCTCACGCTCGGCCTCAGGGCAGCCCGGGGCCTCGTACCTCCCACTGGGCCCCAGTACCGCCCAATAATTATGGGGCAAGGTAACCCCTCTGGTACCCTGACCCGCTTCCTGCGGAATCGGCCGCTTATTTCCAGGGGGACCTGGGCCACCCGACAGGTCTTCCTGTCCCCATGGACACATCGCAGGTCCATGGTAGCCCCCGGAATCAGCCACTCGGGGCGGATCAACGCTCTGTGGACAAGCGTGTAGGGGGAGGCGGAATCCACCACCCCCTGGTGGGGCTTCCTCCCCACCTGCACCCGCAGGGTGGGTATCCCCTTATGCGGCTTCTGCCCCCAAACCTCAGTCCACCCACACCAGTCAGTGTAGCCACGCTCCATGGCTGGGCAGTCCCGCTTAATGTGCCCTGGCTTCCCGCACTGCCAGCAGGTAAGCCGGGCCGCTCTCTCTGGCGCCCCTCTGGGCTCCCCATCAGTCCTTTTGCCTCTGGCTGGGGGGGTGTCCATGGGCCGATGCCCCAAATCCCGGACCCGTTGCGGTCGGTCTTCTCCCCGAGGTTCCTCTGCCTCCACATACTCCTCGGTCAGACGCACCGCAGACTCCACCGTCTCCGGCTGCTGCCTTCTGACCCAGGTGAGCACGGTCTCGGGAAGGCTGAGCAGAAACTGCTCCAGGATCAGGGAGTCCATGATTTCCTCCCCTGACCGGGCCTCCGGCCTCAGCCAACGCGTCGCCCAGTCTCTCAGCCTCTGGGCAAACGCCCGGGGCCGCACCGCCTGCATCCAGTGGGCCGCCTGAAACTTCTGCCGGTATCTCTCAGCAGATAAGCCGACCCGGTCCAAGATGGCTGCTCTCACAATGTCAAAGTCCTGGGCCTCTGCATTCCCCAGGGCCATATAGGCCTCCTGGGCTTCGCCCACGAGGTACGGAGCAAGCCGGAGGGCCCAGGTGGTCCGCTCCCACCCGGCTGTGGTGGCCACCCTCTCAAAAGTCCCCAGGAAGGCATCAGGGTCATCCGCCGGGCTCATTTTACAGAGTCCCCAGCCCGGCGGCCGCATGCCTTCTCCTGCCCCTGGACTCACCAGCAGCTGCAGGAGTTTCGCCTGGGTGTTTGCCTGATCCTTAATGTAATCCTGCAGCGTCTTCTGCTGCTCGGCTTGAGCCTGCTGCACCTCCTGTTGGGTTTGCTGCAAGGCGTGCATGGCCTGCTGGGTCTGCTTCTGTTGCTCCATGAGCCACTGTAGGGTTCCCTCCATCTCTGGGCCACCAGTTGTGTTGCTGGTGTCACGATCCCACCCCTGACACCACGTGTGACAGATCACCTTCTCACCCCTCTTCAAACACAGGCAGGAAACTCTTCTTTGGCTCCAACAGTGCTCTTTATTTCACAGTGCAAGGCCCCACCACCAATATAGACAGCTTTATAGTTCAGCTCACAGCTCTACAGCTCACAGCTCTACACAGCTCTATATAGTTCAGCTCTACACACAGCTCTACAGCTCTAAACACAGTTCTACAGCTCTAAACACAGCTCTGAACAGCTCTTTTTCTCACTCCACACTACCATACCACCACCACCCTAGGCTTCCTTCCTGGCAGGCTTTTATACCCCCTGGGGAGGCTGCCAGGTGCAACCCATCCAGGCTGATTGCTCTGGAGCCCAGGTGGCTGATTAGGCTTTCTGCACGGGAGGTTTGCAGAGGGCTTTTCTCCCTCTTAAAGGGGCAGCAGGCTGGGTCAAGCCCACCCTGCCACACAGTGAACAAATGATTTGCACATAGAGTTTCTGAGCATTAATCCATGTTGCACCAAAAAAATTAGAGGATTTACACATGAAAATACTGTCTAAAGTCAGTTTTCACAAATGGGACTTGCATGTGCACATTTCATTATTGTGCATAGACAACTGCTAGAACTAAAAAAACATACAGGCAAAGATGAAGAGCACATTTCCATGTGTGATCCCTGAAGTATTTTTATGCAAGACTAGCATGATTACTTAGAGTAAAATAACCAAGATTTGGAAATTAGTAAAACAAGTGAAACAACCTTGAAGGGTAATGAGGCCTTTGTGATTTGACACATTGGGAAAAGATTGCCAAGGTCTTTGTGTTGGGGTAGAAATCCTTTCATAACATAGATCTTCAGTGCTTGTTTCTGACCTATGTCATCAAAAGGAGAAACCCACATCAGAATATCTCATAACTCAGCATCTAGGATGCTATCCTGCTTTCTGGGACACCCAAGCTCAAATCCTTTCTCCATCAGGTAGAGGGGAGATTGAACCTCGGTCATTCACGTTAGAGGTCAGCCCTTAACTAGTGGGTTAAAAGTTACAAGGCAGGTTCCACCATGAATCCACATATCCCCATTCCCCATTTTGTGAATGTCACTTCAGTCCCAAAAGTATATTTTGGATTAAACTATTTGGCAAACTGGTGACAAATTCAGAATAATTTCTGTTTGCCAGAAATATTTTTGGGGGGAAAATTTAACTCTTTCCTGAAAAAATTCTCCCAGCTCTAATGTGCAATTGTGTTAGGTGTAGATGAAAATCATGCCGTAATGTAAGTCTGAAGAGTTTAAACATAGGTGTAAATATAGACAGGGCTTTGCATGACTTTTATAATGTGTTCCCACGTTTTCTAGCATTATTTTGTTCAAAATGTGCATACAGGTTAATCTCTGCCAAATAATTCCATTTTCCAAGTCCCTTTGGGTGGCCACTTAAGAATGACTTCACTGCATATTATTATATGCCCTTTTAAGAAATCCAGCACTACTGGCTTTTATTCTGGTACTGAAGCAGATTGGTGGGACTCTGCTAATAAGACAGCATTAAGTCTGTATCTATCAATGTACCTGAATTTAGGTCCACAAGACACTGGCCCCACTGAAGTCAATGGCAAAACTTGCATTGATGTCAATGGGGATAGGACTTCACCTAGTAAATATATATAATCACTGCACCTGAAAGAGAACAATCCATCAAATCAAGCAAAAAGGCCATGCTAGCTCCTTGGCAGTGCAACATAGGAATATTTTGGGGTCCCTGACCCCATACCCACCTTGTGAAAATACTAGTTTAATTATTTCCACAAACCAAATAAAATATGTTAACAACATATACTAATGCACTTGTTAAAAAGGCCCACTTTAAATAAGCGGAACAATAGTTTTGCGGTAATGTGGAATCAGGGCCCCCTAGAGCTGCCTGTAGCCCTAAGGCAATTGCTTAGTCTGCTTATGCCTACTGCCACCACTGACAGTAATCAGTGCCTACGTTGGCCCAGGGGCCCAGGATCAAATGGATATGGAAAAAAAATACACATCACTGATTCTGAACACTCAAGGAGCTCAGGCTGTATAAAACATCCACTCCTGCCTACTGCTTGCCAGAAATCAGGTTTAGACTTGGACATGGTGATCTATGTGTCTTTGTCCTTCAGCCTTGTCTGTCCTGCACTGCCCATAGGAATGAAACCACTGACCTTGAAAGAAAAACACCCAATGGTTCAGAATACAGTAGTCTGCTTAGTCAGCAGCACATGCCTCTGAGAGCACAGTGTCGCTGGGCTCTGTTCTTTTCACTGGCTCTTTGTTGAACATACATCAATTTTAAGGTTTCAGGTTCAGATCATGAAAGGTATTTAGGTCCCTAATTTTCATCGATATCAATGGGAATTAGATGCCTAAATATCTGTCAGGATCTGGGCCTCAGTCCTCATTTTCAAAGTTCTCCATAGGATTGACCCAATTTACCTGGCAGTCTCACTGGATATGCTCATTGTAACCTCTCATGACAGCTATGTTCCACTTAAACAATAGAATTGTCAACCTTAAAAGTGAAACTCAGGCCCTATGATGGGCTGTATGAAAACAAAAATAACAATTAAAAGAATGCTTTGTTAGATCTCAGTTCCTATGTAAGCGAGCCTGGTTAGAGGATCATTTCCTTTTTTGAAAATGAATATTGAAAGTTTGATGAGAAGCTCAGGAGAGAAACATTCTGGAAGTCAAAGGAAATGTAATCGCTATATGCAAATGAGATCAATTAAGTTTAGCAGCCATGTATGAATGCAAATGAGAAAACCAATGATTTTCAAAATCTAGTAATTTGATAGCCATTAGTCTCATTAGACTTTCTCTTTAAAGCTTAATTATTCAAAAATACAGCCCAACTGAAGTGTAGTTTATAGAAGACTCATTCTTAAATTAATTACAGTGAGTTTTCTCCCTATAATTGGAAGTTACAGCAGCGATTATAATCCTGTGCAGTAGATAGGATCATAGCCTCAATTTAATCATGGCACACTCTCTTTTTGGGTTCTGCTCTGAAAGATGCTGAGCACCCTGGCCCAGTCAAGCAACACATCTAAGCATATGCAAAATTTTAAGCATGTGAGTAGTCCCACTGAAGTCAATGGAGCTATGTTGATTTGCATCCACGAAGGATCTGGCCCTTGATTTTTAAGGGCTTAATTTTATGCACTGAGCAGTCCCACTGATCACCCATCGACATTAATCTTTGCAAAGTCTGGGCCTTAGGCAAGTTTTTGTATATTTAATTTTTGTTTCTCAGTCACCTGTGGAAAGTGTGGGATAACCCCAGTGAAAACATCATTTCACTGAGTGGCTATGAATCTGACATCTCTGAGATATGGCCATGAATGGGGAAAACCTGTTGCATAAAAACAACTCCAATGTTAAAAAACACAATAGCCATCCAAACTGGGGGCTTATCTTGTTCTCCTTACTCAGAAAAACTCATGTTGACTTCAGCAGGAGTTTTGCTAAAACAGGGATCATCACATCAGCCCAAACCGAGTTTATTACAATGTCCTTCATCGTGTATTTTGTCTAGGTATACTTGAAATTAATCAGAGATGCCGGGCCAAATTTTCAGTTGCACCTGTTTGTACCAGCTGGTTATTTGGCCCACAATGTTTCCAATTGGCATGTAGGGATAAGTCACTATATTGTTGTAAAACTTGTCTGTCCACCTTTTGTCATCCCATGTCTCCTCCATACTTCACCATTCCTTCATTCCCCCTTATTTATACCATGATTATAGGGGATGGGAGGTAAGATCCACTTTCATAAAGCCAATTAAGGACAGCACAGCACCAGCAGAGATGAGGAGCAGCAGCTGCTGCTGCAACCATGAGTGAATTTAAATCAAACAGTTTATGAGATGTGAGTTGTGCACCATCAGTGGAATATTTATTAACTATACGATTTACAATGAATCTAGATCTGACAGTATTAGTGAGCCTCACCCAATAGAAATATGTGAACATGAAATGTAAAAAATGTTAAATTATTGCTTGTGCATCAGCAAAGTGTCTGCAACATTTTATACACTCGTCTTATAGCTGACGCAAATATGGAGGCAAAAAGATACAGTTTTTAATTATGATATGTAACATCATCATAGAGTTATACAGTTCTTTTCTTCTTGAGGGAGCAGGATTTCAGAGGGGTTTGAAAATTAATTCTTCTGTACTCAAGGTGGCTGTTTTTCAATGGCCGTATTGTTATCTCAATCAGCTCTCTTTTGCTCTAGTCTGACCGAGCTAGAGAGAGATTTGAGATATC
This sequence comes from Sternotherus odoratus, assembly GCA_032164245.1. Taxonomy (NCBI): domain Eukaryota; kingdom Metazoa; phylum Chordata; order Testudines; family Kinosternidae; genus Sternotherus; species Sternotherus odoratus. The sequence goes on along the minus strand of JAVMKO010000003.1, from coordinate 22,297,035 downwards.
ACATCGCTGGGAGGGATGGGTTAAAGCAACATGGGGCTTGGACTGACCAACATTTTTTCTGAGATAATTCAATATTTAAATAGTCTTAGGTAGAATAGCTCCCCCTAGACTCCCCCACAAGAGTCAGCTCAGCCCACCACAGCAGTTGGCACGCTCAGAGCAATCATCCGTGTTCTGCACAGCTGCCTGCTACTCAGCCTTTGACTCAGAGTTTGAGCCCCTTCTGACCACGTGGCCTGTATCCAAGGCTCCTGCTCTAATCTGCCCATGACATTTAGGAGAGAAAGCAGCAGCTGTTTAGGAGCATCCATCGTCATCTTCTGATGATTTAAAACAGGAAGCGAATACTTTCACTAGTTGTAACTACCAGACAAATTTAGTAACATTGACTAGCGTTATCTAAATAGAATGAGGCTACAGCACCCGGGTGAATATGTATACGCCTGAGAACAGTGTCACAATGGGTCCTTCATGAGTGCAAATGGGGCTTGATCCAATTCCCATTGAATTTAATGGGAATTTGCCTTTGACTTTAGCAGAAGCAAGTTGATAGATAAGATAGAAGTGGAGTCCCCAGGATTAGGAACTTGAATTTGCATCTTGTTTCCAGCAGAACAGATCCTTTATGTAGTGTTGGAATATTGGTTTGATACTGCTGCCCAGCAAAGAACATCTCCTACACCACCTCTTACATCCTGTGGGTTTTCCTTGTATGCCTCCCATCCAGTGAAGGAGCTACCTGAAACACTGCCATACGGGAATACACAATCTGAGCAAAATAAATTTATCTCCATCCCAACTCTATGTCCGTCACAACTGCATGGTCAGTGGAATAGCTTTCCTAGGTGAGGAGCAGCTAAATCCTGTGCCCCAGACACATTGTCCTAGGAGGTTCCACAGCAGCAAGAGGACTTCACTGAGCAACCACAGCAGAGTACTGGGACACTTTCAAAAGTGCTTTCAAGTAAAGAATCTATGTGCATGTTATTGTAGAGGGTCCAAAGCACCAGGCACAGGATTTCCTTGAGAAGCCCGTTTCCACAACGCAGTTCTGAGAGGCCCTTAATGAGAACATGTAGAGCTAGGACAAGCTGCAGTGTCCCAATTATATCTTTGATCTAATGCTGCCACTGATCCCATCCAAGGGAGTGCCCTGCCTCCTCCTCCTCCTTTCTGGAAGCAATGCTTGTACACAGGAGAGTGTCAGAATATAAGAATGGCAGCTGAATCTGGTGCCTGAATGGAAGGGCATAAAGGACAGGGAGCTTCCTTGGGCACTGTGGTGGGCCTGGCACCTTACCGCCCCTTTAGGGCAGGGGGTATGGGAACATTGCCACTTTTAAGTTCATGTGCTTGCCTCTCTGTGGGCATCCCAAGGTGGCCTGATGGCCTCCCTTCACGCAATCACCCCTTAGTTAGGGTAGTGGGACCTAGCAGCCAGAGTCTATATAACCTGCACCCAGCATTGGAGCAGTGCGGCCAAAGGCTAGAGTCCATATAATTCCCCTTGCAAGTGGGGTACCTAGCGGCCGGAGTTCATATAATCACCCCTCACTAGCAGGGTAGCATGACCTACAGGCTAGAGTTCATATAATCACCCCTCCCTGGCAGGGTAGTGCGGTCTTGTGGCTGTAGTCTGTACGATTCCTATGCTGAGCCACACACTCCCAACCGGGGGAAGGGGAAAGGTGGCTTGGCAGGAAGATAGGGGGATCTGGGCCCACCCTCTCCACCGGGTCCAGACCCAGGGCCCTGGTAGTGGCAATATCTGTCCGAAACATGCTGAGCTCTAAAACCGTATTCTTCTAAAGTTCCCCTGGGTCACTTCCTACCAGAACCTCCAGGCCCTCCATGTCTAGTGTTCCTCTTATCTGTTCCCCTGTGGCGATGTGCTCTGTCTGGGTGTTGAGGTACATCCCAGCCTGGCTGGCTTCCGGATCCTGGAGAACAGGCTGTCTCTCCTTGGGAGCTAGCGGTGTGCCTCCTTCCTCTCCGGTGGTCAGCCCTGGCTGAGCAGCTCCACAGGCTTTTATACCTGTTCTCCAGTTGGAGCATGCCCAGCAGAGCCTCAGGGAGTGGGGAGGGGGTTTCCTCTGCTAGGAAGGAAAGGTTAACCCCTGCAGTACCAGGGGTTACTCGACTCTGTCACAGACACCCAGGCATAGTTCAGCCTCTGTCTGCATTTAGAGCTATTGTGTCTAAACAAGATGATTGCATGACCGTTCAGACCGGGTCTGTATAGAGGCCTAAGTTCCTGGGCTGGTTAAGGTCATAAACGTATAATATAAATTGTAACATTTAATTACAATATAAATTATAACATTAAACATCATGATTTAAGTCTCTAAACAGTTTGGAGACAGTTTATATATATAAGGAAAATTGAACTGTACTGTATGATTCTTTATGGGTTTCTTCGACTTTAATATTTTATAAAATTCATGTTCCTTTGTGCCACATTTATGGAGAAATTTATAGCCAAAATATTTATTTTATTCTATTTTGCTGCAGAAGTAACACAGAAAATTGCATTTGACCATCTCCCTATTTTACTTGCAAGGAGATTTTGCTGTGAACTATGGAATCCATTTTTGTTTTAAATTAATTAAAAAAATCCACATTATAAGAGCCCTAATCACTCTGTTAATTATCAATGCTTTTATTAAATCAGATAAAAATATAGGAGCTTTCTATGGGCCAAACCAACATCTGAACATTTCCATTTGTATTAACCAAAGACTGTGTAGCCTAGAGATACACTTATTGCAGGTTGCTTTCCTTCCAGATCAGAGGTCCCATGTGTGGGTTTATGAACCATTTGTGCGTGGGGTGGGTGGCTGGGTAGTAAGTTAGCACTAATTGTGTGTATATGACCTTTATCAGTTAAATAGATAACCTTCTCTACTGTGACTTTTTGTATAGATGTAATTTTACAAGCCAAAAGTATAATTATCTAAAATGGCATTTTTATGTGTTAAATGTTACATATCGGACAAAACGGTATATGAAATACATAGGGGCAAAATAAAGAGACATTTGATTAAAATAATATTTCAAACATGAACGTTTAAATGACAATAAAAATGCCTCAGAGGCTGTCACCGTTTTCCATCGTTGTGTTATACAGGAGTGCACGTGTAAAAAATAATAAAAACAAAAAAAACTATGGCCACAGATACACCCGGGCATTGTTCAATGGTCATTATGTGGACGGAAAAATGATCCTTCAAGACCAAAATCACAGGCCCCCCCATCATTTATCCTAAAGGAGAAGACCTTCAGTTATGAGATAATCATGGGCTTTGCGGTCATTTGGACCAAGTACTAGACAAGTACTAGACATGTCATGGTATTACACATCAGCAGAGCAGAGAAAGAAGCTCCAAGATTGGAGGGGTAGCAGAGTGTGGGAAGTGAGGAGTTCTTAACTCTCTGCTATACTACCTTTTTTTTTGTATTATGTCCTTACAAAGCCTTCCCCTCTCCATTGAATGTGACATGCTGCTTCTGAGTCAGTATCTTTGGCTTTCTGCAGCATGCGGTGGCTGGAAGACTTGGTGTCTGAGCCAAGGAAACGACTCATTTTAGATATGTCTAATATTATATTTGGTCACAGAGACGTGTATGTATGTGTTGGAAAACACAAGTTTTCAGCTCTTCCCAAATAAATGCCAATACAAAAAATTAGACTGAATCATTATGTATTTTGTTCAAGTCACATCTTGGAGAAATTATTTTAGCAAAAATTTAGAAATGGAAATGAAGAAAGAAAGATGTATTCTCTCCTCTCCCCTGCCTTTAAAACTAGGTTGCCTAACTTATTGTGTACAGTATAGGCCTCAATTATGTTAAGATACAAAGTGACACAGGCTTTTGACTCCGTCCCAAATAACATTTTCATATGCAAACTAGGGAAATACGGTCTAGATGAAACTGCTACAAGGTGGTGCACAACTGGTTGAAGAACTGTTTGCAAAGAGTTTATCAAATGGTTCACTGTCAAACAGGGTGTATCTAATAGGGTCCCACATGGGTCAGTCCTGTGATCGGTACTACTCATTAGTGACTTGGATAATGGAGTGAAGAGTATGCTTATAGAATTTCAGCTGATATGAAGCTGCAAGCATTTTGGAGGGTGGGATTAGAGTTCAAAACTACCTTGACAGATTGGAGAACTGGTTGGAATTCAACAAGATGAAACTCAATAAAGAGAAGTGCAAAGTACTTCACTTTGAAAGAAAAAAAAAGTACAAACTGGGGAATAACTTGTGAGAGGGCAGTACTGCTAAAAAGGATCTGGGGGCTAGAGGGATCATAAATGTTTCAACAATGTGATGCAGTTGTGAAAAAGGCTAGCATTTTGGGCATATTAACAGCACCATTATATGTAAGACACCAGAGTTAACGGTCTAGCTCTTCTTGGCACTGGAGGCCTCAGCTGGAGCACTGAGTTCAATTCTGGATGCCGCACTTTGGGAAATATGTGGACAAATTGGAGATCAACAAAAATGATAAAAGGCTTAGAAAATCTGGTAGGGGAGGAAAGGTTAAAACAATGGGCATGTTTAGGCTTGGGAAAAGAAGACTCAGTGGGGACCTGATAATCTTCAAATATGTTAAGGGCTTTTATAAACAGGACAGTGATCGACTGTTTTCTGTGTCCACTGAAGATATGATTTCTGTGTCCACTGAAGTTATGAAGATAAGACAAGAAGTAATGATCTTATTCTGCAGCAAGGGAGATTCCGATTAGATATTATGAGAAACTTTGTATCTATAAAGGTAGTAAAACTCTGGAATGGTTTCCAGGGGAGGTTTTGGAATCCCCATTATTGGAGGTCTTCAAGAACAGGCTGGACAAACACCTGGTATGGATGGCCTTGTCTTAGTGCGGGGGTGGGGAGGGGCTGGATTTGATGACTTTCTTGAGATCCCTTTCAGTCCTACATTTCTAAGATATTTTCAGGGAACAAATATAAAAAAGTCTTAATCTGCATTAAAATTTTGTTTAATTTAATCAGGAAACCACAAACATTAGAATACCTTAAACGTATAGTTATTGCATATTACCACAACAGGGCAGAGTTAAGGTCATTTCAGTGCCTACTCTGTGCATTTCAATACCTTAATATTTGAATTAATTTTTAAGTGTAATGTTAATTGTGAATTTCCTGGATTTATTATAGTTGGTTCGGGGATAATTACAAAATTCCAGAAATGTTTACCATTAAGTGACCTTAATTCCATTTTAATGCATTTTTTTGGGCCTGGGAATAGATACATAAAGCCATAAATGTATATATTAATTTACAGTTTAAATCCTTCACTATTTTCCCTTATTAGTGCTATGAAACATTTTTATAGAGAAACAATTTGCAGTCCATTCTCAAATGTAACGTGAACCTTTTTATGAAAGCATATTTTTCCATTTCACAGACTTTTAAATCCTTAAGGATATAGCATCTGGCTTTCTGACAGCTACTGCAAACCTGGAAAAGTGCAGCTACAAACATGCTTTGAAGTGTGAAAGAGGAGGCCATCAAGCAAGGAAGACTGGTAGCAAACAAAGAAATCAAAACACAGGTTTTTCTTTTTAGGGCCATCATCTAGAACAGCCTTTCAAAATTAAAAATACCAGTCAACAAACAGAAAGACATAGGAACATTCCGGTCATTGTGTGACATCCACATCATTATCCATTAAAGTTAAATAGCTTTGTCTCTTGGGAGGTGGGGGAAGGAAAGGTAGTTATGTGATCAAATCACCACCGTATGCTCTTGTTTTTTTTCCCCATGATCAGTTCAATCATGTATTTATTCACCAAACTCATTAAAATTGCAATGGTAATCAGCATGAGGAAATGCTCTCCATCTATCATCCTGATTCCAACAAGAAGAGGTAACAGACCATTTTCGTTACAGTGTATTAATGCTTATTACTGCCCTAATAAAGTTTTGTGTTGCTTTTCCAAGAAACAAGCTACTCTGTGATTTCCTTTTATCTTTCAAAGCAATATCAGACTGTTTTTTACAGGCCATAAGCTCACTGGAGCAAGGAAAGAGGTATCAATCTTACCATCATAAAGCATGCTTTCATACGGAAATTAATATAAAGAAACAGACAAAATTACAGGAGTCTACATTCTACTGATGGGGAAAGCTCTGAATAGCTCTTGATTGCCTGTTGATCACAGTGTATAAGCAGAGCATTGGAAATCAGCCTGAAACCACCCCTGTAATATGGTTCTCCCTTGAAAAGCTTAGAATCCATATCTACACAGGACATGGACAGTACTAAATCAATAGCTAGTCTCGGATCTAAGCACATATTCTTGTGCTATGTTTCATTTGCCAAATGTAAACCAGACATCTTATTTATTGTCTGGATTTACCCATAATATGGATCATCAGCTCAAGAACATTTATAAGTACTTTGGAAGACCAGAGTCAGAAGAGATCGTTCAAAATATCATTTCCTGATTAGTTTTCTTGATGTACCAGAAAAAGTCCAGAGGGTATATTAACACTGTGTACTGGATCTGTCTTTATGTCATGTTTACTAACTCACTAGATTTCAAAAGGAAATGGCGGGCTGTGGCATACTGTATGGGTACTGATGAAATGAAAGATATGTCACAACCCCTCTTGTCTGCTGTTGCATATCACAAGCATTTTGTGGGATGGCATATCTGAAAAGCAGGTGTGACAGATCTTTCACTTGCACAACATGGTGTTAGAAAACATTGCCTGCCAGGTAGAATTTTGGATAGAGGTTTTTATTTTGCGGTGTTCTCTCATCTATGGTGTTAAAAGTTATAGAAAATGATAAACATTTTATTAGTCCTAACAATTTGAAGTATCAGCTGATAATGGCCACATGAAATGTCACACATTCATGTTTCTTTATGTTGAGTTGTGTATATCTTTTAAATGATAGACTCATGATGTATAGAAAATGAGATCCTTTAAATGGGACAGTTCATATCGGACCAGAATTATAACTGTTTAATTCCACCATGGTTTACAAATGGAATCAAGTATCTCCAAAGATGATCCCAAGTCCCTGCAATATTCTTGCCTGCTGAAGTTTGTGTTAGCTACAGTCAGTCATAAGCACGGTCATATGTTTCGGAACAAAGAATATAGGTGATTTAGAGTGCTGGGCTGTATCCAGGAAAGCTGTAATTCTGAAAAAGGGGCAAGTGTGAGAAACCAACTGAGTCTGAGCTCCTAGTGCAGTGCTGTGGCAAAATGGGCTAATGCAATTCTTGGATTTAAACCATGACTGGTCCAGTTCTGGTATCCACACTTTAAAAAAAAATGTTGCAAAACTGGTAAGGATTCATAAAAGAGCCAATGGAATGATTTCAGGTCTGGAAAATCAGCCCTTACAGTGGGAGACTAAAGAAGCTCAAGCTATTCAGCTTTTCAAAGAGAAGGTTAAGAGGTGATTTCATCACAATCTATAAGTCCCTATGTGGGGAGAAGATAGCTGATAGCACAGGACTCTTTAATCTAGCATACAATGGTATAACAAAATCCAATCGCTGTAAAATGAAGGGCTTGTCCTCACTGGAGTGGGGGATCGACGGCAGATACGCAACTTCAGCTACGTGAATCACGTAGCTGACGTTTGCGTATCTGCCGCTGACTTACCTGCCGTCCCCATGGCGGCGGCAGTCGGCGGCGCGCTCCCCCGTCGACTCCAGCTTGCGCCTCCCAGCAAGCTGGAGTTCCGCAGTCGACGGGAGAGCTCGGGGCGATCGATTTATCGCGTCTTAACAAGACGCGATAAATCGATCGCCAGAAGATCGATCCCGTGCCGCGCGAATGAAGACCAGCCCGAAGACTGGAAATGAGATGCAAATTTTTGAAAAAATGGATAATGAACTTTTGGAACAAGCTACAGTTATGGTAGATTCTCCATCACTCAAGTCTTTAAATAGAGGGTGGATGTCTTCCAAAAACATATTGTAGCTGAACCAGAAGTTATGCTCCTGAGGCAGGAATTACTGGGTGAAATTCTATGTCATGGGCTATGCAGTGGTTTGGACTATATTATCACAATGGCCCCGTGTAATAGGGAAATTGCTAATAAGTTGTTTCCATTTTTCATCAATATGTTAGAATTTTCAAAATGTTTCAACCAGCGTTATAACCTTTAGCAAACGTATGTATGAAAATATACGTACACAGTCCTAGTGGCACCTATAAGATCAAGTTTGCTATATGCCACTCATTCCCTCTGAAAGCTGAAATAACCTTTTCAGGTGAACTAGCCTTTACATAGGCCAGTATCAAGACAGAAGAATCTGATTCAGCCATGCCTTATTATAAAGATGCCTATTTATAGCCAAATCATGTCCTCTTGGGGATTTCTTCTCTCCCCACCCACCAAAGGTGGGTCCAACATAAAATGTTATTTGGAGTAAGTACGCCTCACTTACTGCCCTGATTCAGGAACACACTTAAATACCTATTTAACTTTAAGCAGGCACAAAGTGTTCTAGTCCCAAGTCACTTTCCTAAGATTTGCACCAGGGATTTGGTGGAAAATGTCGAGCCATAGTGGCTATTTGACGTTAGAACACAAAGTATTTAAGAGGAAGGAAGACTTAGGAGCATGGAAATGCATCATAAGGAATGACCAATCTGAGTGCTGTTTGAAGATTTTTAATTTTATTGGCCTGAACTCTGTGGAAATAGGAGAACCATTTATACTTGGAAGTAGGATTGCAAAACCATTTCCTCCCATGTATATCTTGTTTTATGGATGTAACAGAATATTCCATTTCTGTCAGCTTTAATAATGGTAAAGGAAAAGGTGTGTGCAGAAGCAAGGAAAGCCAACTTTTTGACCCAGGCTATTGCTGTCTGTTCCCATGGTTAAGCATAATATTGCTGATACATGACTCTTTCTTCCCGTATAAATGATACCTGTGGTAAGTAGAATTTATGCCTTTCCCTGAAAGAGTGACCCTTTTACTGGTAGCAACTTGGCAGGTACTTGTTTTATTTTTCAGATATTATGGTTACAAAAATAAAAATGTGCTTGGGGGTAGGAGGTGGGGTGGGAAGGAAGCAGATTCTCCTTCTCGATTATATCAATTTGCACCAGACCAACTCAATTGACTTTGGTGGAGTTACTCCTGTATCAATCAGGGAGGAGATTCAGACCCTGAGGTTTAATTTTTGTTTGCCATGCAGGGAAATGCCATTACAAGAAGAGATCTAGATTTCTTGCTATACAGGGCACAAGCAAACGATATGCATTTTAATTTGCTAAATGTAAATATTGTGTTCCTGATAGTGGCCAACACCTGATGCTTCAAAGGAAGGTGCAAGAAACTCTGCTGTAGGTAGTTGTGGGATAAATTCCTCCCAGGGAATGTTTCTTTTTAGCACCCATTAGATATGGAAAGGAGAGTGGCAGCTAGGATTTGAATTTTGTGCTTGCCAACTTGGTCTCATGTAACTTTTCTTGCCCCATCGGTTTCTTTAATCTAGGGTTTCAAAGAATTGGCAAATTATTTCTTGGAGCTGAGGTTTGTGCAAATTCTCTCCATACAGCTGATTTAGCATTATTCTACAGAACAGGCAATTTGTCCATTGATCTTTCACGCTACCTTTAATATTTTTTCCAGTAGTAAATACACCATAGAGCCCCTTCAGCTTACTCCCGCCAGACATCCTGTCTTCATAAAGCCATGTGATGAGAAAATGTGAGCGAGAAGGAACAGGATATGGGGATCATAATATTTTAAGAACAGTTTGCTGGAAACCACACAGAAATACCCCATTTGCTCCTGCAAGTGGGTGACTCATTCTGTATTTGTTTTCCATGGCCACATTTCATACAGTGTCACTGCACTCACTCATTTCACTTCGCTCACCGTGAGCCTGATGGGCACATTCTCGGTTGCCATGAAGATGAAGCTTACCAGGCAAATGGCAGAATGCTCCTGAGCTCAATAAAGCAGTGGTGTGGACAGCTTTCTAAAATGCCAGTTCTCAGGTCATTAAGCAGACAAATATTTCTCCACAAAAAGCAATATCTCACCTCATTTGTGTGAAAGGCGCTTTTGAGATTTATTCTCTTAGAAATGAGATGATGGAGCTACGTAATGGAGAATGAGAAAGTATTAGACAGATTCACTCAAAAATGTATGATCAGCCAGCGAGACGGATGACTCATAGTTAGGAAAACAAAGATTCTGTGTCAGTGAAGTCGGAGCTGATAACAAACTTTAATTCCCCATTTACACAGCTCATATACATTAGAATTACACTGCATGCTTAGAATCAATCTGCATATGCTGTTTCTACTCAGTCTCACAACCAGTAAACATATTAGAAATGCATTTTAATGCTCTCTATCTTCATGAAACTGGATACACCATGTTCCATTAATTTGCTTTGTAAAGCAAGTGTATTGTATATGTATTAATAAATTATTGCTTGTTCTCTCTCAACATGACAGACATCACATGGCATTAGAAGTTGCATTACTAGAGCATGCATGTTTGGGAGGTTGGGTGGGTTAGGAGATTAGTATAAAGGCTACACAGGTATTCATCTTTAAGTGAAGGACTCAAATCCATTCCTGCACAGTCCTGTGTGAGTGGGTGTAATTATATTAGACACAGTTACAGTGTAATGTTCAGGCCACATCCTTCAGGTGGACCCCTGGACTGGTATATTTCTGATATTAAAATACTCTCAGGGGGTACTGCCTGTGGCTCCAGTACAGAATCTGGCCCTTCATTTGTACAATAACACAAAATCCAGGAACACCCTGCTGGTCTCGGAGTCAATCAGCGAATAAGGATATAGTTTGATGGTGTAAATGCCTCTGCTTTGTTTTTTATTTGTTCTGCATTTTGCCCGGTTTCCTGGAGAACACACAGGAGGTATGTTTACTCCCAGTGCCTGCAGTTCTTTTTAGTTCTTTTAAAAAAACTGTTATTTTTTCCTTTCTCACTTCCAGGCTCTCAGGGTCAAATCCAAGCCCATCTTATCTCAAGAGAGCCCACCCAGGCTGTGTAGGCCTGAGGCTTCGGAAGCTGAGTAAACTGCTTAGTCCCATTGTGATGCTGTATATAAGAAAGGTGACCATTTCTAATCACCGTTGTTACCACTATTACACAATTACAACATACAAAGTATGTCATGTAAAGTATCCATAGAGAAGTTATGATTTGCTAAGTCTGATTAATCTTGTTTACATGCATGTATCATCTTTGTATCTGAAATTAGGAATACTGGTTATGTACTCATATTTTAAGCTTGTGCTGTAGTCCTGGGTGAAACCACCCAGACAGATTTACATCAGGACTAGACAGCAGACTATAGATGGCCCATTAAGGACACTCAGCACTCACAGTGGACCAGTGGAGAATCTCATACAGTAAACCCTCGATTTAACGGACCTCGATTTAATGGACTTCGGATGCAACGGACAAAATTTCTGAGCAAGTCTGATGCATTCCTGATCCATTTCTGGCGGGCTGGCTGACGGTTCCCGGCTGCTGCCCGGGTCACGGCAGCGGGCGGGCTGGCTGACGGCTCGCAGCAGGCGGGCTGGCTGACTGCTCCCGGCTACCGCCCGGGTCCAGGCAGCGGGTGGGCTGCGGAGCTGCCGCCCCAACCCTGTGGCAGGCGGGCTGCTGCTCCGACAGCTCATTTTTTTTTATTATTAAATAACGGACTTTTTGATTTAACGGACACCCCCTTGCCCGAGTTAGTCCGTTAAATGGAGGTTTTACTGTACTCACAGTAGCCCTTCCTGCAGGTGCTTCAGACAGCAAGGAGCTAATGACCACCCTTTGTGATTCAGCAAAGCATGTAAGGGCATGCAATATGCTCATGTGACCCTGGACTCCATCTTGGCCCAGTAACTTTCCATACACTGGGGCTGTGGTCTTTGTTTGGGACACTACATTTCCATGAACACGGCAAAGGATATAGAAGACCCCTGAGACAACTTCATTTGCCTCTTTCCTGCTCTAATTCTCTGGAGTGTGAATTTACAACTAAAAGGAGCATCTTCAACTATGGACTGAAGACCTTCCAAGCTTTAGGAAGTTACCAGAGAGCCTTTTGCAAGCCAGAAATCTAGTTCATCACTGCTATAAACCTGATGTAAAAACGTAGCAATCATTTGTGTGTATATGATCTAATAACAATTTGTAACTCTGATTTTCTTTTATTAATAAATCTTCAGTTTACTAAGGATTGGCTGCCAGCGAGATATTTGGGTAACATCTGAAATACATATTGACTTGGAATAAGTGTCTGATCCTTTGGGATTAGTAAGAACCTGACATATGGTGAATTAGGTTTTCAATAACCCCTCAGGTTATCAGACCTGTTTATTTGGATTGGAACCAAGGACTAGAAATTTACAGGGGACTGTTTGACCTCTGGATAACTACTGTGGTACTGCAGAAGTACTTTTGTTACTGTCTTGGTTAATCTAATTATAGAACAAACCACCAGCTTTTGGGGATTGTCTGTCCTAATGCTTGCAGTCTGGCCTGAGTATGGCACTCTCAGTGTGGTCTATCCCAAGCACTGAGTCACACTGACTATAATAGGGTGCTGGTCCTTAGGTGTATGCATGTCTCCTAACACCATTTCAAACCTCTAGCTCAGGGGTGGCCAAACTGTGGCTCCCGAGCCAGACGTGGCTTTTCAGAAGTTAATATGCGGCTCCTTGTATAGGCACCTACTCTGGGGCTGGAGCTACAGAAGCCAACTTTCCAATGTACTACAGGGAGCTCACTGCTCAATCCCTGGCTCTACCCCATGCCCCATCCCCACTCTACTCCATCCCCCAAGGGCCCCGCCCCTTCCCCTGCTGCACTCTTACTCCTCTTCCCCCTCCCTGAGCCTCCTGCACACCACAAAACAGCTGATCGCAGCACATGGGAGGCGCAGGAATGGAGGATTGGGTACTGATTGGTGGTGCTGCTGGTGGGTGGGAGACACTGGGGGCAGGGTGCATGGGGGAGCTGAAAGGGACTGCTGACATATTACTGTGGCTCTTCGGCAATGCACATTGGTAAATTCTGGCTCCTTCTCAGACTCAGGTTGGCCACTGATGGCGGCGTAAGATTGCTCGGGGTCAAATGGTAGAATCCTGGAGGCCATACTTCCTATAAAATGGCTGCCAGCTTGCATTGTCAGAAGTCTGTAACATCTGCTGGTACTTCAGTGACCTGTGTTAAAGGATTTGGTGGTCTCAATTCACAGTATAGTAAACTACTATCCACATTGCAAAAAAATCACAGTCTGCTCTATTGGGCCCTCTTGCCATCTTTGGATGTCAATCAGGCACTTTTCAAAAGCACCAAGGTCACTGAAATACAAGGAATGTTTTAGTAAAACATATATAATCATATACCACACACATAACCGGTATGGAAGATATAGTTACATATGTATATAATTAGAAGGGATTAATCAAGAACATAGAAGAGGTGACATTTTTATAATCAGTTTGCAAGATCACAGTTTAGATTTCTTCCAGACTACAGTCACAGTGTGAAAGAGAAGAGCACAAATATGTGTGTCACCCATCTTGAAAAGAAATATTATAGGAATTAGACTGTGTGGACTGTGATGTCATGCAAGGTGACCACCACCTAACTGCAATTAATGTGTCATTTGTTCTGGCACTAAACTTGGATCAGAGAGAACTCTAGCAGATTAGGTTTTTTCCACAAATTAAAAACACTTTTTAAAAGCAAGTTTAAATGTCAGGAATAAATTTAAATGCAGGTAAACTGAGTTCATTTTTTAACTTGCACTTGCTCCCAGGCATGTCAGGGATTTGAGGGAAAACCAACAGCACTAGCCATACTCTTTTTACTTTCAAGCACTAAACGTTCCCTGTTCAATCTGTATTATAATGTAATAAACCTGATTCTGAAAGCTGTTTGAGTGCCCAACACTTCCATTTTCTTAAGCACAGCACCTTGCAAAATTAAGACCATGCAAGTACTAAGTATTCTAAAATTTTTAATTTTCCATTTTTAACACAGAATGCATTTTAATTGATCCCTAACTGAGTGGAACACTGCATCATTTGCAAGTGAACTGATTCTCCACTGGACTTTGTTCTCATAATTCTGTCATTTACATTCTTTCCTCAGAAAAATCTGCAGAGGTCTTCCTGAATTAATTTCATTACCACCTTTGAACACGATAAACTAAACTATCCCAGAGGAAGAAAAGTCACAGAATGAATGTATTTCATAAACTACCTGATGTTCTAAAATCCACTCTACAGTAATAAAATCATCTCCATGGAGGTGGTTAGCACACATGTTATTTTTAAAATACCAAGTGATAATATGTCAGGTTAGACATATACTGCATTAAAGACCATATTTTTATTAATTTCTTTATAGTGAGATCCTTATTTCTTCATGTGGGTTTTGCATATTATAGTTGCATGATCTGACCCTAAGGGAGTTCACTAGTGCATATGTGTGAATTTAATGCGCACAGAAAACAAGATTTTCAAATAGGGTCATGGGACTTGCTTAACATTTTGAATAATTAAGAAATGATGACTACAAAATCTCACTGGAAAAATGTCTTCTAATCCTTTCAATGCAACAAAGAAAAATTTACACTAGAAGTTATTTATTGCATATATAGTATCTCCCTCCAAGAGACAGCACAGTATGGGATTTAAACAGTTATACAAAGAATAATGCCACATATAGGGTACAATGATGTGAGCACAACAGGATAGCATCAGGAATGGTGAGGGAAGGTTTCATTTCAACATGATAGGGAAGAATGCAGTGGAATAAAGGTGCAAGATATATGAAGAACGTCCACTTGAGACAAGTTTGGTACCGCTCCCATCCCCTTTATGGAGTGGTACATCTGGAGTCCCCAAAACATGATGTAGGGGATGTGGGACAGGGACACTGGAGAGATGTCCTCAATTCGTATTCTGACCAGGACATCTTCTGCTGCCAAATGGTAGAAGGAAAAACAAGAGAAAAGTAAACCGTTTTTGCAATTCCAAAGCAAAGCACAAAACCCATGACAGATTACTGAACATACAGATGAAATAATGCTCTTTTCCTTCTTGAGAATTGAAGCCCAGTGGGGTGCTCATCATATTTCCCCCCACACCACCAGCCCCATCAGTCTGGCAACAGCTTTGGTAGGAAGCTAGTCATTCCCCATCATAATATATGCAAGCATGAGAGCATAACAGGGCATAGTTCATAAGGGAACATGTTTGCAGGGTGGACATTCTTATGGGATTTTGATCATATCTGAATGGGAGAAGAAGGTTCCTTGGGCTTTGGAAGTGATTAACAAACTGCACAAATAGGTTCAGATCTGGAAATTTGTCAGACATTCCTCAAATATTAGAAGGGCTACAGTTTTGAAGCACCAGTTTTTTCTCATCTCTACAAAGAACTACATTCCAGATCTTCTGCTGCTTTGTTGCACGACCTTGTATAAAAGTTGCTTGATTTCTGTTTCCATTTTCCAGTCTTTAAAATGAATCTGATACCTCACTGTAATGCTGTGAGGACTAGCTAAGTGGAAAAAGATCTGTGGGTCATAGAGGACTGCAAGCTGAATATGAGTCAACAGTGTAACACTGTTGCAAAAAAAGTGAACATCATTCTGGGATGTACCACTGCTGCTGGCCCTGACCCCTGCCTCAGGTGGCCCCAATCCTGGTCCCTGCGGCTGCAGGCGGTCTGTGCCCCTGCCATGGCGGGCTGCCAGCACCCTCCCCCCCCCCTGGCTGGCTCCTTGCACCTCTGTGAGCTCGGACCCAGTGGCGGTGAGTCCAGCCCCGGCGGGCTCCCGGCACCCCCCACCCCAGCACGGCTGCAGCCCCGCGGGCTCCCGGTGAGCCCCCTATCCTGGAGCCTGGCTGTGGTGGCGGCAGGCTCCCGGTGGCCCCACGAGCTCAGCCAAGGGTGGGGCTCCCGGCATGGCCCCCCCTTTCAGCCCAGCCCCAGCGGACTCCTGGCGCCCCCCCCCCACCAACCCGCCTCCAGCAGACTCCTGGTGCCCCCCAGCCCAGCCCCAGCGGGCTCTCATCACTGCCCGCACCCAGTCTGTCCCTGGTGGGCTTCCGGCGCCCAACCCTGGAGCCTGGCCACAGTGGTGGCGGGCTCCTGGTGCCCGCGTGAGCCCGGCCCTGGTGGGGGCTTCTGGAACTGCCCATGCGAGGCCGGCCCCGGGGGGGCTGCTGGAACCCCCCCCCCTGAGCCTGGCCCTGGGGGGCTGCTGGAACCCCCCACCCCAGCCTGGCCCCAGGGGGCTGCTGAAACCCCCCAATCCCAGCCTGGCTCTTGCCGTGGCGGGCTGCAGCCACCCCCTCCCCTTCCGGAGCCCCTGTCCTGGCAGGCTGCAGGCACCACCCCACTCCCAAGCATGGCCCCTGCCCCAGGGGGCTGCCAACAGCCCACCACCCCCATTCTGACCCCTAAGGGGGGGTCGCACTTAGAGGCCTGGTGTCCAAAAGGGGTCACCAATACAAAAAGTTTGAGAACCACTGTATTAGCAGGAGTGTTGTAAGCAAGACACGAGAAGACATTCTTCCAGTCTACTCCGCGCTGATTAGGCCTCAACTGGAGTATTGTGTTCAGTTGTGGGTGGTACATTTCAGGAAAGATGTGAACAAATTGGAGAAGGTCCAGAGAAGAGCAACAAAAATGATTAAAGGTCTAGAACACATGACCAATGAGGGAAGATTGAAAAAAAATGGGTTTATTTAGTCTGGAAGAGAGAAGACTGAGAGGGGACATATAACTGTTTTCAAGTACCTAAAGGTTGTGATAAGGAGGAGGGAGAAAAATTACTTTTCTTTTCTCATCGAGGATAGGACAAGAAGCAATGGACTCAAATTTCAGCAAGGGAGGTTTAGGATGGACCTCAGAAAAAACTTCCTGTCAGGATGGTTAATCACTGGAATAAATTGTCTAGGGAGGGTTATGGAATCTCCATCATTAGAGATTTGTAAGAGCAGGTTAGACAAACACCTGTCAGGGATGATCTAGATAATACTTACTCCTGCTATGAGTGCAGAGGACTGGACTAGATGACCTCTTGAGGACCTTTCCAGTCCTATGATTTTGTGATGATTATCATTTGCACTGTATTTCAGAGGCAAATCACTAGCTATGATTTTATAAAAGATCATACTGCATACAACTTTATGAATACAGCATTTAAAAATATATAAACATGTTCTGCTGAACGTTTTTATTAGAAATATAGAACAAGATTGTTCCTGGCCTTGTGTAGCTGTGTGTGTGTGTGTCGGGGGGTGAGGGGGAGAGCACAGGGAACGGAGGGGAAAGAGGGAGAACAGAGACTTTCTCCCCCATCAGGCATATTCCCTAAAAGGGCCAGGAATAATTGCAGCCCATATGGTTGAGGGAATGAATGGATCACTCTGCCACTGTGTGGTCTTGGGAGGCCTAAATTATATGACTGTTGCCCCACCTCTAACCTTCGGCATTGGCTCATGGAACTGGCTCATGGAACAGAGGAGAGCACTCTGATCCATGCCAAAGATGGTACATGCACATGGAGTTGAAGAAGGCACGTTCTCTGAGTTCTTCTTAGGACCAGGGCCGGCTCTAGGCACCGGCAAAGGAAACATGCTTGGGGCAGCACATTTCAAGGGGCGACATTCCAGACATTTTTGGTGCAGTCTTTTTTTGGCTTGGGCAGTTGTACTGTTGGTGCTTGGGGTGGCAAAAAAGCTAGAGCCGGCCCTGCTTGGGACCACATGATTCTGCCACTGCACACGTTCAGAGCTGCAGCTAAATGCAAGAAGATACCCCCTAAAACAGAGCCAATTATATTTGTGTGGCTAACTTCAGTAATGGATAAGCTCTTGGGTGGGCTGTAGATGCCTGATATTGAATGAGTCTCCAAGCCCTACCTCCCTTTCAGAGCCTTCACATTTCTGGACAAATATATTTGTGGGATAATTTCAAACCCAAATATTTTCCCCAGAGCAACCAATGCCATTTGTATATCTAAACAGCAGCTCCGTGAGCATATTTAAGTATTTAGACATCTGAATTACAGCAAATGAGAAATATTTTCACTCGCAGTCTGCTGGTGTAAAAAGAGAAAGGCTGCATTTTATTAATCTGTTCCAGAAGGATTTCCAGTAAGATTGCTAACTGTTAATGAAAAGCTAATGATTTCATCTATTACCTCTTGCAACTGAGAATTCTCAATATAAAGCTACGTAGTTGTCAGCCTTAGCCCATAATTACATGACATGTTGCTTTAATTGCTTTTAGAAGAGGAAAATTATCTCAGTAAAATTTGGCTAGTCCTGTCACTTTAACACAATTATTTTTTTCTTCACATCAGTTCATGGCCTCACAAAATGGGTCATTAATCTGAAATCACTAGGACTGTGGAAGATTAAATGAAGATCCGTGGAAATATCTTTCATCCTGTTTTACCCTTTTATGGGACTGAAACTTGCTTTGTAACAGAAGGCTATTTAATGGCCACTGTGACTTTAGAGTGTGAGCTCTGAGACCTATAAATTGTTTGATACATTCATTTGTGACGGATGTACAGCACTGGAGTTATTAATCATTATATTTTATTATAAGAATAGTTTACAGTGTTGACAATAATCATCACCTTTGGGCTTTAGGAATCTTTGTTTCCCAGGTTATAGAACTATGATGCAGGGTTTTTGGTTTCTTTTCCCAACTTTTCTGATAGGTTAAAAAGGTTAAAAAGGTTAAGGTTTTGACAGGTTAAAAAGTTAGATCAACCCAGTTATGTCACTCAGGGGTGTGAAAAATCCACACCTCTAAGAACCATAGTTAACCTGTCCTAAGACCCTGCATAGACAGTGCTAGGTGCACATCAAACTAGCTGCCACCACCTCTTGGGGAGGTGGATAAACTACAGTGACGGGAGATGTGCTGCTGTAGTATTTCTAGAGAAGACGTAGCCGAAATCCCACAGATTTAGACTGGCCCAGTGATTTCTATTAATAACTTATTTTGTGCAAAATATACCCTCAATTTGTATATATTATACACTCACAACCCTGATGGGGGTGGGTTTCATAATATATTTCTTTTCCCATCTGACGTCAATTGCAAGAATCCCACTGACAGCTTTAGAAGCTGGATGAAGACCCCCCTTTGGTTAAACAGGGTAGGATCAGAAAAATGTTAAACCGGTGTACTAATTATGTTTTAACTATATTCTTGTATCACATTCATCACTACTGTACCGAGAGCCTTCCAGAGTGTATTAAACAACCTAAAAGCCATCATGTTTGTTTCATTATCACTCAGTTTCATCTAGGCAAATGTACAGCACCCATTGCTGTCTTATCTGAGTACCTAACACAATTATCAGCACCAAAACATCCCCAAGTAAATTACCAACATTCCCTGTGGCTCCTACCACGCATCATGGAACCTTTTGCTATTGAAGGGGGCAATAGTTGAGGGATAGGGAATAATCAGACGGTTGATCGACTGGAGAAGAGATGATAACTAAGGATTTAAGTGTTTTGTATTCTCATATGCTGGAGGATATAAACCCTCTTTTCCTCATTGAGTTGAACCTCAGTACAAGTCTCAGTGAATTCTGTCCAGCACCCACTGGAAAGAGTCCTCCATTCTTTGGGGAGGAGAGATCCATGCACATTTTGATTGCTCCAACAAAACTCTTGGGTGCACTTGTTTTTGATTTTGAAGGAATTCCAAATGAAGGAGGGCGTTGAAACCATGAAGTGAATAGACCAGTCCAGGTCCCAGAATTTATGTGAATGTAAATTAGTGTTTGTTATTGGAAATCTGCTCTGGGGTGTCTTGATGGACAATCTAATTATCTAATTCTTCTTCTTCTTCAGGGGAGGAATTGGGCCCTTGGAAAGGCTGTGTAGAAAAGCTTTGTGGCAGGGCAAGGTTTGAAATATTTTTGATATTGGCTTCAAAATGAAGGTTAGCTGCATAACCATTTAATCTGACTGGATGTGAAAATGGTCACCTAAACATCATCCAAATATTCCTGCACATGTACACAACTCCCATTTAAGTCAATGGGAGCTACGTGTACAGATGAGTGGCACACTTGGCTTTTCTTATGTGTGTGAGAGAAGTTAATAGACGTGATGGAACAAATAGTTGCTTAGAAGTGGGAACTAACGTTTGCTTCCTGTTTCAAAGTCAGAAATTTTTCTGTCTCGTGAAATTCTGTGTCACTAGGTCAAGGCCAAATTCTCTGCAAGTGCAACTCCATGGAAGTTAGTGGACTTACTAACTCCACTAATAGAGAATTTGGCTCTGAAGGTTTAAATAACTATTTTAATTAAGTGATAGCCTTGTGGTTTCATAAATGTAAGCTATGTTGTTTACTACTTCCTTTGAAGTTTTCACATCCTTTACTCATTCAATTAAAATGTGAGCCTGCATCATATGGTTTGTCCAGTTCATTTATTCTGAGTGAAGAAAATCTTCAGCTTTATCAGAATCAGAGCAAAGTATCTGATATAAGGAGACTTGTTATTGTGTTTGAAATATTCTCTTTTGCTGTGACTACATAAGCCATTAATTATCATGGCCATTAAGACAGAAGAATTTTATCAGCTAGCTACACATTATTTTATGCTGGAACTAACCATTACTTGCCAGTAGAGAGAATACAAATTATTTTGTGAATATTACACACACACACACACACACTCATTTGGTATAAAGTATTATAAAATTAGTACATATGCATACTATATAATTGATAAATAATATGGTTAGAAAATTACATGAATCATAAGTACTTTCTAATGAGACATCTAAAAAAATAATCAAAGAGAAACACATAAGCCTCCACAGTATTTATTATTCTATATACAAATATTTTAATGCCACTTTTTAAAATGATTTATCATGCCACTACTGTTATTACTTCCTGGCTTTACCCACACAAGCAGCTAAATTGGACTTCGATTCTCAGCTTTTCTGAGGCTCAGACCATCTTTTTCTCATGCATTACAGTACAGAGCACAATGGGGGGCTGGCCCATGACTTGGGCTCCTTGGCATTACCACAGTATAAATAATAAAAATCAATGTACTATAGAGAATACAACCACATGAAATAGGACCCTTGTTCATGCTCCCATAAGCTATGACAGCTAACCAAGTGGTTAAAGCGGATTGGAGCAGGAAGGGGAGCTGAGCATACCGATATGGAGTAAGGGGAGCTTTAGGAGGAACATTGCTTTTCCAAGCCAGGGAGGGTGGGGAAGTCTCCATCTGCTTTTAGCTGTGGTCCCCCTTACTTTAAACCCCTGAGCTCAGCAGACCTTGACTCAGATTGAGGGCTTTTCTCATGGCATTCCTTCTGCCAGCATATGTTTCCTATATATAGGATGCAATCTCATCCTGCCCCTTGATTTCTCCTCAGGAATCACATCTCTCAGTTCTTCCAGCACTGACCTAAAACACTGAAATATTTAAAATACAAAGGAACTAATGAGACACTGTGATCTGTTACTGATGTTTTACCTCCCTCCCCCCATCTTGGTTCATTGTCATCCCTTACTGTGAAACCTATGATTTAAGTTATGAGCTCTTTGGGGTTGATATTTAGATACCTAGATAATTATTTTGTGCAAAACTCACAGCTGGAATTTTAGAGGCTAAGTTGAAGCAACTCTGAAAATTTGGCCCTCAACATTGTTTTAGAGTGAAATATATTGTTTGGAGAGCAAACTTGAGACATAACCAGGCTGCCGTCTACATAGCCAAAAATAGCTTGACAAAGTTACAAAAACATCTATTATTTGAAATGACACGAGCCAAGAGCTACATTATTGATGACATAACCTGAGTTCAGACAGTGGTTTGAATGCTCCCAGCTGGAATTGCCACCCTCACAGGCCAGACATGGTGATTATCATCTTTATATAAGCACCTACTGACTGCCTGCTTTCTGACCGTGCATTTAATATATTACATTCTATATAAGACCTGATGCAAAGCCCATTTGAAGTCAATGGGGGACTTCCTACTGACTTCACTGGACTCTGCATCAAGCCTATAAGCTCCTCTCCACAAGAGGCCATACAGAACTTCTCAAACTCCAATAATATAGCTCCATCAAAATGCATACCTCTGATACCAGTACCTGACATGCCACACAAAAAGTGGCCACAAGTACCATGGCCAAGGACCATGACCCAAACTAATAATCTTATGAAAGTTTCCACAGTATCTAAAGTTTATCCCACATAAATGGAACCTAGGGGCTTAATGTTTTGGTTAAAAGATTCTAACCGTTCCCTCCATGGAATTCAAATAGAACCTTGGAAATATGATAGGGTGAGTTAATCCTGCTAGGAAACAGACTAGTTATTCCAGGGAGTCTAAGTATTTGAAACTTGATACTTAAATCACTAAGCAATTCCCATCATCCACTCAGCTGATATTAGACAACTCAAGTTGTCTGCACCATTTGTTGGTTTGCATGATTACCACCTATTACCGGGCAAAGCAACTGTTAATGTAAGAACATAAAGAAAAATCTGTCTCCTCATCACAGTCTATAGGGAGTTGTCTATTGATAAAGGTAGATATGACCATCAAGAGCTCTTACTTATAAACATTCACCAGCAAAAGTAAAACATACAAGAAACATTTCCCTTTTCAGATGTGTGGGCAAGACTGAGATTTCATCCCTGTGAGAAGAGAATGTCTTTTTAACACAGCTGAATCAGAAGCATGGCATATCAATGTGGGACAACTACTCAAGAAGGGGAAAAAAATCAATAGGCAGAGGTTTAAAAATAATACACCATTTAACTGAATCTGAAATCATCATACTGCTTTATAGTTAGTGTATGTATCCACATATTCTTATAACTGTAACATCCATCCTTCCTTCCCACTTTCCTCACTTCCTGTATTTTCTTAAATCTATTGTGGCATTTTGTCTATCAGTCTGCGTTTGTACAGCACCGATCACAATGGGGCTTGAGTAGCGTGCAACAGAATTCACTCACTAGAGTGGTGCCTCCTGCTGGATGTCTCAGGGATTAGCTCTCCCGGCCAGCCTGCTCTGTCCTGGTGGTACCTGTCTTGCTGCCTTCTCTGCCTGAAGACCCATCTCAGCCCACAAACTGCAGCATCCTTTTCATGATTCAGTCTTCCGGTATGCTGACATCCACATCTCCCCCTTTTGAGGGAGGGGGAAGTATCTCCCAGTTCTGTAGTCCAGCCACTTCTCCAAGGGTGGGGTGGGGGGAAACCCATGTCCACCCACAACTCTGGGTCCCAGGTCAGGGACCATATAACATCTCCGACAGTGCTGCCTTATTCCCTAAGCCACTTTCCTGCGGCCCCAACACCTTTTTCACCCTCTTATCAGTATGTCCCAGCAGCCAGCCAGGAGCTTCCTCTTGCTCCCCTGGTCCCTGCAGGCTAGGAACACAATCTTCACTCCTAGGCTCGAGTCCAGCAGCAACTGACTGTGTCTGGCTCTGCAGCTGCTTTTATGTGAACCTGCTGGGCCCCCACTGGCTGCTCCCAGTGCAGACTCCATAGCTTGCTTTTAAACCTTTCCTTTCGGGTGTGTGATGAACATTCCCTCACAGAGCTATTGTAATAATAATTTCAGCATAAGACCATGTCTATAGTAGGAGTGTTTTAATGCCACTGTACTGACAAAACACTTCTAGGTTGGATGCAGCTATACCAGTAGAGTAAAACCATGTCCCATGAGTGAAACAAGCTCTACTGGTAAAAGCAAAGCTTCGCCAGAATAGCTGCATCTATACTAGGAACTTTTGCTGGCACCGTTTGTTCAGTCAGGGTTCACACCTCTTCACACCACTGCAGGGCAGAAGCCTGTAGTATAAATGTGATCTGTAGTGTATACTAGCTTCCATAGACTTCACTTAAAACTGAAGGAGTTAAACACATTTGACAAATAGGCCCATGGAGTCCCAAGTAAGGTACCTAAAATGACCATCTTGTGTTTACGAATTTAGCACTACAGAATTTCAGTGGAAATTCTCCTTCCCCTGTTTTGACAGACCTTTTTTTCCCCCTGTAAAATGTGTGAACATAGAAATATTATTGTTGTTCTGAGTGTTCCTCTTTGAATGTGTCTGTGATCCTGAACATCAAAGATTTGGTAATTTAAAAAGTTGTAAATCTTATGTAGTTGTAAAGTTATATAGGTGCAAATGCAGAGACATAGCTATGAGAAACGAATATTGTCAGTGTTGGCAGACACAGAAATTAACTGACTCTCTTTATTAATGCTTTGTAAAATTAATCATTCTCTATATAGGTGATTATCCCTTAAATATGCTGTAATGTTCTTCTACCTTGTATATATAAAAATATCAACCAGCATTTGGAAGCAGCATTAGAGTAAATATCAACCCCGTGCATATGCAGTAGAGGGAAGGAAACAAGAGACATGGTTAAGATTCAAGTTCTCAGGAGATATTATAAACAATGAATCAACTGGAAATCACATGCGTATGTATGCACATGCTTGCACGTGTGTGTAAAAATTTGCTTTTGTAGTCCCAGAGTGCCTCATTTCACTGTCAGTGAATTGTATGAGACTATCTGTGTTATATAATTTACTCATGTGTTTTGTATTGCTCGGTGATATCAAATACATTCCTTGGTCAACTCCCCTAAACACTGCTTAAATTATATCTGTATCAGACATCTTAAATGGCCATTAAGATTGTTCCTGTGGAAATATTGTAGTTTTATATTTGCTGGCATAGGGAAAAGGTCATTATTTATTCTTTCAAGCTAGCTAGATGTATGAAACCATACTTGCTGGAAGGATTTCTTGGCATTCCTTAACATTGTGGAACATGTTAAATATTTCTTTTTTTAAAAAAGACAAAAAGGAATATGACTATGTGTTAAATGTTTGCTGGAACCAAAATTGCAGAATTAGATGTTCATGTCTATCCAGGAAAGGTGGATGGAAACTTGGCAGTATTAAAGGCACTTTCAACTGAGGAGGGCTGCATGACACATTAAGCACAAATGTACTATTCTTTCAAATATCAGCCCCCCCCCCCCCAATACGGCTCCCAATTAAGCCAATGGCAAAGCTCCTATTGATTTCAATGGGAACAGGGTCAGGCTATATGATTTGATGTGGGAAAGGCAAAACTGCCCCTTCAGGTTCAGGTATGTGGGGAAAACACTTCAAGGATTAAGGGTCTGATGTTGCCACTGAAACTGAGAGCTTTGCCATTGAGCTTGATGAAAGTAGGAGCTGGGCTGGGAGATAAGTGGTTTTTCCATGAAGTTGTCTTCAATGGCCCCGCAGTGCAGCTGACACCATATTTTGTCAGCTCTGTTGTATTTTTGTCATGGCTGCTAGAGCAGTTAAGGATTCCATGATATTCAAAACAACATTTTGACATTTGGGGATTTCTCACTGTGTGTGGCAGATATAATGGTGAACAGGTGGAAAAACATAAGGAATCCTGAGAGTTACAAGAGGGACAATATTGTAATGGTCTGACCACAGACACCTTCTCTTAAGATGAATCCTATTGAAGTAAATAAGACTGTCCAGGAAGCAGGGCCTCCATACAATAGCAGATCTTAATACAAAGTTTGGGCCTTGACTTCCAATGGAGGATATTAAGACCAGTTTTTTCACCCACTGAATTAAATGGAAAAACTCCCATTTAAGGTAATGGGAGCAAGATTGCACATTTAGAGAACACTTTGTCAAAAACTATACTGCTGTGACACTAGGGAAACAGTTACTTGAGAATTTGGATTCACCAAATAACTGTGAAGCGCTCTCATCATAAAAGAAATACAACTGTATTGTTTTAGAATGTAGAATGCCAGGCTGGGATTTTAGATGCAGAAGGGACCGCTATGACAGCTTGGCTTCACAGTGAAATCCTTGCTGATCACAAAAAAGAAAAGAAGTGGAAGATTGGACAAATGAGCAGGGAGAGTTTAAAAATATTGCTCAAGCATTCAGGAGTGAAATCAGGAGGGCCAAAGTTTTGTTCAATAACTTCATTAATGATCTGGAGGATGGCATGGATTGCATTCTCAGCAAGTATATCTTTTAGAAAGATATCCAGTCTTGATTATTTGTAGTAATTATGGTTTATGAGTGGGCAACTGTTCACTGTTAACTTGGCATGTTATTTTCCCTAAAAATTAAAAACAAAGGCACAAAGTAATAACAGTGACTCTTGATTTTATTTGGACTATATTACCATAACTTTTGCCTTTTTACTATGATGAACCTATAAATTTACCTAGAAATTTCTATGACAAAAATGTGGTCCTGTTTATAATGCTATTCTTTGGTGTTAAAATCCCAGGTAAATGGGAACTCTGATGCAATTTCAATAAATGTATTTAAAGTTAACTCCCCATGTATAAGACCAATTTAAACTCACAAGAATCTGAGAACATGCCAGAGTACTTATGCCAGCACTATTACAAAAGTTGAACAGCTGAGAAAATATGCATTTCATTTGGAAATGGTGAGAAAACTGATTACATACAAAAATGCATCACTTTTTGTGTGTTTAATCAAAATATATCTGAAAATTCTCCTCTGAGACATTTCTATGAACCGGTGTCTGATTTTCCTATTATGTTTCAACATCTGATATGAACATTAAGTTATATAACTATTATATGTGTTTACTGTATAAAATAAGTTACATACATTCCAACCCTTCCGACTATTTGCAATCTTTAAAATGTAATGAACTGAAAGATTAGCTTTGAGCCCTGGGGCCGGATTGATGTTTTGCTTAACCACTGAACTGAGAACAACTTTTAGTAGGATAACTTGTGCTGCATCACATCAATAATAAAACTAATGACTTAGATGCAAGCATTTATGACTAAGAATTAAGTCTCTAAGAATGTTATAAACTTAAATGAAACCAGTCTTAAACAGAAGGCAGCTGCAGGCACTGGATCTAGACTGCATTAAGATGACACAATATTATTTTGGAAACAACAAGGTTTCCACTGACGTGTTCTATAAGACAATCCCTCAATGGAAATTAACAACAAAATTTACATACTGTGATGAATTATGACTCATACCGAAATACAAGCCTCAATGAGGTTTCGGCAAATGAAACAACATTTATAACTAAGACTGTGAGACAAAGTTCAGTTTCAAGACTATTTTCTTAACTTCTACTTATAGAAATGCAAGGAAAGGAGTAATATTTTCCAGTTATGGTGGTGGGAGTAAGACAGCATTTATTACTTTTGTTTAAGATGTTTTCATTGTATTCACATGCTTGCACATATTGAATTGATAATACTGTTCGATTCTATACAGGTCCTTACACCAGCCTCATCATGGTTATATATGAGATCCTTCCACTACTGTAGTAAGTGATGCGACTCCCATGTGGTTTGTTCAATGTCATCCTCTCCCCAGGGGGGAAATTGTGCATGCAATCCATGTACGTTTTCCATTGGTGGGGGCATCTTTGGGTTTTTAATATATATACACACATAATATATGAATACTGTGTTTCTGTTGGAGAAAGTAAGGTAAAAGAAGTGTGCCTTGCAAGTGGAGTGAAAGGTGGTGAGGTTTGCAGTGGCTACATAGGCAAAACATTGTCATATTTCAAGGAGCAAGATTCACACCTTCTCACTTTCAGCTTGACGTTAGAGAGATAACTTTTTAGATAATGCTTTCTTAGCCAGAAGGCCGAGATACTGCACTCAAAAATGAAGGACCTGGGAGCAGGTCATTAATATGCCCAGGATGTAGGATGTAAAAAGTGAGGCGCAAGTAATTAAAATCTTCTTCAAATCTTGTGTGAGTACACTTCCGAAATCACTGATGGAATTATGTCAGATGTGTTGTTTTTCAGCCATGTATCTTCCATGGTGATTTTTTAATATAATTGAATTGAAGACATGGGTTTTTTCTTCTGTTTATGCTGATAAAGTTGTTTTCCATTTGTATGTGTTGCACTCAGGGCATAGAAGAAGATATTCTCACGTATGCATTATCTCTATATACAAGCACTAATGACCCCAGGCAATGTGAGATAAATATTACTGTCCATTTTCTGCTTTGTAAGGCAAGTGAAGTCACTAGTACTGAAGTACTGTGAAAGAAGCCATTGTCCTTTTGTTATATATTCACATAATATGCCGCAGAAGAGGCCTAAAAGTAGGTTTCTGCTGTTCTATATTTTTTTAAAATTCTTACTGGAAATTGTCTGAAAACTGCATCTGGAATGAAAAATGTCTTGAACAAATACCAAAAGGATATTTTCAGTAGCAGAACAATGACGTGCCAAGTACAGCTGTGCTTTATATTCAGGTGACAATAAAATTATTTCAAATGTACATAAAAAAATATTCTAGGAAGTGGATAATGGGGAAAATTCCTATTCTGTCCTGAATGTGAATCAGATTTGAAAAGATACAAAATATGAAGGACAGAAAGACAATTTTTTCCTTATTGAACAACTGCATTTTGTCCTGGCCAAAGTGATATCTGAGGTCTGGGTATCCTTATTTTTAACTATGGGACAGGTACACACGTCAATGATTTCCTAAGGAATTTATAAATGGATATAAATGGATATCAGCTTCCAATTCCATTTAGAGTTGGATATTTCACAAACAGACAACAATGTTAATAGTAACTATGCGGAGCATTCAATTACTCATGTGTACATCAATCCATGGACATCAATCCATGCAGAACTCAACCAGAGGAAAAGTGTAAGATGCTCATTATGGACCGTTTCCGACATGATTTTATGGACCATCAGTGGACATGATTTTATTCCTCAGTACAGGTAGCTGGGCTAGATGACCTGTCAAAGTCCCTTCCAGTCTTGCATTTCTATGATTTCTATTAAAAACTATGTATCAAGGTCATTTTTTTTACCCTGGATTCATTTTGCAGGTTTTTCTCCTGTCTATAGATTTTATCACCAACAAACATTTCAGCATTTGGTAATACTGCAACCGCTCTGCATTGGGCGAAACAAAGGGAGACAAAATCAAAGCTGATCTTGGTATGTCATTACTTACTTGAGTAGCATTCCATAAATAGAGTGGTATTAAGGATGCAACAAGTAACTGTTATAAAGCTGCACTTCAGACACTGACTCTTCCAATTATATTTTGTGATAACACTGCTTACTTTATGGTAGAAAACAATGTAATGTTATCATAGCTCCTCAACTCTAGGCTGTTGGATTGAGATTTACCACTCAGCAGATTGGAGTAACTCTTTATTAAGGTAAAACACTAGCAAGAGATGATCAGTAACTTGTAAGTGGAAAGCTAATAGGGGTAACATCTCACACCTCCAGGACTAGTCACTACACAGCTTCAGCTTCCCTTTGTTAGGCTGGCTATGTATAACTTTTGTTATCTCATTATGTATATGTATTAGTTTTTGTTTCCCTAGCAATTGGACATCCCTGTCAGTGCAAGTTTTCTGTTAACTGAAACCTGTCTTTTCTATCTGTGTAGTTGCTTCCGTCTTCCAATTTCCTCACAAACATGATCACTCTGCATCTTTCCTACACATGCATTACACTAAATATGATTACTCTGCAATTACTTACACATTACAGTTCTACTTATACTGAGCTGTTAACTATTATCAGAACAAACTTTTCCAGGCCTGAATATGCCTTTGCACCAAACATAGGTCACTGGTTCAAATATGACCCACTCAGTAATGACTACAAGTCATTTCCATCGGATGGATGTTTAATAGCTTGTATAAAATGAGTTGGTAATTATGATGCAGTTCTCTGGGGAAAGGTGTCTACATCACAAAATCCATTAACACCTACCAGTCAGCTTTACTGTAAATTCCATCATGGGAGACAAGGATTGAATGGAATCAAAAACGAAGCCCTCTTGTTCCTAGATATGGCCAACACTGAGGTAATTAACTGGATCATATGGTGGTTTGGTTTGGTCTAGTGGATAAGGTCCTAGACTGGGACCTGAAGATGTAAACTCTATTCCTGTCTCTAAAGAAAGTGAGGAATACTTGTAGCACCTTAGAGACTAGCCAGTTTATTTCAGCATAAGCTTTTGTGGACTATAGCCCACTTCATCGGATGCATAGAATGGAACAGAAGTAAGATGCATTTATACACACAGAAAGAAGAAGAAAAAAAGTTGTACATTAGCATATCAATTCTAAGAGGCTGTTAAATCTGGATGGGCCATTATCAGCAGGAGAAAAAAATACCTTTTGAAATGGATTTCTGTGTCTGCACAAGATAGCAAGTGTTGAAGGTAAATTAACTCGGGAAATGCACTCAGTTACATTCAAGTATAATGAGAGAACCATTCGCAAGTCCTATTTAGCCCCTGGTTAATTGTATCCAATTTGAAAATTAATTCCAGTTCCTCAGTTTCTCGCTGGAGTCGTTATTCCTGTCTCTGACACTGATGTGTTGGGTGACAATGGGCCAGTCACTTCATTGCTCTGTTTCCCCTTTGTGTAGCTGGATGATTTTTTAGACTGCAAACTCTTCAGGCCAGACTATTTTTTTTTATTTTTTTTTACAATACCTAGCACAATGGGGCCCTGACAGTGGTTAAGGTTTCTGGCCACCACTGAAATGAAGGCTAGAATGGGAGACACAAGAACCCCAAATTTATTATGTTTACATACCCAACAATTTCATGTAACTCTAGTGATGGAAGAGAATCGGGTACTTCTACTTTGCTTGACAGAAAATATATATGTACACCCACTTCTTCCTTTTTGCTCAGAAAAGTATTGTGTTTTTCACACTTTTTATTGCCAGATTTTAATTAAACAAACTAATATTCAATTTACTCCTTTTAGTTCTATTTTCCCTCAGCACAACCTATCAAATTTTAGCATATATGTGATTTTCAGCACCTAACTTTACCATGAGATTTGCAGTATTCCCCACCTAAGTATAGCAAACACCTCAGGTATGGTAAATATCTAGTGAGGTAAATAGCAAGATTGTTCCAGCTATATTGCAGGGCTATTTAATCCTTAGTTTGTCCTATTATCTCAGTGAAGTTAATGCTTTCTCCTTTGTGTTACATGAACACTGTGTTTTGGCATACGTGCATATTTATATTTTTATTTGTACCTCTACGTTTATTCTGCATTACTACAAACTACCAAAACTGAGATGCTGTTGAGATTCTGAACAAAGAAAATCTCACTGCTCTGTCAGTGTCCCCCACACCATCAAACCAAGAACAATCTACTCTGCCTTCCTGCTAAAAACAAACAAGAACGACTTTTGTTTTCTATTGCTCTCTTTGTAATGCATTCATTAAAAGGAACTTCCAATATCAGGAAGATCTGAGTCACTAAATATTATCTTTTTGAATCTACAACAGGGTAATGGTACAAAAACATCTTTCAGTCTAAGCACTTTCAGATTTTATCAAACAGCTAAATCAGTTCTTGGTATTAAATTAAGGAGTAACCTCTCTTTTTCATAGCTTATCTGTTTTCCATTCAAATAATAAAAAAAATCATTACAGGGCATTCTGTTAAACATCCCTGTTCAGGGTCAATGATATAGATTTCAGAAAAAGAATTGCAATTTATCTTTCTATGTTGGTTGCTGTCGACTCCTTCTGGACATAAATGTTGATCTCACTTCTGACCTAATAATGCTTCCTCCCTCCCCCCATCCTTTCTATTTTTCTGGTAGTATGACTTGTCTATTGCCACAGCACGTTCTTTTTAGACTTTCATAAGTCTTTGATCTCGATGTGTTCTTTCTTCTATCGGTTTTCTTTTACCCATTGATCGGTGTGATTCCAAACACATTACCATCCTTTGCTGTTTAGCTTTGTGTTCTGATTTTTTGGGGGGTTGACCCATC
The DNA here is from genome assembly GCA_032164245.1 of Sternotherus odoratus. Taxonomy (NCBI): domain Eukaryota; kingdom Metazoa; phylum Chordata; order Testudines; family Kinosternidae; genus Sternotherus; species Sternotherus odoratus. Next base: position 22,265,119 of record JAVMKO010000003.1, on the reverse strand, counting down.
TAAGTCAATGGAAAAGCTCTTATTGACTTCAATAGGGCAGAGTCTGACACTTGGTGGATACTCATGTTTCTGTTCCATGGCAATAAGCTCAATTTTGTCTTTAAGAAAAGACGGATATTGCTCCTTCTGTTTAGAATGTTGCAGGGGAGTTGGGGACTGGTCAATAGGATCCTACATCCCTGATTCAACAAAATACTTAAGTACATGCTTAAGTTTAAGCATATTAAAATTAAAAATATTGAAAATTCCCATGGGATGGAAATGCTGTTTTTTGATTAAAGGGGTTCTTTATAGGGTTGCTGTCCCTGCCCAGACAACTTGACCAAGTTTAAAAGGCCTTAAATCCTTATCCTCATTCTTTCCACCCCCCTAGAGCTTTTACATGGAGATTGGTTTTTAACACAGTATAATCACTTATTGATGAAGTAAATAAGGTCTAATAGTAAAATTTGCTAAAGAACCTAAGGAGTCTAAATCTTATTTTCAAAAGTGGTTTAGGCATTTAGGAGCTTATGTTCTGTTATCTTTCAATGAGACTACACTAGAAGCTTGTTAATAGTATAGAAACACTGGTAGATCTGTAACAAGAGAATTGAAAACTTGACACAACTGCAGCCATTTTGTTTGGCCAGCCACCATAGCTAAAAATCAAATACTATATAATTAGGAATAATTATAAGGATTCTCATAGTAAGAACAAACAACTGCATGATTAATTGCAGTTTTAACATAAGATCGGATATACTGGGTCAGACCAACGGTACATCTATCCCAGTATCCTGTCTTCTGACAGTGACCAATGCCAGGTGCCCCACGGGGAATGAAAAGAAAATCATAAAGGGATTCATTCCCTGTCACCCACTCCCAGCTTTTGACAAACAGGGGCTGGGGACACCATTCCTGCCCATCCTGGCTAATAGCCATTGATGGACCTATCCTCCATGAATTTACCTAGTTCTTTTTTGAACCCTGTTATAATTGTGGCCTTCACAACGTCCCCTGGCAAGGAGTTCCACAAGTTGACCATGTGTTGTGTGAAAAGAATACTTCCTTTTGTTTGTTTTAAACCTGCTGCCTACTTTGCTAATCAAAATAAAAAAATGGGACAAAGTTAATGGATCATAAAAATAAAAGGGCTTGTGTAAATAGCCGACCCTTCTTCTGAGCACCTTTGACAAATTTTGTTATGGTTAAAAATAAAAATAAAAGCTTTGTTAATAAGGAATAATGAGCAATTTGCTAAAGCTAGAAAAACTGGTGATCCACTAGGGATTACTGTAGTGACCCTCTAGGAGTCACTATGAGTTATGTGCTTTTTAAAGTTAGCTCTAAAAATAACAATAATAATAAAAAACAATTTAAAGCAGTTCAAGGGTGTTTTTCTTCAAGCAGACACGGACATCTTCTCCACAGCAGCTGGATGGAAGGAGGGCCCCTTGAAGTCTGGCTGTTGATCACTCAAAACCATCTCAGACTTTGGGTAACTATCTAAGATGCTCTAAAACTATTGTTATTGCAGTGTGTGTGTGTGTGTGTGTGTGTGTGTGGTGGGGCAGCTGCCCCACTCCCAGGCTAGAGTAGGCCAGAGCGGCTGTGCAGGCTGGCAGCCAATAGGAAAGGAGCCTACTGAGGGCCAATCAGGGCAGAGATTGTAGCCAGCCAATCAGGGCCAGACTAGGCGCTATATAAAGGCTGCCCAGGAGAGGGGTAGTCAGTCTCTCTGGGACCTTTGAAGGAGAAGGTCTGGCTCCTGGGGGAGGAGCAGCACCAAGGACAGTGCAGTGCTGGGCAGATTCAGAGGTAAAAAGAGTCAAAGAGGTGGTTATAGACAAAAAGATATCTTTTAACAATTCAAAGTCAAATCCTGAGGAAAATGGAAAGGGACAAATTCGGGTAAGTCAAATGTAAAAGTATAATAGGCAGACCAAAATAAAATTTGAAGAGCAATTAGCAAAAGACAAAAACCAACAGCAATTTTTTAAAGTACTTTAGAAGCAGGAACCCTAGCAAACAATAAGTGCGGGCCATGAACTACTTAGGTCATAAAGGGGCAAGGCTATTGCAGAGAAACTAAATGAATTCTTTGCATCAGTCTTCACTCCAGAGGATGTAAGGGAAATTCCCACACATGAACAATTCTTTTTAGGTGACAAATCGGAGAAACTCCCATATTGAGATGTGAGGAGAGGAGGTTCTGGAACAAATTGATAAATTTAACAGTAATAAGTCATCAGGACTAGATGGTATTCACTTGAGAGTTCTGAAGGAATTCAAATATGAAATTGCAGAACTACTAACTATGGTATCAAGAATCAGAGAGGTAGCCGGGAAACTGCAGAGCTACAATTCATTTGCAAATTCAACACAAGCAATCTCGGATTGAACAAAGACCTACAATGGCTTGCTAATTACAGAAATAGTTTCTCCTCTCTCCATGTTCACACCCCCCATTCAAATGCTAGAAGAATAACCCACCCTCCCTGATCGGAGATAACAAGCTGGTTCAGCCTAATTGGACTAACCTTTTTACCTCCCACCCGGTTCTTGCCTACTTTTCTATACCTGCCTCTGGACACTTCCACTGCTTGCATCCGACGAAGTGGGTATTAGTCCACGAAAGCTTATGCTTCAAAACTTTATAGTTAGTCTTTAAGGTGCCATAGGACTTTGTTAACTCTAACTATGGTATGTAACCTATTCCTTAAATCAGTCTCTGTACCAGATGACCGGTGGATGGCTGATTTAAAGGCTCCAGATTTGATCCTGGCAATTACAGGCCAGTAAACTAACTGCAGTACTGGGTTAATTAGTTGAACCATAGTAAAGACCAGATGAAGATATGTTGGTGAAGCCTTTGTAAAGGGAAAACATGCCTCACCAGTCTATTAGAATTCTCGGAGGGAGTTAACAGACAGGTGGGCCAGAGTGATCCAGTGGATATAGTGTATTTGGACTTCAAAAAGCCTTCGATAAGGTCCCTCGCTGCTCTTAAGTATAGTAGGTAGTCATGGCATAATAGGGAAGGTCCCCACATGGATCAGTAACTGGTTAAAAGATAGGAAACAAAAAGGTAAGAATAAATGGTCAGTTTTCACAATGGAAAGTGGTCAATAGCAATCCCCCAAGGATCTGTTGTAGGACATAGTCATAAATGGTCTGAAAAAGCAGGTAAATAGCGAGGTGGAAAAATTTGCAGATAATATAAAAGTTACTCAAGATAGTTAGGTTCAAAGCAGACTGCAAAGAGTTACAAAGGGATCTCCCAGAACTGGGTGACTGAGCACCAAAATCGCAGATGAAATTCAGTGTTGATAAATGCAAAGTATTGCATCTTGGAAAACATAATTCCAATTATACATACAAAATGGTATAAGTTAGCGGTTACTGCTCCAGAAAGAGATCCTGGGGTCATTGTGGATATTTCCTTGGAAACATCTGCTCAATCATCAGTGACAGCCAAAAAAGCTAACAGAATGTTAGAAACTATTATGAAATGGATAGATAATAAGACAGAAAATATAATAATGCATCCATGGTACCCCCACACCTTGACTACTGTGTGTAGTTCTGGTCACCCCCATCTTCTTACTAGAACTGGAAAAATAGAGAGAAAGGCAACAAGTGACTGGAATATAGAACAGCTTCTATATTAAGAGAGCTTAAAAAGACTCAGTCTGTTGATCTTAGAAAAGAGAAGATGTGGAGAAGGGATATGATAGAGGTGTATAAAATCATGAATGTGTGGAGAAAGTGAATAAGTTGTATATACCCCTTCACATAATCCACAGGCCAGGGGTCACCAATGAATTTAATAGGCAACACATTTAAAAACAAGGCCAAAGGATAACTGGGTTCGAAAAAGAATTAGGTAAGTTCATGGAACTATATCTTGGAACTTGGCTATTAGCCATGATGCTCAGGGGATGCAACCCCATGGTCTCGGTGTCCCAAAACCCCTGACTGCAAGAAGCTGGGACTGGATGACTGGGGATGGATCACTCAATAAATTGCCCTTTCTGTTCATTTCTGACGGATCTGGCACCAGCCTCTGTCAGAAGACAGGATGCTGGGCTAGATGGGCCATTGGTCTGACCCAGTATGGCTGTTCAATTGTGATGCAGGACTATTTGCCTCCTTAAACATGAACACTTCATGAACCTGCATCTTTAGAGCAAAAGAGAGAGGGCAGGAATGGTGGGGAGTTACATTTCTCATGGATCTTGCTGTATGTAGCATGTGCTTTTCTTTTGCATCCTACTCTTTAACAAGCTGCTTTTCAGATCAGCTCCTCCACTCCTGAAGTGAGAACAGCATCACTGAAAAGCATATAGAAGCTAAAAATATGCACCGCTAAAATGTTACAGGGACAAAAAACAAACAAACAAAAAAAACGATGATGCCTGTACTTACATGACCATCCAAGGGACCACCTAAGTGAAGCAAATATCTTTCACTTCATAGAAGTTGGTTTGTAACTAAATACTGAATAAAACTGTCCGAGAAACAATGGGATACATCTCTATAACAAATTTTGCTATTTTGCCTTATGTTTTCATCTGCCATTTGAATTTCTATGCTTGCAGTGAGTTAATTTATGGAAACACAATGTTGGATGAACCACAAAAGGTTTAGGTTTGGCTCTGAATTTTGGAATAGTCCTATGTGTATTTATGTTCAAGACTTGTGCATTCAAGATTACAATTTTCTATCTCCTGGAACTTGAATCAGCTTAGTTTGGTTTGGATCTTTAAACTGGCCTGTGGTTTTGGGAAGGAGTCTGGATTTTCCAGTATTATTCATTAAAATGTGTAAACCTCTTTGTGTCCAACACCATTCATTTAGAATAAACCGAAGTCTTCTTAGGGCAACATATAGAGATAAAACATAAATTACCAAGACCATTGTTGAGGCAAACAATATAAAGCAAGGGAAGTCAAGTTACACCACTTTTTACTCATGTCAGATTAAATAGTTTGTGACCTAAACTTTCCAAATCTGGCCAGTGATTCTGAGCCTCAATTTCAGATGCCTTAAAGGGGCCTGATAGAAGGTGCAGATTTTATCAGTGATGAGTTTGTTTCCCTTCAGTAACTGATAAAAATGTAAAATATCATAATGGCCAAGAACTGATCCTTGTTGGACTTCACTAAAAACCCATCTGTTTGATAATGATTCCCTGTTTACAGTTACTTTTTGAGACCTATTGGTTAGTCAGATTTTAATCTATTTTACATGTTTTACAATAATTCTACGTCATTCTGTTTTTTTAATCAAATGTGGTACCAAGTCAAATGTGTTACAGAAGTTTATTACAGCAACAATATTAACTTTATCAACCACATTTATAATCTCATAAAATATATCAAATTATTTTGACAGGATCTGTTCTCCATGAACCCATGTTGATTTATTATATTGCCCTCCTTTAATTATTTATTACTCTAATCCAATCCAGTGGTCCCCAAACTTGTTACCTCGCACCCCCTTATTCCTGTCCACAGTCCCCTCCTCTCCAGAGCTGGGAGATTAACAGCAGCTCTGGAAGAGGCAGGGACGGGGACAGGGATTAGGAAAGCGTTTCCCCAAATCTGTATGCATTTATTTACCTCCCTCAAGAGATTAAACCACTTTACAATTCCATGCCCTTCCCAAATGGTTCTCCGCACCCCCTAAGAGGGCATACCCCACATTTTGGGGAACTCTGATCTAATCCCATATCAGCCAGTACATTATTTTGCCTGGGATTGTTGTCAGACTGAAAGGCTTATTACTCAGATCATCTTGTTCACCCTTGTAAGAGTGTCTATTCCCTCTCTCTGGACACTGGGGTACAGGGGAGAGTCTCTTCTATGGTCCATTAACTATAAACTGCTTCCCCAGCCTAAGTTAAGTCTTTACACCCCCCAAACCCACACACTACCAGTTGGGAAATTGGGGTACCCAAGCTGCCACCATCCGTGTGAATCTCCAAGACCCTGGAGGGGGGCACACAGACTCCCCCAAACTCCCTCTCTCTATTGAGAGCCCGGGACACTCAGATGCTGCTTCACTTCCTCCTCACCCCCCTCTGTCTTGTACCAGGAGGGATGAGATACAACCTCCGAGCTGCAGCCCTTCTCTCCTGCCTTCAGGAGAGAGCCTCAACTCACCAGCTCATGCTGTGAGCCTGCCTCTTAGATACCCAGGCTCACTAACCATGAGCTGCCCAATCCAATGCTAGGATTCCTTTATAAGAATAACCAAACACTTTTTATAACTAAAGAGGTTTAATAAAGAAAAGAGAACAAAGCATACACTTACAAGACCACTTTACAGATATAGAACTCTCTCACCTTTCCATCTGAAAAAGCTAGTGACACCCTAGACCAAGCACAAGCTTATGAAAAATCAAATGTTACTTACAATTCAGCTACTTATGAATATAGGAAGGAAAAAATAGAAGAGTTGCTCCCCATAGCTAGAGAACGAAGAAAAAGGGTCTGGCCCCAAGCTGGGACGGAGGGAAACTGAAACTCCCTCCTCCCTCTTGTGGACCAGGAGCTCTTACGTCACCCCCTCTCAGGTAACATTAACCCTACACAGGCAAAACAACACTCCACACTTATAACAACCCTCTTTAAATATTGGCACATTAGCTTTCTTCTTTTGCTTCCCCAGTGTTCCACGACTTACTGATCTTTAATGGTCCAATGAGCTCATCAGACAGCTCTTTTAAAACTCTTGGGTGCAAGTTATCTGGACCTGCTGATTTATATTCATTATAATCAACTTCCACTTTCTTCCATTTGCTATCATAGTTAACTTCACATTTTTTAAAAAATAACTACAACTTTCCTCAGTTGTGGGATTATGACTTTTTAGGCATCTAATAAACAATTCTGAATCATCCACATTTTTTTGATTAAATCCTTCCACCCAGCTTATTTGCCTCAGTTGTTTTCATCTTAGTGACATTTGTGAATTAGTATGGAGGTAAGTGAAAAAGCTCCCATCTATTGCTATTTATTACTCACCAATGACTAAGACTTTGCAAATAAAAGAAAAAGTGTTTTGTTCAATGTTAATCTCTGGTTTATGGGAATTAATTGCATTCAGTCATTATTACATATGGCAGAACATACTGGAACAACTTTACCATAAAGGTAACAGAAAACTGAAGAAGCTGAAAGTCTGGTAAGGCTATTGCATTTCAAAGGTGAAATATAGAGAAGTATGAACATAATGGTTAGATTTCAGTTCTGTAGATGGCAGAAGCGGAGAGGCCAAAGGTTGGGAATTCTATAATTTATGCAATTTTTATGCCTCACAGGCACTTTACACAGATGTTTATGGGTTTGGGATAACATATTTCAACAATCAAAAGGGCCTAAGACCAAAGAACGTGCCTGAAGCAGCCATTTAACTGCCAAAGTGTACTTTGCAAAGATGCAGGGATACGGGGGGGGGGGGGGGGGGGGGGGGGGAAGGGGAGGGGAAGCTAACTAAACTTAGGAAATCTGTAAAACCAGCATGCACAAGTGGCATGGTTATCTTTTTACATTTTGATTTCCATGTTACTTGTGTGGACTTGCCCTGTGTAGTTGTCCAAAGCTGGGACAGATCTTAAGGCATTTCTCCCCTACACAGGGGCTGGACACTGTCATGACTGGGCTTTAGCCATTGTTAAAACTAACCTGTGTTAATCAGGCAGTGTGTGGCAGGAAGTGCCTCTTGAAATTTTTTTACCCAAACATTCACACAGAGACTCTTTAAGATCTGATACCTCCCTGAACTCTAGCTTAGACAGAGTGGTTCTAGACTGTGGTGAGTACAGGCCTCTGTATTAATGCCAACATTTAGCCCTCCCTCAGTATTTTCACACTATAGCACCTCCCATCTGAGGATTTCAAAAACGATCTTAGAGACCTTAATCAGCCTCAACATTCCTGTGAGGGAAGGTAAAAGACTGTTCCAATGTCTGTGTGGTTAAGGAAGGGCTGGAATTGTATAGTGGGTTAATCTCTTGGGGGAGGTAAATGCATGCAGATTTGGGGAAACTCATTCCTAATCTATTTTATTGTATATATGGCTAAACTGAAATCTCTAATCTTGGTTGGTGAAAGTCAGTCACCTAAATCCATATGGTTTAGTCCCATTTGCAAGGACTCCACTCCCACTGAAAGCAATGGGAACTGCAGTTGCCCTTGTGAAAAGTAGGCAGCCCATTTTAGTGTCCAATCATGGACTTACATGATTAACTCTAATAACCCAAGGGTGAGTCTGTTGATTACGACTCTTATTTAATACTTCATGCAAAGACAAACAAAACCAGCAGAAGCAAAGTGTGCACAGAAAGTTACCACTTTCTGCATTCCTGCTCTGACCCACAAATTATCACAAGTGCCGCACAGCAACTGAGAGCTCTTATTTCTGCATCAAATCTCTTAAGAACATGTGCACAGGCCGTCACTCATCAAAAGTGAGAATGTCCAGCCAGGTGCTGCTATGTTTGGGAATTGCCTGATTTAAAAATATTACATGTGGGCAAAATGCTGTCTGTCTGCTAAGTAGAGAATAGAGTAGAGTAGAGAGAAGGCAGTGGCAGGAAGGATCCCCCCACTCCACCCCACCCCATACCTTGCACAGCCCATATATGGGTGAAACAGAATTGTGCTTTCTGTGCTGAGAGCACAGCGACTACCCCCCCAACTCCACTATTAACCAGTCCCTTACTGTGCTTGGGACCAAGGAGACACATACTGACAATCAAAGCTAAAGGGGCCCTACTTTGGGAATTAGTAGGCAGCAGAATGGCGGGGGGCATTCAGCATACCAGAGAGCTTCAGAAGGTGATCTGGCCAGAATGCCTTCACTGCCCACCTCTGGCCAACAAGGACATGTACCCTCCCAACACATTGCTATACCTATAAAGCACAATCAAGCCCTTTGTGGAGAAATGCTTTGGAGGTGGTAAGGCAACATGATATTCAACTGCTTGAAGCACTTAGGTCCCAACTCTGCCACCTTACTCATATTGCATAGCACCTTGCTGCCCTAGAGTCCCAGGGATTATATAGAGATTCCTTGGATAGTCAGGTACTTGTGAGAGAAGGGTTGCAGAATCAGATTCAGAGACTGAAGATCTCCTTTTGTGGGAAGTGATCGTTCAAGTATTTATTTAACACCAGTAGGAACTACTCACTGGAGTAATTGCCTCAACATAGTGAATAAGAGATCACAGTGTAGCACTTACAAAAAAGGGGAAAGGGGCCAGATTTTGTCATCCTTACTCATCTTGAGTAGTAACTGAGATATACTAAATTGTGTTTAAATTGCAGGCTGTCATGTTAAATTTCAAGGGTTTTCCCCTGGTCCTGTTTGCAGGCTAGGGTGCTCTGTAGGCAAGTATGTGATCTGGGCGTAGCAGATGTTAGTTTGCAGACAGACTGCTGTATGATGGAGTGAGTTGTGCCCTGTTTTAGGGAGCAGTCTGCTTTGTCTCTCTCTGTTCTGGGGTCCTTGTGTGTTATCGCTCTGAATTCTAAGAAATAAACAAATGCTTCATTGTCACCTTCCAGCAAGAATACTTTTTTAAAGCTAACTCCTCTGTGTTTATGCTGTGAACGTAAACAGTAACTCTGAGTCATCCCGTTGATTTCAATAGGAAAAGTTTCAATGTAAGGTACTGCTGAGCATGAATAATGGTGGCAAAATCTGACCCTCAAGGTACATCTACACAGGGATAAAAACACATGGCTAGCCTTGGTCAGCTGACTTGGGCTCATGGGGCTGAAAAGAAATGGCTGTGTAGACGTTCAAGCTCAGGCTGGATTCTGAGCTCTGGGGCACTGTAAAGATGGAAGGTTCCAGAGCCCAGACTCCAGCCTAAGCCTGAAAATCTACACAATGATTTTAGCTTCATGGCCCAAGCCCTGTGAGTTGGAGTTAACAGCCATGGCTATGCTGATGTACCCTATCTGACTTGCCAAGATTGCTTAGAAAAGCGGGGTAACTCAATCCAGCTTGTCAGAGGACAATAGGACAAACAGACACAGCCGTGAACGGTGCTCAAGATGATATACTGCAGAGAAAGAGGGCAAGTGGAAAAATTGTTACAACATATGCAGCTTTGATAATCTGGAAACATGTATTGAAAAATTGGGTGCATAAATTAGATTGGTTCTTTGGCAGGTCTGTATTTGATGGCCAGCACTTGTGTACTTGGTAATGTGATCGGAAACCAATGTTGGTAGCATTGCAGGGATAACGTTTGTATAAGAATGTATGATTCATGAATGGTTTATTTAATCTAACATGCAAACACACACATGACGACTCTGTCCAACATTAGCCATACATAGCGCCTCTCTCTTTTGAATATAAACCTATTTATTCCAACCAGTCAAAGGAAATTTCCATTCTCCTCTTGTGTTGGAGTGCTCGTGCTTCTCACTGAAAGTCAAACTAAAAGCAACAAAACTAAAAGTTTTTCCAGCCCCTGCATTGCAATTCAACAAACTCAGACTATGTTCAGAGGAAATTAACAAATGTTGCTAGCCATTATATTTTACTTACAAGAAGCGAGAGTGAAGAAATCATGGGGAAAGTAGCAGTGTGTGCAAGCTCCAGTATTTATACAGTGCATATATTTCAATTCCATGCTGCCTTCAATGCTGTGTCAGTATTTACACCTGGGCAAAGTGAGCATAAAACATAATCAAGTTACAAAGGTAAAATATTTTTCACACCTATTTTGCATGAGCATAAATAACTCTGGAAGGTGCCAGGCAATGAAGAATGCACCTGGCAATGAAGAATGCACCCATATGGGCCTGATCTCTGTGAAGGCTGGATTTGGCTGCACTACATGTTCATACAATGAAATCTCCCCCCCCCCTCATACCTTTTTGCTTCCTGTGCAGACTGCAGATTTGGATATGTAAGAATTTGCTTAGAGTAGGTAGGGATGTAATTTGATTCTGGTAAAAACCAGCAGAGTTTGGCAGTGACAATTAGACCTGGGTGGAGAAAGATAATTGTGTTCCATTGAAGATTTTGATATTTGGAAATGTGGTTTTGTTCTGATTTGGAATGAAAAACATCATATTTGAAGTTTTCTGTGAAAGAAAATGGAGAATTCCACCTGGCGGACTGACTTGGAGCTGCAGACTCTGGAAGCCTGGGCTGCTGAGGAATGAAGTCAAAGGAATTAGACTAGGGCAGGAGTCCGCAACCTGTCAGAAGTGGTGTGCTGAGTCTTCATTTATTCACTCTAATTTAAGGTTTTGAGTGCCAGTAATACATTTTAACATTTTTAGAAGGTCTATTTCTATGTCTTTCATATATAACTAAACTATTGTTGTATGTAAAGTAAATAAGGTTTTAAAAAATGTTTAAGAAGCTTCATTTAAAATTAAATTAAAATGCAGAGCCCCCCCAGACTGGTGTCCAGGACCCGAGCAGTATGGGTGTCACTGAAAATCAGCTTGCATGCTGCCTTTGGCACCCGTGCCATAGGTTGCCTACCCCTGGAAAACTGGCTTAATTAGAATAAAATCCAGTGGCTACAGCAGCTCAAATGGAGACTCACTGGAATAGCATATTTCTATCAGAAAACAAAAAGCAACAAAAAAGTGATATTAAAATTGACCCAATCCCGACTAAAATGCATAGACTATAATCTCTGGTTTGAGTGATATGGTATGACATAAGAGACCAATAAACACATACTGTACAAATAAAACAAAATATTTTGCAATGAAACTTTGGCAAAGTTTATTGCTAACAGTTTATCATGGAATTAGGAATAAAAAATTTTGAGGACACTGATAATTGGAAGTTAAGGAATGGCTTATCAATGTAAACTGAAAATATGTTAACTACAGTTTGCATTAATTAGCTATATTATTGGGTTTGATAGCAATGAATGCAAATAAATAATCATAATTATAAATGGACCAACGTCTAATCATTAGACACATCATGGACACTAGACACTGATGAGCAATTTAATCCAGTCTATTTTATAGTTACTCAATTATATATATTTGTTATTAGCACAGTATTTAAAATTTATGAAAGAATTTCATTAATTGAATTGGGATTAATACTGAAAGTCACAACGACTTAGAAGAGCACAACTGCTGCTCTGTGCATAGGCCTGACCTCAGACATTGCTCTCCCAATATCGGCCATTCAAATATTTCACCTTCTGTGCTTACATACACTGACTAATTATTGCTTTACCATCACAAAATCATTTTGGTAGGTGACATATTTACTGGGGAAATACCTACCTATACTATTGTGGAGAAACTTTTTAACTGAAGAAATAAAATACACAGTGCATGAAGTACAAATTTTACAAGACATATCTGTTGGCACGAACAGACTTTCTCCATCTGCGCTGATGAACCCCTTTACTATGCACAGCCTCATTGCAATAAATGTCAGTCTGTCTCTGCAGAGCTCTTTGCAGGAGGAGAGCCTTGGTTAGATCAGATTGCATTGTAACTTGACATAAATGGCGCACCTTTCTGCAACTGGCCAGTTAACAGAGCTTTTATGTGGCTGAACTGTTTTGATCTAGCCTCTAGTTTTTCCACATGTGAAATATATTTATAGTGAACCATAGTTAACACGAGTTAATAGATTGCAGAGATGAAAGGAACTGAATCACATTCTTTCTGTTTAACAGCGCAAACCTGTTTTCATTGCGCACTCAACTCCTGCTAGTTTTGGGACCACAAAGCATGGCGGGTCTGGATTTAAACTGTTAACCTATCAGGAAGGTAAAATCCCCAGCTTTGACACTTTTGGCACACCACTTGGGTCCAGATCCTCAAAGGTATTTGGGCCCCTAACTTCCATCCTTTGAGGATGTGGACCATCATCTCTCTGAGCCTCAGTTCTCCATCTGTTAGATAGGGACAATATTTCCTCTTTTACCTTTGTCTTGTCTATTGAGGGGGAGATTTCCAAAGACTCAACTGAGAGCTAGGTGCACAACTCCCATGGACTTCTAATGAGAAGAGGGTGCCCACCTGGCCTTTGTGATTTAACATCTCCCCCCAGATAGCAAGTTCTGCCAGCAGACTTTGTCACTTAGGGCTGGTCTTCACTGGGGGGGGAGGGGGAGGAATCGATTGAAGAACTTCAGTTGCGTATCTTCAGCCGACTTACCTGTGGTCCTCATGGTGGCGGTGGTAGGTGGTACGCTCCCCTGTCGACTCCAGCTTGTGCCTTGCAGCAAGCTGGAGTTCCGGAGTAGATGGGGGGGGGGAGAAAAGGGGGGGACGGGCGATCGATTTCTCACATCTTAACGAGATGCGAGACATTGATCACTAAAAGAGCAATCGCTATCCGCCGATCCAGCGGGTAGTGAAGATGTACCCCTACTCTCTTAATATACAGTAGCTAGCACATTACAGCTTATTCGCTTCTTGGCACCACAATGACACAACCAATAAATACTATGAACAGCATCAGTTCATGGCATCTGCAGAAAGCCGGAGTTGCTTGGTGAAATCCAGCTGTTGAACCGAGACCAGGGGTCAGTATTATGTATAGCCCTGCCCACCATGGCACATCTTCCACCACTGCCGCCTATACTATACTACCTGTATAGGCTGCTATACTATACTACCTGTATAGGCTGCTGGGGCCATCTGCATAACTGCATGTCCCATGGCCTTTGCTTCTGGTCCACACCAACCTTCCACACCAGACCAATATTGAGACTCCTCCATTAGGCACAGAGGATAGCATGTTTAATAGCCAGCTCCTCCATGCAGTCTGAACTCAGGGCACAAGTGCTGTACATAGCCATGGGCAGTCCCTCGGCACCAGGGTCGATTTCACCCTAAGAAGAGTCAGTTTGATTTTAATAGTACTCTCCAATCCCAAGCATTTTGCTTGGCTGGTCCAGGCATTGTTCCTTTCCCTGTCTAACAGAGGTGCCAGTCATGATTATTTACCACTGCAACTCTGTGCAGTCTCCATTCACAAACATTAATTTGTTTTCACTTCTCATTTACGTGGTGGAAAAAGCAACGTCCCCAGTGGGGATTTTCAGCTCGTCATGACGTTTTTTGTTTTTTTTTAAAGTCACCATAGGATGTTGGAACTGGCTCAGTAAGAAGAAACCAATAAAAATTAGTAGTTCCTTCTATTTTACTACTGTAATTAGAGGCAATGCTTTGGCTTCCTACATTTGTAAAGTATTTTTCAACTTAGATCTTAAATCACCATCTCAAGCTGGAGATGGAAGGCAGCAGAAAATAGCTTGCTTGTTTTGGCAAGTCCAATGTTATTTGTGATCCTGTTTTCTTAACAGCAAAGCACTTGAGGAGCTGGATCTCAAATTCTAGCTTTGAAACAGTGCAAGTAAGATGCCTCGAATCAGCATCTTTTATGTATTCCACATGTTAGGTGGGATATTAGTGATTAAAAATGTGCTGGCTTCCACATTTCTAATACATCTGATACCCAGAGATAGCATCAGATTCTGAATGATTTTGTTACACTGTATAATAACAAAAAAATATTTGTATGACCCTTTTTCTTTCCAAGCATCCTAGACACCTTATACAAAACAATTAAATTGCTATTAAAATATATTTTTAAATGATGCAGTGCCAGATATTTTGGCAAATAGAACATTTTTTTAAGCAGTGATTTGAGGGGTCGGAGTTAAGTCAGAAGAATTTCTCAAATCAGAAGCCAGGGCGATCCAGAAACTAGGGTTGGACCAGCAAAAAATACGGGCACAGCACTTTTTCTGACCCAGGACTCCACTGCATGCCTCCAGTCTGGCACAGAGAAAGGTATGTGGGACCTAATCCACGTATCTTAGACAGGTGGTGTAGGGGGTAAAGATTTGGTATTAAAACAGCCAGCCAACTATTTGAAATTCAAATAACTTCCAGATAGCTTTTCCAGGCATCCCTAAATTTGTTTTTATACTGCTTAGTTAGATATTCTTCAGTGTTACCTCAGATAAAGAAAATATTGTTCCCAATAGCTTAAGTAGCTATTGAGGCTTTCTATTGGTCTGCTTTTCCCTTCTGTATCATTCACTTTTTAGTCTTCTCATTCTGGAAGTTTTTAGTAATAATTAGATGAATTAATCTTTGAGATATGTCCATAAGGCAGTTAAATTACTTCTTTTTCAGGTATAAAATTGAAATGATCTAAATAGGATATCACATCTCATAAAGAAAGTATGCATATTACATAAACTTCCAAATATAGAAACAGACAAATACTTAAAATATTCAGATCTTCATGAGGTTGATGGATTTCCACGCCATATGGCTAAATGCAGTGCCTTGCATGATGTCAAAAATCAGAGAGGTAACCATGTTAGTCTGGAATAGCAGAGGTAACAAAGAGTCCTGTGGCACCTTAAAGACTAACTAAAGTATTGAAGCATAAGCTTTCATGGGCTAATACCTACTGCCTGCATCCGACGAATGCAGTGTCCCGGGCTCTCATGAGAGAGGGAGTTTGGGAGAGTCCGTGTGCCCCCCTCCAAAGTCTTGGAGATTCACACGGATGGTGGCAGCTTGGTACCCCAATTTCCCAACTGGTGTAAAGACTTGGGTTGGGGGTGTAAAGACTTAACTTAGGCTGGGGAAGCAGTTTATAGTTAAGGGACCATAGAAGAGACTCTCCTCTGTACCCCAGTGTTCAAAGAGAGGGAATAGACACTCTTACATACGTTATTCCATCTTTTCCCTTCTTCATCTGGTGTAGAGCGCATTGGACTTTGCTGAAAATTATTGGGGGGTGGTGGTGGGGGGGAACTCATTCTTTGGACTCTTGGAGCGTTGGGAGAGGGGTGTTGATTCTTAGTTTGAACAGTTCTGTATAGAAGTCCTTGCACACCTCCTCCATCCCTGATCTGTTGATTACTGTCTCTCAATCCTTGTTCTTCAATGCTGTTATGCTCAATCTTTACTGCGTCAATTCCCGCTTACATGTCTTGAGGCTCTTGCGTGATTCAGCTGTTTTGAGGAGCTTTTCTTTCTGGAAGTTCTCAAAGTCATCCTTCAGTTTTCACCACGTAAGCTTTCACAGAACAGAGTACTAGAGGTTGTTGACCGAGCTCCTTTTCATGTTTCCCCGCTTCTCCAACAAGCTTTTTGTTTCATTCGAGATTCTCTCCTTTGCCTCCTTCAGCTGCTTTTATGCAATGTCTCAGCTTGTTGGCAAACATACTATCGTTCTCATCACATGTTTCCATCTGGCTCCAATCAAACCCAGAAATCACTTTCTTCAGTTTTGCGTCATCGAATGTCTTTGGCCGTTGTTTCCTGTTTGCCATCTGTAGCACCTTCTTTTCCACCACTTCATTAAAAATCAGCTTCACTCTAAGCAGGCAATGATTGCTGCCTGTGTTGAAAGGCAGCACCACAGACACGTCTGGGGCAATGCACCTTTTGTTGACTAAAATATAGTTGATTTTGTTCTTGCTTTTCGCATTTAGTGCAATCCACGTCCACCTTCTTGTGGTCTTCTTTATGTACCACGTGTTTGCCACATACAGTTCTTTCATTTCTTCCATTGCTACCAGCCTGTCTCCTTTTTCATTCCTTTCACTACTGCCATATCTCCCTGTGAACTTTTCACCAGCTTTCCTCACCCGACTTTGGTGTTGAAATCCCCCATTGTGGCAGTAAGTGGAATTTTGCGCAAGGGCTCTTTCGAGCTCTCGGTAGAATTATTCCACTTCTTCCTTTTTTGCACTTGTGGGAGCGGAGGCCTGGATGACCTTGAGGGTAGCGTTTGACTCCAGCTGAAGATGCAGCATAGCGATATGTGAGGATGTTAGCTGGCATGGTATGACTTTCAGAGACCATCCTTTGGGGACGATGAATCGGAGTCCTCCAACATTTCTAGAGCCATCTCCATTTCCCAGCCTCCCAGCACTTCCAGCTCCTTCTTTTGTCAGGCTTTGCAGACACCAAGGATGTCACAACTTATCCTTTTCTTCTCCTCCTCCATCAGATGGTTTAATGTTTCCTCCCTCATCAGTGACCTACAGTTGTAAGTGCAGACAGTGAGGGTTGTCCTATTCCAGGTCAGCCTGGCACCTGACATTTTTAGCAGCCTCTTGTTGCTCAATTTCCACTCGGTGAAAGTTTCGATGACGTGCAGGGTACTGAGGCCCATTTACAGGCATACATACTCCCTCAAGCTTAGCTAGTCTTCAACCTCTGAGGAGAAAGAAAAAGCGCTCTCTCCTCTGAGAGAACAATCCCTCTCCCTGGATTGAGTAGTTAAACACCTTTGTAGCATGATTAGACCTGCCAGGGCATACACCCCGCTACCATAGCGGTCAGACGGCCAATGTCACCACAATGAGGCAATGAGATAGGATTTTGCAGCGGACTCCTATACTAATTAAGCTAAAAAAAGACCAACACTCTTGTCCTGAGCATGTTTGGGGGAGAGGGGGGGAGGGAAGAGGGAGAAATGCGGGGCAGTGCTCTAAATCCCCAGGGTCTTATGCTACATTCCAAAAAATCTGATGGACTTTCAGGATTTTGTGCAATCAGTCAGTGGACATCAGACTTGTCATATCACAAAGAAATTTAATCTAATCTAATGCATTGGATAGGAAAATTGCCACCTAATTAACCTGAATTGTGTATTTCTAAATGTCACAGTTTGGTGTGTGGACCAGTATTCCCCCACTATGATCTATCAAGGGCATCAGCCTTCTGGCTTCCCAGCTCTCATCACTCTTGGGGGAGACCCATGTTTCTCCCATCCTGACTGGGGGTTTTCCAGGCTGTGCAGTTCCCTGCCTATACTGAGGGTTCCTCAGCAAGTCAGACTGCCTGAGCAAGCCTGCTTTGTTTTTCTTCTCAGAGGTTATAAACATCATAACTGTTCACCATTATGAGGTATCTCACAGCTCTGCCTCAGCAAGCATATTTATTCTCTAAGTGAACATATTAAAAACAGTAAAAGAACCTATACAAGCGATAAGAAGTTTGCCAGAGATCAACCAAGCTCCACCAAGGGCTCTGGCAGGTGAACAGTCCTCCAACCCCAACCAAGGGTTTTTAATCTGGTTACAAGTTCACTCATGAACCTTTCAGTCACTCCTTTATACTCTTTTGGTCTCTGATCTTGTCCTCTTATCAGGTGATCAGCAGATGAAGATCCCCTCCTCAGGGCGAAGCTTCAAAAGACTGATTTCCCACATATCCAGAGGCTGTATGTAATTTCAAATAGCCCTTTCAAGTTCATAAAAAACACTTCCCAAGGTTTACGTTAGTCATGCCTCTCCCCCCAGAAACATTATGTACAATCCCTCAAAATGATTAAACTTTGCATTTCCAATACAATAGACTCCAAAGATAAACTTAATTCAATAAGGTTTGTCCAGGAAATTGCACAGAGACACTAAGTACATTCATTTAAAAATAATATTTAATGATGTCCTGATTCATGGATCAATGAAAGTTAATAGATGTCATAATTACTCTATTTTAAGTTACAATATTTGTTCACTTATAACTGTAGGTTTTTTTCTGTATTATAACACCACTAGACCCCAATCAAAGATCAGAGCATTGGTGTGCTAGTCAAGAGCAATTGCCCACAGTGACAATAAAGTGACATACAACAGGTGACTAAAACAGCTGAATGAGGAGGAGACAAGGTAACCCTGAAACAAACATTAGCACAACAAGCTGCTGTCTCAGCATATCACCACAACAGAAGCTTTCTATGTAATCTTCACAACACAGGTGACTAGATATTTAAAGAAGGATCAGTTAGTGGCTTTAGAGGTATTAACATGCATAAGCTGCAGCAACAGGGGAAAAACCTAAAGGTGCCTGCAGGCAAACTGAACTAATAGGAGGTGAAGACTGGCATTGCTGGCAGAGCAGGAAGGATGTAAGCAGCTTTTGAGTTTACGAAAAATATAGTTGTATAACAAATAATGATCTCCTGGGAAGCTTTGAAATATACGGATGCGAATTTTCAAAGGCAAGGTGCCTTGACAGCACAGATGGTGCAGTACCTGTACATCCACTTATCGTATTCACAAGACCCACTCTTAGTAGGCAATATTTGATGTTTATTTGAATTCATCAAGCCTGCAAATAGTGTACTTTCTAAATGGTTGGGTCTGTGTATGAACTGAACATAAAAGGTTCATCACATACCCATTAATAATGATATTCCTTCATGTGGGGTCATTACTGTTCACATATATCAAGGAGAACTTCAGTTAAGATTCATTTAAAAATTGTGCTGGGGGAGAGGGAAGCAGTTATTCTACACTTTTGAATGTAGATGTTTCAAGATAGGCACTTAAAAAGCAGTGGATACTTAGGGCCTAAGAATTTATCCTTGTCAGTCTTGAATGGCTAGAGCAGGGGTCAGCAACATTTGCATCTGGCCCGTCAGGTAAAGCCGCAGGTGGGCCGGGCCGATTTGTTTAACTGGAGCATCCACAGGTATGAAGCCCTGAAGCTCCCACTGGCCGCGGTTCACCGTTCTTGGCCAATGGGAGCTGTGGGAAGCAGTGGCTAGCACATCCCTCAGCATGCACCGCTTACTGCGGCTCCATTGGCCTGGAACAGTGAACCATGGCCGGTGGGAATTACAGGGCTCTGTGACTGCGGATGCTTCAGATAAACAAACCGGCCCAGCCCAGCAGTTGCCGACGTCTGCTCTAAGGCTTTGAGCCACATTTACAAGGTGAAATAACTTCAAGAGGAGAGGCCGAGAAAGTTCCAGACCAGAATATCCCATATTCCAGTGGCTAGGTCACTATTATCGTGGAGGAGACAAGTTCAGATCCCTTCTTCACAAAAGGGAAAGGAGGGAAATTGAACCTGGGTCATCTGCATCTCAGTAGAGCATCCTAACCACTTGGATGAAGCCTGTAAGAGGGGAGGAGCAACATCATTACATCTTCCCCCGATGCGGCAGTTTTGTGAATCCTGTGCTTGATTTTGTCAAAATGACTGAAATGTCAAAACATTTCAACCTTTTTGATTTGATCAAACCTATCTGGCGAACTTGGCAGATATTTACAAACAGTTTCTGTCGACCAGAAACTGAATTTTTGTGTGTGAGAAAACTATTTGTTAATAAATTTCCCCTAGCTGTAGTTGGGAAACATTTTCCCACATGTCGAATGGAGCAGAAGCGATATAGCCAGTGCTGTATGAAAGGAAGATCAGGGCATGGTGAACCTGACAAGAGTTTTTGTATTGAGCAGTCAGATTAAAGGCCCATGTTAGAAGGCAGAGGATGTATGCTCTCTTCTCTCTCTACTGCTGAAGTGTAGCCTCCTTATAATGTCTGCTACCTTCCTGCTTCTCTCTTTGTGGCATGGGGAGTGTATCTTTTCTGCATTCTCCATGTTGAACTCCCAGTGATGGTCCTTGGCATACGATGATGTGCTGAAATGTGACATGCCAGCTCAAAGTTAGCTGGAAGTCATTATTTCCATAAAGTGAGCAGGTTGCAGGAGGAATTCAGATGGCAGCTGTGCAGGTTAACCACAGCTCTAAGTGCAGTCAGACTCATACACAGCAGCAGTTGGCATGGCAGTCTATTTAGAAAATATATGCTACCGAAGGAACACAACTGTAGCATGCACATCCCTTCTTTCCGTATTATTACTCGTATTCACATTACAGAATGCAGCAAGCACTTGCCAAAAATATAGTCATGAGATCACTGCCCAAAGGAGTTCACAGTCTAAGAATAGGATTGAACAGTCTTATCTCCACAGCTGTAGAGAGAGGCAAAGCTCCCGTGCTGACAGTCCTTGGACTCGGATATTTTGGCTGCAGTAATTTCATTTCATGTTGCAGATCAGACCTTCAAGATAATCCTCTCTGATCTTTCATGTTCCAAGTAATGAATGGCGATGAGTTGTACTTTATCACCCCTTCTCCTGAATACCAAAATGCCATTGTTTGTCACTGTTTCCTAAAATGACTGTAGAGTTTGTGTGTGTTATTTAGCAACCTCAGCATTGCAGTGCTGTATTACATTTTGAGAGACAATGTCCTTTAAGAGACCACTGCCCACAACACAGCATTCTGGATCCTGGCTGTCTGTGCATGCACAAATGGGGCTCTCACAGATTCGATTTCCTCCCTCAGACATAGAAGCAAGGAGCAGCTCTCCAAGCACATGGTATAGGATAGTGACAGAGCTGCTAGAGAGGCACCTAACTCAAAAGATTATGTGATGGGAGCTGGTGAGGGAATGGCCGGAGTCCAACCCTCCTGCATACTGGCTGGTGGTAGGAGTCTGGTGCTGAGGAGTATGTGTGGTCCATCTCCAAGAAAGAGGGGAGAGACTTACTTTAAAGCACTCTCCCACAATGTACCTGAAGGCATTCTGCCTCCTTCAGAATGCTGGCCTAAGTTCTATCAGCAGTTGCCACTTGGGTGAGTCACACACAGAGCTCTTCTCCCTCGGCAATGGCGGTTGTTCTAGAGACCACATTACATAACAGAAGACATGCCAAAGCCTGTGAGAACTGCCACAATGCAGCAATATCACCAGTTATGGGTTCATCGTACCAAGTGTAGCCGTTCAAGCTTGGGGATCAGTAGTATAGCTAGGGGAGAATCCAGGGGAGCAGTCACTCTCCCGGAGGCCAGATTCCTAAAAGTGGCACCTACTCACCGGGTGGCTGGAGTAGGTGAGACTCCAGGTAGGCCAAAACGCTGCCGCCAGACAAAGGGAAGTGTGTCCATCTGCCCAAATGCCACCGAAAGGGCTCTACTTCTTTTTCTAGTGGTGCTCTTTTCCCCCACTTTTTCCAGTGGTACCTTTTTTTCCTCTCATGGTAGCTCCCCCGGCTCTTGAAACTGGCTACGACCCTGTTGTGGATGCTTGTCTCAATCTTATGCAACCATATCTAACTCACTTTGATAGAGAGATCAGGGTGGATGCAAACTCTTCAAGCATTCTTGAATCCTTCCTCTGTCTTTCTTAGACTACCAATTTTCAAGGCTAAGCACCCACAATCTGGGCCAGATTTAAACATTTACATATCAGCCAGATTTTCACCCAGCCAGATTCCCAACAGAATTCAGCACCAAACATTGTGAGCTCTTTTGATAATCTGGCTACCTATTTTGGAGGTGAGCTTTATTTTTTTTTAAATAAAACAAGAACATTCCTTAATTTCCATGGAGAGAGAATGATGTTCTTTCATTTTCGTAGGCATGAATCAGCACTTCTACAATGTTGTCGTCTTGTCCCATGATAATCCTATCAGGCCATGAAGTTAGAGAGCAACTCTTACAGGATCCTTTGTAAGCGTTTGATCCAAGGCGTCTAATTGGAAGGGCATCACTTTCCCAAAGCCAGTCAAAGGGAGGGGGAGAGTAGGGTGGCCATTTGGCCCGGGCCTCAAGCCCAAAGGGGGCCTCAAATTTAGACACTTGTTTTTTTTTGACATTTGATAAGATTTGCAACTTATTTTTATGTGCATCCCTATCGGGCCAAAATGTGACACACTCTCTCAGCATAGAGGTGAAAATGTAAGCAAATAAGAGATACGATTTGGTAAAAGACATAATTTCTTTGTTAACAGATATAGATTTTTCCATACTAAAAAGAGTTACAAATTGACAAAAATATGCAATATTTATGAATATTTGCCTGCAGCAGTGGCTTCAGGTAAACACACCTTCAACGTGTTGAAGCAGGTAAAGAACTATCACCTTTTCACTATGGGACAAGAGCGTTTGAATAGTCTCATCATGTTTAATATCAACTGTGACATTGAACCAAAGCTAGATTTTTCCTCAATGATTAGTGCATTTGCACGGAAAAAGGCTAGAAAAATGTTCATTAAATAAAAAACTATTCAAATTATGTCTCACGCTTGTTTTGGTGCTTTATGTTGTTTTGATGTGTTGTCATTTTTTGTTTTTATTATGGCTAAGGGCCTTTCTAAAAGGGCCTGCACTTTCCTTAAAATGTTACAGTCGAAATGAAGGGCAGGCATTAAAGTCTGTGCCCTGTGCAATATTTCCTTCAGCAATATATCTCCATCCTAAAAGTATGCCATTGCTAGCTTTTATTTTGTAATAGGGTTTGAGATTGTCTTTAACAAGCATACCATATAAGCCATCAGCAGACATTGTATTTCTTATAGATTCTAGAGTGAAAGTGTATTTTATAAATCTGAACCAACTTTTTAGAAACATGAATATTCTCTTGTAGAACTCGACTGTGTAAGGTGCTGAACATGGTGGCCCTGACGAGTACAAGCTCACTCAGTGCTTAATTTTGAGCATGTGATTAGTCCAATTCACGTTAAACTCACCTCCTTTTCTGGACTCTATAGAGGGCACTTCACAACACTTGGGCTTTAGGGGGATGGAGCCTGGAGGATTTATAAGGAAGAGTTGGGAGAGAGCTTGACAAAGAAGCATACGGGGTGAAATTCTATTCCCATTCAAGTCAAAGGGAATTTTATAATTGACTTGAATTGGGCCAGGATTTCACACAGTCCCCGGGGTCTGCTTTACATATTAGAGCTTGTCAGGAAAAAAAAGAGACTGCAAAATATTTCCACTTAAAAACACTCATTTCACTCTGAGCTGCATTTTCTGGCAAAATAAAAATTAAAATGTTCAGTGAGAGTCAAGATGAAAATTTTTGTTTAGTTTGGAAATTTCCACCTAAGACTTCAAATAATTTCAAATGAGCACTTTTCACAGGGGGATGATTTCTTGACCAGCTCTATTATGTATTCTGAGGCTCTCTACTCCTAGGGTCAGCTGGAGTCAATGCCTGATAATGCCACTCCCTTTGAGCTGCACTGCCAATGAAGTTAGGGTTGGTATCGTGGGGCCCAAAGCCAGTGCTGGTGCGGGCCTTCTGGTGCGGATAACCTAGGCCTCCTATAGATCCCAGGACCCACCATGCTTTGAACAGGGACCCATAGACTATTCCACAGTAAGGTAAGTACAATCTCCACACTACACAAAGTGAGAACCTAAGTGAGGAGATTTTTCATGAAACTTTTTTTGGTTATTGAATTTAATAAAATGAGTGATTTTCACCCCACGTTAGGTTTTTTTTCTTCCTTTTTTTCTTTTGTGATCCATACAAAAGTTCACTTATTTCCTAGAAGTTACAGAATGGCAGAGTTCTAGAGTTTCATTTCCCATTGCCACTCTAGTTTTTGAAAAGTTAAGAAAGAAAATGAAAAATGAAAAAGTGAAAAAGAAAAACCCTATAGGTTCTGCACCCAGTGACAAAAATTAATAAAGGAAAAAAAGAACAAAGGAGGAAAACCTCAAAATTTCAGGTTTCGAGGGAGAAAAAACATTTATAAAAAAACCCCAAAGCTTTTTGCAAACATTCTGAGTTTTCAAAAAAGGAAGTTTTTTTGATGGGAAAAAAAAGAGTTCTAAATGAAAACAAAAATTAAATAGCTCTAACAGGCAGAGCTGGGTAGGAAACTCTTTTCCCATCCCGAAAGAATTTTTGAGATGTCAAATGTTTCCCATCCTGAATTGGGATGAAGAGTCAAAAAATTATGTATTTTTATGAACAACAAAAAATATTAGATCAGGTCAAAGTGCTTTGTTTAGATTTCAACCTTTTAAAAAATTTAAACATTTTTGAATGAAATTAACATGCTTAGAAACAACGTTGTTTCAATGTGAAAAATGGAGCTTTTATTTCAAAACTGTCAAAACAGGATCTTGACAATTTTGAAACTTTTTAATGATTAATATGGAAAGTTCATCAACCTTTTCCTGCAGTTTGTTTTGACAAAACATTTTCCAGCAAAAAAAAGTTTTATTATAAAATGCCTGATCAGCAATCCTAGTGAATATTATTATGCCCACTTTGCAGATGGAGAATTGAGTCAGAGAGATCACACAAGTCTGTGTTAAAACCAGGACTAGAAGCCAAACTGAAGAACATAAACTGCATTTGCATCAGACGAAAGACATCCAGTTTTACATTTTCTTTGAAAGAGCCATATCCCCTGCTTTATAAATGCTGCACTGTGAAAAATATAGCCTGAATGATAAATACAGTATGCAATGTATATCCTCAGATGCTGTTAAGCAGAGAACTCTCAGAGACCAGGCGTAAGTTTTCACTGTGCGGTATAGCTAGAGAAAAAGAAATGAAAGAAGCAAGGGCAACATAAAATATTCTTATCTGGGTGTCCATCTCTCTTTTTTTTTATTACTGACGCACTAACATGACTAAATGCAGAAGTGAAAGAACGCCCCTCCCTCAAGGACAAAAGCGGAGCCTGACCACTGATGGAAATAGAACTGTTCTGACCACAAGACAGTTGCTCTACAGACGTTAGAGAAGCATTGCACGGATTCTGCTAAAGTTCATTCAAGAGTTTGTAGCCCAGCTGGAAGACGCATTTTCAAATGGATAAACAGCCGAAATGGAACGTTTCCAACAGTTTTAACCTGGGGCAAAATCCAGAAAAAAATAGGTTTGATTTAATGGCATAGCACACAGTCTTTTGCAGTGCAGAAGTGACATATGTTTCTACTCAATTGCTTGAGCCCCAAAGCTGCAATACTGTACAATCAATCTCCATAGGTTGATTAAAAATCCCACCCACCCCCCCTTGGACTGTCAGTGCTTAAATTGATGACCTTCAAAAATGCAGCAAACCTCATATGATGTAAAGGGTAGGTATGGATAAAGGGCAGTAGTTTGTCGTGGGGGATTGTAAAGGTTTGGCCTTTTTGATCCGATGAGTTGTGCTTTACTATTTTTTAAAAGCGCCAGATAAATGCTTTACAAGTATTAATTAATTAAAGGGCCAGATTATACCATTTAATGTCCAGCCCACATTTGGTAGAGTGTTGCTCTAAATACATTGGGACACATTGGCTCTTTAAATAGCACCCTCCTTGAGAAATAGTGGAATGTGGAAAGTGCTCCTGCTAGAAGTTACAAGGTTTCTTTGCTCCTCTGAGCATGTGAACTGCTCCCTTCTAATACCCCCTGAAGTACTATCCACCCCAAATGAAGGAGATGAGACTAAGTCCCTGCCAGTCTCCACACTGGCTGGGGGAGAAAGGTATGCACTGTAGTCTCTTAAGAGACGGTTCAGCCAGCATGGTTCTCTTGTGTAGTGAGGAAAATTGTGCATTAATTGCCTGAGTGCCTTGAAGTCCATTGCCTCCTGGAGCTTGGCTAGGGCTATGCACCAATCTCAATGCAGGCCAGTGTTTAGTTGCTGCCACCTATCCTTTGGTGGTTGGATAACACATGGACTTAATTGTTTTTGGAGAATGTGGTAAGAATATAAATAAATAGAGATATACCCATCTCCTAGAACTGGGAGGACCTTGAAAGGTCATCAAGTCCAGTCCCCTGCCTACCCTAGCAGGACCAAGTACTGTCCCCTGACAGATTTTTTGCCCCAGATCCCTAAATGGTCCCCTCAAGGGTTGAACTCACAACCTGGGGTTTAGCAGGCCAATGCTCAAGCGACTGAACTATCTCTTCCCCTCCCCCCACTTTAGTACAATGAATCTAGAGGTCCTAGTGCTGGTGGACACTGGTCCACACCACTGATCACTGCACAATCTGGCACAATGACATTTTCAGTTCAGCCGAGGATTAGGAGTCAGGGGTGTTGGAAATAAAGGATCAGAGCTGGATGGGGAGCCATGAGCAGCACCAGTCTATGCTGTCACGAGCTCTGGCTTATGCTATCAATTTCTCACTTTCAAGATAACTCAGAGCTACCCCGGACTTAAAAAGAAAACGGAATCATGACCTGGTGAGTCAGCACACTTTTCTGCTTTTCCTGACCACCACCTGTTGAGTTAAACCACACATCACAAGAAGCACTCCGAATAGAAACAGTAAATATGTTCCCACCCATCAGCGAGCCTGTGAGTAACTGTAAATCAATGAACAAAGCAAATCAGCAGCTGGCATGGTAGCTGGGTTAATTTTATAAGGTGCCAACAACATGGTCTCCACAAAGTCACATTTTCCACAATATTTTTAGAACTATTCTCTGTAATGAAAAATTGTGATTGTGTTATTTGTTCTACACAAAACACAAAGAGACAAAGCCACATTCACAGAGATGACAGAAAAATAGACAAAACAAAGTAAAACTCTTGAGGATCGAAAATGTTAGACTGAAAAATGTGCAAATTTAGGAACATAGAAGTTGTCATACTGGATAAGACGCAAGGTCCCTTGTGGGCAGTATCCTGTGTCCTGCAGCGGTCAGATCCTTCAAAGGAAGGTCTTAGAATCTGCAGTAGGCAGCTGTGAGAATCGGATTTTGCACTAAGGTAATATGGCCTTCGAGACTAAAATCCTCTGATTAGTCCCAGAATAGGTACATCTGAGGCAGCAGCAGTGAGAGATTCCCCACAATGCATTGTGCCTCAGCTCTGACTTGGAGTGGTAGCCCACACTGGATGGGACAATAGTTTATTTTCCATGTTGATTGGAGGCTGCCAGAGATGACCATTAGTTCCAACTATCGTGGTGAATTCTTGTCACTAGGAACTAGACCAAGATCACCAAATTTATTCTAAATCGGCTACAAAAATAGTTTTCAGATGTTAATATTCAGCACAGGCTGGATTTGAATGAGATTTGGGGGTTGGTTAAACTTGCTTTCTCAGGTTTGTTGCACTTCCCTTCCCAACTACCTGCTTTTATTCTTACTAATCATCTTTAACATGCCCTTTTCACCTAACTGCAATTGTCAATTCTAAGAAGGCAAATTGTGTTTCAGTTGAAACAATCTCCTGAAACCTGCCCTCAATGTACAAGTGAGTAATTGTGGGTTCTATGAATGAAACATTGCAAATTTCCTACTTTCTGTGAGATAACTAATCCTCACAATAATATCTACAAAATAATGCTCATGAGTCATTAGAGAAATACATATATTTAAATTACAATAATGACAACATGGTTAATTTTGAGGAATACTATAGAACCCCTTTCCTTATTTCTGAGCATATTTTATGAGCATAGTGATATTCTGATACAGTAAGCATATGGATTCTCTCTTTCAGAGTATCACCAATATCTTACTTTAAATCCTTAAAGCCTCACACCACTAGTGTAAGTCTACACATTCACATGTGGAAAAATGAAGCAGAGCTTTAAGGGGCAATTTTTCAAACAGCTTCTGATTTTGAGTGCGGAAACTGGGAGCGGTAGCATCTGATTTTTTCAGAATTGCTAAGTGTAATGAATCATAACTGTGCATACCCACCCACCGGCTCTCAGGAGACGGAGCACTTCAATTCAGCACAAAAACCCTTCTGGGTGGCCATTACATGAAGGCCACCCAGGCAGTCACCGAACACACTGCATTTTCAAGGTGGCTGTGCCCAACTGCCCCATTTCTCCCTGGGAGCAGTAGCAATAGCAATGCAAATGGGCTGCTAAGTCCCTGTGGTTTCTGTCCAGTTTCTCCTCTTGCCATCTGGGATAGCTTCCAGAGGTTGTAGGATCTGCCCCTTACAAGGATCCCCCTTCCCCTATATACAAGCACTAGCATGGGAGTCTGGGAACAGCTTTGCTGATGCAGCTGCAGCCTGGCCAGGCCATCCCTACACCATGCGTGGAGGAGCAGCAACAGTTGTGGCCTGACTGAAACCATGTGAGCAGCCCTCAGATGGCCTGTTTCCTTTCCCATGCAGCTAAGGAAGTTCAGAGGATGGGGATATCTGTAGAATGGTAGAATGGTAAAAGCCTATGGTACTTGAGTTACAGGAGAACTTCTTTAGCTATCCAATACTAGCAGGGTGTACAGTAACCGGGACAAGCCATCAACACAAGTCAAGATCATGCACACTAGGCCAGTGTGTGCCACTGAGCAACTACAACTCCAGTGAAAATTAAAAGCAGCTGCTCGGCACCTCTGAAAAGGTGAGCACATAAAAATGGAGGTGCCCAAAATCAGGGGCCTCACTAAGAGCCTATTTTCAAAGGTGCTGAGTGCCCACAGCTCCCAATGACTTACAAACGAGTTTGGCGTCCTGTGGCCTTCTGAAAAAAAAATAAATCAGACCCTCAGTGATTTGCCAGTAGTCACAAGGCTCAAGGTTACAAGCAGGAATCCACGGCTCCCCATTTGTGTACTCAGACCAACAAACTGTGCCTCTAGCTGCAGCTATGGCATTCTGCACTATATCATTTAAAGCAAAATCTCCACAGTACACGGAGACACTGGCATTGCTGTGCTTTTGTTCCTCTTAATGTTCGTCCATCTTTAAGAAAGTTCTGACATGGTCTACCTCAATATAGACAATGCAATCTCACAAATCCTTTTCACTCCCTGTCCCTCCGGAAGGGCAATCATCTGCCAAGCTTTCTGTTCTGTAACAAATAAGAACAAGTAGCTGGTAACAATTAGCTTCCTCTCAAAGGTACCAGGGCTTGTAAATTGTGGGGGAGACTTCCAGTAATCCTTACTGATGTTCTAAACATTGGAAATTAGCACATTCCTAAATCCCACCTATTTTCTTACACACTATGCCAGCAAAAAAGAAAACAAGAAAAATGTGTCAGTAATTTATTCATTTCCCTGACTTTTTCTGTCAACTGGACCTAGTTCAAGAAGTGTTGGAAGTTGTTGGTTGGCTGCGAATGCTGATACCTTTACTGCTTTGTCAAAAGGTTTGTATCACTAGAATTTGGCTATTGCATCTGCAACGGGGCAAACCAGTGTTTGTGAGTGCTGAGGCTTTTTTAGAAGATGCACACAGAAGATGCCTGGGGAGCTGCAAGTAAAGTGCACTGCAGCTGTTTAAAGTATCGCCTGGTACAAAGGGTGGTTTGGAGACTTGTTCAAGAAAGTGCACCCCACACAGAACTTTTAATGGAAGGATCTGAGGCATTAATGGAAACTGCAGCCCCAAAAATCCATACAAGAAATATCCTAAGTGTCATCAGCAGGGGAGTAGCCTACATACCACCTGCACTACATTCCCTACAAGGAGCTACAAGACTCTGTCGCTTTTACATTCCCTTGTTACACCAGACATCTTGTATACAAACACCCAGAGACAACTAGACAAGAACTTGACAGCAGTTTGTGCTGCTTGCTACTCATATCAGTTTAGCCAACCTCTAGCTCAAAGAGAAGGAGGAGGAGGAGGAATGGGAAGAGGGCAAGAGGCCCTGTTAGCAGAGAAGAGCTCAACCATATCCTCACACCAAGATTTATGGGTCAGTTGACTAACTGTGGGGTAGCAATTCTCTCTAAGGCACAGGAGTGACAAACTATTCCAAGCCAGAATGAAGAGTTACAAGATGATCTAGAGTCACAAATGTAGAAACTGTCCAATATCAGTGGGCATTAAAGTCGTCCTTGTACAATGATTCCTTCTAGCAGAGGAGTTTGGGGTGCCAGAGAAAAAAAAACTCCCACATGGAAGGCATTAAAACCAGTGTTCTCCTCCACCTGCATAGACCAGCTTCTGAGTGCCAGAGCTGGGAGGATTGTTCAGTTTACGTATATCCAAAAGGTCATGGCCCTGTCCCATATGTCCTGGGTACCACAAGCTACACTCTCTTCAATGTACTCTCCACAGCCAATGTGGTGACCTACTGAAATAAGAGGATGTTTTATGCAATCAGTGTGCAGATTGTCAGAGGTACAAAACAGCCTTGCAGAGATAGTGGTACAGTACTCAGGCACTTTGGACAGTCTCAGCCGGGTTAGCCTGGAGAATTGCATGATGGCTGAGCAGTGGTTAGGGTAGTATGTGTGGGAGTCAATTACAACATTAGTATCTAGCATAGTGCTGTGAACAGTGTGTTTCCTGCTAAATATATTACTATGCTGCAAAAAGACAGTGCTAGCTCCTTTAAGAGTAGTTCATGATGCCAAATCTAATCTATATGCTTCTCCCTTTTATAAGGTTGGCCACCATCATGTCCATTTTCTCTGTAAAAAAATAGGGCTCACTGTTCTTCTGATATCCTCTCCTCTCACCTGAAGATATTACTGGGAGAAATGTACCTACAGATGTATTTGCTCCTGAAATCAAGCACACACACACACACAAGAGGTTCCGTCTGCTAAAGGTACTCATCTGTCCATAGTGAAAAAAAAATGCATCATAAATCAACCCAGTTATTGTTGGACAGTTAGGTCAGCAAGAATTATGGGACTAATATTACATCAGTATTGTACTCCTGTAGGCAAAAGGGTCTGCATTTCTCATGGCAAGGGAATCTAGCCTATGGCACATCAGCCTCATGAGAAAACAATAGATTACAGTTTCAATTGTGGCTGTTGAATACTGCACCCTTGTTCCTCCCTTTCATCCCAGAGCCTCCTGTACACTGCAAAACAGCTGATTGCGGAAGGCAGGAGGCACAGGGAGGGAGGGGAAGGTGCTGATCCGCAGGGCTTCTGGCGGATAGGAGGTGCTGGGGGCTGCTGATGTATT
Organism: Sternotherus odoratus; assembly: GCA_032164245.1. Lineage (NCBI taxonomy): Eukaryota > Metazoa > Chordata > Testudines > Kinosternidae > Sternotherus > Sternotherus odoratus. Next base: position 22,233,689 of record JAVMKO010000003.1, on the reverse strand, counting down.
ACTGTGGCTTTTTGGCAATATACATGGGTAAATTCTGGCTCCTTCTCAGGCTCAAGTTGGCCACCCCTGCACTAGGCTATGGAAGATTTATAGCTGAATCCCTGACCTGAAGCAAGGACTTGAAATGCACCTCTCCCCCTGTCTGGGAAGTGCCCTAACTTATAGGTAAGCCTCTCCGTCTTTCCTGCTGCAGCTCTTCCACTTGTTTAAATAAAACTAGTCATAGGCCAAAAAAAAAAAAAAAAAAAAAAAGGAAGGAGAAACTGACTGTAGCTTAGCGGTTGGGGCAGTTGTTTGAAATGTGGGAGGCCAAAGTTCATGTCTTTTCTGTGCCTGATTCACAGCAGATGAGTGCCCATTCTGGTCCATTTCAGAAATTCCAACCAAGACATGAAGAAACCTTCCTCATGAATTTTTCATCAAAACCTGATACGTTTCAACATAAACTCTCTTCCATCGAAACAGAAATGTTAATTGAAAAATTTCCAACCAGCTCTGTTCAGAAACCATGTGAACTTTCAGTGGCTAGGAGTTTGGTAGGCAGATAGTTCAGTTTGCAACACAGATAATGCCTCATCAATGGAAATGAGAGAGAAAGAAAGAAAAAAAAAAAAAAGAAAAAAAAAAAAAAAAAAAAGAGAAGACTGTGCCTAGAAAAAACTTTAAAAGTGGATACTAAAAAAGGAAGGGGGGTGGGGGGGTTGTTTAGAAATAATCCACATTCTTGGTTTGGAAAACATTTTTATCTGGGAAGTTTGCTTTATGTGTGAGAAAAAGCTTTTATTCCCAAATTTCTAGCTTTCTGGCTGCCTAGAGGCAAACGTAGGTGGAAAAGGGAGAGAGGAAATGAAAAAAAAACACAACGAATAAAAACAGAAAAATAAATAAATAATTTGTGTGTCTCTGTTTTTGGCTGAATTTTTACTTGGTGGCTTGTTTGATTTTTGGCTTTGCTGAACTAAATATTCCTACAGATAGCCTGGCACAGAAGTAACTAGAAAACATTCCTTGTATCTCTGCGAGTGAGATTTATTATTATTTAGGCCATCCATCATTTGGAACTTGTTACTGTCTTTCCACTTGCAAAAAGTTGGTGGAAAAGGGGTGGGGGGAGTGAACCATTGGTTTTGAGTTATCTATGAAGTAACATTGGGCACCTGTACCAATGGTCCAGTCCAAGGCCTGTGCACCACTGAAGTTCCATTTGAACGCTCAGCAAAATGGTCCATTACTCAGGGGTGACTGTCACACACAAAGCTTTGCCATTTAGTTAAAATGTCCTTGCACTGTTCAGTATGTAAGATTGTTTATCTGTGCACAAGTAAATAAGAAAGAGATCATTTTGCTCTCATTGAAAATGCACTGATTTGTGTGTGTTGGAAACCCTGGAATTCATTGTCATTGCACTGTACTAGCAGCAGCATAATGTAAATTCCAGGGAGAGAATGAAAAGGAGATCTGGTAAAGAAGGGATGAGTATTCTATAGGTTCTGTGCTACTTTGTACATTGCTTTAATATCATAGCAAACTACCTCATCTGCTGCAATATCTGTCACTAAGTTCTTACATGGCACCTCGTATTGGAGCACCTCAGATAGCAATCAATATTTAGAGCCTCTCTGGCTCATCCTCTCTTTCCCCCCACACCAACCTACTAGATACTGATAGGTTGAGCATTTGACTATATAGTAAATATTAGATTAAATGTCTGAAAGTAAAGACAGCTGCTCCACCTGAGAACCATTTTAAATCTTCTTGACCTGTATTTGCATTAATAGGTCTTGCAAAATTTGCTTTCTCCTTGCAAGATGCCCATCTGTGCATTTGTCTGATACAGGCTGTTCACGGCTTTGTGTTAGAATTTGGATATAATGACAAAACGGGGGTTGGAATTGCCCTAATTCATGCACATTGAAAGGCTCCCACAGCCCTTTGTGGCTAGCAGGAGTCATCTGGATAAGAGCTCAGTTAATAACACTGTTTTTGCAACATTAATGTGTCCATACTTATAGCCAAATAATGCAAAACCAGAATTGGGCTCTGTTTTTAATGGTACACTGGAAAAAGTGCTGCTAGTTTCCTCTCTCGAGGCAGAACGAGACCACAGGATATGGATTCCTGTAGCTCTGAGAAATATTGGTCTTCCCCCCGCCCTTCATTTTCCAGCACAACATAGGATACAATTTGTCATATCAGATCACAACGTCAAGCTATCAAGTCCTGTAATCTGCATCTTTCAATATCCAGGATCTTCAAAGGATGCTTCAAGGAAAAGGCAAATACTGCTCCATAATGCACCTAACCAGATGTGCCTGAAGTGTTTGACAGTATCCTTCAGAAGAAAATGATCTTACAAAGGAGCTATGACAAAAACAACTAACCAATCTAAAACCATGGACCTCTTTCTTTGGGAAACTTTTATGAAAGAAAGTCCACAAATTGACCCCAAAGTAAGATACTTCATATTTGATGTGGTATTTACAGCTATGTAAATTATAATTTTGTTTTAAATTTCTAGAATCTGCTGTAGAAGCTGCCACTGCGTGTTCATTTCATACATGAGACACATACATTTGCAGGAGAGAGCAGTGTGTTTTGTTCTCTTAACTTGAACAAACTTATTTAGACCAAAAACTAAATGGCTGCTCTGGGTATGGAAACAGAAGCCATGCATCACTGCTGACTTCATGTTCCATTTTCAGAGAGTCTTTTTATGGTATCCATTTATACAGTGGAATCGTTATTTTTTAATAAGTTTACTACACTTTATGGAATGCTACCTAGTCACTTAAATTCATATATTAATCAGGCTGATGCTTACTTTTAAAGATCCGTACATTACAATAATCTTTGTAACAGATTTTTGTGGCATTTCTTGTTAACAATTCATTACTAAATGTATCTTATAAAGTATTCCAAAATAAGTTATTAATGAATTTAGCTGCACCTAGTAATTATTTCATAAATATTAATAAAGCATATATAGAAAAACAGGAATATAAAAAGCTATGGAATAGCCAACAGTCCACAGCAAACCAACATAATTCTCTGATCAGTTAAATTGTAGTTATTTGACTTTCATCTCTCAGTGAGAAAGCAAAATAAAAAAGTTAGTTCAGAAAACCGTCATTCATTGTTTTTGGAGTAGAAATCAACCAAGTTTTCCATATAATATTAGACAAATAGTTCTTGATTCGCAACCAAAAATATTACTGTCTATTTTTTTTAAACAAAGAGAACAAAGAACAAACTAGTGATGAACACCACATGTCCCAGAATAACAACACTAATACTATCAATGCTGCTTTACTTGGCAGAACACTCCTCCTTTGTTGGGTCAGCCATCTTGGACATTTGCCTGAAACTTTTTCTGTGTAGGCTACGCCATGAAATACAGGCCTGGAACTTTATCACTGAAGATAATTATTATTAATAATCATTTGTCTAACAATAATGGACAGGAGACTCCACTGAGATCAGGGCCTCATTGCACTAGACACTGTACAAGCACATAGCAAGAAACAGTCCTGCCCTGAAGAGTTCATGATATAAATTGAAAATATAGACAAAAGTGGAAAGGGAAACCTGGGCACAAAAGGAATGAACTTGCCCAAGGTCACCCAGCAGGATAGTGGCAGATCCAGGAACACAACCAAAGCCTCCGGAGTCCCAGCCCAGTGCCTTATTGAGTGCTGCATGCTGCATTACCGCAGTTACCCCAATGTGGACAAATAAATCCAGTAGCTAGCCTGAGTGCTGGGCAAATACATGGAGAAGGATCCTTTCCTTCAGGCTGCAAGGTAACTCTACTGTTGTTTCCTGGAGGCTACTTCAGAACTCTGTAGCAGATTGCCTACTTCATTCAGCTGGTAGGGGACTAGAGGATTTCTTTGGTAGGATCCAGTGATTCTTAGCCATGCAGGAGAGTTTTGTATCCCCACTGCAGAGATCTCCATATCCAGCACATTCACACAGCGGCATACATTCCACTTCTTTGGGGCCCCTCCATGGCCAGGGAGCAAGAGGCAGGATTTATTCCACATGTCCAGGATACAGTCAGAGCAAGTGCCTTAACTTTTAGCTCTTTTGGTGTGTGAAAATTTTGTCACACGCAGTCATTTTATGCATTTTAATTGATTACATAATTTTCAGCCATTAACACTTTCTGTATGGTTCACACAACCCCTCTTTCATGTACTGGTCGTATTGCAGCAGTTCAAGACATCCATTATCAGATGAGTGAGAAAAACCAAGCAAAGAGAATTAAAAACATCACAAAAATTATTAATGGAGATGTCAACAGCCAGGTCTGTCACAGCACATTGTAACATTTCCTTTGGAGACGTTACAATGCATCAGGGGGAATGGACAAGATGACCCAATAGATCTTCTCTTTCTTTCATTTCACATAATCATGTCAATCAGTAGTATGGAATCCAAATAATTTATGCCTTCCATCACTTCCAGAAAAAAATAATTGTAATTTATTCCTATAAATCAGATCCAGGAGCTGCAAGTGTAACATCACTTTCCATTCTTCTCCTCCACTCCTTCTTTAATCTACCAACATGGTAGGAGGCCCATCCCAAAGAAGTTAGGGCTATAGCCACAACAGGACTTAATTGCCTAAATCTAACATTTAGGGTCCACTGAGAGCCTTAAAACTGCTGCTTAACCCCGCAGCCCCCAAATTCATTAGGCACCTAAGTTTCTGCTAGTAGGCATGCACAAAATTGTCGATGTCTGATGCTGCTGAACTGCCCAGTGTTCTAGCTCACTCTTAAGCCCCAGTGTGATTCACAAGCTGGAGTTCCCCTATCTCACCTGTAGGGCCTGAGCTGGTAGGTTGAAGTGGCAAGGATGCTGTGAGCCCTCCCTGGAATCAGACCTTGTGCGGCCAGAGAACACTGATGTTTAGTACACCTTTAACTCCTTCCCAACATCACAGCTACAAGGCAATAGCTTCCTGCACCTCACTCTAGGTGGAACCAGGGAGCCACACAGACTGGATCTTGGGTACAGCCTCCTGGTTGCCAATTGTGTGAACAAAAATGGTCCAGTTTGGTTTTGGTACCTCTAAGAGCTTTCCTTTTGGAGCAGGGGACATCATAGGTTTGCCTTCAGAACATAACTCCCAGCAGCCTCAAAACAAAGCAAGATTTAGTCAATCTGCTAAGGCACCAGGCTTACTTCCCTATCTAAGCTTAACTTCTCTATTCAGAACTCAGGGAAGCATCTGTCTCTTTACGTCAGTTTGTACTGACATACCCTGTGCAGCATCTTCTTCCTTTTCTAGATTCTTGGAGATTTTAGATTCCTTTTGATCCCAGACTTCTGCATTGAAAAGAGTCAACCATTCTAGCCTGGATGGAGTCACACAGGTGATGGCCCAGCCAACGCTTCCTCAAAGAACTTTATCATTGCCATTGTTTTTACCTTTCCTGCTTGGTTCCTTTAACACCATCCTTTGATTTAACTCCTGGCAGTCGGGCAGGTTAATATCAAATAGGTATTATATCTTATTTAAAAAAACCACACAACCCCACCCCCCACCGCAATCCTACCCATAACTCCCTCATTCCTTCAGACCAAAGCTACATAGGATACAGAAGGGCCAGACCTAAGTATCTGGCCCAATATATACAAGTACATTATTATTTGGGGCTATCTGTAACCATTTAAAAAAAACGTAACCAGAAAAGGTTCAGAAATTGGATTACGTGGTTGCTGGCAAGGCAAGGATCCACCTGGCTCTCCCGCAAGCATTCTTGCAGTGCTATGCACAGCCAGTCAAATCCTCTTAGCTACCATGTTGCTAACTATTAGGCCATCAAAGTCTGTGACATTCCCCAAGGTACAATCTGGGCCGATGGACAGCTGCGTTTCCTCAATTCTCCAACTTGGGGTGTTTTCTGTGAGAGCAACCACTCCTGGTCTGTTCACACACAGTCTCCAGTATGTAAATCACTACTAGTGATAGTGTATGAGTGCTATCTATAGCCATCCACTCATGAATTATAGTGCATGATAACACCAGCAGACTCTCAGTCCCAGACCTTCCCCCCCAGATATATGCATCGGGTACTGCCCAGCACTCTCCAGGGCAATACAAACTGATATCAAGTCTGACATTTCCATTAATAGAAAATGATGTGCACAAGCCTTGTTATCTCAAATGGAGCTCCCCAAACAAACACTGGTTTAGAATTGGTTACAATGAAATAAAAGATAAAACATAAACTAATATCTAATTTAAGAAGCTAAGTCAATTCAAAACAAAGATTTCTCTCACCACATGCTTAGCAGTCTGACTGCCTGGAATCCTTTCAGCCAGGACCACTCCCTTAGTTCAGTGTTAATTTGTCCTTCAGATGTTGTTGATGCCATGAGTAGAGATGAAGAGAAATATTTTTGGGCCTCTGTTCTTCTTTCTTATAGCTCCCTTTTTCTTTGAAAATGATCTCCAGCTGAGGTTCAGGAGACAGCCAGTCTGCAGAGACAGGAATCTCCAGTTGTTCATTGCCAAGATGTAAATTTCTCACTCACACCCTTTTTCCTGCCAAAGAATGGCTGCTTAACCAGGTGATAGCCCATTTAATTTCATGGACACCTGGCTGAGGTCTCAGTTTGTCTTCTGTCTTGAGGATGTTATTTGTGCCTGTTTCTCCAGATTTAGAATATGTCTTAGTAACAGTAGAATCTTATAACTTTACATACCATGTTGCCATACATTTTTTGTCAGAATAATAATGCTCAGAAAATTGTGAGTTTTCATATGATATCTCTCACAAGATATACTTTGTACAACATCCCTTATTGTTTTGTAAAAAAGTTCAGCATAGGGACGCAGACTGTCACAAATTCCCACCGGTCCTGTCATCAAGACCTGCTGAAAGGCATTTCTATTCAGATCATTCTATATTTAACTATTTTGCTTTCCACTTTCACCAGCGCTTTCTTTTTGGATTAACAGTTGTGGCAGGGTGCTGGCCAGGAGTGCCTGAGCCAGCCCTGCGGGCCCTTTAAGAGGGAGCAGAAGCCTGCAAACCTCCCCTTGCAGAGAAGGCTAATTAGCCACCTGGGCTGCAGGGCAATTAGCCTGGAGGGGTTGCACCTGGCGGCAGCCTCAGGGGGATAAAAGGCTGCCAGGAAGCAAGCCCAGTGTGGTGGGGATGGTATAGAGTGAGGTGGTGATTTGAGCTAGTCAGAGCTGTGTGTTTGGAGTTGTAAACTGTAAGCTGGACTATATAGAGTCTGAAGAGCTGTAAGCTGAAGACTGGATTGTATAAAGCTGTATATATTGGTGGTGGGGTCCTGCACTGTGATTAAAGAGCACTGTTTGGAGCAAAGAAGGGTTTCCTGCCTGTGTTCCTGAGAGGGGTGAGAGAGCGGTCTGTCACACAATACAACACTTACTTATGCCTTTCCTAGTCAAAGGCCCCCGTCACATGAAATGGGGTAACACCTCCTAGGGTGCATGGGGAATGTGTCATCTCAGCAATAAGACCACTATTCAGCAAAGCACTTAATCATGTGATTAAGTAGCTTGAACTCCTTTAATTTAGTACTTTGCTGAATGAGGAACCAAGAAAAGAACAACAGGTGAAAATGTAAAAATTACTTACCGGTTAGAAGAGCATAAGACATAGCTAGCAAATACAAAATGGTCATTATAAAGCTGCAGCAACTTGGCTCCACCAAATTTAAAGGACCAGATCCAGAAAGGCGTGATGGGAGGGGGAAAAATGATATGAAGGTAACTGCAGTAAATGATATTAATAGAAAATTATAAAGGAAGGTATTCCTAGGGAAAGTCTTGCTTGATCATGTAAATTGAAAAGTTTTATGTTTATTAAACCCTAATTAGCTGAATGTTTCTACACCTTTGTTCTATGTGGATAAACAAGGTTATAGGTTGTTGTTGTTTGGGGGGGGTTTCCACCACTTAGTTCCTAGAATGAAGGTTTGAAACCATGAGATGAAGTTTTGATTTAATTATTGTTTTAATTTTATATGGCACTCTGATGTTTGAAGAGGGATGTTTTAGAAAATAATAATAAAACAGGGACCTTATATTAAAAACAGAAGAAAGCAATTGTAACAGAGACTAAGTTACTTCTTAAGTGGATATTTTATAAGGAATGTGTATTTAATTTAGGCTTAAAACCTAACCCATGTATATATTTGAGTTGCTGGGAAAATTGATTTTCTGTCCTGTGAGACATTGAATTTTTTGAAATTTGGTTTTATTCTGACTTGAAATAACATGTAAAATTCTTAGAATTTCCTCTGAAATGAATTATTCTGAAATATTTCATTTGAGGTAAATATTTTTTACTTTAATATGCAAAATTATAAAATAAATTAAAAACATTGACTTTAATCAAAATGTTTTGACTTTATGAGCAACAAGGTATTGACTTTATTGAAGTGTGTTGATGATTTCCCATTAAAGTGTTGATGAAATCAGTAAATTCTTATGAAATATTTTGATTTTGTCATATTAGCATTTTTTGAAAATTTTTTTTGGTTCAGCTGTATATTTATACTTAGAAGTATCTAATACTAGGGTACTGTGCTTGGACATAGAAAAAATGTAAGGGCTCAATTGCGACTTTAGTATCTACATGCTTGTGCAGCATTAGGCATGCTCTCAGCATGCCTACCAGCTCTGGATCTGTAGGTGAGATAGGTGTCCCCCCTCCCTACCTTCTCCTGGTTTGAGGATTAAGCAGGGGCATAGGTGGGAAATAAGTGCCTAAATGCCTGACTGAGGCATCATTTCACGTCTAAGATGTAGTAACTTGGTCACCCACTTCACTTTTGCAGAAGAAATATAGGTGCTGCGTGAATTCAGATGCCTATGGGGTTAGGCAGCTGCTGAGTGGAGGATCTGAGGGTTGCAGGAGTACCTAAATTCAGGGTTTAGGCACTTAAGTGCCTTAGAAGAGCTGGGTGAAAGTAATCAATAGTATAGGACGTGCTCCCTCCCATTGTGTAAAAATCCTTGTTTAATGGGGCAGCTTTTGTGAAAAAAATATTTAAATTTAAGAGATTTTTTAATTAAAAATAGTTTAAAAAACATCCAACTCGCTCTGTTAGTCAGAAGAGATTCTAATCTATACAAATGGGAGATGGGGTGGGTAGGAAAATGTCTCCTAACATACCAAATGACATGTATGTTTTGTTTAGATGGGTTTGTTAAATAACAAACAGGACTATTTCCAGTATTGTTCTTGTTTCCATTTTGTCTTGTTTGGATGAATTAATTCATAGTTAATAACTAATTCATTCTTAAAGTCAACGGATATAATTTTCAACAGTAACTGATTTAGGAGCCAAAGTCCCATTTTCAAAAATGACTCGGGTGCTTAGGAGCCAAAGTCTATGGAAAGTCAATGGGACATAGGGTCTTTAGGGTCAGATTTTTCAAGGTACTTATGCACTAAAGTTGTAGACAGGTGCCTTGTGGGATTTCCAAAGGCACCTAGAATTAAGTCTACACTATAGCTGGGGGTGAGCCCTTCAACCTGGGGAAACAGACTCTTGCTAGCTTCATTCAAGTGAGCATGCTAAAAATAGCAATGTGGAGGTTGCGGCTTCAGTGGAGACTGGGGCTAGCCACCCAAGCTCAAACCCAGGAGCGTGGGGGTGAGCTTGAGCGCCTGAGCTGCTGCCCAAGCCTCAATATCCAAACTGCTAGCGTGAGTCTGTCTACGCATGCTGAGAGGCTCACTCCAACTACAGCATAGACATAGCCTTGATGCCTAATGCCCATTGATTTAAAATGTGAAGAATCCCAGTAGGCACCTACCTCTATCAGTCTGGCCCTTCTGTATTTCTGAAAATGTTACTCGTGTCTCTTAACACTTGCTACACAGCAATATCTTTGCTACCTAATTATGGCCTGGAATGAATTTTTCAAGCAAGTAATAAACTCCTGAAATAACTGGTTAAAATAGAACTGCTGATTGATTCAAGTATTTTCTAGGAAGTGTCTGTTTAATAAACATATGTTCTTGGTGTTCACTATTTATTAGTACCAAATTTCTCTTCCAGTTAATAATTGGACAGTTAATATTAATTGTCTTGTAGGGTTCTATTTTATTGACTGCCTCCTTGAGAAAGGAAAAGCTTTATCATTGCTCATTTAAACTAGAAATATTAATTCTAGGATAATTATCAGTGTTCTGTAAAAATATTTTAAGCTGCATTTTAAGAATCTGGTAAAAATAAAATTTTAAACCTGCCCTCTATGTTGACACTCAAAGTCAGATTTCTCTATTGAATTGCAGCTTTCAGGCAATTCTCACACACAAGGTTCTGTATCAGGCACAGAAGGCTGCATCCAGTCACTGTTCCTTTGAGTGTTAAACTTCAATTTCCAGTTGCACAGATGTTCAAGGATCCTTTGAATTTAATGAGGATGACTCACCCAACTGAGGAGTAAAGAGGATGGACTGTAAGTCCTCTAATGCTCCCAGAGATCAATGAATTCCAGATGAAAACCATTCAGCTAAATCTGTGCTATCATCATGGACTGTCCATTATCTTCTATGTCCTCTTTGCTTGTCTTGCTACTTAAAGTATGGTGCATTTTGAAATGAGGGTTCTAATGACCTTTACATGAGTCACAGTAATGATATAACATTTCCTGTCCTATTTTTGAATTATATTGCAAATGGCTCAAATCAATTTATGAAAATTTTGGAACAGGTAGTCATTATCGGGTGTATCTTTAGTCACATGCATAATGATATTTTGCTTTCCACTGCAGTTAATTTGGATTAATTTCTGACTTGTTTTTGATTTTATATCTTGTTTTTCAGAAGCATGGTCAGAAGTATACAAATATATTGCTGAATAAGGCTACCTGTGTTGGCATATACATTGCAGAGTATTGATCCTATTAAACATATTTACCATCAAGACAATATTTAAATTATACAATGTTGAGTAATAAATTAATTGTCCATTTGTTATAAAGGTGACCAGCTTTGTTGGAATTTGTTCAATTTCTCATTCTACTGGAAATACAAAGCCAGATTTTCAGAAACATGTCTATACAATTATGTTCCTAAGTTGGATGTGCAATTTGGATTTTGCACACAACTGTTGATTGCATATGCAAATGACCATTTGAATGTTTAAACTGATGAGTGCATGGAATGACTGCAGTTACACAAATCTGGCACACAAATGCACACACTTTGAAAAATGCACACAGAGGGAAAGTACTATCATCGATTTAAAAACTGGCTAATTGACTGCCAGGAAACATAGAGGAGAAATAAATAGTCTATTTTCATCATGGCAAAAAGTGAGCAGAGGGCACTGCAGTCTTTTATGCTAGGACTGGTTTCTCAGTGGTAGCAGATGACAGAACATGGAGTAATGGTCTCAAGTTGCAGTTGGGAAGGTTTAGATTGGATATTAGGAAAAACTTTTTCACTAGGAGGGTGGTGAAGCACTGGAATGGGTTACCTAGGGAGGTGGTAGAATCACCTTCCTTAGAGGTTTTTAAGTTCAGGCTTGATAAAGCCCTGGCTGGAATGATTTAGTTGGCGTTGGTCCTGCTTTAAGCAGGGGGTTGGACTAGATGACCTCCAGAAGTCCCTTCCAACCCTAATATTCTATGATTCTATGATAATTAAGGTCGGCAAATGGGCAACACAACTGGCAGATAAAATTTGAATGCAAAATAATGAAAATTGGAGGGGGAAAAACTCATGCATCTTGCAGGGTTCTAAATTAATAGTATCTCAGGAAAAGGACCTGGATGTCACCGTGGAACGGGTCTTGCCAATGTGTAGCTGTGGTCAAAAAAACACACAAAATGGTGGGATACATAAGAAATGAGATGGGAAAATAATACAGAAAATAGCACAATGCTAGTATATACATCAATAGGACGATCTCCTCTAGAATACTGTGCGCAATATTGGTCACCTTATATCAGAAAGGATATTGCTAAATCAGGAAAGGACAGCAAAAATAAGTATGGACATGGACAAACACCGACACGAATGAGAGAGAGTGAAAAGATGGGACTCAATACCCTTTAAAAGGAGGTGAATAAGTGAGGACAAAGTCCATAAAAGAAGAAATGGTCAAGAAAAGGTAGATCAGGAACTTCTGTGCTCCCTGTCTCAGAACACAAGAGCAAGGGATAAAGTCAGCAAAATTGAAGGGGAGCTCATTCAAAAGTGAGAGAAGGAAATGGTTTTTCAGACACCATGTAATCAGACACTGCAACACATTGCCACAGGGTGTCATTGAGGACAAGAATTTAGCAAGAGTCAAAGAGAGGTTGGACTTTTACCTGAATAACAAGAATAGTCAGAGATGTTAATATTAAAAAAAGTTTTGTAAGGGAGAGAAACCTCATACTTCAGAGTTTAAGGCAATCTCTAACTATTACAGATTAGGAGGAAATTTACTGGGAGGGGGCAGCTTTTCCCACTACTCTCTATTGGAGGGTCTTATCCTGGAACACCTGGTGCCGGTCTCCATTATCAGCAGGATACTACACAAGGTGCACCACAGGTGTGACCAGTATGCCAATTCCTATGTTCGGTCTCCGTCTGCAATATTGGTAGATACCCAGCATGGTCCTGCTGCCCCAAATTGATGTACAATGCATGGTCCCCATTCAATGCAGAGCTCACAGGACAGGGAGCAGGAGTATGAATGGGGAATCGGTGAGCTAGGGGAGCAGGGCCTGCTGATCTTCTTCTTTGTCCTCTTGGGAAATAGCCTCTCCTCTTCTTCCCAGGGATCTTCCAAGCTTAGTGGTGACAGAGAACAACTCCTTCCCTTGTTGAACTGTCCCTGGATTTGGCCATAAAAGGCAGTTTTATTATGAGTCCACAAAAGCAGTGTAGTTCCTTTTTTGGTGATTACACTTGCTCTCATCAGGCATCTGTGGTCTGTGATACTGCAGTGTTTAAAAGTGAATTAAGGTCAGACCATATTTAAAAGAAGTCTGCATTGCTGGCTGCAACAATACCCAAAATGATGCTGAGGCCTTTGATTAAAACTTCGTAGAAAATATTCCCCCGGAGGCACCGCTGGAACATATGGTCCCTTCGTTTTTGGCTTTTCCCCAAAACCTCTGTAAAATACCTGGCTTTTGAAAAATCCAGTATTCAGAATTTTCTGATGTCTACCTGGATTTTGTACATGCTCAAACTCCCCAGGCCCAGCTCCCCCAGTCCTTGCAGACTCTCCAACAGACGGCAGTGCAGAACAGTGAGTGAACAGGGGAGTGCAAACCTTCTCTTGGTGGCTACTGCAACTGCGCAGAGGGGGAATGAGATGGGATGGGAACCTGCTAAGACTATGGATGCTGCAGTGACAGGCCACAGAGAGTGCAAGGTCAAAAACCGTTTGTACTAGTTCCCCCATGACCCCTCCCCTTCAGTGCATCCCTAGAGCATATATGCCCCCCTCTTCCAGGCACCCCCATCTCCTTCACTCATTCCCCTTTTTAGGGTCAGGTACCTCCTTCCCACCATCCACTTCTTCCTGGCACTCTCCTCCATCTCATGTCCCCTGCCACTGTATCGGGTACCCTCTCTTCCCATCCGGCAAACCCCATCCAATTCCCCTGATCGATATATCTCAACCTCCCAGGGGCTAAGACTTCAGGAGAACAAGCCTTAGAAAAGAACTTTGAAAAAAAAATTCCATGAGTCTTTGCTACCACGGACTTTTAGAATTCATGCCGATACCCCTTATGCCAAGCATAAGTGTGCAAGGCAACAGGAGTCAACTGCTTTGGTTTAAAAAAGAAGCTTTAATTTTGTAATCGGGATTAGAGGCAGTTCATTGTTTCACAAACAATAACATCTTACTTTTCTCTGTTTGTTGCTTTTTGTCTGTCCTCCCATCCCTTAGTATTAACCCTGGCACTGACCAAAAAACAGTGAGGTTACTTTTTGCATTGATTTTTCACCCGTTTTGTTTAATTTTTTAAATGAACATTGATACATTCCTGAGAAATGTTAGGAAAACAATTAAAATGGTCAATTCAGGGTCTTACATGGGTATCTGATTCCCATTTCCCTCTCTGCATTTTCAACACCTACACCCCCCACATCTTCCTCCCTGCATCATTCTGGATAGTGTCTAGTAGCGTCAAAAAAACCAATGTTTGGCTGGCTGCATTTCAGCTGCAGTTTGATAGAAGATGTATTGATATTCCTACACTTTACATCAATATTTGTCACAGTGACATGAGAGAAAGGGGTTGGTGGAGGAGAAAGAAAGATTTTTATTATTTTAAACGTGGCTAAGAAACCTCACTGATTTTTTTCATTCTTCCTCAGAGCCTGTGGTGAACTGTCTTCCTCATGATGGTCTTTTGCACTGAAAATGTGTTGGCTAGAACATGGCTCCTGGTATCCGGCTTTACTGTTGTGGCATATTTGCAAGCAGCATCTTTTAAAAAATTAGTATGAAAGCCATCAAATAAGCAAGCAACGCAGTGCAAGGCTGAACTCTTGTGCTGTGCCTCCTGATAGGTGGAGCACAGAAGGGGCAGTCCAGGGGCAGAGAAAGGAAAGGTGGCCCCATGACATTTTGCAACCCCTGTCCCAGATTCTGGGTTACTTCCAAGGCAAAACATCCCTTGGTATAATTTAGAGCATCCCTGGATGCTATGTTATTTTATGGCAACCTCTGCAGGATTGCCTGTTAGTTGGGCAGCAGCCCAGAATCTCAGTAGTATTCAGAGCTAGTGCACACCCCTTCCCAACTGCAATTATTCTACTACTGGCCCAAGTCCCACCCCTATCTTAGCCATATACCAGCATTTGCAAGGAAGGCAGCATGGTCTACAGCTGTGTTTCTCAAACTTTTTGATTCCAGGGGCTGACTTGCTGCTTTCCTAAACTGTGTCAGGGAGATCTCAGGGACTGGCACTGGTCCGCAGACTGGTCATTGAGAAACACTAGTCTAGAGCATGGGAGTGAGACCAGGATCCAGTTCTAGCTTTATTGTTGGATGATCTAATCGGTTCACCTTCCTGTGCCTCAGTTTTCTCATCTGTAACATGGGGATAATGATACAAACTGCCTTTGTAAAGCACAATGAAATATTATAAGAAGCGCTATGTAAGAGGCAGGTATCTTTACTAGAATGATGTAGTTGATCTTGCACTGCTTTTGTGCTAGGGGAATTCTTCCAGATTTACCCTTATATGCCGGTACACTGTGCTTCTCCAGTAACACAGGTGAGCCATAAATCTGTCTGAACTAACCAGTCAACTAATTTTTGGTTTGTTTCTATTGCTGAAGTGAATTCCAGGTCTCTCTCTTTCCCCTCATTGGACTATTGGTGTTACACATTCTGACTCAGCAGGTGCAACAGCTCACGTGCTATTGCAGGAAAAGTTTGATTTTACTGTAATTCCTGGTTTGAGATTTACTATAAAAACAATAATATATACAGTACTATAATAACAAATAATACACTAAAATGAGATTGCCAGAGTTGTCACAACAGTGAACAATTACTGAGAGCTCAAGAAGATGAATGGATGTTCTAGTTACAATTGATTAGGCCCCAACTGGAGTATTGTGTCCAGTTCTGGGTGTCACATTTCAGGAAGGATGTGGACAAATTGGAGAAAGTCCAGAGAAGAGCAACAAAAGGATTAAAGGTCTAGAAAACATGACTTATGAGGAAAGATTGAAAAAAAATGGATTCATTTAGTCTGGAAAAGAGAAGACTGAGGGGGGACATAACAGTTTTCAAGTACGTAAAAGGTTGTTACAAAGAGGAGGGAGAAAATTTGTTTCTTAACCTCTGAGGATAGAACAAGATGCAATGGGCTTAAATTGCAGCAAGGGAGGGTTAGGTTGGACATTAGGAAAAATGTCTTAACAGTCAGGGTGGTTAAGCACTGGTATAAATTGCCTAGGAAGGTTGTAGAATCTCCATCATTGTCTAACCTTGTATTAAAAATCTCCAAACACCTGCTGGGGACTGGACTAGATGACCTCTCAAGGTCCCTTCCAGTCCTATGATTCTAAAACAAAAATGACTAACCCCCGAACCATTAGAATGATGAGGATTATTGCTTTGAGCTATTCGTTAAAATTGTTTACACAGAAAAATAATAATTTTATTTAAAGCTTTCCCCCTCTTTTCTCAGTTTTTAAGTGTCTCCCTTCTTGTAGTTAGAGGGCACTGTTTTCCTTCAAAGCTCTCAATCAGCTAGTAAATTTTGTTATGAAGGTAACACAATCATGCTGCTTGCTCTACTGTATCACTGGATTGATTGACATGAAACATATACCTATCAAAAGGGGAAATCAAATAGGTTGGAAACTGCCATCAAGGCAGAAGATTTAGGTTTTGGAGCAATCTGGGGACACCCACTTCCTGAGCTGAGAAGTCGGACATTGTTAGGCAAACAGTGCTTCATCAAAACCATCTAGAACTGGTGAAAAAAAACGTTTGCAATCCAAATATTTTTGGATGGAAAATGTCTTTTTGACAACACACTTCTATGTTTGATGAAAACATTTTAGGTTTTCACCAAAAACTAGAATTTTTGTTTTATTTTTACAGCAAAAAACTGACAAAGGACCCCCTCCCCCCGCCAGTTACATTTCCCATCAAGCTCTTTACCTGTCCACACCACACATCTGCTGCAGAATGCTCAAAGGTCCTGACAGTGGTTTGCGTATTGGCCTGCTAAATCCAGAGTTGTGAGTTCAATCCTTGAGGGACCCATTTAGGGATATGGGGCAAAAATCTGTTGGATGATTTAATTAGGGAGTGGTCCTGCTTTGAGCAGGGGGTTGGACTAGCTCATCTCCTGAGGTCCCTTCCTCATACCCTGATATTCTATGATTGTAACTACACTGATCTGAGTGGAGTCACTCCCGATTTACACCAGTATAAGTGAGCTGAAAAGCAGGCTCAGTTTTTAAAACTGATTAAGAATCAGAATCAAATCCTATAGAGTGTCAATATTCCATGCCAAGAGATGACATATTGAGAACAGTTCCTCCATAGATGCTGGATGGAAGTGAGTAATAAGCAAACGTTTAGGGATAAATTTGTCACTTTTATCTACATTGAGATGTACTTTATGGTCTTTGGGTCTTCCATTTTATAAATGGACAAAGTGTAACAAAGAAAAGTTGTAACTGATTCAAAAGCACCGAGTGAATTAATTTCAAAACCAGGATGAAGAGCCAAGACTCCTGGATTCCCTCCTTGTCTCTGCCAGTGATTCTATGACTTTGGGCAAATTCGATTTTTGTTTTCAGTTTTGTCTTATTCATCTATAAAATAATTTTTTCAACAATGACCAATAGTGCAAGGTAATTGGTATTTGTACATTTCATTGGGGTTCTAGTATGGAAGGGGTTATATAAATACAAGTATTAATATTTTTTTCTGTAATCTTTTCCTTTTTTGTTTAGGCAATATATTAATGTCTTCTGTCCTGCTAACATAAGATGCTTCCATATTTTTAATTTGTATTTTTGTATATCGTTGCACTATGTAGTGAAGTAATCAATACTTATATGTAGGCATTATTTATTATTAATAATAATTGTAACAATACCTCTTAGATAGTGGTTCATCAACAGGTCTCAAATATTTTACAAAGTCTCATTAGCCTTATTTTACATATGGGGAAACTGAGTCACAGAGCAATTAAGTGGCTTGCCCAAGGTACGCAGTAGGCCATTAACCAAACCAGGAATATACCTCAGGAGACTTGATTTCCAGTCCAGTGCCATGCTGCCTCTTGGGGTACATCTACAGTTCAATAAAAGACCTGGAACATGACTGCGGCCGGCCCAGGTCATCTGGTTTGGGCTGTGGGATTATAACATTGCAGTAATGAGATTTTGGATTGGGCTGGATCCTCCAGCCTGAGCCCCACAAGCCTGAGTTCAGCTCACCCATGCTTTGAGACTCAATGCCACGGGTTTTTTATTGCAGTGTAGACATACCTTTGGTATTACCTGAATAATTAGTGTTGGGTTAGGACAAAAACATCCACAAAGCTACTTCATTGCCCTCCTTCAAGTCCCCCCTTAGAACTCTCTTTTCTTGTGATATCTATAAAAAAAGTAACCATCTGGGGTGCAGTTCCCATTGCCTATCAGACAGACCGATACTGGAAAACAATGGAAATGTTTTGACAAAATTCCCCTGCTCCCTCTTTTTTAAAAAAAAGTACCCAGGAAGAGGTGGGGGTAGGGGACGGTAGGGCAGAGGTTTGGAGAAAGGGGTGGATTGGGGGCAGGGCCTGGGACGGAGTCGAGCACCCCCAGGGAATATGAAAAGTCTCACTGATCTGTGGTGAGATACAACCACTGAGTCAGAACTTCAGCTGTGTACACTGGAATAGTTCTGACTCCAATTCAGTGGCCCTGATTTACACCAGCTGAAGATCCAGACAAACAGTCCATTTTACTTGTGGAAGAACAGTATCCAATGGAGTGGACTTCGCTAAAGAAGCATAAAGCCCATTACCTCACTACATGTTTTTTCTGAACCAATCAAAAAGTGCCCTTCTACCTTTGTACTTCATCAAAATAATGCAGTAAAGTAAACTTGAGGCAGCCTGTAACCTAGTGTCCTTGACAAGAAAATAGAATATGATAATTGGAGAACTCAAGGAAGAGAAAGATTACAAAGGCTGGGATTAGTGATTAAATTTACCCTCCTGGTCATCTGTTCCTTTTATATTTTGTGAGGGAGGAAACTCAGCAAGGCTCTGCCTCTATCCTGAGTCAGGAGTGGATTTCTCTCAACATTAGTTTTTTGTGTGTACACCACGACAAAGCCTGACCTTTCCCTTCCTCCCCTTTAAAAAAACTAACCAAAAAATTTCTTGTAGCTCTCATTTGATCTCACTTCTCAGCTGCATGAACAGAAATCTCAACTCACACAAGTCATACAGTCAACCCACTTGTATAAATAATACACCTGCTTCTTCAAGAGAAATACCTGAGACCAATGAAGTGAGCCACTGCTGAGGTTTTGATTATAAAGTCATGAGTTACTCTGGGCTGTAAGTTAGAGTATGTGCTTGAAACACTTTGCTTTTGCTGGAAGTGAACATTGTCAAGTACAGGTCTCCTGAATAATGCCTCTTATCTCAGGATCAGGCAGCACTCAGTGTAGTCAATTTGCCCTCTGAAAAGAGAAGTCAGATGAACTTTTGAATTTTATATCAAATATACCAAAATAGAGTCTATATGCAGCATAACAAAGTTCCTACTGGACTACAAGGATAGAGTCTTCTTGTGTATTGAATGGAGATTATAATAATCAATAAATGTACTGTATAGCTGAGCTTAGTTCCATTAAAATCACGAGGCAATGTACTTCTGAGTGAACAGTCAGGTATTCTTTGCAAGCTTTGTATCATTGTTTAATTCATATTATCCTAGGCAACACTTACCTTCCCATTGATTTGCATGGGAAGATACTCTCATTTAGGGGAAGGCTAGATGAATGTGCCTTGTTCCATAAAAATCTCTTGACTTTTTGTGGAATAAGATGCTGCTCATCTCAACTATCATCAAAATCCTATTAATTATAATAATTTGTTGTGCCTAATTAGATACTCTATCTTTATGTTCTTCCTGTTACAGAGACAAATTCTGATCTCAGTTTCTCACAGAAGTGAGATGCTGAGATCTCTGGCCTGATCCAGCAAAGCATGTAAACGCATGCTTAACGTAAAGAGGAAGGATATCCATTAGTTACAGCACTAGCCTGGGACTTCGGCAACCCACAGTCCGCTCCCTGCTTTGACACAGACTTCCTGTGGGACCTTGGGCAAGTCACTTAGCCTCTATATGCCTCAGTTCCATATCTGTGTATGGGGAGAGTAGCACTTCTTATCACATAGGGGTGTTGTGAAATAAATACTTTAATTGTGAGGCTGTCAGAATTTTTAAAAAAACAGAATGTATGTAAGAAATACAAAATATATTTAGTGACTCTCTTGTACAAATCAGGAACACATGTAGTGGTCAGTCTAAGACCCCAGTCCTGCAAACAGTTGAACATGTCACTTTACATACTTGAGTAGTGCCACTGAAGTCAGAGACAACTTTGATACATACACATAACC
Source organism: Sternotherus odoratus (assembly GCA_032164245.1). Lineage (NCBI taxonomy): Eukaryota > Metazoa > Chordata > Testudines > Kinosternidae > Sternotherus > Sternotherus odoratus. Next base: position 22,213,570 of record JAVMKO010000003.1, on the reverse strand, counting down.
ACAGAAATAAATATTTGTAGTACTGGGGCTTAACCATAAGAACAAATGAGCTCAGATATGAATCTCCAAGCAAGCAGATGGGGGATTTCTCATCACACAGAGGTGCAGCTTGTTTACTTTTTAAACTTCAGGAGTATGTCCTAGCAGATATACAGGCATTATAATTTTGCACCAAATTGTATGAATCTGATTGCAGTATTCATATAATTATCATAAATAACAGTTTCTTAGCATTCCATATTAAAAATGGTTCATCTGCAAACCACTAGTGCCTGCATCCGACGAAGTGGGTATTAGCCCACGAAAGCTCATGCTTCAAAACTTTATAGTTAGTCTTTAAGGTGCCACAGGACTTTGAAACCACTAGTTGACATGTTAAAGTCAGGCATGTGTTTGCTCATATTAACTTACCTAGAGCAGATAAATGATACAGATCACACATTTGTTGGATGTGCTCATTTACTGAGCCATAGAAAGTACCATTTGAATTTGTCCTATTTGAATTAGCAGTGAGGTTAAAAGGAAATTAAATCAAACACACTCATACAGAAAAGCAACTTCAAGCACAGCAGGTGAAAAAAAATTCAGCAAACACTGAACTATTATGCATATTTGTGTCCATTTCTCCAAACTGTTAGTTTTAAAAACAAAACACAAGAATTTCGAAAGATTTTTGAAATGATTTGATTTTTTTTTGTTTGAAATGACTTCATTTCAAAACTTCCTTTTGTTTAGAAAAATGCATAAAATGATTGAAATGTAAACAAAATGTGTGTTTCATCAAAATAAAACTTTTGTTTAAGGCACATTTATTTTTCAATGTTTATTTCCACTAAAATATTGTTTTTGATCTGAGCTCTTAACCTCCATGAATTTATCAAGTTCTTTTTTAAGTTAAGTCCATTAATGGCTATTAGCCAGAATGGGTAAGGAATGGTGTCCCTATCCTCTGTTTTTCAGAAGGTGGTGATGGATGACAGGAGAGAGATCACTTAGTCATTACCTGTTAGATTCACTCACTCCAGTGCACCTGGCATTCGCCACGATACTGGACTGGATGGACCTTTGGTCTGACCTAGTATGGCCGTTCTTATGTTAGCTCAATTTTTAACTTTTTAAAATTGACAATGAACCAAAAAATCCATTCTTCAATCTACCCTACTTCTGAGCAACCTATGTTAGTCCTAATGATTTCCAAATTTGTTTTGAAATAATATGAAAAAACAGAAGAAATAGGACACTGTGTGTAAGGCATAAATAGAGCTCAACATTTTGCAGAACTGAAAATCTTAATACATGTTCTTTGATCCAATTTCTGTGACTTGACAGAAAATTCGCAGCACAGAAATAAGGATTAACGTTCAATTTATCTGATCCAAATAGTTATATCTATAATTGAACATTAATCATTATTTCTGTGCTGTGAAAGGAATATTTAATTTGCTTCTTAATTTTTCTCTGATACTTACAGATTATTTTCAAAGTGGTGTTATAGCCATGTTGACCCACAATATTAGAGAGAGAAGGTGAGTGAGATAATATCTTTTATTGGACCAACTTCTGTTGGTTTCTTTCACCAACAGAAGTTAGTCCAATTAAAGATATTTCCTCATTCATCTTGTTGCTCGGAATATTTTAAAGGTAGATATCTAAATAGAACAGCATATGTAACTAAGTATATAAATGAACAGCTCAAATAACTTGTCTAAATCTTCTAAGCATGCAAGTGCATGTGTCTAGTTACAGAGTTTTCCTCTTAAATAGAAAATGTGTTGGATTAGTTGACATTACTACTTGCAGCTGCTGTCTCAGGAAATTATGCTCATTCTTAAATTCTGGTAGTCTCTCAATACTGTTCATCTGTTCCTCTCGACATTCTCATTTTAGACTTGGCCACAGTGGCAGTTGGTGCCATCACACCTAAGTAATTTCTATGAAAAAGGAGAACTCTTCATACTGTAAAGCTCATATTTGTTAGGTAAAAGTGTCATCAGCATTTCTAATCTTTTTTTTTTAAGGTATCAGTAAGCTTGAAAATTTTTAGCACAACAAAATCTGTCACTTATAGGTCTGGTTTTCAGTAAAATACTCTACACTTATTTTGCATATTCACTATAGACTCAAATCTGTTTTTGTATATGTCCCTGGCTAGATTTGAATCTCCTAGATTGTAAACTCTTTGAGACAGGGACTATCATTTTCTATACGTTTGTACACCACGTTTCTCAATGGTTCCACACCAAATTGGTCAATGTTATTAAACAAACACTTATCCTTGTGCACCTCAGAGATCTGAGTATACACGTCTGGTAGTGTGCATACAAATTAGATGAACATTTGTGTAGGTGGCTGGAAGAGAATCCTTCTGAATGTACGCCTTGATCCTACAAACGCTTATACACATGCTTAACCTTACATATGTGAGTAGTCCACTTCAATAGGAACATTCATGTACAGTTAAGCAGCTCTGTAAGCATTTGCAAGAAGAGAGCCTCACTGAAAATCAGGTCATATAATGATTAGCGGATGAATTTAGACACAGGTCAAGTTTGGTTTGCTTCCAGTTCCTTTTGCAAGCTCCAGAGGGACAGAGTTAAGGTATTGTGAGGATGTGGACTGAATTAAGTTTAATACCTTTGGGGTTCATTGTATAAAATGAAATTGCTTATGGGTTATTGTGGGATTTCATGCAACTTCTCTGGGAGACGTGACTAATTCCGTCTCTGGTAGATATTAGAAACAACTAAGGATTTCTGGGGACAATACATGTGAACTGAATTCCCTAGGATATACTTGGGGGTGAGAAGAATGCAAATGACCCACCATGAATCCATCCTTTTAAAGCAACACTTTGAGCAGAGAGACCCATTGTCTGGCTGATTACTTATTCATGGTCTCTTCCAGGAGCCAAACTGCATAAATGAGCAACTCTCTAACTCGTGAGTGTTCTTGTTTGGAGCAAAGACCGTGATGAACTTGAGACCATAGGAAAACCTCTAGATGGCAGTTGAAGGACTACCTCTGCCAGAGCCCATGCTGCAGTTGGGATGATCTGTGGTAAGTTTGACATGCCTGTAGGTTCTTTTATTGTTTTTAAATGTGTTTTCTCTGTATTGCTTTTACCTTAGAAATAACATGTGCTTGGTTAGAGAGAATTATATTATATCTGTGGCAAGTATACTATGTGCTATCTCTGAAGAGAAGGCAAAAGAAGTCTGCCTAAGCAGCCTGGCTTTTGCTGGGGACTTCACAGTGTAGTCAGGGGACTATGAAGCTTGGAAATACCCCATTCGGAAGGGAGAGAGATGTGTATCCCCACCCAACAAAAGCAATAGTGGGGGTGCCAGAAGAGTAGAGTAGGTGTCCTTGCTGAATCATAGAGGGGTAAAGTAATATAGGCACAGTTGCACTGAACTGTAACGTATAGTTACTTAAGTTTTTTGTTTTTTCTGGTTTTCAAAGGTTTAGAGATTTGCTGCCCTCCATGTTCTGAGAGGGCACGAGGATGGGCTTGGAAATTGGAACTCTGCATTTACCAACTTTCCAGGCAGTGATTATGAATTAGGTGAAAGTAAAGAATAATAGTCCATGAGCAGAAAGAAACAGCCTTTGAAATATCAGTTTGCTATATTTATGAGTTAGATGGGGCATTTTTGATCTTTTCCCCATTGCTGTGTAAAATCTCTTTAGCATCTATCAATGCTGTTCCTGAATCCATTGGTATGTGTGGCCGTTAAACACTGCAAGGCTCTCCTTCTAAAGTGGAATCACTAGTCCTTGTTATGACTGCTTGATTCAAACTAGAGTTTTGTCTTTGTCCAGTAAACTCAGTACATCTTGTTTATATTCATTATAGATAATCCTGTCCTTGTTCCAAAGGAGCACTGCAGTTGCTCATTCCTAAGGAATGATGTTGCATATGTAATTCAAACTCAGGTAATCTTTCCAGGCAGCACAAACAGTAACTGCTATCATGGCCATCTTATGCCGCTCTTGTTAATTGTTACTTCAATACTTTCTCGAGCCTAGAAGATTTTTTTTTATCTGCAGCTGTGCCGTAACTGCTCAGCTGCCTAGCTCTATTGAAGCCAAAGGAACTATGCCAATTTACTTCAGTGAGGATTTGGCCTCGAATATTTGTTATTTGCTATGCTCTAGAGCAACATACACACATATTGGTGGGTGAATGCAGTGTACAAACTATGCAAATCCATCTCTTCCTTTCTTGCTTCCTCTATGTACGTGCAAATATACATATGAATGTCAATTGCTTGTAAAGTATGCAACTGGGCTTTCCTGCATTTGTGAATGAGGAGAGGATTTCAGGCAATCTGGAGGCCAGCATAAATGTATTATCAACTGGGTTGGTGATTTTCTCTAACAGAACTTGCATTATTTTAGCAGCTTGCAGTGATCTTTTTGATTTAGACTTTTGGCCTATTTGTTCCAGATTTAGCCTTTTCATTCCTCTGTGCTCATTGTCTGCTCTGTTCTTTCTGCTGGAGGAGACCAGTTGCAATCTAGGATCAATCCTTCTTGTGGTGATGGTCTATGATTGATCAATTCTTGCTAGCTGGCTAGTTCCTCTTCCTTTTGTTCCCCTTATACCTTTCTGACCTTAGCTACGGCTTCTCCATGACAAAGTAATAGCTGAACCTACCTATAGCAACATTTGCTAGCTAGACTGTTGCTTGCACTGGTTCAGTTATAAGCAGTGTAACCCTTTGAGCTCCTTCTAACCCTGCTTACATCAGCAATACTGTAAAATTTCTGTTTAACTATAATTCTGAATCTAAGCTCTCATTTGAAAAATATTCAGTATCTTGACATCATGGTTACAAAGAAAGCCTCCAAAAGGTGAAGAGAATATAACCAATGTAGTAATGAATCTGCACAGTTCTGAAATTGTAGCTCTGATAGAAGTGTGAATTCATCTCAGTGGGGCATTAACTTCTAAGCCTAATGAAGAAAATTGAAAGGGCAGCATTGTCTCTGTCTAAGGGCCAGATCCAATGTACATTGAATTCAGTGAAAGGATTCCCATTGATTTCAATGGGTGTTGAATAGGGCCCCAAAAGAGAGACGAGGGGGCAGGGTCGCGAATGTGTTTCCTCCCCAGAAGCAAAAGACTCATTTGCCTGGTGGGTGCGAAAAACCTAAATTGCCTCCCACACCTTCTAAAAGTTTCCATGATTCAGCTGTCAAAAACTCCTCCTTCCCCATGACAGCTTCTAAGATGAGTATTCACTGTCAGTACAAAAGATTGTCCCTAAACTTTCAGTGAGCTGCAATGTGAAATAAAGTGAACTTAGTATAAAAATAAGAGATACGGGGATTCTGCATTGACTGTGCTGGACTGGCCAATGGGGAGGGAATAGTCCCAGGATTCCTGCTGCATAATTCTAGATTCCTAGCACACAGGTCTTGGGGCTTTGTTCATATTTTGCTGCAACTTGTGGTAAAACTGCAAGTTTGACTGTATACACACTATTGGCCAGAAGATAGATATGCAAATCTACAGCTGGTGTAAATTGATGCAACTCCAGTGACTTCAGAGCTATATCAATTTATACCAGCTGAGGACCTGTCCTATAACCTTTTGTATATCGTTTCCTTTCTCATAGGGATGAGGCTTAATTAAGGTTGATAAATAAATACGTAGTGATTTAAAACATAGAAGGATAGGGAGGCTAAAAAAACTTTTCATCTGAATCAGAAGTCATTGTGTTTAGCTGGTCTATACCACTATGTAAATTCACTTGTGTTCTTCAATCCATCTTTCCCCTTCTCCCTGCTAGCACTGGTTAAAACCACCTTGTTGCATCCTGCCTTAATTAGGCTGCAAACTCTTTTACTTGTGTGTACAGTGTCTAGCATGGTGTGTCCTTGATCTGTTTTGGGGACCTCGTGGCTTTATTTTAATACAAAAGATATTTTTGAGACCCTCAGATGTAAGGAGCTATAGGGGTGCAAAATATTATTTTTAGTATTATTATTGTGCCTTTGAAGCATTTTTTGCACGTAGAGCATCTCTTCTGGTCCCAAGTGAAATTAGGGGCCTGACTTCAGCCATACTTTAACAGAGTCACTCTTTTAGTACTCATAATTATTTACTAAGTGCCTGATGTCTCTGGGAATTCATGTACTTAAATGTCTAAATTAACTTAATTGTATCAACTAAGTGCAGGGTTAAAACTTTGGCCCCAGAAGTCATTTGGATCACTCCTGTGTGAACAAAAGCAGCAGGAGTAGAGTATTTTTGAAACAGGATTGGGGAGACAACCGTGCTTCATAGAAATTATAGCACTTAAGTGTTGTGAGGGCATTTTTTATATTATTTGTACATTTTTAAATAAGATTGGGGACAGGAAGATTTCCAACCATTTCACTTTCTTCTGCTTTAAGATTGGTTCACTGAAGAACCAATGGGTCTAAGATTTAGGAGAAAAATTGTGCTTTACCCGAAAACTAGGAGAAAAATTGTGCTTTACCCGAAAACGCAATGTCAGTTTAATTCTTTCTGAAGCTTCAAGGGACCTCAACTGTAAAAACCAGAGTCTCCTGAGAGCATTAGGAGGGTAGACAGTGAGGAAGCTGCAAGGCAGTAGCTACTGTTCTGGGATTCTCAGATGTAGAGATCCAGGTGCTATTAAAATGAGCTGCTGGCAGAATTGCAGAATCACTTGCTAAGAAGAATAGATTCATCATTGCCTAGAGGGATGATAGGAACTCAAAGGAGATTCTCTCCAACAGGGTCCATTTATCTCACAAAGGGCTGCAGTTTTGAATGACTGTGGTTGAATTCTGACTTCCTCTCGGTTTCGGTTATTAGTTATCACTAATTTGGCTGCCAGCTCCATTCTCTCCCACTCTCCCTTATTTGTTTTGTAGTGAACTGTCAGAATTATAGCCCTTGATTCTTTAGAAATGCTGGATAGCATCAGCCTATTTTTCCATCAAAATTCCTCATCTCTATAAACAGCTCTCTCTAGTCACAGAGAATGTCTCTGCCATTCACGAACAATACCCCTTATTATTGTCTGACTGCTACTAGTCCCTGTCTGACTGAAAACGCGACCGGTTCTAACAGTGCTATATACTTACATTCATGACAGACTATTAAAAATCATTCCATGCTAGATCCTGACAGAGGCTTAATTGACACCTTACCTTTTTGTACCACCTATAATGGTACTAATTTCTAGCACAGATTAGGTATTTGGGTGACTGCAACCACAGTATCTGCTCCTGTAGAGGCAGGCTGCCACATTGTACAATAGATAGGGGCATCACAAACAAATCACTTAATACATACACCTTTGGCTCAGAGTAGAAAACTTTGATAAACAAACAAATTTACCCTGAGCACTGAGGAACCATCCAACTGAATCCAAGCCTCTAGGGAATTCATTTGCTTTAACCAACAAGATACATTCCAGATGATGCAGCAAGTGCTAAACCTCTCTGCACCAATGAAATCTGGAGTCCAGTGTCATTATAAGCATCAACCACATCAAAAAAAATAAGATAACAGCTGGCCCTGGTAATAAATATGTTACATTCCAGAACAAAAAGCCTTTGTTTCCCAGTTTCATTAGAGGAAAGCTCACTTTTCTCAGATTACAACATGATCAAATTAGTTGTCTGTTTAAGGTACTGATATGGCCCCGCATCACCATAATATCACACCTTCATGGGGTGTTGAGGATAAATACACTGAAGTAGAGCAGTACTATTAACTGAAGCCCCTAAGTGAATTGCCCAAAGTCACACATAGGAAGTCCGACTGAGCAGGGAACTGAAGCCACATCTTGGTGAAGCACTGGAATGGGTTACCTAGGGAGGTGGTAGAATCTCCTTCCTTACAGGTTTTTAAGGTCAGGCTTGACAAAGTCCTGGTTGGGATGATTTAGTTGGGGATTTAGTTGGGGATTGGTCCTGCTTTGAGCAGGGGGTTGGACTAGATAACCTCCAGAGGTCCCTTCCAACCCTAATATGCTATGATTCTATGATCTCCCAAGTACAGACTACTGCTCTAACCACTGGATCATCCTTCCTCTCTGTGTACATGTGAAAGGATATTTTCAAAGATGGCCATTGAGAATCTGGCAGCAAGCCTGTGAGAGCTCCTGTTTGGGGTGGAGCCTCCTCATTTCCTGTGAATTTCAGTCCCCACTCTCAGAGATGCTGAGTATCTGACTTCACTGAGTGGCAGATTCCCTTTGACACTTCTCAGGAGAAAGTCCAACGTGACTGTTCTCCATGCCACTGAGAAGCATGTACAAGCCAGTGGCTTACTAACTACTAGAATTATTGGGGGGGAAATAATTAAAAATAACCTACATTTACTTATTTTTTTCACAATGCACTTTAAGACTAAGTATACAGATTAGTTTGCATTTATGGTGGCTTGTTCCAGCTGCCCTTGAAGGCAATGGGAGTTTTTCCATTGACTTCAGTGTGCATAAGATCAGGTCTTTAGACAGTTTAGGCCTGATTCAAAACCCAATGGAGTTAATAGGGGTCTTTACTGACTTCAGTAGGCTTCAGCTATTTTTTTTTTTTAGAGAGAAAAATTACTTATCCCTCTGATCACATTCAAACCAACATGGATTTAGCTCAATTTTCTAAATTGCTATCCCTCCCAGTGGGCACAAGTTGGCACCTTTGCCAGAAGTTTCAGCACTGAAGCACAGACTTGAGTGAACATGGAGACTTTGTTGTGTTCTTTAAAATTGGTTCCCTCAGGTGGAGAAGCTTTTGCTGGTGCCTGTGATCTAGCTTTCTTATAGCTAAATAGAGGACTTCAGTCCCTAAGACTGTCAATCCAGTCCTGTTAGCGACTGATCCAGTGGAGTCAATTGAAGGACTCCCATTGATTAAAGTAGGCACTGAATCTTGCTCTAGGCGCCAGTCCAGCTAAGCACTTACTTAACTTAAAGCAAGTGGCTAGTGTCAGTGAAGTCAGTGGGACTACCCATGTGCTTAAAGTTAAGCACTTTTTAAGGGCATTGCTGGAGAGGGGCTTAAATTAACACTAAATTAAGTCAAATTATTTAAACTAATTACTATCTGGTGCTAAACAAGACACAAAGATGAAGTACTTGCTACAAAGAGTTTATCTAAATAACTGATTAAATTTTGCTAGTTCTGACCCTTTCTTTCCTACAGTAGTAATTGCTTCCTTTCTTCTGTATTAAGAAGATTGACAGCTTCTTGTCACGTAAACAAGAATCTCAAAGAAACAACTGATGATGCGGAATGCTCGTGAGAAATGTATACCAAATGCCAGTTTTTTTTTAAATAGGGCAAATCTGTCCCTCAAGTTACACCAGGCAACCACACTGACTTCCATTGTGTTGCCCAAGTGTGGTAGAGAGCTGAGTTTGTGCCATTTTCTTATAGCACCATGTGCCAAAGATAATGAATTAGTCACTATTACTCACGTACATAGGATATTTGTATTTGTACATAGGTTTGAATATTTATTCAAAATAACGGTTCTGTGCTAAAGGTTTCCCTGTGCTCAGGATTCCCTATCTTATTCCAAAGTCTGAATATTCTTAAGCCCTTTCTACACTTTTTTTTAGCATAGCTTCAATAAACGTGCCCCCCTAGTTTTGGATTAAAATGATTTAATTGGAGAAGCATGTTATTGAGGACTATACTAATCTAGAGTGTTTGCTCTCTTCAGGGATCTCTGCAGCTGACTGCACTGACGTCATCGCTAGTGATATTGACACGTTCTTTTATGTGGTGTGAATGAAGAACTAAATTGATCCCAGTGGGAACAATGCTCACAATGAATAGATGTCTGCCACTCTACCAGCTATAGACAGCATTCGATGTCTATGAACATAGTACTTGGTTTAATACCCAAGTCAGTCACAACAATGATTTAAGTTGTTTCATGTTACTCCCAGAAAACTGTGATTTTGGCTACGGTAATTACAGGCAATTTAATGATAGATAATAATTAAATGACAGAGACTATGAATAAGATCATTTCATCCATAGAGCTCAAAACACTTTGCAAAGAAGGGCAAGTATTAGTCTCATTTTATAGATGCGGAAAACAGAAGGTCTTCGAGGTCCCAGAGCTGGGGCAGAGCTGAGAATAAGAAACAGGGACTAGATCCTCAACTGCGGGAGCGAAATAATCATGGGTCTGTTGAAATTGATCATGCTAAACTGATTTACACCAGCTGACGATCGGGCCTCCTGCCTCCTGAGCTCTAGTTATTACAGAAATACTGTTTCTTATGCACTGAAAGTATGTTCAGAATTTCCACACAGTGGTGGGGGTGTTGTTTTAAGCTAAGAAATATACATTGAGATCTCAATGTTTAAAATCTACGTATGGTACTCACACAGCTTCCATTGCTGTTGCCGCTGAGCACTTTACAGACTTTAATGCATTTACACTCACAACACCGCAGGAGGTACGGAAGAGCTATTATTTCCTTTCAGAGAGGGGGGCACAGAAAGGTTAAAGATGGGAGCCACAAAAAAGTACTTGGATGTCTAAATCCCAGACCTAGATACCAAGATCTTAGGTGTAGGTCCTTAAGTCCTACCAGTGGCTCCTGGGACAATTCCCTAAGCACCTACATTTCTGCCTCTGAGCATGTGCGCTGGTGCCTCACTCTAGGTTTCTTGCCTAAATCCTGATTCATGAACCAGGGAAGTTGGGAGCTTGTCCACCTAAGCTGTGTGCAGGACCCGATCTGGAGGGCATGCTAAGAGCCCAGCTAGACCAGATCCCATTCAAATTCTGTCTGGAGATGGTGGTGGTCACCTTTTAGCACAGTGGTTATAATACTTACCTGGGAGGTGGGGTACCCAGGTTCAATTGTACACTCTCTGCCCCAGAGGGAGAAGAGAAAGTGGATGGGAGGGAGAGGAAAAATCTGAGCACCACTCAGGAACAGTGATCTAATCACTGAACTAAGGGATATTCGGATGTGAGGCTCCCTCAGTCTCGCTGGTTGGAACTGCTCCACTGTGGATAAATAACAAGAGAGTAATTGGAACAATGAGATTAGGGCTAGAGTCTCCCATTTCTGTCACAGAGCATGATCCCTCATCCTGGATTTCTCTTTGCAAGGAGTGCTCATGCACTCTTGTATAAGTTCACCACAGTGTACTTTATTTACAGCACCTTGTGCAGTATCCCATCCTCATAAAGCTTTTCCCCCAAGCCTCAGCATACCCCTTGGCACCAAGGGGGAAGCTTTTACCTAGCTGAGCTCCTGAGTTTCTTTACCCTTCCTTCTAACCTTCCTCTCACGCTGCCTGTCTCCCATTTAATAGTCCCCAGCTGATAAACTGAATCCCCTCCTTAACTGATTAATCATCCAGTCCTAATCATTTATCTTTCCCAATTTGTCCCATGCAGGGACATTTACAAAGTGTACAGAGTGGTGAGTCAGCCTCAGGGTAATTCTGTCACAACCTCCCAGGTGGGTGCTCTAACCACTGGATTAGAAAGTCAGCTTCTCTCTCTCTCTCTCTTCCCCTCCCCCATGACTAGTTAAGCATTTATCCACAGAGGAATAGTCATTAGGCTGCCTCCTCCATCCTCTGGCTGTTTTGTGTGGAGCAAGGCAGGAGCTAACTCATTCTCACATGAAACTTCTTAGGTGCTTAAGCCACCTGACTATAGGAGATAGGTTCCCATTTGTAGATCACTAAGCAGGGACAGATGTCTATGTTTGGGCTGCAGGGAGGTGCCTATCTCTAAGAGAGGGGCAGGACTTAGCACAGCCCTCTCCTCTGCACCTCCCCTTAGCTAGCGTAGGCGCTTTCCTGCCTCGCACACTGGCTTTTCTGGATTGTATTTGTATGTGCCCATTTCTCCCCATTCATTGTATAGAGAGCCTGGATACCTAACTCAGTTTTGTGGACATTAGTGTTGTTCCTCTAGTTTTCTAGGTCCCGAAAAGATAGGCACTGTGATGCTCAGCATAGCAATGTCTACGTTCCTTCATAGTTCCTACTCCAAGTGACTAGATCAAAGTCACATAGGAAGGGAACTGAATGCAGGTCCCCCAAGTGGCCTCACACTGAACCATCTTTTCTCACTTAAAATGGTATAACTGATATTTAGTAACTGTCTGTCAGGATCCTGACAAGGGCAGTCAGGACCATAGCAGGGTCAGACGTGAGGCTCAGAGTAACAGAGGAGTTTGTAGCCAAATCCCAGGCTGGGGTCGGTACCAGGGATCAGAGTCACAGACGGGTTTCAGGGTCTGGGTCAGGAGGTGAGGTCCAAATAAAGCTGAGGTAAAAGCCAGAGTTCAAGAGCAGGAATGGGCATGTCAGCAACAGGAGATCTACATGGCTGCCTGGATACTTCCTGGAATGCCCCTCCGGTTTATACAGGGTGAGGAGCCAATCAGGAACCATGAGGCTGCTGCCTGTCAGACCTCTTGATGCGGGACTTCCCATGGTATGTGCGCGTAGCAGGCTGTAGTTAGTGGAGCATGAGCTGGTTACAGCTGCTGCTGGGTGGCAGTATGAGGTGTTTGCTGCTTGGCAGCTCTGCAGGCCTAGATTTATAAATAAAAATAAATAAATAAATGGAGATATACCAATCTCCTAGAACTGGAAAGACCTTGAAGGTCATCGAGTCCAGTCCCCTGCCTACACTAGCAGGATCCGCCTGCCTACACTAGCAGGATTGAGTACTGTCCCCTGACAGATTTTTTGCCCCAGATCCCTAAATGGCCCCCTCAAGGATTGAACTCACAACCCTGGGTTTAGCAGGCCAATGCTCAAACCACTGAGCTATCCCCCCACCCATGAGGCCCACATGGCTGTACTCTGTGTATTGTACCTGTGCTGCAAATTTTTTCCTAATATAATGATGTCAGTAGTAGCAATGAAATCAGGCATCTGTCTGATAAGTCATCTACAACTTTGCCCCCCTCAGTTCTCATGTTACTTTCTATTTGTCACCAACTTCATTTGCTCTACAGTCTTTAAGGAGTTTGCAGATGCTGTGAATGCTTCCTCCTAGCAGAGCTCCACCTGTGCCAGTTTTTGTGCATCATGCTTGAGATAGCTCTGTAACACCTTTTTCCTTTTTCCGCTACGATAATAATAATTCTGGAAGAGTCACCTCTAATCACTTTCTCATGGTGCTTGAGTATTCAAAATGTGGTGTTTGCCTCATTGGTCATGAGTCTTGGTCCACAGGAACAACATACCACCACTCATAGCTTCTGACTTTATACGGATTTTATCTCAGATTTGAAATATGAGAAAACTTCTAAAAATACCAAATTGAGGTAGGCACCAATGTTATAAAAACTTATATGGAAGAAAAAATAGTGCCAATTGGATTAATGTAAGTGAATATGGAGTATACAATAAGAAACGTTTATTAGACTTGTATGTCGTTATAAGGGGGACTGGCCCTGTGGGGCTATGAATGGTTACATAAGGGTTCTCTGGATTGGAAAACTATTAAGATGCTGCAGTTACTTTCAGCAGACTCAGCTAAAACAGTTGAACAGCAGTTGGGAGGGATACTAAGTCGGACATGAAGGGTATTCAAGGAGAGCATAGTAAGTCCAAAACACATGAATGTTAAAATAGCCGGAGTCAAGAAAGCACAGCACAAACTTCACAAAGTTCAACCTGTTCCTTGCAGTGTTTGCTCAAAGGCAGATGAAGAATTGGAATGTCTGGAAGGAGAGGGCATAGTTTCAAAAGCAGCATGGAGTGAATGGGGGAACACCATATACACCATTCCAACTGTAAAAAAAGAAAAGAAAAGAAAGTGATGCCGTATGAGTGTGTGGAGATTTCAAGGTCACCATAAGCCCTGTAATGAATGTTGAAAAATATCCCCTGACTGAAGATATTTTTGCTACACTGCCAGGGAGACAATGATTCAGCATAATTACTTTGTCACAGGCCTACCTAGATAGACGCTGAGGAACAGTCAAAGGCATTCCTCACAATCAATACACAAAAGGATCTGTACCAGTACAACAGGCTAGTGTTTGCTTTTTCTTGAACTCCTGCTACATGCTAATGGGCAATGGACCAAGTTTTGCAAGGTATTCTGAGAACACAATGTTATTTGGATGGTGTTATTGTGGCCAGTGAAAGTGATGAAGAATATCTGGAAACCCTGAAAAGGATATTAAAATGTCTAGATGAATATGGGTTATGAGCCAGTTGCATAAAATGTGAATTTTTCAAGGACTCAATAGGTTATTGTGGGCATGTTATTGATGCAAAAGGCCTGCATAAATCTCAGTAGAAGATTAAAGAAGTCCTGGAACCTCCACTGCCAAACTGTGTGTCACAATTTAGATCATTTCTAGGATTTATTAACTACTGTAGCTGATTTATACCAAAACTACCAACTGTATTGTTTCTGCTGAACTGTTTTCTGCAGACTGATCATGTGAATGTCAAAAAGATTTCCTGGAACCTGTGACCAAACAATTGGTCACCTCAGACAGAGTGCTTATGAACTTTAACCCATTCTTGCCTATTAAGTTAGCATGCATCCTCACACAGAATTGGGACAGTTGTATCATACGTTATGCCAGATGGCAGTGAGATAGCATTTGCCTCCAGATCTTTCACAGCATCAGAATGTAGCTTTGCACAAATAGACAAGGAAGCTTTAAGTCTGGAATGGGATGTGGATAAATTAAACCATTATCTGTATGGGAAGAAATTCCCCTTTGTCATGGACTACCAACCCCTAGTAGTAATCCTTTCTCCAAGGAGGGGAGTTTCTGTGCACATATGCAACTGAGCTCACTTCTTATCTGTTTATATCCATATCATCACATTCAAAAGTACAGAAATGCATGCACATTCAGTTTTCTCTCCTGCCCCTGGTAGTTGAAGGGCAACCTGTAAAAGAGAGAATCTATTGAACTTGCCAGTTTGTTTCAGATTGAGTGAGCCCCAGTGACTTGTAGTTTAAATCAAGCAAAAAATCCACAGAGGGATCCCACACTAGTTTATGTTTATGAAGCTACTTGGAAGGGCTGAAATACACTGACAGCCCTAATCTGGCACCCTTTTATGCACTCAAAAGTGATTTTACCCTACATCAAGGATGTGTTGTGTAGAATTCCTATTGTTATACCTAATAAACTGCACTCAATCTTAGAGGAGCTCCCTGTAGGTCACCTAGGGGTAGTAAAAAATGAAGGCACTTGCCAGAAGTTTTGTACAGTGATCAGGCACTGACCAACAAATGGAGCACCATGTTCCTTGCTAAGGAATATTCAGGATGCCAATAGGCACAGTGCATGCCTAAACCAGTGCATTCTTAGGTATGGCCAGGAGCTCCCTAGCACTGTCTGCATGTTGATTTTTGCAGAATCATTTTTGGGAATGATGTATCTAGTGGTGTTCGATGCCCATTCCAAATGGCCAGAAGGTTTTTTTGCATGAAAATCGCTACAGCTGCATAGATAGAAGACAAACGTCAAAGTTTATTTGAAAGAACTGGACTTTCAGGACAAGTTGCGAGTGTAGAGGTCCTCAGTTTTGTTCAGGAGTATTTTGGTGGTTCAAGAAGAAAAATAGTATTAGACATATCACCTCACCATTGATACCACACAGCAGAAATGG
This sequence comes from Sternotherus odoratus, assembly GCA_032164245.1. NCBI lineage: Eukaryota > Metazoa > Chordata > Testudines > Kinosternidae > Sternotherus > Sternotherus odoratus. The sequence goes on along the minus strand of JAVMKO010000003.1, from coordinate 22,197,958 downwards.
CTTAGTTGAAAGGTTTGAACAAACTTTTAAATAAACCTTGTGATCCACGAAAGATGAGTAGGGGGCATTACATCAGAAGCTGGCATACTTCTTGCTAGGATATAGAAATGCAGTACATTCCACAATGAGCCAAACATCTGCAGTGCAGTTTACGGGTGAAATCTCAAGTCATGCTCGGGCTTATTAAAGCCAGATCTATGTTAACATGTCAGAAATCATGGTGAGAGGGATCAGTGTACCTCATCAGCTACAAGGGGGCCAGTGTCGGTGCGTGGTTATCAGAGACCAAGTACATGGATTCTGGCAATTGTTAGTGCACAAACAGGTCCTTTGTCCTATACAATATAAGTGGCACCACACTTTGAACAAATGCAAAATTTGGGGGTGATGCTGTGACTGACAAAAGAAGCAACATTTAGGAACTGCCAGTTGTTCTGACATTAGCAACCCCACTTGAAGCAACAACCAATAATTTTGTACTGGAAGCAGCAGTGCTTAACAACCAGCATCATCTGAGAGAATGTTTTGAATCAGACAATGTTGAAGACATGCTACGTACTCAGCAGAGTGTTGAAAATGGTGGCAGGTACTATCCTGCCTCCTGACGCAAACGCAAGCCTCCTGAAAGACTTGACTTGTAACTGGACTTTTGGTGGTTTTCACAAATGTCGTTCTGAAAGCGTTGAGCCCATTTCATTTATGGGAAGAGGATAGATGTGATATATTTGAATGTATTGGATGGAAGGTTCAATTTGTTTAAGTGATTTCATAGTTATAGTTCTTTAACAAGTAATGTATGTTGAATCTAATTGTTCTATAATGGCATCTTTCTTCCTTTCTTTCTTACAAGAAAGAGTCAACCATCATTGCTCCAACCTTGTGTAGTCTGGGATTTGTGCTATGTCTGCCATACACAACTTCCTAGAATCATTCCACCTTGGAATAAGATCTAGCATTTAATTTCAGAGGGACTGTTTTCTTTTTGTGGAAGCTGGTAGATGGGAAGAAGAAGAGGGGGTAAGACTTGGCCTTATGATAATAATTCCATAGATCTCAAAACCCCTTCCAAAGGAGGACAGAATCATTATCCCCATTTCACAGATGGGGGAACTCAGGCATGGAGGGAGAAGTGACTTTCCCAAGGTCACCTTGCAGGCCAGTGGCAAAGATGGGAATAGAACCCACATCTCCTCTTGACCAACCTACAGTATCTTCAACCTTACCTAAGGAGTTTATTATATTTATTATGAAATAAACCTTTGAAGGCAAACATTTCATTTATGAGGGTGTTCTTTCAAGACCGCATTCATGTAATTAACACATCAGATTCAAAGAAAGGACCAGCCTCATACAACAAACAAGGCTGACCTGCAGAAGATAGTGAAACCATTCATGTAACAACTGTATAATTAATTAGGATAGTTGGAGCAACTATTTCAGCTCAGATGTTCACACAGCAGCCATTTAAATTTTGACAGGTACATCATCAATTGTAACACTGAACAGACGATTCCAGGAAGGTGAAGCACAATATACTAAATGTATTTGTGTGTGTTTGTTTGGATTAGGAATCTGGAGAGCTAAGCCGGTAGGCTTTGATGCATAAATGAATGATTTTTGCATTGGAAACATCACTCAATACCTAGGTAGATTGCCAGAACACCCTTATCAGCTAATACCAGTAGAACGTACAAAAAAGATGAAGGTCACTCAAACTCAACCAATTTAATTTTTTCTGTAAAGATAAAATGGTAAATTCTATAAGGGCAATGTACTCTACCTAGATATATTAGGATAAATCATGCACAGTCAGGCTTTTGCATAGCTATTGTGTAACTCAATCAGGTTACGTGCTCATTTTCAGCCTGCAGGGAAAGAAAAGTAGAGGAAAGAAAAAAAAATCTGAAATATGGAATTTACATATTGTGGAATGAGTAGAATATTATAATGTGTGTTGGTTAGGACACAAATACTTCCAGAATCGGGATCCTGTCTTTCAGCCATCTTGCAGAACCTAGGATGACCATTCCATAACAAATGAATAACAATAAGATGTAATTACCTGAGATGTAATGCAAAGTGCAGATTCAGATCCAAATACTCTTTGTCTGCCACATTTCTAATTTGCCTGCCACATTTCTAAATAAACTCATATTTTAAGACCAGAATGGACCATTATGATCATCTAGCCTGACTTCTTGCATAACACAGGTCATGGAATTAGCACCAATAATTTGTGAAAAACAGATCTCACATGACGTTCTTTGTACCAATGTCCCAGCAAATGGAAGAAATTAGTAAATTAGTAAATGGCTAGCCCGCAAAACCACACAGGGTATTTTGGCTTCGGCTTTAAAACCGTGGTTTCTAATGGCCACTCCCTGAATGCCTTATGTATCAGGTTGCTTCTCTGAAGACCTCCATCTCTGCGCTTTTGGGCAAATCTTTACCAAAGGGCTAACACCACAATCGGGAACAATGAGCCAAGTTTCTATCAATGCTAGTATCATAAATATTACAATTTCAACAAGCAGATCCAAAATGCTTCATTAAAGCCATCATATCCTATGCTCCAGATTGCTTGGTACATGACCTCAGACTCTAAGATAATTATTGCCTGGGCCTTGTTGAGTCCAATCCTGGGTGTAGCAATATACATAATGCAAAGCCCACAAGAGTTCAGAAATATGCCTGGACTCCCCAAAAGAGTAGCCTAATTCTATCTATAGAACTTATAAAGCTGCCATCTTCCTAGTATCTGAGCGCTTCTTTGATGTATTTTCCTCACAACACCACTGTGAGATTGGGAAGTACTGTTACCCTCATTTTACAGACAGGAAACTGAGACATAGCCTCCAAGGTTTTTAGGCTTCTAACGCCCATCTTGCCTTTCAAGATATGGGCCAGAGAGACTAAGTGAACTGCCCAGTGTCACACAGGAAGTCTATAGTACAGCAGGTAATCAAACCAAGGGCTCCCAAGTCCTACTCCAACTGGCCACGTGACTTAACAATATCTCCTTGGCAGACAGCTTCAACATGGAGTTTATCTAGGGAGAATGACAAAGAGGTCCTGGGGTAAAGATATCCTCCACACCTAACCCTGGTGATAGCCTTGAGGAATGACCTTCCTCTCCATTTATTTACTCAGGAGGGATAACATGAACAATGCAAAATTCCTTCATACAACCGTGACCATAAGTGGTGAGAGAGTAATTAAATCTGTTCTCATTCAATTCACTGGCTTCCATTCTGAGACTGTCAAGAAGGCAACCAGCGAGTGCCAATTCTGTTAATTTTTATGCTGGGGGTAGGACTAGGAAGTCACATGAGAAGATCAACTCATTCAGTAGAGGTCACCAAACAGCCATCAGGGTTAATAGCTTTTTAACTCACTAAGGACCTGGCTTTGATTTTAAATCGTTACATAAAAGTAAAGAGCCTTCCATTACCAGTGCCCTGAGACTTCTGGTTCATCGTGACCCATACTTGCTGGATGACACTAAAAATGTGTGCCAGGGGGAATGCTGGAAGACTGTTAGCTTTCTGATCAACACCATTCTCCTTATTTTAGTCCATGGAACTGGCTTCTAGTGTGTAGTTTTCAATGGTACCCTTTTTACTTTGAAGAGCATAGTTCCCTTCCCTCCTTGCTTTGACAGGATTGGTCCCCTATGTAGCCAATAGACAGATGGATAATGTAATGGATGCTCATTATTAGGCCTCTCTGGTTTGCCTCACACTCAGTGCATTCAGGTGAAGATAGCTAAAGCCTATTAGTTTGCTTCCTGTAAAGCAAGAGTCACCTTAGGTCATTGACGGAAAGTCTGTCATGAAACTTCAAGCTGAGCCAACATGTAACCTTCACAGTGTTCCAGTCCTAGGAAAGTAAAACATGCCAGCAGAGGAGTTCAGCAGATTTGTTAACATGAACATCATTATGAAACAGAAGGCGAGCTGTCTCAGAGCACAATTCAGGAAACTCAAGATAAATATTACTGTTCACTTTGAATATATGCTTTATCCTTGCACAGCACAACATTTGAATATTATCCTTATAAAAGAGCACCTTATTAAAAGAACAGTTTGTGTTGTCATGGGAGAGGAGCTCTGTAACTGGTGGTTATTGCTGTATAAAAATGAATATTACATTTATGTACCTATGACAAAGACCATCCACCTACACTAGCTAGTCTCTTCTCCAGCAGATGCCACCTATTGTTCTGGTCATTCTTCTTTCAGCATGTGTCTCCTTCCTAACTCAGTCCCTTTCATTTCAGCTTCCTCTCCAGCAGTCCTAGGCCCATCATCTTTCTATTTCTTTCTCCATTCCTGCACATACTAGTTTCTCTCTGCTCTAGGGTGACCAGATGTCCCTAGTTTATAGGGACAGTCCCGATGTTTGGGGCATTTTCTTCTATAGGCACCTATTACCCTCCACCCCCATCATGATTTTTCACACTTGCTGTCTGGTCACCCTCCTCTGTTCTGAGTGCCCTCTCCTGCTTATCTCTTTCTTGCTACTTAGGAGTTTCTACATGATTGTAGCTTTTACCAGAAAGTATTAGCAGTGGCTGGCTTTTAATTACATTTTTTCAAAGGAAAATACTTCTATTATGGGTTTATAAAACCTATAATTACCTCTGATAACTGCAGTCAAATGGCAATGTAAGTGTATAAAGGGCTTTCTTATTCATTTTAGTGAGTTGGCACATTACAAATCTGAGTCATATAGTTCTAATAAAGCAGCAAATAGTATTAGAGGGCAAGATGGGGGTTCTTTTTTAAACATTTCCCTTCAGCACTTGAGAGAGGGGAGTTGGGGCAGTCACATGGATAGGAGCCAAATTCATTTGCATTAGAGGTGTAGGGTTATGAATTATAGTGAGTCTGGGAAAGAGGAGTAAACGGGATAATAGGATAACATGGATTATGTGGAATTCAGTGGGTACATAAAACAAGTGTCATTTATACTAGGATATGGAAGAGGTTGCAAAAGGAAAAACAGGAAGTTGACATTAGAGTGGCGGGGATCTGTTTTACTGTATATTCCCAGTTGCTTGTTTTTCTAGTTATGCACATCTCCTCCAAATCTTCTGTGAACAAGTTACATTGTTCTGTCCTCAAATACCATATTGGTGCAAGTTACTTTATCTATTACCACAGTATTTTCCTTACTGTGCTTAAAACAACAGGTATTTAAAAACAATGTGTTTGGAAATGTATTGCTTGAGGAAGACAGCCTGTCGAGAGGTCTAGGGATTTAAGTCCTATATGTATCTGCATACCTAGTAAAGCATGAACAGCAGCACAAGTTTCTTCTCACGGCTCTGCCAACGTGTCACAATGTGTGAGGTGCTGGGAGTTGGATACATGCAGGTGGGTGAGGAACTAGGCCCTTTCAGGGTGGGTAGCCAGACTTGCCGTAGCTCAGCTCGATGTAGCATGCTAAAAATAGAAGCATGAACATTGTAGGATGGGCAGTGCTCACACAAGCAACCCAAGCTCAGACTCAGGTGTTGAGTGGGCTTGGACATGGGCAGCTAACCAGAATAGATGCTGGTGCCCACAATTGGTATTTTAGCATGTCAAGAATCAGAGGGGTAGCCATGTTAGTCTGGATTTGCAGCAGTGATAAAGAGTCCTGTGGCACCTTAAAGACTAACAAAAGTATTGAAGCATGTCTTTAAGGCGCCACAGGACTCTTTATCACTATTTTAGCATGCTAAGCTAATGCGAGTCTGGCTACCCAAACTGGGAATCACACCTTCCAGCTGCAGTGTAGACATAGGCTTAGTCTCCATCATGCTCAGTCAATCCTTGACTTCTTTACTGAGACTAGCAACAAGCATTCCAGTGCTAGTGCCAAAATGCAGGGTTTTGTGGGGATGTGGACCCCTGTCCATTGGGTACTGGACTGAAACCACTAAACTGATCTTCCACACAGGACACCAAACAAACAGTCAGGAGATGACTACCTACCTTTGCTCACAACTAACTGGGCTCTTTTTGAGCAATCAATCATACTACCAACCCAATGAGCCAGCATAGCTGCCCCAAATGTGAAACTAATAGGTTGGTTGTCAATAGGTTAATGAAAAACACTGTGGAAAGTGAAAGAAACTGATCTAATCCCTGTGAAATAGGTCCCTTGTACTGCTCCATACAATATTCATCACAGCTCAATTTTTCCATATATAGGACCAATAATGCTAATCATCATATTCATTACTCTTACTATAAAATACATAGAAGACAGGAGATGTTTAAAATAATTATGGTGTTGTCATAAAAAGGACATTATGAGGGAGGTGTATACAAATAATTCTGAAATAGTAACAGCAATAGCTATGTGAAAAATGCTAAATTTTTATATATTAACTAGCATAAGTGCCCGGCGTTGCTCGGGTCAGTCAGAGGTGGGGAGGGGGCAGACAGTTGACACCCCCTGACCAACCCCAACACCCACCCTTCACCCATCCTGACATCTTCCCACCCCCCCGACCAACCCCAAGACCCCCCGGCTCACTTACCCCCCGACCAAACCCGACAACCCCACCTGACCCCCCAAAACAAACCCAACACCCCCACCTCACCCCCCGACCAAACCCGACACCCCCACCTCACTCCCTGAGCAAACCTGACACCCCCACCTCACCCCCCGACCGAACAGTGTATTTAATAATCTGTGTGCTACACAGTGCACCATGAGCCGGGGGGGGGGGGGTGTCGGGTTTGGTCGGGGGGTCAGGTGGGGGTGTTGGGTTTGGTCGGGGGGTCAGGTGGGGGTGTTGGGTTTGCTTGGGGGGGTCAGGTGGGGTTGTCGGGTTTGGTCGGGGGGTAAGTGAGCCGGGGGGTGTAGGGTTTGGTCTGGGGGGGTGGGAAGGTGTTGGGGTGGGTGAGGGGTGAGTGTTGCGGTTGGTCAGGGGGTGTTGCGGTTGGTGGGGGGTTGAGGTGGGGGTGTCAGGTTTGCTTGGGGGGATGAGGTAGGGGTGTCGGGTTCGGTCGGGGGTAAGTGAGCCGGGGGGGTGTCGGGTTTGGTCTGGGGGGGTGGGAAGGTGTCGTGGTGGGTGAGGAGTGAGGTGTGGGTGTTGGGGTTGGTCAGGGGGTGTTGTGGTTGGTGGGGGGGTGAGGTGGGGGTGTCGGGTTTGCTTGGGGGGGTGAGGTGGGAGTGTCGGGTTCGGTCGGGGGGTAAGTGAGCCGGGGGGTGTCAGGTTTGGTCTGGGGGTGTTGCGATTGGTGTGTGGGGGGGTGAGGTGGGGGTGTCAGGTTCGGTCGGGGGGTAAGTGAGCCAGGGGGTGTCGGGTTTGGTCTGGGGGGTTGGGAAGGTGTTGGGGTGGGTGAGGGGTGAGGGGTGGGTGTTGGGGTTGGTCAGGGGGTGTTGCGGTTGGTGGGGGGGTGAGGTGGGGGTGTCGGGTTTGGTCGGGGGGTAAGTGAGCCGGGGGGGGTGTCGGGTTTGGTCTGGGCACCCACCCCAACACCTTCCCCCCCCCAGACCAAACCCAACACCCACACCACACCCCTCACCCCCCCGACACCTTCCCACCCCCCCAGACCAACCCCGACACCCCCCCGGCTCACTTACCCCCCGACCAAACCCGACACCCCCACCTCACCCCCCCAAGCAAACCCAACACCCCCACCTCACCCCCCCACCAACCGCAACACCCCCTGACCAACCCCAACACCCCCACCTCACCCCCCGACCGAACCCGACACCCCCACCTCACTTACCGTCCCACCAAACCCAACTCAGATCCGTCGCAGGCGGGGAGGGGGCCCAGAGCCGAGGGATTCCGGGGACCTTCGCAGGTGGGGGGGGGCACAGAGCTGATGGAGTCCGGGGTTGAGGTGGGAGGGGCAGAGAACTGAGGGCTCTCCGGGGTTCCGTTGGGAGGGGGGAGGGGCAGAGAACGGAGGGATCTCCGGGGTTCCGTTGGGAGGGGGGAGGGGTAGAGAACTGAGGGATCTCCGGGGTTCCGTTGGGAGGGGGGAGGGGCAGAGAACTGAGGGATCTCTGGGGTTCTGTTGGGAGGGGGGAGGGGCAGAGAACGGAGGGATCTCCGGGGTTCCGTTGGGAGGGGGGAGGGGCAGAGAACTGAGGGATCTCCGGGGTTCCGTTGGAGGAGGGAGGGGTGAGCTGAGCGAGTGAGGTGTCTGTTGGAGGGGGGTATTATGACATCATCACCACCTAACCGCCCAGCCGATGTGATTGGCCCTGAAAGACTTTCACCCCTGGGGGGCGTCAGAGGTGAGATCCGAAATTTTTTTGACGCTTACCAGCATCTAGACCCCAAGACCCCTCACTGTACCAAAATTCAAGTCTCTGGCTCAAACGGTGCGGGAGGACTTCGCAGTCATACGTACATACATACATACATACATACACACATACATACACCACTTGACTTTTATATATATAGATTGAAATACATTATGAAAGCTTATGTTTCCATTTGAAAGGAGATGAATGAGCCTAAAACACTGATACCTCTTTTTAAAAAGAAGAATGACACTTTTATTTTTCTTTGTGTTTTTTCCTTCCAAAACCTGTTAATTATTAAGGCATCAAATCCTGAAGTCCTTCGATCAATTTTTATTCTCTTCTTAGAGAAAACTTCAAGCAAGATTTGGCCTCAGTAGCATAGATGAACTGGACAGTGTTTCACTACTGCCAGATTACAAACAATAATAACCAAAGTATGAGCTGAAATTCTTTTGGATGATTAATAAAACTCTACACTGGTACTGTATCTATGGTGTCAGAGAGTTTTACAAACATTTCTGAATGTAGTTTCAGAACCAACTCTGGTATAGATGAGAATTTTTATCATAACTTTACTTCTAGGAGAACTGATGCATCGCAAGGTTAGGTCTGTTGGCCAAAATCCGAGAGATAGTCTGTGTTAAAACTGAGGAACCAAGGCCTCAAAACATTTAAGTATATACTTCAGTTCCATTTAACTCAATGGTACATAAGCAAATGATGAAGTGTTTTGCTGACTTGAGGCCCAGTTCTCCGAACTCCCAATCTTCTGCCTCACTCACAAAGCTTTCCTTTCTTCGTTCTGACCTTTTGCAGCACATTTCTGAATCCCTCATGTACGTCAAAAGCTGAAGTAAGAAAAAAATCAACAGGGAATGTTGCCAATTTCATTTTTAAATGGTGGGGTAGGAAATGCATTGGGTTGTGTGTGTTCAGACTTCATACTCACAGTCTATAAATTCCCCATCTCCCATTTCAGGGACTCACAGGCCAAAACAGTAGGTGATGTCAGCCCCAAGAGAATTACTAACTACAGTAAACTCTTCACACCTATGTGCAGCAGACAGATATTATTTCCATATGTATAGATTTAAAAATGATTCCTGTAAAAGGGGACTAGTTGCTTCATTCTCAAAACACTGGTCCACTTTACAGTATTTCAGCGAGTTGATTTATATTTAGAGCAATAATAATAATACTGACTACACTGACAGAAGCATGAAATTATTTCCAACATGTCATGCCTCTCCTTCATTATTGTTTATTGTTCTAAAGCAGGAGATAAACATTTCTTGAGTAAGGAACCCGTGCCTTTGGTAGAACGTCTACAATGGAATTTTAGTAGAAAAAGTGCTTTCTTTGTGTTTTCAGACTTCCAGACACACTGTGTTGCTTACTTTGAAGGATCAGCAATTTCAACCTAGTAGGGCAACAGTGAGAGATGATGAGTGAGAGAAAACTTTTATTGTTTGATGATGATTGAAGCTGGAGCTCTTCTGTACTATGTCACAGTGTTACTTTATTTATCTATTTATGTGCTGTAAAGTAATAAGGCTGTATCAGATCACATATGTTAGAGCTAGAAGAGATCTACTATGTCAGAGATTATCTCCTTGCAGAATATCTCCCAGTCTCCTCCCAGTTGAGGTCAACTTTCAGACCCTCTGATTCTCATTTCCTCCCTCTAATCTTTACCTCTGACCTTCATCTTCGGACCACTCTCCCACCCACCATATAGATTGTGCCTTAGGCCTTGTCTTTACTAAGAGCTGCGCCTTCTCAGATCTCTCACTAGCCCTGTTCTTTTTGATCATCAAGTCAGTTCCGTTTGTATTATACGTGCTCATCTGCTCCCCAACCCATTCATCTGCCCCCTTCTGAGGTATCCACCCAATCTTTCTTTCTTTCCACTCTTTCTTTGATCCACCCCCCATCTTTTCTCTTCTCCAGGAATTCCAGGGTTAATTCTCCAGGGCTGATTCTTCCCCAGTACTCCAGCCATCACACTTACCCCCAACCGTGGCACATACTTAGCATGTTTCCTCTGCTCCTGGACACATTGGGAGAAAGTACATTTGTCATCTCTTCCTTCAATATCACCATCTTACTAACAAAACAGATCTACTTTTTTTTCACATAGACTTCCAAGTCTATAACCTCTGACAACCATTTGTCCCCATGTGATTTTTTAAAATTAAAATAACTACAAACAGACATTTTTACCTGCACAATTTCTATAAATAACTGTGCAGTAGTAGAAAGGTGGGTTTTGTTTTGTTTTGTGTTTTGCTTTTAAAGCCAATATATTGTTGAGCAATGCAATGCAAGTGACACGATCCATTATATATCTCCTTACAGATGGTCATTTGTTTGTATTAATATCCAACAGTACTGTCAAATCATGATTGAAATGCAAGGACTTTCAGAGGTAAAATCTAAAATCACACACTTTTATTCCTAAAGCTACCATTCAGAAATTAATAACAAGTTTCTTACTCATTGTTGATTATATTTATTTTAATAATTTATTTCCATGTAAAACTAACACTTAAAAATTCCATTTAGCAGTTGAAAGTATTATACCAAAAGGCACGAACTGATATAAATTTCTATTCCTTCTGTTTCCTGAAAGCAACCTTCAGTCCCAGAGTGACCCTTTGATAGCTATTCTCAATACTGGTGAGTCATTCATTAGAGCCTTTGAGTCATAGATGGTATCAGTTTCATATATAGGCATCAGAATCACAACTCTGTTCGCTATATAAAGAATGAAAGTAGCAGTAGGAGATAAATTACTTCAGCAAAGTGTTTCTATTTTCTTGCTTTTCCTCATCCTAATTTAATATCTTTTGGTACCTGTGGATATTCATTATTGAAATGTATTGTGTCACCTGCAGTCACTTACAAACTTTATTTTGATCAGCTTGATAGGGAGAAAAAAAATCAAATTTACTGAGCTTTGTTATGCTGTAACTGGAACAGATGTCTCTAGGCAAAAGATATTTTCAAATGACATTGAATGTGTCTTTATTCCTCTGAGAGATTATAGTGTGTAGTCAAATGGATAAGTGAAGGGAATTTTTTAATAGATATAAATTTTGTCCTAGAATTTGTTCTGTCTTCCACTGTCATGAAAGAAATTGTACGTAGATCAGTTTTTGTTACCTGAATTTTAATGAATGGCATTCCTATTCAATACCTGTACATCTACAGCTGTTCACAATTTCACCTTTGGTGAAAGAAAAACAAACAGAATTTCTAGTATGGGGAAAAAAACAGGAGTTAAAACACCTACTATTTTACAGACAGATTCTTCCACCATTTAGAGCCCAACTAATTTTAGATCCAGATTCTGCTACCTTTAACCATGTCACCCATTAAGAGCTGTCCTTATTAGGATTACAAATTCTCCCTCCCTGCCCTTTCAGATCACCTCTAGGTATTTGAGTGATGTCTACATGAGTATTTCATTACCAGCTGTCTCTGCACAGGTGTTGTAGGAAGAGTCTCAAAAATGTCTTTTTTTAGATACAATTTTTAGGACACACAAATACAGATTCAGGTTAAAAAAATAACTGTCGTTTGATAAATGAACAAGAAATGGAAAAGATGAAATGTGAATAAAGCATAAAGTTATTGCAGGTCTAAGAAAAACAGCTGTGTTGGAACTGTAATAACTGCTGCTGGATGTTGTCTTGCTGGCTTTTTCCCCCAGCCCAGGGAAGATTAAACCCCAAGCTCTGATCTCCTTCAGGTCCTTCCTTCAGGGCATGTTTTTTTAATTAATATAAAACACTCACAAAGCAATGAAAAACAAAGCTATTTCCCTGACCAGCACAGACTATAGGGACCCAGAGGGACCTGTGTCTGCTCCAAGGCCAATCTCAGGCACCAACCTCTCTCCTGTAGCTCCTTTCTCAGCCCTTCCCAGTTCACACCTGCCCCTGCTTCCCTACTGTGTCTAACAGTCAAATAGGGCTTACCCAGACCCTTAAAAAAACAGACCACCCTCTTATGTGTGTAATGGTTTAAAGCACATTGTAATGGGCTGCTCTTCCCCCTTTAGCAGGGTGGCAGGAGGTGAGTGTGGTTTAAGGTGGACCGGGGGACTAGGATTGAAACAAATAGTCTTCTTTTGGTGGGTGGTGCTGCTTTTTGCCAGCTCTGAGGGAGAGAGTGCTGTTAGGGCTCTGACTGCATTAAAAGTAGTGTTTACACTGGGAAAATTTTCTGATGGAAAATTCAATTTCCACAAAATTGAAATTTTCCATGAAAAAGTTTTGATTTTCCCCCCTCAAAAATTCAATGTTCTCCTAGGAAAATTGACATGAAATTCATTTATTTGACCCAAATCAGAATATTTCCATTTTGAACAGACCAGAAATGTTTTGTTTCAAAATATTCTACTTCATTCTTCTTTTGTGGCACATAAGAATCATAGAAGATTAGGGTTGGAAGGGCCTTCAGGAGGACATCTAGTCCAACCTGCTGCTCAAAGCAGGACCAACACAAACTAAATCATCCCAGCCAGGGCTTTGTCAAGCCAGGTCCTAAAAACCTCTAAGGATGGAGATTCCACCACCTCCCGAGGTAACCCATTCCAGTGCTTTACCACTCTCCTAGTGAAATAGTGTTTAATAATATCCAACCTAGACCTCCCCCATTGCAACTTGAGACCATTGTTCCTTGCTCTGTCATTTGCCAGGACTCAGAAAACTGAGCTCCATCCTCTTTGGAACACCCCTTCAGGTAGGTAGCTGAAGGCTGCTATCATATCCCCCCTCACTCTTCTCTTCTGCAGACTAAATAACCCCAGTTCCCTCAGCCTCTTCTCGTAAGTCATGTGCCCAGCCCCCTAATCATTTTTGTTGCCCATCCACTGGACTCTCTCCAATTTGTCCACATCCTTTCTGTAGTGGGGGGTCCAAAACTGGACACAATACTTTAGATGTGGTCTCATCAGTGCTGAATAGAGGGGAATAATCACTTCCCTTGATCTGCTGGCAATGCTCCTAATGCATTGCCTTATGAGGTTGTAGTTCTGGTCCCTATTCTCTCAAGTGAACCAGGCTCTCTGCAGGACATCTGCCACAAGACATAGGACAACCTGGAATGCCGTTCTGTCATATTTTGGGGGATCTGTAATGGCATTCCAGTGCTATCACTTGCCAGAAGTAGTGCACATACATTCCAAACCTTCTTTTTGGGAGGAAAGTACCTATGTAGCAATGTTCTGATTTCACTCTGACTGAACTACACAATGCATCATGGAAGTCATTCAACTGTTAGGTGCATTGTGGAAGCCAGGCCCATAAGGGATTGAGAGTGCATCAGGCTCCTACAAGGTAACTCCAATAAGGCAATATATTGTCAAAAGGAAATATAGTTTAATGTTGAAATTTCCTAAAGCATTTTGATTTCAGAAATGTTGCAATGTGACTGTGCAAAAGCCATCTTTCAGGACTACAACACAAGGGGATAACTTTCATTTTTTCATAGCCCTTGGGCTGCCCTTTTGCATTAATTGTAGAAAAGAGAGTTAAAACAGTTATGCTGTGATTTTCATTTCAACTGGAAGTCTCAAAACAAAACATTCTGACATTTCCAAATAGATATTTTTTGGAATTTCTTTTTGGCAGAAAATTTGGAAATTTCAACTTTTCATCCGATTTCAGGATGAAAATACATGTTGAAATATCAGAATTGTTCATGGGATGGAAATTCTGAATTTTGCTCAGCTCTAATTAAAATGTGTTAGATTTCCACACAATGCGGTCTGGCCTCATTCCTTTGGATACCCCTGATGTTACAATATCATATGATCAACCTGCTAAGTAGGGGAATTCATTTTTCACCAGCCCCTTCCCACTGTAAGCCTTTTCTTGACCAAGTAGGAGGAAAGACCCTGACCAGGAAGTGACTGGGTACTCCTGGGCAGCAGCAGACATATGGCCAACTAGGAGGTGCAGGGAAGTCAGACCAAGAGAAACCCCCCCAGGAACTGTGTGCCGAACTATGTGTACAGCCAGAAATTACAGCTGGGTGTAGGTATTGTGGGACTTATGGGAGAACAGATGTGATTGGGTATCATAGAAAGGCTTCAGTGTGAGAGACACCACTAAGTCAGCCTGTTCTGGAAACCTGCAAGCCCCTATTTGCTTGAATAGAGACTGGACTGAAAAGGGCATTCAATCTTTTGTATATGCATTTTTAACATACTGGATGTAATTATATGGGAACATTTTGCATAACAAACTATTCAGAGCTGCACAGAATGCCTCAGTTACAAATCTGGTACTGAGTCTCTGATTTCTCACTCTAGAACTAATACCTTATTCCCAGTACATACATAAGATTAGAAATATTTTAAATGGGGAGGTTTAAGTAATAAATCAAAAAGGCTACCAAAAAATAAGAATTTAGTGTGAAAAAGGTGATAGAAGAAATCACTGGTTACCCCCAAGAAAACGCAGGAGGTTATCACATAAATTTATTCCATGTAGGAAAGGGAATCTACTCTTAATGCTTTAAATCTGTGACCATATACTTTTCAGATAATGTTGTTAGGTGGAAGTCTGCATGAAAAGGCCTTTTAGAAATTTGGACTAGCGTATATTATCTATATATATAAAAGTCAAATGGTGTATGCGTGTTTGTACGCGTGCGTGTATGTATGTTCCCTTACTCCTTCCACACCGTTTGAGCTAGAGACTTGAAATTTGGTACAGTTATAGGCTTTAGGGTCCTAATCAGGGTAAGAATTGAAAATTTTCCATATCTCACCTCTGGCGCCCCCTAGGGGTGAAATTCTTTAAAGCCCATTCACATCAGCTAGGCAGCAGGTTAACACCTGCAGTTCTCTGTGACATAGTTATGATGGAATAATACCCCCCTCCAAGGCCCCCCCATTCACTCAGCTCTCTCCCCCCTTCCCCCCACTCCAACAGCCCCCCCACTTGCTCAGCTCTGTCCCCCCTCAGGTAAGAATAGAAAAAATTTAAAATCTCACCCCCCTCCCCCCACTCCAATGCCCCCCCTCGCTCAGCTCTCTCCCTCCTCCCCCCTCCAATGCCCCCCCCCCACTCAGTCAGCTCTCTCCCCCCTCACCCCCTCCAACGGACTCCGCACTCGCTCCTCTCCCCCTCTCCCCCTCCAACAGACCCGAGCAACGCCGGGTATTTGTGCTAGTAATTTTATAAATGAGAAATGCATGTTGCTATTTTATGAGCCTAAATTTTTTAAAAAGTAAACAGAGTTTATTAAACTGATTATACCTTCATGACATGCCTTCTCTTATGTTTGTTTATTTAAAAGCTGATAAAACTTAGGCAACAAATACTATGTAAACAATCTATGTAATTTTCTGTTTTTTATTCTAACCCACATTTAACATCATAATCTGTTCCACATCTTTTTTTTAGAATTCTGGCATCAAGTGCTTTGCCTGGACACACTAGGTACATGTTGAAGTAGGTTCCCTGAGAAGCCACTAAGGCTTGCATGGTCATTGAGTTGTACTCTTATGCTTTAATGTGCTCCTGGGGTTGTTTGTGGAAGGGGTGTGTCCATCAATAGCTTCTACACAATTTGTGTAATCCTGTTGTTTAAAACCTTTGGCACATATGACATCTTAATCACCTGCTGCTGCAATAGATGATGTATAGCCATGCACACTTCCATGACAATGACTTCCACCATGGACTTCTCAAACTGTGCATGACTGTACCAAGAATAGCCGTCTTTCACCAGGGAATCACCTCTCTCCATTCCATGTCATTGGAGCTATTATCTCATTAGTCTGGCCTAACTCAACACAGAGGCACAGGAAAGCCTCCTTTCTCATTTTAAAATTATGCAGCCATTGCTACTCACCTCATGTCTTGACAACAACTTAGGTCCACCAGTCTGTGATTATGGTCAACTGAAATGTGGCACTCCACTTGGTAGATATCATCCTTGAGCACTACGTGGATGTGGCTAACTAAGGGGTGGGAGGTGTGTTACTGTTGGAACAATACCACCATGAACTTGTCTTGCTCTCTATGTATCCTGCCAGAACACACTCCATTGTTTTGCCACAGCCACCTCACATGCCTTGCAACTACTTTTCAAAAGTTCCAGTTGAAGCTCACCAAGCAAGGGCTGAACTGTCATCCTGGTCTGTGTTTTGAGAACAGGACTTTGAAGTGGTGCCAGTTCCCAGAGATATGTGGGAGTTTCCCAGGGAATTATGGCATTTGACCTTTCCCCTCCAGATTCTAGTGGGCCTTCCTACAGCAAGCTTTTTAAAATGCCTTGCAGGCCACCACTTCAACGATATGTACAGCTGAAACATCATGGATAAAATGGATACACTGCATCATTGTACAATCCCATCATTTCAGTTACCAGTCCTTCCATTTTCTCTAAGGTAGCCACAGCTCTGAAGCAGAATCTTTCCCCAAGCTGCCCATTGAATGGTACATCCACATTGTCATCTTCCTGGGCCAGTGGAGAAATGACACAGATTGGCACTCTGGGAAGGCTGAACTCCCAATAAAGTAAATGAAGGCCTCACCTGCCAAAGAACCACAGCACTGACAATGGATTTTATATGTATTTGAAAAAATACAGCCCCATCATGCACTTTCTACTGCATGCAAAGTAAGTATAAGTATGTGATGGCTATCAACCAGGTCATGATACAGTTTGTGTTTTAATATCAGATATATACCTTGAATCACTGTACCTCTTCAGAACCCCGCTGTAGCCTTAGTAGAGTCTGTGATAGTCACAGTTAAAAGAACAGGTCATAAACCAGAATTTCACATGGAACAAAAATAATCTGCTTCAGAACCATCCAAATGTTTTGTTTCAATAGTGTTGATTCATTTCAATGTGCCTGTTATATAAAATTATATATAATACAGACTCTCTCTATATGCATAGTCAAAACAAAATGAATTTAAATGTTTTGACTGCTTCCCATCAAAAATGTAATCAAAATCGGCATGTTCCCAAGAAATGCATTTTTGATGGAAAATAGTTCCAGCTAAGTTTTCCCCCAGCTCTAGTAATAAACATTATGCATTTGAAATTCACTGGGGGGGGGGGGGGGGTGAGGCAGGGAGAAGAAAAACAACAGAGAAAGAAGGCCCAATTCACTTTAAAGCTGAAATAACTCCATTTTACATCTGTATAAAATGAGACTCTGGTCCAGTGTCTCATAATCATAGAACTCTAAAGGACTCTCTAGTTCTAACATGACTTCTCATAACATAGCATATAACTTTGTAACTGGAAGACTACAGGAAAGATGACAGTTACTTTCCTTCCTGCTTAGTTTAACTCAGAGTTCATCAGCAGGTACAGGATGTTCCGAGGCACTCCAAAAACTCATTAGTTCCCTCTAAGGAAAGCCGCCCTTGGAGTTCACAGTTATTATCCTTGAAGCTAAATATGTGAGTTGAAATTCTATGCAGCTTTACTGTGGCATGTTTCTGCATTTACTGTGTCACCTCAACTGAACCCTCTTGGCTCTCCGGGCCTCGCAAGAGTCCATCCGTGAAATTACAGGTTTCTCTAAACAAATGCTTCCAGTTCTCAGGTAATTTCTGGATTAATAAACAGACGTTTTCACAGCTCTGGTATTTTTTGCTGAAAGAATAATTGATTTTGGTATTTTACCTTGAAATGAACAAAGGGATAACACATGGACTCAGAGACCAGAGCATGAATAGATTAGTATTTCTGTAGGTGCTGCTTTCAATGCTTATTTGTGCACAAAACTTATATGAGCAGTGAGCTGATCATTATATTCTGTGCTCTCTTACATATCCTGGTACTACTATTAGCATTGGACAATGGGCAAAACACTCTTTGCCACCGTTCCCTCTAAGCTGTGTGCACGTACACAGATTCTAAACCTCGCGCGCATAGGGAAACACTGCACGCACATTTGTCTCGTGTCCCGACCACACATTGGTCGGGACACTCTTTGACGGCTCACAGGCTGAGCCCTGTGTCCCGCTGGGGGGAGGAGGGGCGGCAGCACGTGTCTTGCTCGTGGAGGTGGTGGCATGTGAGGGCTCCATGCCCATGTCCCGTTGGGGTGGGGGCGGAACGTGAGGGCTCTGTGTCCTTGTCCCACGGGGGTGGGGAGGTGCACGAAGGCTCCGTGCCCGTGTCCCATTGGGGAGGCAGGGTGGCAGCGTGTGAGGGCTCCGTGTCCCTGTCCCACGTGGGGGGGAGGGGAGTCAGCAGTGCACAAGGGCTCCGTGCCTGTGTCCCACTGGGGGGGGGGCACGAGGAGGGGGTGCAAAGTGGAAGTTTCACCTAGGGTGCAAAATATCCTTGCATCCCCCCCACCCGACCCGATCCAACCCTAAGACCCTGATCGCTCTTAGAGTCCCTGCGTGCTACCAACACCTGCAAGCCCCGCTCCATTGCTCCGGCAGCTCCCATTGGTGCTTTTCCCGGCCAATGGGAGCTACAGAGCTTGCGTTTGAGGCAGCCATAGCACATGGAGAGTGGAGACACCCCCCCCCCCCCGCCTTGCAGGGCTGGTGAGGGCGGCCAGCGAAGGGGGCACGATGTGGTGGAGTGAGTGTCTGGGTGTGTGTGTGGGGGATGCTGGGCTGTGAGGGTGTGGAGGGCGCTGGGCAGTGGGGGAGGTTTGTGTGTTTGGGAGTGCTAGGCAGTGGGGGCCTGTTGGGGGGTGATGGGCAGCTGTGATGGGGCTATGGGAGCACTGGGCAGGGTTGGTGGTGTGCACAGAATTGTGCATTTGTGTCAAATGTAGGGGGTTTGTGGGGGGGGGGCTCTGGGCATAGTGGGTTCAGGGGGATGCAGAGCAGGGGAGCTGTGTGTCTCTTCCCCTCCTCCCCCCACTCACCCATGCCCTGATATTTCACTCTTGCAATCTAGTCACCCTATTTACAGATGACTTTTGACATCTATCACCCGCCATCTATCAACACAGCCAGATTCTACTAGCTGGCAAGGGGGGGGAAGGGAAGGAGGGCAATGAATCGTACCCCTCTCCACCAGCATTTTGAATGTGGAACATTTATAATGTCGGGATGGTCGGGGACCCACACATCTCCTTGTAGTCTGTTCATTTGGCTGTGTACAAACTCAAGTACATGCGAATAAGTCAAAATGCCTGGCCGTAGTTGCTAAGGAACTGCAAAAATTTCCCAGAAATGAAAAAAAGTAAGTGTTGTTGTCATGATTGAATCTTTCAAAGGTATTGGACTTCATACATTTACTCATGATGTTTTACCATTTTCCCACTTTTTTCGCTGCAGATACATGGCTGTGATTGGAGCTATGCACAAAGTTCCGGTATCCTGATCTGAATGATCTCCCATTTGCCCTTTTGTCAAGTCATGCTGTTAAGCACATTGAAATAGTAGCCATATAATAAAAGTATTAATTTTAAATAAACCAATCTGGTAAAAAATCAATCCCAAAATGTCACTGTCTAGAGGTGTAAAGCGTAAAAGAACAGCAACTTCATTTAAATCTGGATGGCTGGATGAGACTATAGAGACGGTTACACCGAAGTCATATAGTGTAATGCCTGTTAAACTTCATGAAATATTCACATATGTTGATGACAATGGAGTGGTTTGTGTATATTGTCAAGATGCAGAGCTCTGGGAGAATTATCAACAGGAAGAATGTGGAACGGTGTATGGAAGCTGGATTTCTTAAAGTGTCATCTGTCAAATAAGTCTCATATAGATGGCGTAACAAGACTTAGAAACAAAAACCTTTCCTTATGGAGAGGATTGCTTTGCATGATTCTTGTAAGTCCAGCTGAAAGGCAGAGGAAGCAAATTAATCTTGAATGCAAGTACTCAAACCCAGAAGAAATCAAAGTACTTATTGACAGTGTGTTGTTGGCTATCAACTTCATTGTCCAAAATGATCTTGTGCATGAAATAGAATTGGCAATGTTTCACACTCTAACTGTTGATGAAAGCACTGATAAATCCATTAACAGATACTTGATACTCTACTTTAAATATAGATCCATAAATTCTGCAGACTATAATACTTCATTTGGTGGATTATTATGATTGCAAGAATGTAATGCTGTTTCAATAATGTCTGAAATCAATGAGTTTTATAAAAAACACCAACTTGATCTAATGAAAATGGTGATGTTCACATCTGATGGTGCCTCCGTGGTGTTGGGCAAACTCAATGGTGTGGCGGCTCAGCTGAAAGTGATATTCCACACTTAGTCCAGCAACATTGCATTGCACTCCGGGAAGACTTGGGGATTTCCGATGCATGGAAAGATTTTTTGATTGTGAAGCAATAGTTAAGTGTGAGTTAAATTTTGGAATTCATCAGGTCAAATCCCTATGTTCAAAATACAAAGATTTTCTTGCTGAAGAGATTGTTATAGTCAGTCAGTACAATGACTTCAAGTTTGCAGTAGCTGAAAGAATCAGAAGCCAATTGGTTTCAAGTTTCCCGGATATGGTGACAATTGCTCACCAAAACGAACAGTTTCAGGCACTTACAAAGTTGACGGATATTGGAGGAACATTCCCAGCATCAAGTGCAGACTGTGAGCGTGGCTTTAGCTTAATGAACACTCTAAAAAACAAACTATGGAATTTTTTTTTATAAGTAGATCATTTGGACATGCTGATGTGCATTAAGAGTTACCAGCTGGATGGAGGACTGATAGATCTGGACAGAGTTTATATTGAATGGGCAAATGAAAAAGATCTCAGGGAAAAACAGTAAGGGCAGTGAGCAGTCTTTGACATTTCAACCAATAAGGAAATTAAAATGCATTTGTAATTGCATATCTTATTCTTGGCTGATAATCATTTATTGATATTTTTTAGGAAAATTAAAAGTTTAAAACACAAACTTTTGTTTTTCTTTTTTTACATATGATGTCTCTATCTGGAAACCTGCATAAATTGACACAAATTGCAAATTAAAACTTTTTAAATGTATAAGCATTTTACTCGCTTGGGCACGTTTGCCTCCTGGTGCACAAATTTGAACTCTGCTTCAAAAATTTGCACAGAAGATTTTTTTTGTGCACACGGCCTGTCAAAAATTAGAGGGAAGATTGATTGCTCTTTGCTTACAGGTACAATGGACTGATATGGTTAAACAATAATGTTCTCAAAACAATTCTGTTTGCATTGTAATCCCTTGATTTTGATAATATGCTAAGCCAATTTTTACATTTGTGGTAGCAATCCCATGGAATCTGTATGCACTTGGTATAATTACATGAATATACCAGATTGCATAAATTCATGCTGGGGGCCAGATTAGAGAGGCCCGTGCTTCATTACGAAAAGGCAGAGGGACTGCAAGAGACTTCAACCTTACACAACTGCACAAGCATTTCCCACAATAGCTGTGTCTGGGCTCTTTGCTATCTGGAGTTCAGGAGTCAGACAATGAGGCATGGCCTTGGACCAACCCCTTCTGCACTGACCCATAGAGTCTGGCCAGTACATGATGGAGAACAATCTGCCTGACTGAGGCACAATCCCCTTGATGCTCCTGTTGCTCCATGCAAGGCTGTGGCATAAATGCCATAATCTAGTCCTATATGTGCACACAGGCTCCCATCAGTATTAGTAGAAGTTCCATGCACACATTGAAGGGAAAATAGAGAAGATGTACAGGCAAAATGCTCACAAAAATAAAGCAGCCTCGTCATGCAGTCAGAAAATTCAGAGCTTGGATTTAGATTTAAGATGCCCCCAAGATGTCTAATCTAAACGCTCTGTCTACATGCTTTTCAACATAATGCCTGGGAGTAGGGAAATGATTAAATCTGGGGTTTTAGAAAAGGAAACAATTTTTAGAATAAAATCCAAATATTAGAGGATGAACTGAACCTGATTTCAAAGTTTCTGAATCTCATTATAAATTGAATCAAGGTCAGCCACATTCAAGGTCAACCACATGTATATGATCGGCAGCCTCGATTTGCAATTTAATTCATAGCCTGAACTGGAGCTGTCATTTAATATTAGAAACTAGGCTAATTATGTTGTTTTGCATGAAATGGGAAAAAATGATACATTTTCATTTCAGAGATGGGAACGCAATCGACAGACAGTTCAGTGAAGGTAATGTCAGGGGAAAGACTGGGTGATTATCACAGGCTAAATGGTAACTTCTAAGCTGTGGAGTCCATGCTAAGGTGATCTGCAGAAAAGAGTGGGGACCTCTATCAGAGAATGCAGCTGCTTTCAGAATGTAAAGATGAGACTTCATAATAATTTCACTACAGTCAATATTCATGCAAAATCCCACAAATTGACAGACATCCCATAGCTGGTAAAATGAGAGAGGCACATTTAAATGCAATGGCCCTTACTGGAATACCCCATAGATCATCCTGCAGAAAGGGAATTTAGAGGCCATGAAAATTAATAAGAGAGACCTTGTGTAGTTTCTTTCAAAGTTTCCCTGCAATGGGGGGAGGGGGAGGGGGGGGGGATTGGGGTTATAGAGGCGATAGAATGCATGCATAGCTTTCCCAGCTAGTGAATCCTTGGGATCCAAAGGGAAAATAACCATTCATCTCACAGGAACTAAGCTCCTCCACCTTGCTTCTCTCTCCACTAACCTTCCACTTATCTCCTATCTGCATTGCATCAGCATTTGTCCTTACTGTGGCAGGCAATCCTTTAAAAATAAAAAATTGCTTTTTCATGTATTTCATAAAGCATGAAGGATGATTGCCCAAATCTTGAGCTGTGACAGAGCTCAGTGAGTTCAAAGGAGGCAGTAAAGGAGGCCTTTGAATCCTACAGATCCTTGAACCTTCCAGAGGCTAGTCTAGCTGTTCAAGTTCCACTTGAAGCCCCAAGAGACTATTGAAGTAGCTGGAGATAATCAAAGTGTAGATCCCTCTAGCCAGCTCCCCCCTTCCTTAGCCACATCCTTTGTACAGTATCTGAGGAACAAGTATTATAGGAGCCACTCAGGAGGTTCTGTGCCACTCCGGGATTCCCTTAGGACGGTAAAGGGAATAATCAGACGGCTAATGAAGCAGCTTCAGAGATACTTTGTGCCTGAGTGGTGCAAGTCATCAGGAAGAGATATAGATCTGGCACCATACAAAGGTATAACGAGATCCAATGTCTGGAATGGAAGTTCAGACTGGAAATAACATGCACATTTTCAAAAATGAGGATACAGGAACAACTTAGGGTTGTGATGGATTCTTTATTATTGGAAAAATTTTAATCAAGATTTGATGCTTTTCTGAAAGATATGATCTAATTAAAGCAGGAATTAATTCAGAGAAGTTCGGTGGCCTGTGTTATACCGAAGATCAGACTAAATGACCACAATGACCCTTCTGGCTTTATAATCTCTAAGTGTAGCTAGTCTAATTTCAATTTGGGATTCAAATGTTCTTTGGAATTACTTCCTTCTTTTGGTAGTCTTGTAAATACAACACTCTTGCAGGAAGCAATTGCAGTTTCATTAAAGTTTTGATCTTGAAATGTAGCAGAATCAATTGGAGTCACACACTTAATTCCTCTATTTCCATTGTATATTTTTTTAAATTTGAAAAAAAAAATCTGGTTTACCCCATCGGGCCTCTCTTCCATGGCAATGGGGGTCCCTATTGCTCTATGGTACACATCGGGATGCTGTTGAGTCCTATTGCACGTGCTTTCTTCTACCTGGCCCACTAATTCACCTTTACATAGGCACAGACATCTTGTCAGGAGCTGGCAGCACAATATGTCTATTCTATTTTCTTCCTTTTATAATCTATTCACAACAGTGGTTCTAGAAGGGAGTGGCATCCTAATGATGTCCCAAAGAAACACGCCTGTCACCCTCACTTGGATTTCAGATTTTGGATCACAGGGTACCCTCTAACCACAGCTGTGGAAGTTGGCTGAATTTTTACAGTGATTCTCAATTACTGAAGCTATAGCATGGCTATGCTAATCCTCCTATTTATATTAGCATAAAGTAATTGAATAGTAAAGCTGCTCAATTTGAATGACAAAATCACGCCAGTAAAATAACAGTAAGTACAAATCTTTTTTCTTGTGGCATCAAGTAAAGCTAGTTTTTGTGCATAAGATTCTTTTTTTTTTTTCAAAATGGAATTAACCATGGAACATTTCACAAGGAATTCACATTTTTTTCACAGCAGATTTAAGGGGCATTTGCTAAGATAGGAGTTGCCATGGATAATGTTAATTCATATGAACAAAGTAAACAAATAAAAAATACTTTAATCACCTATGAATATGCAGAAGCAAAATATTGCCTCTGTGGTTGGATATCACAGGTTTTAAATTTAGAAAAAGCTTAAAATATTGATCATGAGGGAAGATTGGTCTCCTGGGAATAGTCAATCAAAAATAGCATTCCTTAACCTAATTAGAGTACGTGGCAAGATGATTTAGGTAACAAAAATATTACATAAAATCCCATAGATTTGTTTTGTAATATTAGTCAAGAAATAATCTTTAGTAACTAGTGTAATAATTTGAAACAATGAAGCCCAGAAAACTGAATGACTGTTTTCAAATATTTATAGAGCTACCTGGCTTACTTTGTCAGAGGAAGAATTGAGCCTTCTTGACCAGTGCTCCACAGAGCAAAAACAAAACACACAAACCATGGGTTAATCTTGGACACCAAAAGCTTACCAATGAAATGTATACAATACACAGTGATCGAGAGGGGGAATGGGCATCAAAGGAAGGAATGAGGTAAGATAGACAAGAGTTATACTAACAAAGACACACATTAAATGTATAGCTGGAGGCTACATTATATTTATTAAAGAAAGCTTTAAGGTCCTGATTCTCATTAGACTTAGGCCTCTTTGAATTGCTAGAGTTGTGTAAAGGGGCCTTAGTGCAAATAAAAATCAACCCCCAATTAGCTAACTCACACTTCTAGGTCAGGGCAGGTTCAGCCCAAGATTTCATCAAGGCTCTTTGTTATTTTTTTAAGTTCCAATTCATTCCCCATCCTTAGTCCAGTGATTACAGATCTGATATAATATACAAACACCATTCACATTAATGTTGATATTAGTATAGCTGTGATTGCTGTATGGCTCTTGGACTACGGGAAAAGGATACATGCATGCACCATGAACTGTTGCCATCAGTATTTGCCTGAACTTCCATTTTGCATTCATCCTTCATTACTGATGTTTCAACATCAATGAAAAGTTTAAATGGTCATGTAAAATTTCCCATCTTGCATTTCCCCTAGAGTTAGTCAGAAAATGTAGGCAAAAAAGAGAAATTTAAACAACATAGAAGTGAAATTTTTTGTAACATCTTTTCCCCTCTACCCATTTTCTGACCTGCTCTGGTTTTCACAATGAGCCCAGAAATATTAGTATATGTGACCAAGGTTCAATCCTCACCTAGTGTCAATCAGCATAACTAGTGATTTCAAACATTGATATGCAAGTTTACACCATCTAAGGATCTTGTCACAAGAATGCAAAAATTAGAACTCGGTGACATTTTCAATCAAATGGCTTATTTGCCAAAAATGTAGTTTTCAGGCAACTGAAACTATTCATGAATTTGAGTCAAATTCAGCAAATAATTTCAGGCAAATAAAAAAATGAAACAAAAAAACCCCCAAGTTTTGTTTAGAAATGTTGCTAGATTCATTAAAAGAATAAAGGGTCAAATACACCTGAAAACATAACAAAATGGAATATTTTTTCTTCCCAGTTGTTCATTTTGGCAAGACGACCCCACAAAATTCAGTTTCAGTTCAACCTGAAATGAATATTTTTTGGGAGAGTTTTTGATTTGGTCACCAAACTGAAAAATCAATTATTCTGGTTACAGCTAGTCAGAATACTGTTCTATCTAGTATTGTAATTCTAGTTCAATACAGACTGCCACAATATATCAGTTTCTATAACAAAGGAGAGTATATGTCTTTGCCTCACGCCAGTACGGAGGGAGAATCATCCTACTGTATGTGGTGCACAGTGAAGATAGTTGTCATTCTTTAATTAAAATGAATTCAGGAAAATTGACCTCACAAGTGGTAGACATAATATGATCACACATTTCAAAAAGAAATTTGTTCTACTATTTATGACTTCTGATGTCTCAAACCACCTTTCTTCATCCTCAGTTCCATCTGCAGTGCACTATTTTCTTGACAAGATGGCATATATCCATATATCACTTTTTTTGTCTGAATGTTATTCTGGAGCTATTTTTTCTACAGGACTCCCACCCTAATCAGCGCACAGGATGGACAGTGCTCACTGAACAAGTAACTAGTCAATATTTCTTTTTAGTCTCATCATTCAGTGTGTGCAGTTCCATGAGTTATTCACAGAACTATTGCAAGAATTAAGAAAAATACCAATAAATGGTTGACATCACAAGGGCCTCAGGAGACCTGTTGTCAGGGTGACCTCCCTTTATGGCCCTTCTGGGTACAACTCATCCAGCGGCAGGTCTCCACTGATATGTCTGTCTCAATGAGGTCTATTATAGTGGTGTTCTGGCCCTCCAGCCAAAACACTGTTCAGTCCTACCCCTTTTGGGGTGTTTAAGGTTTAAAGATAATCATTTAAAGATAATCAGGAACAAAAACAAAGTACAACAACCAGGGTCATCCTACAAACCTTAAGTGGGGCTCCATCCTTCTATTCAGGGCTTGTTTCCAAAACAGTCTGTGCATCCCCTGATTCTCTTTCCAGGATTTGATCATTCATTCCAGGAGGGCTGGTGTGACTGGCCAAGCGAGTGCCATCTCAGGTCTGCAACCAGCTTCTCTCCCATCAAGAGAAGCAGAGCTCTGTCCTTCTTCCTGATTATCCCTGGATTGGACTAGGCCCTCTCCTTTTGTCTGCTCTCCCAATGCCTGACATTGGCTGTGGGTATAGCAGGGCAGGACCAATAGGGTTCACAGGTTTTCCCTAACTCTTTTGTTGTCAGTAGGGTCAGCCTCCATAATGCCCTCATTGTAGGCATGGAGCCTCTCTACCCCATCCCAAGACCCATTAGAAAGGACAGACTCAGACTTTAAGGCCAGAAGTGACCATTGTAGTCTGACCTCCCATGCATTGCAGGTCACAAAACCACACCCACCTGCTGCTGTAGCAACCCCCTAATCTCTGACTGAGTTACTGATTTAAAGACTACAAATTACAGAGAATCCATCTTCACACTAGTTTAAACCCACATGTCACCCATGCCCCATGCATTAACAATGAGGGAACCTAATAGTTCAATTCACACGTTCATAGATTAGGGGGCCTGAAAGTTAAAGGGAAAAAAATCTTGTAATAATCATAGCAGCCTAGCAGATTAGAAATTCAGTTAAGGTTGCCAGTCCACCATTCCAATCTTAATTTACTCCTTATTGTTATTATTATTAGTCTATATTACTCCAGTGCCCAGAAGGCCCAATCACTCCATTGTACACTGACCTAAAGACTTTGCAATCTAATTTAAGACAAGATACTTATGGATGTAACATAGTCATAAGGAATAAAGGAGGGTGGAAAGGTAATGTGGTAATATGTCATCTCACAGACAGGAACATGTGGTTACATAGACTAGTTATGTGCACAGTTAGAAGGCTTGAAGTCAAATTAATGATCTCAGTTATCCCTACTGGCCTCTTGTGCCTAACTATTGCAGCACATGTGATATAAAACATCACATGGGTTAAGTACCATGAAACAATAGGTAAATTTCTCTGACCATTTCCTTTCAGCTGAACTAGACAATAGAAGTGTTTTATCACATATTCATATGCACAGTGTGGAATGGAGAAGTGCCTTCTTTGTGGTCTCGCTTTTGCTCTAGTGATTTTAATTGGAAAACAAATTTGGTTGTTAGGTAGCGCTGGCTTCAACAAGACAAAAGTGTTTCTTTTTTTTTTCCCAAGAAGAAATGTTACATTTATCTTTATAAAGTAATAAGCAGCATGATGGGTGGGAAAGTGCGCTCCTGGCAAAAATAATCCCCAAATACATGGTATTTTTTTCCTTTTAGTGTTCCCTGGGCTTGTTCGTATTGATTCGGGAGTACAGAATGCATTCAATGTTCTCTGTGATGTTTATATTTATCCTTCAGATATCATGAGCTGTCTTCCTAGTTGGTGTAAATTGGCATGGCTCCAATCCAAGGTATATAGATTTACACTAGCTGTGGACCTGGTCCTATGTCTTTCAAATAGATATATAATAAGCTTATATTGCTCCAAAGATCAGATTTACCTACAAGGAACCTTTGGATCCAGAGCCCATAGAAGTTAATGGAAATATTCTAAAGGGCTTTGGATTCATGTGGGGTTGGCAGCACAGGACAGGGGTATTCATGAGCAAACAGAGACAAAGAACTATAATCTATTTAAACTGTGTCATAATCTGTAGTAACTCCATTGGTGTACATTGTTAGCACCTCAAAGAAGAAACCCTGCATTAGATTTCACTCTCACTTTCTCCTGCATTATTTATATAGTAATTTACTCCAGATTTATGAAGTAGAATCTAGTCCACGGTTCCTTCTTTAAAGTTGTTACAAAAGAACATTAGACCAAACATACAATTAAAAAATAGACTATGTTTTATGCATTTGCAAGGGGACAGAAAGGAGGCAGAATCATCTCAACCTTAACTATATACCTTTATGTTACCTATTTACATTTTATATGAAATACAGTGGGTTTCATTCAGTGAAATTGCACCATCAGTGAATTAAGTGGTGTTGCATTGGCATTAAATGAGTGTAAGTGTGGAGTTCATTGTCTGCATTTACCTAGGAAAGAAAAAAGTTATCCTTTGTCTGAAATGAAGCATGGCAGAAGCATTTTCCTGCTCATTTTCCTTTTCAAGTAACTCCTAGCTAAACTATCTCAATCAGATCCACTTTTCAGCTGAGAACATATTGATATCTCTCTTGCAGGGGGGGAGCTGATTGTTTTAAAAAAAAATGAGTTAATTTTTAGGGATTGATCCTGTCCTCTGACCTAATGGAGAACTTGATCTTGCAGAATCAACATGTGAGCCTTTGAGCTATATAGTGGGCTTCACAAGATACATTACAATTATGACACAAAAGAGCAGGGAGAACTGAAATTCCTCTATCCGTGTTACAAATGGTAAAACTCACATTGTGGTAGGTTTAAGGTTAGCAGCCGTGTTAGTCTGTATCCATAAATAAGACGAGGAAGACTTGTGGCACCTTAGAGACTAACCAGTTTATTTCAGCATAAGCTTTCGTGGGCTATGTTTGCCAATTAGTATAACAAAAAGACCACACTGTAACTACAGTTCTTTCCTATTATAAATAAGGAGGAAAATATGGTACCTCAGATCGCATTGAATGAATCATTGGCAATTGTTAACTATTTGAGTTAACCGCTGTGACTGAACATGATCCTGATGTGATGTCACTATGAACCTAAGAACTGGATTCTCCTTAATGGATTCTAGCAACTCTTCCAAAATAAGATGGACAATTTTTGGAAAGCACAGTAGATCACAAATGATATCTTACCCAAACTTGCAGATCTCCCTACTAATGGAAACCATTAATAAAACACCATTAGTAGTGTCGTTTTAGAGTGGAAGACATTCTTTCTCTTTGAATTCATACTAGAGTTTCCAAATTCCTTGGTCAAGTTTTTGCAGACTGTAAAAGCTTTTTCTAGCCAGTTTTCAGTTGTGATCGTATACCTCTGGAGATTTCCTCTAACTATTTACTATCTGTTATGCAGTTACAAATGTTTTTGTCATTATTTTACTGTATTTTATAGTATAAGAAAGGAATAGTGTACAATACTTATATTCTTTTAGAGAATAGCTAAACTGGGTTATATATGGCCAATGGGAATATATACTAGAGGCACCATATTTATTCTGCTAGCAAATGCCAAGTGATTGAACATTAGTGAAACAAAAGTTAAAGAATAGCTTTCCCAGATTGTCAGATAGCTTTTACATCTGTAGCAATGCACCGAGGCTCACAGCAATAGCTCTAACAAAGTTAGAGGAAAAGCACTAATGTCCGTATCTATTCAGGGCTGAACTATATGGGAAATCTAGGGTTCTGAATTTCCAGAATAATAATGTGAAGCTTAAGATTTTTATCCTCTTTTATTTGTACAGAACTCTACTTACTTTAGTGTATGAGCTACACTTGTTACACTTTCACTTATGAAGAAAAACATACAAGGTTAACTTCTTACCATAGATACATGCATGCAACATCCACTGAAGTCAATGGAAACTGAGTGTGCCTGTCTGAAGGCAGAATCTCATCTATTGTAAAGTATAATTTTAATTAAATTCTTGTATATTTTTGAAGAAGCTATGGAACAATTTCTTTGGTCATTATCTTCCTTCTGCAGTCACCTTGCTGCATCCTTTTGTGCTGTCATTTTAAATAGAAATCAATGGAATATTAAGATACACTGGATATTTAATGCCAATACCCCAGGTGTTGCAAGGACTGAACCTGGGACTTCCATTTATGATACTCTATTGTCTGAAAGACCCTGTTGGCCAAGGCTGCAGTAGACTTATCAACCTTTAAGTTGCCTAGCCACCACCAGAGGTGGGGCACAGCATCACACTGAGTGGGCATGGCTTACAGGTACTGCTGTCAGATAAGAAAGTATGTAGGACATTGTATTTGAGGGTCAGGCAGTTACTTTTACATTGATGAGGTCAGCCTGGTAGCTAATTTACATGGAAGTTGTTCTTTTATCTTTAGCCAGTAATATGTCTGTCTTAATGGACACAGTTGCTTCCTGGGATGGAGGAGCATCCCTACTGGGGATAAGTTTGTATTCCAAATAGAATGTAACTCCTTTATTTTACCATTGATATTATATTGACAGATAATTTCTCTTCACTTTTTGTTCCAAACTGATTAAGCAAAAATTTTAAAAAGTCATATTAGACAAAATTTGGGGGGAAAAAGCAGTTAAATGAGAATAACTCCCTGGAGGCTACTCTGTCCTGTATCACCTTCTAGCAATCCTAAGGGAGCCATTACATCAGTAGGGGGCTTTTAGGTTAACAGAATGCCTCAGCCAGACCTCTGTGCTATAGGAGCTGCTGTTTTGGCTCTGCACCGAGTATTCCCACTGAAAAGCTGGCTAGATATGCCACTTTTATTCATAGATTTTAAGGAATGACAGGACCGTCATGACCATTTAGTCTGACCTCCTGCACAACACAAGACAGAATGTCACCCAGCAATTCCTGCATTGAGCCGAATGATTTGTGGGTGAGTTAGAGCATGCTTTAGAAAGTCATCCATGATTTAAAGGCTCACATACTGGAGAAGTTACCATAGCCCTTTCTAATCTGTTCCAATGGTTTATTACCATCACTTAAAAAAACCAAAACCAAAAAACCAACCCTGTGTCAAAATTTCAGTTTGAGTTTTTCTAACTTCAGTGTCCAGTTTTACATTGGATCCGATCTCTAGGTTTCTTTATCTTGGAGACAAAAGCCTATCTGACATATTACAGAGTGCAGAGTTCCCTTCTATTAGACTGTTTTTCAGGCTCATAGATGTCTATCGACCACCTTTTTCTGGCCAAAGTTACAAAAGTAGGCTTTAGAGTCTACTTATGCTGCTTCTTATCGTATGTTTACACTGCAGTCGGGAGGTGTGATTGCAGGATGTATAGACAGAGCCAAGCTAGCTTTGACCTAGATAGTTTAGCCCTGGTAGTGTGAACTGTGGCATTTGCCAGCCAGGATGTTGGGTGGAGTAGCTCTCGGAAGGCTAGACCATGCTCCTGCTCCTGCTGCTGTGGCTATACCGCTACTGTTAGTCATGCTAGCTTTGATCTAGCTAGAATACACCTCCTGATTGCAGTATAGACATACCCATAGTTAGCACTAGAGGTCACTCTTGGATGAGGCAGGTCACTCCTTTTTTCTAGTAGCAGTGTGTGTTGCTTCTACAGTTCCCCTGCTACAGGGATGAAGAGAATAAGTTTCTAACCGGTGACTGGAACCAGTTCTTAGTATCATTAGGTTACCAGGCTGACTCAGTTTGCCTCCTTCATTACCATGAGCTTGGTGGTAGTACAAATCAATCAGACTAAGCATAGTCTGTGAAGAGGCAACAACAGGAGGGAACATCATAATAAGAGGATATAATTACAGAGTTTATAGCCTTCCTCTGAATCAGGGGCAACCTCATTCTTTGGCTTGATGGAGGTTTAGAGTTTTATTAAAGTAGAAATAAATGTGTTTCCTCAGCTCTTACTATTACTTTGATGCAGAAATTGAGAGGAAAACCAGGTAGGTGGCTGTAACTGTGAACCAAAATGATCAGTTACAGCAATGTCCCTTGAAGTCAGAATAATATTTAAATAGAATTAATTTACAATTTAGTTGTTAAAAATAATAATGTGAGGGAATAATTTTTCAAACAGTACCCAAAAGACTAATAGTCAATTGATAATAGTTCACCTAAAATTTCAATCTATTTCCAATTTCTTGAATGAATCAACAAACCTGCAAGAATTATTCTTAATAATATCATAAAATAATGATTCATTGTTTTTTCTGGATAGTTTCCACTGAGTTTAAAAAATGGAGTTTCCTGTATACTATGCAAGAATGACACTTATAATGAAGTTAAAAAAGAGCTTACATTTTACATCCTTTAAAATGACCATGATTTTAGGGGGAGAACACATGTTTTCCTTGCACAAATGTAATTTTAAAATCAAGTTAAGGGTCACAATGGTTTGCCTTTCTTTATTAATTGTAGATGATTAAGTAAATTAATTCAGATTTCTCACCTATAGTTCAGGGCCATGGAGCACACAAAAAAGCATATTAGTTTTTATTTGCAATGGTTAGTGGCAAAGAGCTCACTTTGTGTCATAAAACAGCCATAATAAATTAACCCAAATCAGCATGCTTCTCTTTTCAGGCAATACTAGACAAGTGGAGCAGAGTAATATGCATAAATTTCACATTTGTGCTAGGGTCTAGGAAATAATGGAAAAACCAAAACAATGTGTCCTTTGGAGACTGCCTGCCAATTCAATGAACTTTGGAGACCTTAGATGTCACTCTGTTGATAGGGCAGGTAGTTTATGTATCCATCCTGTAGTATGTTACGTTATAGTATGACCATGATGATTGTGTAACACCTGAGATGTTCTAGGCCAGTGATCACCAGACTGTAGGGCGCGTCCCTTTGGTGGGTGTGGAGGAATGTACAGGGGCAGAGGAGTGTGTGGCAGGGCCTTGGCCAGCCCCCACGAGGGCAGGTAAGGAGTATCACCCATCCCCATTCTGCCTCCAGACCAGCTCCGACCCTGACTCAGCTCCACTTTGTCCCCTGCTCCATCCCCAGACCAGCTCTGCCCTCATTCCCTCTCCGCCCTTAGGCCAACTCTGCCTCTAGTCTCAGCTCCTTCCCCATCTCCAGTTCTGCCCCCAGCTCCGCCTTCAGCCCAAGCCTCTCTGATGAGCCAACTGTGCAGTTATCGGGAGGTAGGGGGAATGGAGCACGGACAGATTCCATTACTGGTAAGGGAGGGCATGACAAGAGAAATTTGTGACCTACTCTTTTAGGTACTTTGCAGACAGCTGTCAAGAGAGGATCTAATCTGCAAAGAGCTTTCAATTTAAGTAGACAGTGTACATACGAAG
This sequence comes from Sternotherus odoratus, assembly GCA_032164245.1. Lineage (NCBI taxonomy): Eukaryota > Metazoa > Chordata > Testudines > Kinosternidae > Sternotherus > Sternotherus odoratus. The sequence goes on along the minus strand of JAVMKO010000003.1, from coordinate 22,164,039 downwards.
GAGGAAGGGGAGCGCAACAACAAAAAGCAGCGTGAATGGATGGTAAAAACAAACACATGCATGCTTGGAGCCTGCATTATGTACAAGTTGGTTTGTACCAATATCTTTGGGCCAAATGCAGAGCCACTGAATTAACTGAGAATTTTGTATTGACTAGACACTGCATTTCCAGAGCAACGTTCCTAGTATTGGCTGTCCCATCTCCTTAAATAAAATCTGCAGTAACAACCAAGGTACCCTACACAGAGCTGGGAGAAGATGAAAAGATGAAGGTGAGAAACAGGATAGCTCCACTGAAGTCAATAAGGCTATCTCAGTTTACACCATTGAGCACCTGGCTCAATATATTTAAATAGAGCTTTTATTTTTCTTCCGATGAAATTACAATTGGAATTCCACCAAAATCAATAGACTGTTTCAAAATTAATCTAGTCAGTGCTATCGAGAGTCAATCTCCATGTGCGTCAGTGGGAAGCCATTTCCAGTATGATCAACCCATTAACTATCATGTGATCCTTGGCAAGTAACCTGCATTAACTTCGATTTGGACCATCACAAATAGCAAAATATAGCAAAACCTAAAACAAGAAAAGTGAATGACGAACATTCACATCAGTTTATTTAAGAAACTAAAGGCACTTCCAGTACAACCATGCTGAAAATAGGGCCACAGGGGCTCTGTAGCCGGTGGTGCTAGGGAACACATAGACACGCATTTGAACCACACTGTGGGGATTATGGTGGATCCCAGGTAGTACAACATTTACAATGGGATAGGGCAGTTATCAGTTCCTACAACTGGTTCCTTAAACATAAAATTCATGTGACCCGTGTGAGTTGAAGCATAGCGATTTTGCCCCAGCTCTAGAAAAGCCATTTCACAGAACAGAAAGTGAACTGTTCGTGGGAGTCTAAGTGATCCCCAGAAAGCAGTTCTGATCATTCACAGATTTTAAAGCCAGAAGGGACTGTTATGATCATCTAGCCTGACCTCCTGCATAACACAAGCCAATCACATTATCCAAATTGTGGAATATCCTGTTAAATGTGGAACTGCCTGCTCAACTATGGAAGAATACACCCTAGGGAGAAACAAAGTAGTTAGGAAATAATAAATTACTACTTGAGAAGAAAATGTGGATAGGATGAAAGTGTTAGAACACATGTGCAAGATGAAAGGATTTCTTAAGTGCAGATGTTTCCACTGGCAAAGCAATCTATTCGCCGTCAAATAATTTTTATTAGAATAAAAAGTTGCAAATACTTCACATTTATGGCTGCCACAGCAATGCCTTAAAGTGACCATGGACATGGATATATTTCTGTCTGCACTCATAAGCTAAGCAGTGTCATGCAGAGACAGAGTTTGGATGGGACTCTAGTTTTAGGATGGATTAGAATAGTTCTCAGCTAAGGCCTGTCTATGGATGATACTTCAGGAAGTTTTGTTTATGGTCCAATGGGGGTCCCCCTTCCTTCTTGTTTGGCATACAATGTTACTCAATTTAATTTGCATTCCCCCCCCCCCCAGTACACCAGCAACTGGGCCAGACAATATCTAACCCTATGTTTGTAAAGCACCCTGGAATTCTTCTGGATAAAAGATGCCATATAAATGTAGCCTATTATCATTACAATAATTTGGCTCAAGTGTGACCCTTTCAAACCAGGCTTGTTATGAGTAGGGAATTTGGGCTTGGGTAAGAATAAGGCACAGCCAGAGAAACCTTGGTAGGTATGACCCTGGGATAGGAGAGAGATTTGGGTCAAGTGTTGGCTGAAAGCAGCTTGGAACTGTGAGCAAAGAAATTTCCTCTTCCGTAATTCCTAATACATTCAGGGAAACAGAACTTAGTCCATTCTTTGGAAATAAAAAGGAATTCATGAAAGAAATACCTGACTCCATCATCAATTTCTCCCCCTAATGAAAACAACCCACTAGTCCCTGAAAACTGGCTAACTGCTCAAGTCCAAAGATGGATAACAGCAAATTCAATAACTTTTTGTCTGAGTATTTGCTTCTCTACAACAGAATTTTCCCAATACTCGATCCCTATGTTTTGGAGCCCTGTGTCAATATAAAGCTGCTTCTCAACATAACTGTGTTCGGTGGCCCCACGAGAGTCTGGTATTTTGACATCCTCACTAACACGAACAAGGAAATTAAAATTTTTGACATCATTCCCTAAGGTCAAGCCTGAGGAAAAAGAAAGGAACACAGTGCCAGAAATTGTATTTTGCTGGCAGAAGCTGGTACTGCTTATAACTTGGTTTTGGGTTGCTGAATAAGCATGCATTGCTAGGTTAGATTATTTAATGATTTCTTGGTAATGTAAGTAGTATCCATCTCTAGTTTAAATATAGTACATTCTTGTCTGCTGGAAGCAGAGTATGAGAATATTCTGTTTAATTTTATATTTCAGAGTCTCGTCCACATTTTAACAATATATGCAAGCTCCTCACCTTTACACAATTTTCTCACAGAGAATATGCAAACCAATGAGCAATGATGTCATGAAGACCACAGGCATAGTACACGACATACTCATCCACTCCTTGGCCCCGACTTCACCCTCCTGCCTGAGGAAAACATCTGGCTAAGTTGCTCTGATTTTCCTTCTTCAAGGCACATAACCCAGTTACCACTCTAGGACTCTGAGAAGTTTTTACTAGAATCAGGCTGCTCAGGCATGGTTTTCACCTTGCAAAAGTGTGGCGAGGTTAGATTTGTCCTGACCAGCGAAGAGGGACTCTGATCTGAAAGCAAAAGGGAGATAAAGGGGGAATAAGCTGGGGAAGGAAACTGACATTCCAGTGAGGAAGGGGATAGTAGGAATATGAAGGTCACAGCGGTTGCCATGATGTCTGCTCTGGTCATAAGATGCTTCAGGATCAGAAGGGCCAGTGACATCCTGGTAAATCCTTGGTGATTAGTAACCCAAACCAGCCAAAATTGATCATTTTGGAAAAGCAGCTCCATCTGGTGCGCACGTAGGCAGGGTAGGCATGTCTATGCAAACATGGCCTGTGCCTGAAGTCTTTTCACCAGTTCATCACTAGATGTCAGGGGAGAGCTCATTTGCTTTGACTCTGCTTACTCCTCTTGCAGAGCTGGAGTTCCAGAGTTGACAGGAGCGCTGTCAGGGAGCAATTTATTGCATCTAGGTGAGACGTGATAAATTGATCCCCGATATATCGAACACTATCCGCCGATCCGGAGGGTAGTGTAGCTGTACCCACAGACAGGTCAATACCTCTGCTCCTCCCACCTGTGCTGCAGAACTTGGCTGGTGAAGAGTCTTGTAGCTGCCCCTCAGGGGAGAGGGGATCCCATGTTAGCCTCTCCCCAGCCCCGTCCCGGGACGGTGGGGCATAGAATCCTAGGAGGAGCAGAGGTGAGGCTCACACTCCCGGATATGGGAGGGAGAAGAGAGCCTGTATTAGGGCTATAGGAAGCAATCCAGAGAAGGAGCAGTACGGGCTTTTAGAATAAAGATCTGAACTGCTGGGTCAAGGGTCCCTCATTGCATCCTAGGTCCCCTCCAGGTGCAGCCTATGGCTAACTGGTATCTCTTGCCTGTATTAAACCCTCCAGGGCTAGTGTGGGGTGCATGTCCCATCACATCCTGATCCCATACATGTAAATTGCACAATTTCAATTGACTTCAGTAGGGCCAGCATTTCAACCAAGATAAACCTGCCAACCATCACAGGAAATGCTGACCATTAGAAGTGAAAAGCTACCTGCATAGCCTGGGTGGCAATAAGTATCTGCACCAATAGCTTGTTTTGATCTGTTTCCAACATGTGATTTATGTCCTGGATTTCAAAGATTGTGGGTTAAACTAACGAAAGGGACCGAGGACTTAGATATGTTCATCACTCCTCACCTGTAAGGAAGATGCAGCCATTGATCAATAATTGTGACCCATTAAGACTGAGTTGGTCTAACCAACGGAGTAGTCATCACAGGGACATCGGCTATGATAGATCCCACTGGATGCTCCAGCCAACCCTGAGAAATCAGCCTGAGGAACTGTTACGCCTCATCCCAGAAATAAAAAACCCCACAGTTGAGCAATATGACAATGACTCTTGGTGGAAAGTGCTTCTCCTTATGAAAAATCTCACAGAGAAGGGAGCTATGGGGCTGGAGAAAAAGCCACCGGGGCATGCTATCCGCTAGTTTAAAGGTGGATCACACAAGGATCTTAGTGGTTCAAGAGAATGTGAGTGGATTCCATTCTATTCCAGCCTATCTAATTTAGCTTGTAGTGAAGCACAAGATTAGATTAAACTAACCCAATACACAGGTTATTTCTTGTTTTAAAATCATTTTCCTTTTATGCTTTGTTCCAACTGTGAAATAAAAATGCTTTGTTTAAGAAGGCTGTGGTCAATGTCTTTGGTCACAGGTTCCTGAGGGGAGGATGGGCCTGCATGGCAATAAGTGGCTGATAAACATAGTTTCGTGAACCTAGGTCCAATCGATGGGTGGGAGAATCACAAGATTGCATCTCAAGATAGATAAGGGCAAGAGGCCTAACATCTGAGGAATTCTACTCTGAGACACCAGAAATGGGGTGGAGATGCGGCTAGCCCCATAAAGCATCCATAGTGCAAACTGCCCACTCTCATCTCACCTATTCCAAATATCTTAGTGTTGAAATGACATTTTGATTGCCTTTCCCCCTACCCCCAGAACAACTTTACAACTCACATTAATGGCTGGGAGACCCTTGGTGAATAACTGACTGTGATGAACACCCAGTCAGCCAGTTAGCTGTAAAATATCTCTTGGTGTCTGTTCTCTGTTTGCTTTACCTGTAAAGGGTTAACAACCACACAGGTAAAAGAAAAGGAATGGGCACCTGACCAAAAGAGCCAATGGGAAGGCTAGAACTTTTTAATTTGGGAAAGAAACTTGTCCTTTTCTGTTGTTCTCTGGGTTGCAGGGACATGAAGGAGTAATGCTATAAACAGAAATGCTGTGTAAGGTTTGAATCAGGTATGAAAAAGTATCTTCCATAACTAGAAGAAATAATTTGGATAGGGAATGTTTAGTTAGAAGCTATCAGGTTTATTTCTTATTTTGGCTTGTGGATCTCCTCTGTGCTAACCATTGATGCTTTTGTTGGCTTGTAACCTTTAAGCTGAGCTTCCAAAGAAAACTATTTTGGGTGCTTAGTTTTTGTAATTATTTCTTTTAATATCTAGTAAAAAGCCTAAGTTCCAGATGTAATTTTTTTCCTTTGTGTTTTTAATACAATTTATCTTTTTTAAGAACAGGATTTAATTTTTAGTGTCTTAAGAGGTTTGTGCATGTTATTTGATTAGCTGGTAGCCACTGCTAATTTCCTTTGTTTTCCTTCTCAGCTCTTCCCTGGAGGAGTGGGGGTGAAAGGGCTTGAGGGTACCCCACAGGGAGGAATTCCCAAGTGCTCCTTCCTGGGTTGAAAGGTGTTGGGTTTTTTGCATTTGGGTGGTGGTAGCATTTACCAAGCCATGTCAGAAAAAAGCTGTAACCTTGGAAGTATAATACAAGCCTGGAGTGGCAAGTTTTTATTTTTAGAATCCTCGTGGGCCCCCATCTTCTGCACTCAGAGTGACCGAATGAGGATTCAGCCTTGACACTGACTTTTTTCAAATTACTGAGTATGTGAATGAGCATAAAAATATCAAAGATTATATATCACAAAATAGATTTTGTTGATTTATTTTCACATTATCCATTTAGACTTTGTTTTCCTCCATCCTACAAAAAGTTTGTTTCAACAAATCAGCATTTTCCAGCCAAAAAGTTTGATGAAAAATTCCCCCACCGCTCCAATTGAGAATTTAGTAGTATGAGACTTCTCTGTGCTATTCAAACTTTGCCAGTTTTTGCAATTTACATTTGTGAATTAGTGACATGAGGATGATAGAGGTTATACTTCATTATACTTGATAACCACCACATCATATTATATATATATTTATGCTCACAGCTTTAGCGATATTTTTGCTGGATAATTCCAGTGTAATTCTTTCAGAGAGTGGACATCCAACCAACATTTCTAAGGGTAATTAGCAAATCAAATATAATGCCAGAACCTGGTAATTACGTTAGAGCCCACAGGTAATAGCAGGAGGTAATTATTTCAATATTAGCACACTCTTATTGAAATTATAGATGGATTGTCATAGCCCTGCTCCAGGAAAGCCTGCAGTGTCACTACGTCAATGCTAAGAGGATACAAAAGAATTCTGGAATAAACCAGAGTGAAAAACATATCATAAAAGGATGCAAAGTCACATAAATAAGGTAATTTGATAAACTAATCTATAATTTTGACAGGCCAAAGTAGTGCAGTGTAAGGAGAATGCAGCTTTTCATAAAAGCAGATTTTTGCTCTGTTCAATGTTGATTAGAAAAATAAGATTCATTAAAGCATGGATAGAAAACATCTGGTTATATGGCAGATGGTAATTCAGCTATCAACACATCCAACTGTTAAAAGAATGGACTGATTTAATATAAAAAGTATGGCTTTTCTCGTCTTGAAGGCACATTCATTTGTAGATTACTGAAATACTTTTTCAGATTAGATTGAGCTCTTCAGCAATTCAACATGATTCATGTTTTCTCAAAGTCCTCCCTGCCTCCCTCGGCATATACCTCTATTCTTTGTTTCAGTATTGTTGCTAAAACAAAGATAGATGAGTCATCCTTACAGCACTAGAGTGAAAAATTCATGTGGATTTTCCAGGCATGAATGCATGCTGGGTTAAGTTCTTGACTTCCATAGTTCTGTTGATTTCTATAGTTACACAATAGCTTACTTTGCCCCACCATATACAATATAATGACACTCCATGATTGCTTAGAATAATTTTATAATCATATGTAGTGGGAGAGGGGTCTCTATTCATGGTATTGTCAGAAATAGGTAACTAGGTAGGTATATGCCTGGAAAAAGGACATTAAAAATATGAAATTGCTTACAGTATTCCTTGTGAGCTCTTGTAGTCAAAGGGGACTTTGCCATTGTTTATGGATCAGAGAGCATTTTGAGCATCTGGCTATTTCTTATACAGGGTCAAATTCTGCTCTGTGTTAAACTTGTGCAACCTCACTGAGGTTGTTAGGGTTGAAAGAAAGCAAAAATATGACCCACAATTGCAGATAAAAAGATAAGCAGGCAGGTTTAGAGAAATGCCAACTGACTCATTATCTTGCCCAAGCACTCTGCGTTTGGGTTTGTCTTTTTGTCGGGACTTTAGACACTAGTAAGTAGAGCAGGATAGTTCCTTCTGCAATACTTAAATTTAGACACATTCAGCTCTCTTTAATTGTAACAGCTGTATGTAAGATACCATGATTATTAAGGTGTGCTATCTGCAGTCATGCAGTTTTAGAGTGGGTGGAGACCCCCAGGGGTGATACAGGGGAGAGTATCTTTGACTGGGTGCTTAGAAGATGGTTTATAGTTTGTCCCCATATTCACTGTTAATGGAGAGTGTAGTTTAAATGAAGCAGAGATTCTTTCGGTGAATGGAGGATGGCTGGGGAATTAAGGCTAGAGCTCACCATTTAATAGTCTCAGGAGAAGCTGAAGGCTGGTAATCTTAGTTTAGGTATAAATTTGTGGGACTATAGATAGTTTAATAATTAATAGTTGAATTGACTTTGTTGTTAATCTGACCCTCTAGCAAGAAAACAGAAAACTGGACCTTATTTATTCTCTGTGCGTATGAGTGACATTTAATGTGATTAAGGACAAACATTAAAATGAGATCAACCAATTTGCCCTAGACTTTGTGCAGTAAATGCACAATAAAATTAAAATTCTGTTTTCAAGTTATGCAACTTTTAAAAATGAGACTAAATGGGCTACTGGGAAATGAAAGCAAAAATATATCAATTTAAGGAACCTACCTGGATACATGATGAGTAGAAGTTACAAAGGCATTGTGTGCCCCACTTCACCACACATCTGTAAGGGACATTAACCCAATTAAGCAAAGCACTTAAGTACATGCTTAACGTTAAGCACATCCGCAGTCCCATTGACTGCAACTGGACCCAGTTCAGCAAAGCATTGAAAGTTAAAGCATGCGCTTATGTGCTTTGATGAACTAGAACCAATATTTTGTGCTTTGATGAACTAGATGATGAACTAGAACCAATTTCTGTCTGTGCCACAGACCTCCTGACTGACCCTGATCACAATATTTTTACGGCCAGATTCTAATACTCCTACACATGTAGCATAGTCCCTTATTCTGAAAATGGTCCTATTGCAAACAGCTTGTCTGCCCATGAGGTGAGGGGCTACACAACTGGCATGAGGATGTTCAGATCTGGCCCTTAATCTTTTCCGTGTCTCAGGGCTTGGTTACACTGGCACTTTATACTGCAAGAAAGCCTTCCAGAGCGCTCTACCTTACTACTTGTCCACACTGGCAGGGCACGTACAGTGCTCTAACTCCCAGGCTGTACCGGTCCTGGTACTCCTCATTGCCAGAGGATTAACAGCTGTTGCATATTGGGTGATATGCTGCAGCTCCAGTGTAAACAGGTAGTAACAATACTGCGCTTTGAGTGACCTCTGGAAATGCCCCTTAATCTCCTTAAGTTAATTGACCTCTCTTCTCTTTGTTTTGAACTCGGCTGGAGGAATGCAGAAGTACTTTTTCAGAGCTTATCTGCAACTGGGCAAATCAACAAAGCAAACGTTTACCAAGTGAGTCAGTGAGAAGCAGGGGGGGTATGGGAGACTGAATTTGCAAGACAGCATGCTGACACACTCTCATCACTGCAAAAATCCGCTCGCTCTCTCCCTCCACATACACACAACAAACTCCACCCCATCCCTCTGGTTTGAAAAACATGTTGCAGCCAGCTGAATGCTGGGATAGCTACCCATAATGCACCACTCCCAATGCCGCTGCAAGTGCTGCAAATGTGGCCACACCAGTGCAGTTGTGGCTGTCAGTGTGGACACACCAAAGCGCTTTCCCTGGAGCTGTCTACGAAGACGGGTTTAACCTAAAGCGCTCTACAGCTGCAAGTGAAGCCAAGCCCTCAGTTTCCCATCTGTAAAATGAGGATGAGACTAATTCCCTATCTCAGAGGGGTGTTACACAGCTAATTTAATTAGTGTTAAGTGTCTACACTACATCTTATGTCAGCATAATTTATGTTGCACCAGGTGTGCTAATAAACCACTTCCCTGAGAAACGTAAATTACACCAACAGAAGCGCTGGTGTGGACAGTGCTATGTCGGTAGGAGAGCTTCTCCCACCAGGAGAGTTACCGCCTCTCACAGAGGTGGTTTTATTATGCCAACGGGAGCACTCTCTCCCATCCACATAGAGTGTCTTCACCAGACACTCTGCAGCAGTGCAGCTGTATGTATAGACAAGCTCTTAGTGAGGTGCTCAGACGGGAGGTATAACACACCTTTCCAATTGCTGTAGAAGTTGTCACTGTGGCTTCCTTCCTTCAGAGTCCTTGAAATTATCCTGCCTAACTCAGTAGCAAACAAGCAGAACACCCCAGAGACTGCCACTCTGCACCACTCTGCTTGTTATGCTGGGACTTAAGACTTATAGCAAATACAAGATTTCCCCCAACTTCCAGTTCTCTTGGCTTGAGAAATAAATGTGTAAATGGCATATTCATGGGTAAATTCCCCAAAAAAGTGACTTGAAGAAAAAATAATATTTTTCAAAGCAACATGATTTCAATAAACATAAAAATATGGTGGGGTACAAAATACCACTACAGGAATATTGTTCATTTATCTTTGCTAGCTGGACAATTTTATCTAGCCAGGGAACCACAACTTTTAAAACAATTCTATTTTGGAAATGGAGACCCAAAGAAACTAGCAAACCTCACCTGCATCAATCTTCTCATCAGTTGTCATCACAGCAAAAATGTTTCATTACTTGCTCTTTGAATTCCACTATACCCTAAACAAGATTGTCAAAGAAAAAAACACCTTCCTCCAGGAAAAAAGAATATTCTGGCATGCAAGTCACTCCTAAACTATGTCAGGAATTCAGTCTATTCATTCCTAACCACATTTTAATTTGTGAAAGCTGTTTGGAGCTGTCAAGCTAAGCAGTGTTTTGAGACCGAATTGACAGAGGTTTAATTATGTGTACCCCACCGAGTAGTTGGGGGTTTAGTGTCTGGCCATATATCTGAAAATACCAATCACTGACTCTGGGTAGAATTCATGCTCTTGCAGACATAAAGCAGAACCCTCCCTCCTTTCCACCCCATCCTACCCTACCATTTAGTTCTCAAAACTGTAGATCTGAAGTTTGTAATACAAGAAAAAATTCTCTTCGCTCAGGCCCAAATACAGTAGAACACGCAAACTTGTGCTTAATTTTCAGCATGTGCTTCTGTCCAAATGAAGGACAGAGACTGAATTTACCATACTCCAATAGGATCATATAGATGTACATGATTGCATACCTGGTCTAGATAGACCCCTTAACTGTTTATAAGCCACTTTTTGGAGTAGTATCAGATAGATAAACTTTGAAACAAAGAGGGGTGCTTACTGTGAGTAACACTAGTAGGAGTTCAATGGGGATGCTTATTCTAGTAAATACTATGCCATATTCAATAATATTAGCAGGATTAGACTCTACATTTGCATATCTTTACCCAAAATATTATGCCATCTCAGCAATTCCATAAAAGTGTTGCCATTTGAGTTTGGAATATTTAGGCATTCTTGCTTTTGCCTGCTTTTCTGTTCACCGCATAGATTTAGTGAGTAAATCAAGTGGAACTCTGACTCATCTTGTACAGTGTGATTGTATTCTGGGTACACAATGGGAATACGGAATATAAAAAATAATTCTCCTTTCCCCTTGAAGAAAATAAAGGACTCATCAAAATACCTGTTTTGACAGGAATTTACATTTACTGGAATGTTTCAGACCAGGGATTAATGACTGGGCATAGCCTGATTATCAATGGTGGAGATTTGCAATTGTAGTGCTGCAATTATAGGAGCAGTAGATATTCATTTTCAATTATAACCGAGGGAAAGAGGGTGCTGAATCGGTAGGAAGACTGTTATGAAATAAAAAGGTTTTATTTTTCTATGATTCTGATGTTCAATTGATTGAGTTATGTGCAACAAGTGTTTGAAGACACATTTATTTACTCTAGATGATTGTCCTACTTACACCCAATGCAAAGGCATTGTATATGTAATCTGGGTAAAACCAAGAGGAAAATCAGTTCAGAACAATACAATAAAATATATTTTTACAGTACCTTTCCTACTAACTATACCCAACATTCTTTAAAGAGTTGCTGACAATAATACAGTTAGAATTCAATAATAAATAAAAATGCTAAAGGAAATTAAGAGGCAAGGATTACACTTGAAAAGAGATGGAGGACACCAAGGTGGAGAAGTACCTTAAAACAGCCAAAATAGTATATAGGGCTAAAATGTAAAGGCCTAGTTTCACCTTGATCTAACTAATGATTCCAGTGGAGTTAGAGTATCTACTGTATGCTGACAAAAGTGAATATAGAAAGAGCTGTTGGAAATATTCTCAACTATGTATAGAACCACCAAACCTAATTCTGATTTAGCATTTCACTGCAATCATGGGGACCTTTTCTAATCTCATTTACACCTCTGATACATAGCCGGTAGTATCACTGACTTTAGATGAGTAATTTCTGATTTATTCTTGTGTAGCTGAAATCATAATCTGGCCTTATGTACTCCAAAGAAACTTCCAGAAATCTTCACTAACATTGGGAAGCCATTGAAGGGCAGCGGAAACCAGTTTTGAGATAATTTTGGGTGTGTATCTTCGATACTATGCAAAATTAGTGAGTTTAGTGTGAAGCGGGACTGAATCAATTATGTCTGCTTTACGAGAACTGTATCTGAACCTGAAACTTTGCTTATCTTCTGCCTTGTAACCTGTTTCCAAACCACCCACTTCCTGAGTGCTCACCCACGCATATCTCCTGAAGGAAGTTCTGTGTAACACTGGACCTATTCCAAAGCCCACTGAAGTCAATAGAAAGATTTCTACTGATTTCAATGGACATACCCCAAGTGAAGTGTCTTTCTCTGTATGCTCATTACTGCACATTTTCAAATGCTGAGAACTTTGTTAAATCAAACCCAATTTGGGGTTTGTACGTGTAATATAGGCAAACAAGTATTCTTCACTGAGTATTTCTATGCTATACACAAAACCCCCATTTTTTCCCAAACCTCTTTCATTTTCATTAAAGCATGGTCACAGAATGTGGTTTTAATGGGGATAAGTGCCTTTTGTCTTCTTTTACTCAAAACGAGCTACTCTTTTATTCTCAAACTTTGAAAAAATCATAATTTATTAGCAATCAGACAAGGAAAATTTAATTCCAAAATAAGAATACTTCAAAGTTATGAGTGAGTGAAAACAGTCATAAATGGTAATTGTTTCACAACTTTAATTATAGCAGGTGCGCTAGTGCATAGTGAATGCTGTAAAATATTGGTGGATCAAAGATTTAAATAAAACATATGACCAGGTAAAGAGTCAGCAAAATCAGACTGTTTCAATGGAAAACATACTTTTTGTCAAAGATTTCTAGAAATAACTAACATACACCCACCCAGACACTTTGAAGTCTGCAATTTGTTGCTTCCTGATGGAGGGACCTTATGAAAAGAAATCCGTGGTTGCACCGTCGCAATCCACTAGCTTTCAACTTCACACAGAGGAGGCTCCCAGGTGAAGACAGCAAGTGGTAGCATGAATTAAAAAAAAAATCCAAAGTACAGCAGGAGAACTGCAACCTCTATGACACACTGGGTTTTCATATTGAGGCCTTGTCTGGCATGTACAGGTTTTTGGAAGGCAGAAAGCACAGATTTGTGTGTATTGTGGGGGAATTGCCATTTATTTTTAAATTTGTAAAATATTCTCTTCTCCATGGCTCAGAATGCACGTACACAATACAATTAAGCACACATATGCAAATCAATCTCTCTCTCGGTGATAATGTATATTCCCACCTTATAGGTAAAAAGCTGAGAAAAGAAATGTATTCAAATACTGCATTCAAATACTGGTTAAGTTAAATCACTACAACCCTTCTAAAAATGTTTATCCAGTACAACGTATTTCCATATGAGAAGGAAAATAAGCTATGTCGGTATAAGGCATCTTTATTCCAGTGTAACTATGTCCATAATATGGTTTGGGGGTGTACCAGTATAACTATATCACTTAACACAACACCCCCCCATCTCTAATCAATATAGTTATACTGGTCAAAAACAGTTTGTGACCACTTCTACATATTTACTAAAAATAAAAAAAAAACATTGATAACTTTAGAAGTACATTTAATTTGGCTACATATTTTCTCCAACCAGCCCGACTCCAGAAGGTTTACTAAAGAATACAATAGGGATCGGAAACCTTTGGCATGCGGCCCATCAGGGAAATTCGCTGGCAGGCCGTTATGGTTTGTTTACCTGCACTTTCCACAGTTCACCATTCCAGGTCAATGGGGGCTGTGGGAAGTGGTGCAAGCTGAGGGATATGCTAGCCGCTCTTCCTGCAGCCCCCATTGGCCTGAGACAGTGAGCTGCAGCCAGTTGGAGCTGTGATCAGCTGAATCTGTGGATGCTGCAGGTAAACAAACTGCCGTGGCCTGCCAGCGGATTTCCTAGATGAGCCACATGCCAGAGGTTGCCAATTGCTGGAATACAGCAAAGCAAGAAAATGAAAGGGAGCTAGTGAGATTCTTCTGTAAGGCAAACAAATACTGGCTTCTCTTGCCTAATGCACCAGCAAATCAGCCACTGTAGTAGGGTGACTAAATAGCAAGTGTGAAAAATCGGGACAGGGAGTGGGAGGTAAAAGTTGCCTATATTAGAAAAAGCCCTGAATATTGGGACTGTCTCTATAAAATTAGGACATCTGTTCACCATCCATTGTAGTAGCAACCTGAGCAAAGAATTGCAGCTGTTCTTTGAGCAGTGAGATTACAAGAGGAATGCATAGGAGAAAAAAACTAGAGCAGACTCAATCTGTCTTTCAAGGATGGGGATTTGGGACCATTCTTTTGTTGCTTCTAGAAGAGAAGCAAGATCTGACTGGAGCACCCCTGAATAGTACTAGGCCAGACAGATTCTCCAGGAATCAGAGGCTGGATGAGACATGAGCTATCCTGAGACAAGTGTTGCCAGATCTGGGTCATCGAGACAGAACAAAGGGGACTGAACTCGACCTATCCTGAGAAGAGCTGAATCAGACCAGTGTGTTTAAATTCCTGGGCAGAATGAGAGGGACCAGTTCTGTGGCAACGTGGCTGGATACTTTCATGATCCCCAGCAAGAACACTGCATCCAGGGTAAATAAGAATTATTTATCCTCATTTTAAAGATAGGCACACTGAGACAAGAGGAAGCCTGTGACAAAGCTGGAAACAAAAACTGAGCACAAGACTATCCTTCCTGAAAAATAATTCTCCCTCCCTTCCATGTGTTTGGCTGTACATTTCACTGTAAAATAAACCACCTGTTATGTCTGTGATTTTAAAATTGGTTATTTCTGCGCAAAAGCCACAAAAGGAAGGAAGGCCCAATGTTTGGAATTTTCCAGGCACTAACACTAGATTCCCCATCAAATTAAACAAGGCGTAAAGAGGGTTTTTCCCCCTTACCCTGGCTACAGTCACTATTGTGATGCTCAGAGTGACAGAACATCCAATATGCAACACTAAGGATATTGTTACCTCATAGTCACATTAGAATCATACAGCAAGCCACAGCACACAGTGACATTTTTCATACATCTTTGTTTGCAGTATTGGGAACTCATCATATACTTCATGCATGGTTATTGATAAAATATTAACTCAGCTGCCCCAGAGAATTTACAACCTGTGTTTTCTAAAACTCCAATCATGTTGACAGCATTCAATAAATATTACATATGTAGCTGTGCTTATTAAGACTGGATATTCACAGAGCAACTAAACCTTGTTGGCTTTCGGACACTGAATGGAAGGTGGGGAGCGATAGAGAAAACAATCAGATCTACTCAAACTAAAAGCCACTTGACTCATATTCTTTCAGCTGCAGTAAATGTTATTAGGAGCCATTGATTCATTTCACTAGTAGCTACACAGCAAATCAAAGGCTTGAAAACCTTCCACTTATGTGGGACATATGATGCACTGGGTTGTGCATTGACTGTAAATGGGCCTCGCTTGAAATTTCAGACTTATTAAGCTAAACTGTTAATAAAATTAAACATATTATGAAATACCCTTTTGTACGCCATGCAAGGGAAATGTTGGCATTTCAAAATGCTTTCATTCATAGAACAGCATGAATTTAAACATGTATTGGGAAATATGATATTTTAATACTCTTCTTTAAAGTATTCAAAAGTAGAGCAAGGTTATTGTTCTTTAGAGGCAGACTTAGCCAACCCTTAGTCATGTTGAGTAGCCCTCAATTAGTCTACCTGAAATAAACAGAAATAGTTCAGGAGTGAGGCTCTACTCAGGGTGAGTGAGGATGGCCCCTGTCTGTCTGTTACTGATTTAGGGCTATATTGTACATCTCTGGCAACTCCCATATAAAAAGGATATCCAGTCCATATTTATATTTATGTCATTTGATGTAGATGAGTTTGGACTGTATAATAAGAGGAGCCACCCTCCTTTTAGTTTACATGAACCAAGACATGCTTCCCTCTTAAAGCACTATGCCAACTATGCTATTAATTTATTTTAAGGTGGAATTTTCGAACTTGCTCACTGTTGCCCTAACTCTTCTCTCATTGATCTAATGAGTTTTATCTTTGACCTCAATGAGGGAGTACAGTTAGATCCAATGCTCAACATTTTTCAAAATCCCATTCTGCATATATTCTTATTCCTCACAAGATGTGGGAGACTCCATATTCCTCCTGAGCGCTGAAACTGTGAAAGTTTCAAACTATTCTGAGGGGGGAAGAAGGGTGAATTTCTTCTTGGAAGAAACAGTAGATACCAGATTTCAGCCTCATGTTAATACACAAGGAATCCCTCAAAGGGGGCAATCCAACTTGGTCAGGCCACATTCTAGTTTTTTTGTACTGACTGACTAGCACAAAGGAGCCATATTAGAGCACAGAATCTGGCTCATTATCATTATCTCTAAAGGTTTAAGATTAGCAGCCGTGTTAGTCTGTATCCGTAAATAAAACTAGGAAGACTTTGTAGCACCTTAGAGACTAGCCAGTTTATTTTATTTAAATATATTATTTATTTAAATAAACTGGTTAGTCTCTAAGGTGCTACAAAGTCTTCCTCATTTTATTATCTCTAAAGTGAGGCAAGATCAGTATGTTAGGGGCTATTCAGTCTTCAACCTCTGGGTGGAGACTACCTACAACGGTAGCACTGTAACAGTAGTTCTGAGTACTATGCAGTCCCCAGGTATTTATTTCAAGAGCTTACAAGAAGTGTAGTTTAACAATATTATTGCCTTTGATTTTCTATTTCAAGATATTAAATTATTTTGCAGTAGAACAATGTGTACTGTATCTGTAATCTTCTCAAGATATTGCTTCATTTACCTTTAACTCGGTTCATTTGTGTTTGTGTTCCAAGCAGCATGTTAAAAAAAATTTCCCTCTAAAATGAATATACTTAGTGGGTTTCCTTTTGTTGATGATTCTCTGTTTATTCATCTATTATTTTCTATCAACATTACAGGGTCCATCAGTTGAAGGACCATCTTCTTTTCCATCGATGTAAAGACTTCAGTAGAGGAAGGGTCCTTTTGGTTTTCTAACATGTGGCACAGGTAAAATCTTTGATCTAGCTATTAGTATTGATTATTCTATGAGTCTAATAATAATGAAAGCTATTTCCTCCTTCAGCTAAAATATGCTCTTCCCTGAAATCATTTCACTCCTCCAGGCACTTATGACTCATCGCCCTGAGGTTGGGATACATGGGGTTGTTTATGAAGTTTACCTACCAAAAGCATATTAAAACTGTATCAGTCAATGAATCAGTGTTTTCCTGAGTATGAAGTCAATTTAGCTTACTGTGGAGGTATAGGAATAGTTCCACTCTTACATTTTTAGAAGAGGAACTGAACTCAGTGATGCAAATTAAGATCTCCAAAAATTCTACAGGGAACTCGGCCTTTATGTATACCTACATATACAAGTTTTAGGCAAGTGGGTCAGTTTTTTTAGGAGCCCCAAAAGGCAGGTAGGTGCCTAGTGGGATTATCAAAAGCACCAAGCATGGAAGGGGGAGGCACAACTTTTATGATTGCTGTAGTTTATTAACCTTTTCCTGGAATCAAGTGTATATCATAGAAAAGAGAAATGAAATCGCTTAATGGTGAATCGACATCAATCATTGAAATATTGATGCTTTGGAACTTGAGCCATGTGCACTACAGTTCTTTCACACTTTTTAATCACTGAAACAGGCTTCTGTAATTGTGGGGGTGGCATGTTGGGTCTATGTAAAGCAAATAAGCCAGAACATGTGTAGGCTGCCTGCTGATTGTAGAATAGAGTGGTTTGTCATTTAGTTGAAAGGACAGATGATTGAAACAGTAGCAGCAGCTTATGTATGAGTGGGAGAAGACATAGAAAGAGGCCCCCTGTGCTTGTTCTGCTTGCAGATAGTACAGCTCGTTCTTTATGGGAAAGGAATTGAAACACTAACAAATTTTAAGAATCAGAGAGGTAGCCGTGTTAGTCTGGAATAGCAGAGGTAACAAAGAGTCCTGTGGCACCTTAAAGACTAACTATAAAGTTTTGAAGCATAAGCTTTCGTGGGCTAATACCCACTTCGTCGGATGCAAGCAGTGGAAGTGTCCAGGGGCAGGTATAGAACCCACTGCTTGTATCCGACGAAGTTGGTATTAGCCCACGAAAGCTTATGCTTCAAAACCTTATAGTTAGTCTTTAAGGTGCCACAGGACTTTGTTACCCTAACAAATTTTAGTGCAGTGTAAAAGTTAAACATAGTAGGTTAGATCTTCAGCCAGTAAAAATCAAAAATCAATTGACTTCAATGATTTACACCAGCTGAGGTTCTGGCCCAACACATCTGAGTCTCTTGACACTTACACCAGTTTAACAATGGTAACTGTTAATGTCTGGAATTACTTCTGTTTTATATTACTGAAGCTGAGAAGAGAATCAGGTTTTAGTAGGTCAAACTCACAGTGGTACAACTACATTTGAGTCAGTAGAGTTGCAATAGGATGATCCTGGTCCAATAACCACTTTTTAATTTGATTATACAGTATTTACAGTACAATTCATATTAGTATTTTGATTTGAATGAATGGCACTTACTGTTAATAAATAGAAGAACTTTATACAAGATGAGCCCAATTCTCCTCTCACTTACAGTACAAGGGAAGTAAGTAAAGTAAAGAGGAAGTAACGCCAATGAAATCACTGGAAATACATCAGTATAAAAGAAGTGCAATGAGTAAAGAATCAGGCCTGATGTAAAGTTGGAAATCTGGAAATGTGCAAACCAATGAGTTGCCAACAACTGCAAGTATTTTCACGTGAAAACAAATTTATATGTGCCTTGTCACCAGAACCTGCAAATTTGGACAACTGCAATATTTTGCCAAATTCTGTTAAAGTACTCCTTCGCCTGCATACACATATACATGGTAAAAATAGGCAAAATTCCACCTGGAAGCCCACTAAATTCTTCTCTCATTTGCAGGGAAAACAATTTGCTTGGGAAAATTCAGAAGAAAATAGAATAAAACAATCACAAAAATAATCAAAAACATTTTTCATGCCTTGCACAATATTTTTTTGCATGCCCTAACCTTTTTAACCTTTCTTCATCTATCTTGGACCCCGATTCTATAGAGAATTATGTACATGCTTAACTTTAAGCACTGAAACATTACGTTCTATTAGTTCAGTCTAACACTAAGCGTTCAAGAAGCCAGCGGGGCCCCTCATGTTCTTGCAGAATCAGTACCTTGATGTATCCAATGTATACAAAAAGGAGAATCTATATGGTATGGCTCCTTACGCCCTCCCTTTTGTTGTTTCTGAATTCCATGCTTTTGGGATATTGGTATATTTTTGGGATATGAACTAAATAAGTCAACTCAGAAAGGCATTCACCTATATTTTCAAAAATAGCAGGCCAGGCCAAGGGCAAAAACCACATCATCCTTCCACACTGGTCATGGAGAGTTCAGGGCAGTACCATGCTTTAGAAGCTTTCTACAGCCCCACTTCAGTACTGGGGAGATTCTTAAGGGGAAAGAGCCCTTGGGGTAGCCACTGGAAGTCCTGTTAATGTGATCCATTGGAGCCATGCTATACCTGGGGAGTAGAGGGTTGGGGCCTGCCAGAGTCCCAGAGAAAGCATCAAGACAGTAGGCCCATGCACAGAAAGCTGTGGCCTCCTGTGACTCTAGAGGGAATTTGCATATATGTGAGCTAGTCTTAGCATGTGAAGTGTGAAGGGGGCAGGGCAATTGATCAGGGAAGTAGTCTCTCGTTCAGCCCTCAGTCCTGAAGCAGGGGTAATTGGACCCACAATTCCTGAAATGTAAACATTAACTCTGATTTCTGTGCTAAATCTAAAACATGTTAGGTCGCATTCTGTTGCATTTCCCACAAGTACAGGGTGTTAGCTGACTGATATTTCAAAGAACATGACCCCTTATACTCCAAGGCAGGTCTCCCTCTTCACATACATAAGACAACAATGCAAGGAAAAACAAATTGTCATAGTGTTTCCAGGAACACTTAGTAACCTGGCATTTCCTAATATGAGTTTTTTCCATGTCATTTCTTGTTATCATTGGTAACTTCATTTAAAATTGCATTGTCTCCCATCAATTAATAATAATAATAAATGGAGATATACCAATCTCCTAGAACTGGAAAGACCTTGAAGGTCATCGAGTCCAGTCCCCTGCCTACACTAGCAGGATCCGCCTGCCTACACTAGCAGGATTGAGTACTGTCCCCTGACAGATTTTTTGCCCCAGATCCCTAAATGGCCCCCTCAAGGATTGAACTCACAACCCTGGGTTTAGCAGGCCAATGCTCAAACCACTGAGCTATCCCCCCACCCATCAATGTTTATTTCCATTTTATTGGCTATTTCTCTGGCCTTGAGACATATTAAACTCAAGCTTTAATACTTTCTATCCATGTATTCTGCCTCATACCCAGCTTTTAATGTTGCTTCAGGAGAGTTTAGAAGGAAAAAAAATGCTACTTATCACAAAATGCTGAAGCCTACCCTCCAGCATGAAGATTTAAAACCAATATGTAAACATTAGAGGTTGGTTTATCATTTATAACTAGCACTTAGCAAAGAGCAGAAAAAGTATTTGTGAATATTTTATTTACAACATTTTGTGAAATTCATATATGTTCATAATCCCTCCCTAAAATAATGCATGCAAAACTATCATTAAACTCATTAACACACTATTCAGCAAGCTATAAGTCCTAACCAGCGATCCTAGTTTTCCGTGATAAAAACCCAAATTCTCCAATAAAAACATTAAATGAAGTTTAAATCTAGTTTCCCTAGTTACAATATATATAGGTATCAGTTGAACACAATGTTTTATTGATATATTTACAATTGTAAAACGCTTGAATGACCCCGTCACAGTGCATTGTTTCTTTACTGATGTCAAGGGCCCTGCTGTTTCAGCCTCTTGTTTTTGTTTCTTTTCATTCAGTTTAACACTTTCCATGTGTTCTACAATTGTCTGCCTTATAATGTAGTCTACAGCCTTGCTGCATACGATATTGAACAGCATATTACCATCAGCGTGAAATTTGTCCTTGCCAAATTCAGTGACTAGGTCTTTCGGGGTGATTTTTAAAGTGTCCAGCATCTTTTTATAACTTTAATTACTCACGTTTGGAGGGTGAAGTGAAATTTGAGATACATTAATACATGAACCCCTATTCCAGAAGCAGTTTATTAGAGTATGATTAGCTATGTAAATTTAAAGTGCATTCAAAAATCAACCACAAACGGGGGAGGTTGTGTGCTTTGAATAAGTGACACCGGTACTTTCAGTAAAATTTAGTTAATAGTTAATATATGTTTTATTTTTTCACAAAATATAAAAACTAAAGATTCTCTGTAAAAACACAAATGCCACATTTTCCCACATCAAACAAACTTCTAGGATCCCTGCTCTTAACACTGTAATTCAAAATCTCATTACATTTTCTGTCCCGGAAAAGTTTATGAATAGATTGCAAAATTCTCAGATTAATTACTTCAGGAGATTTAAATTTTGTGCAACATTTTCCCTCTGTGACTATGGTATGAAGAATATATTGTCAATATTAAATATTCTAACCTCAAAACAATGCCATATTGATTAGCTACTATGCATGTCATGTGGTATGGTTTCTGTTTCTTGCCCGAATGACTTTTTTTTTTAAATTACCATTAAATATTAGAGCTGGTCAGAAAACAAGAGACATTTTTGAAAGTTTCAGTTTTCTCAAAAAAAAAAAAAAATTAATTTGAAAAATCTCAACCAGCTCTATTAAATATTAAATTTGAAGTTCACTTTTTGTGACTGCCTACGTGGGTATCCAGTCTAAAGATTTCCTTATCAAGTGTATACATGTTAATAAGCATATTAAAATGTGTTCATGCTGTCCAAGATTTTTGCTCAGTTCTATTACAAAAACTTGTTTCCTGGCCATGAAAAGTGGGGAATAAAATGCCCAACATTTAAATTTACACAGGTGTGGTTTTAGACTGTGTAATTTAGCTAATTGATTTCTTATGCTAGCTGTGCCCTTAGGCGGAGCCCTGTGTACGGGATAGTACATACCTGTACCTCCTAGACTAGAGTCACTATTCCTTGCCTGCTTCCCAGGACAAGTAATCTACTACTGACCCTGACTCCAACCACCTGCAGATTACTCTTTGCACAGTTCTGCGTCAGTTTTGGGTTCAGCCAAGGCTCCATCCTTTCCTACACATTCCTTGTTCATCTGAATGGGATGGGGGAAGCACTGGCATTCAGACCCGGCTGTCCCATTGTGCCTACAGAGGTGGTGAGCAGGATGGGTTGGAGTGAAGGGTTCCTTAGCAATTAAAATAGAAGCAGCAGTGAGAGAGATTAAGCCACGAATGTAATATAGGGCCCCAAAGTAGCATGGATAGAAAAAACCACTAAGCAGAAAGAAATTAAAAGCTGCCCTACATTTCCTATAACCTGGAATACCCCATCAAATTAATAGACTTAGATTTCTGTGCAACAAAGCATTTGCGGGGCCTGCTCCTACTTTCATTGAAGCTAGTGCAAAACTCCCATTGTTTTCAACAAGAGCAGCATCAAGTCTTTGGTATTGTCTTCACTACAGCATTAGTTTGATTTCCTTTAAGTCGATTTTCTAAAGCAGACTGTATAGAGTCGATTTTGTGCGTCCCCACAAAGCACAGCAAGTCGACAGTGTCTGTCCTTACAACTTTTGCAAGCATCGACATAGCGAGCATTGCACTCCGGAGTCCCAAGCAGGCACCATTTCGAGTGCTGCACTGTGGGTAGGCATGTCATCATTCCGCGCCCTTTTTTCGCGCCGCCGACACCATTTCGAGCTGTGCACTCGTGGGTAGGCATCCCATTATTCGAGCCCAATCCCTGCGCTGCACTAACGCCATAGCACTGCAAGTATGGAGCCCGCTGATGCCATCGCTGCAGCACTGGTCGTTGTGAAGACCTCCCGCCTTGTTGTGGATTTTATGCTGCATTGTCTGCAGAGGAATGCGATCCGGAGACAACTGCGCTTTCCGGAAGCTGACGACAGTGGACCTGGACCTGGACATGCATAGCAGGGACAGGGACACTGCGGTTTTTGGAAATAGGGCAACCGACAATCTGGCAAATTTGGTGGCAATGGGGCAGGCTCATGCCATGGAACGCCGATTCTGGGCCAGGGAAACAAGCACTGACTGGTGGGATCGCATAGTGCTGCGGGTCTGGGATGACTCCCAGTGGCTCAGAAACTTTCGCATGCGTAAGGGCACGTTCATGGAACTTTGTGACATGCTTTCCCTGGCCCTCCGGCGCAAGAATACCAGAATGAGAGTGGCCCTCACAGTTGAGAAGTGAGTGGCGATAGCCCTCTGGAAGCTTGCAACGCCAGACTGCTACCGGTCAGTCGCAAATCAGTTTGGGGTGGGTAAATCTACAGTGGGCTCTGCTGTGATGCAAGTAAGCAGGGCAATCGTCGAGCAGCTGCTACCCAGGGTTATAAACCTTGGAAACCTGCAAGCTACAATAGATGGCTTTGCCGCCATGGGATTCCCTAACTGTGGTGGGGCTATAGATGGGACTCATATCCCTATCCTGGCACCGGACAACGAGGCCGCACAGTACAGAAACCAGAAGGGATATTATTCTATGATCATGCAAGCAGTGGTTGACCACAAGGGACGTTTCACCGACCTGTATGTGGGGTGGCCGGGAAAGGTTCATGACGCTCATGTTTTCAGGAACTCTAGGGTTTTTAGACAGCTGCAGCAAGGGATTTTCTTCCCCGACCAGAAAATTTCCATGGAGGGTGGGGCTAAAGTCGACGTTAAGCCGTAGCGAGGACCAGGTCTTTGATTCACAGAATTGATCTCTTTTGGATGGTGTGCAGTGTAGACTCTGAAGGTTGGACTTTCAGGTTCTGGTTTTGCTGTGAACATCTTGCCCAGCTCTGCTTAAAATCCAAACCTGACTCTCTATTTTTCCTTAAGTAGACGTCTGCACTGACTGCAGTGAATCAGCTTTGCAAATGCATATACCCACAGTTGAGTCTGATTCACTCTAATGGCTATTGATTCAACAAACTGTAGGGTGGAAGAAAGGAAGAGTTGTGAATGGAACTGGTCTAAAGGAATTAAATTACCCTAATGCAACTTTTAATGGAATCCACCACCAATGTTCAGTTCTTTCAGAAAGCCAGAAGAGATGCACTGTCTCTATTTTCAGCCTTTTCCACAGACAGCTCCATTACTATTGTTATGTGTTGATGAAAGGATAAATGCTATTTTTTGCTCACTGTGTCAGAAGGGCTAGGTATCACATTAAAGGCAAAGATCACTAACATTCTGTCCTTGAAATCTTTGTGCTTTCAATTTCTTTCTCAGTGTGTGTTTAAATATTCCCAGGAGTCCCAAACTGCCTCCAGTTGCTTCCTGTTTAAATAAAAGATGATTCTTCTTTGTACTCTGTGGAATCCATTCAAAGTGAAAGGTCATGCCCAAAGGGAGAAAGCAATTTCCTTATTCTTCATTTCAGAGCTCTTGGGATTTGTAATTTAAGTTTCCCAGAACAGTCTCCATTTTTAAAATTGATATTCTTTGCTAATTTTGAGGGGTGGGTCTTGTCCTAAAGCAAAATACGGTGGATAATCAGAGCAGCCAAATATGTCATCACATAAATATACAGCCTGCCTGAGATTTCCTCACAGTTCATTACAACGTGCAGTGAAACTAAAATGGAAAAGCCAAGCTAGGCCGAGCCCGGAAGTCCACACAGCAATGAAACAGCCCCATAACCCAAGCCTGAGTAGGCTGGCACGGGCCAGCCATGGGTTTTTCTTTGCTGTGTAGACCTTTGTCACACTGCTAGCACTAAAGCTAGGAACAATGTACTGCTAAAATCCATGCAACTCATATTGAAAAAAGGTTGACCTTCATGTGCAATTATTTGATACATCAATTTTGGAAAAGCATGTAAATACCAGAGGCTGTTCTGTGCGTCTTTGTACAAACTTTACTTGAAGTCATTGTATATTTATAATTACTAGGTACTTAGGGTACTATTAACCATTGGCTTAAAGATCAGTATTTTTATTAAACACTAAAGAGCCATTAGGCTTATACGATGTCAAAAGCAAGTTTGGAAACTTGACTCATTTATTTATAACATTGTATTTTCTGTGTTTATCAAATAAGTAATAAAGAGAGAGATATTTAAGATACATAAATATCATAGTATGTAAGTATACAAGATGGGTTAGTACAACTAATTTTTAGCTACATTTGGTTTCTTCCTTTCTGAGAATACTCTTCTAATATTGCCATGCTTCCCTTCCTATTATAAACCTGTACGGCTATCAACCCACATCATGGGATGTGCATGTCTATCTAGTTATTAATATAAACTCTCGTCTGAAGTCCATGGGGAAATTTTGCTATCTAGAATGCCACAATTGATTATGAGATTACCCATCACATAGCCAAGGCCAATTCTGCATTTGGAATGTCCTCACACTGCCTGTGGGACTATAGGGTGTCAAAAATAAGCACAAAGCTAAATGTCTATTGGACAGCCATGTTTACAATGCTTCTATATGTTTTTAGACATGGACAACATATGGCTAACACATTAGGAAACTTGATCAGTTCTATATGTGCTGTCTTTGAACTCTTTTTGGGGTTAAATGATGGGACAAGATTCCCAATATTGAATCCCTAATTGTTTCCGGATGCCTGGCATTCAAACATGGTCATAAAAGTTCAGTTGCATTGGTCTTGGCATCTTGTTTGTATAGCTGACTCAAGAATGACCAAGACCATATTTTACAGTCAGCTAAAGCAAATCACCCATTTTTATGGTCAGTACAAACTATACATAGTTAAGTTTGAAAGCATGTCAGGTTAATCCCAGCCCTTGGGAAGCAACAGCCTACGAGGGAGCAAAGTGGTGGCATATTTGTCATATTGCCGTTAACTGCTTTGAAGCGAGGTGTACTAACACCTTATATGAAAAATGCTAAAAGAACAAAGCAAGGAGACAACAGCTGGCAATGGTCACAGACTATTTGGCCTGATTGGCATGTAACCGTGTTTGCGGGTCTTGCCTTCGTTTGACCTCACATAGATGTGTTTACCAATAGTTTACTGAATCCTCATATGTCTACCTCAACATGAGACTCCATCATCATAAACGGTTTTACTCTAGTTTCCAATAAAGATCCAAAACACTACAGCTCATAATAGATTTCTGAGTGATGGAACCAGAATATTATAGTATTTCTAAGAAGTTTCGTTTCTTTTTAAATAGAGTTGGTGAGGTAACAACCAGCTAAGAATATTTTAAGTTTCCTATTTTTTGTATGTACTGTTGGTTGTCAATTGCTTTATAAGATGTTTTTCCCTATTAACCTTTATTAGTATAATTTCACCCTTTATGAAATTCACATATACTCCATGTGACTGTCACACCAAAGCTTCGTCTTGAGGAGCAAAAAATGTGTTTCAATTATGTTGATTCAATCTAGTTAAATACAATTGAAATGCCTCATCACAAGGAAGGCTAGCAATTCTGAAATTATATTAGCTGGCAATGTTTTAGCTTTGGTAGAATGCAGCCCAGGTATTACTGCTTCAAGAATTCAGCATGAAAACAAATGCCATAGCTTCTTAAAATGTATAGCTCAGTGAACACTGGAATTTCCAACTGAGTCTATTTTATGCAATAACCTCCTAACGGGGTATACTAAATTATACTTTAGTGATATCTGAACAGAGAAAAAACACTTTTCATATTTCACTACAAAGAGATGCTTTAATTGTAAATTTAATGGTGCTGTTTTGGTTTTAAAACTCCACATTTCTTATAGCTCTTTCTCTTCTGTGAGTCATCTCCAGCCAAACTTCAGGAGACAAAAAACCTAGGTGGATGGAAAAATCCAGATATTCCTTTGTCAAAGAATGGCCACTTAACCCAGTCTTTTTGTTTCATATGGTTGGTGTAGACCAGCAACTATAATTTCACCTGAAGTTGATCAGACCAGATGGCTACATGAGGAGTAGCAGAATGTATTTCAGTGATTCCTCCTTCACATTTATAAATTGGGCAGTAGGAGATGATATGTTTGATGGTCTGTTGTGGAGAGCCACATTTGTAATCCAAGAAGTCTTTACTTTTCTATTTGTGCATTAGATGTACATATCTACCATGGTTAGTTTGGATTCAGTTCAGAATTGACCAAGATGACCATGGAATGTTGAACCAAAGAAGCTTCTGCGTGGGATTCAGCACAAGGTGCTTATTTCTTAAGTCTTCTTTAGCCCAATCTGCTCTCAAAGCCTCTTTCTGACCATAGCCTGTTTGCATGAGGCTAAGTGAATGTTCCAGAAAGCCTCGTGGGACTTAAGACTTTTTTGGGGGGGGGAGGGGAGTATTTGTGGATAGGAAGACATCTGTTTTCCTGGATTCACGGAGCTTCTCAGAGTGTTGCAGCAGTTTGGTGTATCAGCAGAGGAGAAACGTTAGGTAGAACAGGTATCCATGGTATGGAAGTCAACTTAAGGGTTCCAATATTGCACTTTACCAGCTGATGGCCCAATTGTTGACACTTGGCTGAGGTGTTGGCCAGCCTTTCATCTCTGAAGAACTCATTCATGGTTGTTTCCCGGATTTGGAGCATGTCTCAGCAATATCATACAGTAGACTCTTATACCTATACATACAATGTTGCCACACACATTTTACCAGACTACTGATGATCAGCAAATTATGAGTTTTCAAATGATACCTCTCAAAGTGTACTTTGTACAAGATTAATCATAGTTGGAATAAAGGGGTGAACACAGGGGCACAGACTGTCACACTACTCAATATCTGGATTGAAAATTGCTAGAATAATCCATATGATAAGGGAAATGTTAGTAGGTAGTATCTTTTATTGGACCAGCTTCTTCAGACCTGAAAAAGTGTTCTGTGTAAACTCAACAGCTTGTCTCTTTCACCAGCAGAAGTTGGTCCAATAAAATATATTACTTCACCCATCTGTCTCTCTAATATCCTGGGACCAACATAGCTACAACAATACTGCCAGTGCTGAGGAGAACTGTAAGTTGCCATCTTTTCAGTTGAGATACAAAATTTAAAGATCTTACTGCCTGTATACATTAAATCCTATGGATTTTTTTCAATGAATAGGTGAGTAAACTCTGATGAACTTGCACCTGTACTTCCCAATAGATATGTGTTCTGTCCTAAACTGTTGCATAGTCTTCCTAATGTTATACTCTGAACTCAGAGATAACTGTACTTTGACAATTGCTTTACACATTTGTATTGTCAGCTAAAGTGCTTTAGGAACCATTTGGTTGAAAGACAAGATCAGTATAATTATCAATGATTAAATGACAGATGTATACCTTTAAACCCAGCCATAATTTATTACAATTAAACACCATTTATTAAATAAAAGGAAAGAAAATTATTTATAACACTGTATGGCATAGTAGCCAACCATAATTTATTTTTACATTTCTATATTTTATTAGTTATATCATTTTGAGTCAAACTTTTTATTTGTGTTTGTTATAAAACTCCCATTTAGCTCATCTATTAAGAAAATGTCATCATATATGGATTAGTATTAGTGGCACAAGCATCAATCAAAATATCATTTAAGCATCTGCATATTCTTCAATGGAACTACTTACATGTTTAAAGTTAGGCATGTGCTGTATCAAAAGTAAAGTGAATTGTTCAGTATGGTAGAACATGCAGGCTAATATTGGTGCCTAGGTTTGCTGTCAGTCACTACGGACAGTGGTAAATGTAACAAGGGTAGTATAACACATCACACATAAGAAAAAATGTACATTGAGTTGGTTGAATTACGTTAAAATATTCATCATAAAGCTAGGCCCTGATCTTGCTAACACTTACACAGGGTAGCAATACCACTGAATATTTACATATATTTCAAGAATATCTGGATGAGTGCCTGAATAATTAACTAATCAAAACCAAGTGCTTGGGTCCCAGAACCTGCAAGCATGAGTGTAACATTAAGAATATACATATTTACTGAATGTGAGAGTTAACCTCTTATTTAGTGAGTTATGCACATATCCATTCTGATTTTGACTGTGTTTGCTATTCATCTGTATTTCCTGAATAATTTAGATTAACCATGTTCAGAATGTGTGCGATTGTTCAGACTGGTGCGAGAACTTTTTGTTCAGCTTCTTGCTGTTTTTGCTTTGTGACTGATCACCCAAGTCACTTGGTATTGTTCCTGCTCCTTGGATGGCAGAATCATTTAACCATAGAACTAATAAGGAAGCATTCTTTTGCACAGATAATCATGGATGCTAAAAGTCATGATGCTTTCAGCATTCTAAAAGTATATTTGCAAATACTTAGTAGTTGTCTTCACGAATAATAAATAATACAATCACACAAACCATAGCAAAGTAAATTGAGTGCATTTTATTCATAAAGGTTTTTGTGGCTCAGGCTTTTTTGACGATTTGGCCAGATCTAACTGTATATGCGAGAAATTAGGCCAGCAAGCTGAATAAACTTTCACAGAGGAGTCATTGGAGCACAGTCATATTCTCAGCTTGACCAGGATTCTTTTTGTTTGGTTGAGCTCATGGTTGGACACTTGTATGTGTATAAAAAGGCAGAGAGTGAAGAGTGGCAAAAGAAATACATTAAAGAAGGAGAAAAGAATGCATACTGTTGCTGCTCCATCTACTGTCACTAGAAGTGAATTTTCTGGCAAGAGAATGAGTTCAAATGTTTAGCTTCTCTTTCTAAATTTGCACCAGAAAAATGAATGCCTTTGTTTGCATATACAAAATCTTACTTGCACACACAAATAGGCAAGCAAATTCCAGTTTTGACAAAAATTCTGCATACGGATATTTAGAGGTGAATGTAAAATTTGACTCAAAAAATCAACCACCAGCATGTGGAGTTTCTTTCCAACACTGGCTCAACCATCATATTCAGGAACTTGAGTGGGATCTGTAGAACTGTAGAAGAGTAACCCTATAGCCTCTGTTACCACCTCCACACTCAGGGATCAACTAGCAACAGCAACTATTTCACCAGCCTGAGGAAAAACCAGAATAGTATTTATTGCACAGTATGAAGAGCAATACGAAGAGCACACTATCCTCCTGCTTCCACTTACTCCACTGAACAAACTGTTCAAAGATCAAAACCAAGCTGTTGTAAAAGTTGAGAATTAAAGAATGTGCAGCAGGTGGTAACGTATGTGTCTATCTAGTTCCAGCCAAAACAATCCAATTTGTGGAAAAGGGTACTGAATCTCACTGTGACTCAGAGCTGAGGGGGTGAGTGAAAGAGAGGAATGGCTTCGGCTAATGTGCTGGCCGTGCTGTGATAAATGATTTTTCATTTAACAGTGTTATTACAATATACTTGCCTATTGGGCATACAGTAATTCTCCATATACTCTGAATGCAGGCTACTTATGGAATGCAAGACGTGCAAAGTTGTTTGCTTGGGGATTTGCCTTTACATTGTTTCTCTGCATCTCTAGAGCACTTTTTAATATTATTATACTTGAGAGTATAAATTTAGGACCGACTGGATTAGATTAGTAGCAAATTATGGAGCCTCTGACCTCTATCATTGTAATAAATGGAGTATACAATTAAAACAAAATATGAGTGCTTCCTCCAGTGGTGACTATTACAATACTTGAGCCGTCAAAAATTTTATATTTTGAAAATACTGTTGGAATTTCTAAATTTTAACTAAGAGTATTTCAACAGAAATGTGACAAAATTATCTCCCATTTTCTGACCAGTAATTATTGTTACTTAACTCAACTGCTGAATAAAATAAAATTCCAAAATGGCTGCCTCCTGAACAGTTATAACAACAAATTTACCATACGCCAATAATGACTGAAGCGGTTACTGTCTATTGGGTGTTTGGGCCATTTGAAAGTGTTTAGTGGTCTCAGATAAGTTCCTATGACTACATGACTAGAACTTCTATCCCAGTTATGAAACTCACTTGCACTTTTCTCCCTGGTTAGTAGACTCAGAGGACTGAGGCCACAATTTAGGAAAACTGCTAGACATATGGCTAGTTTCATTCCAGTTCAGAAAAGTCCCTCGGCTTATGCTTAACTTGACGCATGTGACCAAGTCCCATTGACTTGAACAGGATTTAAGTTAAACATGTGCTTAAATAGGGCCTCTGTGTCCATTCAAACTAATCAGGAAATATTAGTTCCCCCACCCCCCAAAAAAAACCACAATTAGATGAAAATGTTTATTGCGGGGTTGTTGAAATACAAAAGGTTTTAGGTTTTCAAGTGAAATAGTTTATGGTTGCTGAAAATGTAAACAAAAGGGTCAATTTTTCTTCAAAAACGTAATTGAAAATGGAATAAAAGAGCCATTTTCCATTAAAAAGAGGTTTTGATAGACAATTTCCAACCAGCTAATGAGCACGGATAGATATCTTCTTGCCTAAAAAACTATTTTAGAGAAGGAAATCTTAAAATCTTCACATTTCAGTTCATTGTTGTGTCTCCCTTCTGTAATGTACCTCATAAAAGAGACAGAGTGGGGAAAAAAGACCAAGACATTTTATTTCACTCTGATGAGCAAGTAGTAACAATGTGGAGTTATGCTTCTTTAAATGGTTGAAAAACACATTCACTTTCATAGCTTTTGAGACATCATTAACAGCACTTTAAATTAAAATTTAATTAAAAAGGAAAAAAAGGACCATGGCCAGCTCAGTAATATGAAATAATTCATTAAGATTATACAAAGTTTTAGGAACTGGAAAAGAGCCTTAAACAATCCAACATATTTCTTCTTATTTCTCTGATTTCAACGTTAGCTTAACCCCACTTTTGTCATCTTACACTCTCTCGGTAACTTCATTGCTTCGAAGGAGGATCTCTTGAATTCCATTTATACTCCTTCTTTCATTCATTTGTTGCTTATTTAGTAACTTATTACCTGTCCCAGGGGCCGGAGAAAATAGTGGGGAAACCAGGCTCTGACCACAACAAGGATGGGACTTCAATAAGGCAGCGTGGAGATGCTTTGGTGGCTCTACATCATCTGAAGATTCCCCTTAAGGAGAACTGCCAGCTTTCTTGATTAAGCCAGCTTTATGATCCCTTTGTAATGGCAGAGTGGTGCAAAGTGACTATAGTGAACTGAGGGATCAGGGCCAATAATATATAGTAAACATTTTTTTACCTATCACTGACATGTCATTCTATTCATTTTTCTTAATTCTTCCTCCCTTTCTTCATACTGAACACTGATGAGAGAGAACTCAATACAAAGCCAAGCAGTCATTTTCTGATCAGAAAATTTGAGTATTAGATATTAAACCTTTAGAAGAAAGGTTGGCTCATGCAATTAGCTGGGGGGTAGTTCTACAGAACCCAGATTTATTGAAATGTGGCTTGTATTTTAGCTGGTCAACCACAGCCACTTGTGTTATTTTGGATAGAAGAATCCAGCTTTAGTTATTAAGTTAATATTTTGAGAACTGCATTTTTATTGAATTTTCAGGCCAACATACTTCGTTGGGATGGCTTACATCAGTTGTGACTGCAGTGTACAATTGGGTGTATCTGTCTCAACCCAATGTACTGGGTCACTGGGGAAATTAAGAAAAGAAAAACCTTCATTCAAATTATTTTCTTAGTATTATAATAGCTTAGAGAGATTGGAATTTAGAAAAAAGGATATGCAACTCAGCTAGCAATATGACTCATTTCTGCCCATGACATTCTCCTGTCTGTAAAAGTCCTGCCAGTGGGCTGTCTGTGCAATAGGAAATCAGAAATAATTCAACATGTTACAACATGTTGATAATCAATCTTTGCAGGTCAATTGACAAGTTACACTATCAAGCAGGTGAAAATCATCTGCACTGGGGATTGCTGAAGTGTAAACTAGAATGTGATGAAGTATGCAGATATAACACCAAGAAATACTTCAGAATAATGATATATAAATTCTGTATGACTCAATAGCTATCCAGGTAGAGAAAGCCCAGCATGACATGGGTTTATCTGAGAAAACTTGAAAGCAAAATTAATCATTGATGTGGCTATTTCTGGAGATGAAACAGTTTTTGAAAGGGAGGAAAATGTGAGATATATACAGATTGAGTGACTATGCCATAAAATAAGATTTGTCTTGGTAATTTAGCAGTAAAAATGAAGTGTGGCCAAATCCAGCATTCAACAAGAATGTGTTGGACACAGACATTGTCTGGATTTACAGAGTGTACATGCCATGGCTGCCATTCTTGGAATTCCCTCCAGCATTCCTGGATCAGTTCAGGGAATCATGGTTCATTTGGTTGCTCCTAAGACTGAAACGGAACTGAAAATTGGATCGTTATGGGGGATATGCACTCTAGTGCACCATTTTTTGCGCTAGCCAAAAAAGCATATTTTCTTTCGTTTCCCCAAAGTACAAAAGAATCGAAACTTCATCAGCACAGGATGGAAGATGACAACACTCAAATCACTAACACCTGGATTCTTAATATATGGGAGACAAAAGCCCTAGGAGGAATGATCATCAAAGGGGGAAGAATGTAAGGTAAAGAAGGAAAAAAGAAGTTGGGGTGGGGGTAGGAAAGGAATTGAGAAAAGAAAAAGGTCAGGAGAGGGAAAAAACGAACAGGATAAATGATGAGTTGTGAGTCAACTACACAGGGGCATGACACAGTTGAGGTGGGGTAGAAGGGAGGGTCTAGCCAGAAAAGTCACAGAAACACTGATCTAGTATTTTGAAATACTGGAGATATCAAGTATACGATCTCAGCTAAGGCCACTGCCAAGGTGAGTTTCGTTTACACCTGGAGGTATTATATGTTGGAACAGACTCGGCAGTGGTGTAAAGAGAAAGAAACTGCACACAGTTTCTTGGCCTTTGATGTAGATATATCAGCTAAAGAGTTGACAAGTCTGTTTTCAGACTGGCTCAAATTCCTGAAGAAACATAACTGGAATCTGGACCTAACTACTGTCTGCTAATAGCTTGGAAAGAACCTAAAACATATTCAAAGGGTCAGATTTTTATTTCAGTTTCTCCAATGTGATTATGCAACCAGATATTTGCAGCATCTTGCCAGATTTCCTGCTCTTCAGCAACATTGTATTTCTCTTTGTCTTTGTTCTTGACAGATAAATGATGACTTCTGAATGTGAGCCACTGAACACCCCAGGGTGTTCCAGGGTGGTAACAAAGTGTATTATAAATACACAGAAGGGCACTCTCTATGAAATATTAGGGTAATGGGTTCTAGATTAATAAAGAGCCAAATTTTTAATCTGAAACCATTACCCCTTTGTTATTTCTTACAAGTTAAGCAAGTTTAATTTGGTCAGTACAGTGAGAGAACCCTTACTGCAGGAGGAGGTGTAGGTAGCACTCCCTTCTGTCTCATTGAAATGTAGGACTGGAAGGGATATCAGTGGATCATCTAGTCCAGTTCCCTGCACCGAGGAAGGACTAGGTATTATCTAGACCATACCTGACAGTCTTTGTCTGGTCTGCTTTTTTAAAACCTCCAGTGACAAATTCTACAACTTCCCTAGGTAATTTGCTCCAGTGCTTAACCACCCTGACAGTTAGGAAGTTTCTCCTAATGTTTCACATTAATCTCTCTTGCTGCAATTTAAGACCATTACTTCTTGTCCTATCCTTGGTGGTTAAGAAGTACAATACTTCATCCTCCTCTTTATAACAACCTTTTACGTACTTGAACACTGCTATCATGTCATTCCTCCCCCACCCCCTATTTTCTCCTCTCCAGACTAAATAAAGCCAAATTTTTCAATATTTTCTCATAGATCATGTTTTCTAGCCCTTTCCTTTGGACTTTTTCCAATTTGGCCACATCTTTCCTAAGGTGTGGTACCCATAATTGGATACAATACTCCAGTTGAAGTATTGCTGATTAGAGGGGAAGAATTACTTTTTGTGTCTGGCTTACAACAACCTGATAACACATCCCAGAATGATATTAACTTTTTTGTACCAGTATTTCACTCATATTTAGTTTGTCATCCACCTTAACCTCCACATAAATTTCGGAAGAAGCCCTTCCTAGGGCAGTTATTTCCCAGTTCCATGTATATGTGCAACTGATTGTTCCTTTCTAAGTGGAGTACTTAGCCTTTATCCTTATTGAATTTCATCCTATTTACTTCAGACCATTTCTCAAGTTTGTCCAGATCATTTTGAATTTTAATCCTATCCTCAAAAGTACTTGCACCCTCCTAGCTTGGCATCATATGCAAACTTTATATATGTATTCTCTATGCCATTATTGAAATCATTTATGAATATATTGAATAGAACCAGACCAAGGAGAGATCCCTGCACGACCCCACTTGATATGTCCTTCCAGTCTGATTGTGAGCCATTCATAACTATTCTCCAAGTATCCTTTTTCCACTCAGTTGTGCACCCACCTTATAGCAGGATAATCTAGGCAACATTTCTCTAGTTCATTTATGAGAAACTCATGTAAACTGTACTAAAAGCCTAACTAAAGTTGAGATATATCACATCTACTGCTTTCACCTCTCCACTAGGTTTGTTACCCTATCAGAGAAGGTTTATGTTGTTTGACATGATTTGTTCTTGACAAATCCATGCTGACTGTTTCTTATCACCTTATTTTCTTCTAGGTGCTTACAAATTGATTGCTTGATTATTTGCTCCATTATCTTTCTGGGTATTGAAGTTAAGATGACTGCTCTGTAATTACCTGGGTTGTCCTTATTCCCCCTTTTTAAAGATAGATACTATATTTTCCCCTTTCCAGTTCTCTGAGATCTCTCCTATCCTCTACAAGTTCTCAAAGGTAATCACTAATGTCTCATAGATTTCTTCAGTCAGTTCCTTAAGTAATCCAGACATATTTCATCAGGACCTGTTAAGTCCTAAGTAATTTTTAACTTGTTTTTTTCCCTATGTTGGCCTGAGATCCTACCCCATTTGCACTGATGTTCACTATGCCACTTGTCCAAACACCAATTCGGTTTTTTTGGTGAGAACTTTGGCCATTGTTCCATTTTCTGTTATTGTTTTCGTCCCTCACTGAATAATGGGCCTACCCTGTCCTTGGTATTTCTCTTGCTTCTAATGTATTTGTAAAATGTTTTCTTAACCTTTATCTCCCTTGTTAGTTTAATCTCATTTTGTGCCTTGACCTTTTGAACTTTGTTCCTACATGTCTATGGGTTGTTGGTTTTTTGTTTAAACATTCTTCCTTCATAATTTAACCCAGATTCCACTTTTTATATGCCTCTATTTTTAGTTTCAGGTCATTGAAGATCTCTTTCTTAAACCAGTGTGGTCTTTTACCATACCTCCTATCTTTCCTGTGGGATTGGTATCCCACTGGGATAGTTTGCTCTTGTGCCCTTAATAATGTCTCTTTAAAACCGATGTGTTTGCACATTAGAAGACACTGCTGCTGAAGCAGACACCTTTGGAATGTAAAACAGAGGCACCTGGAGTTTTGGGTGATGTGATTCATATATATTTAGTATGTAAAGTATTTGGGGATCTTTGGGACACTCTCCACTTTCTTCCTATACAGCTATTCTACAGCCAAATGATAGCTCTTTGTAAGCTTATTTTCAAAGAAATGTGCAGGTTGGTATGGATCACACAACCCAAGATAGTTGTGAATTCCTTTTTAAAATAAAAACTAGAAAGCCAGCCTGATATTTTTCTGTATAAACATTCAGTTTTAAAGACTGAGCATCATTAATTCATGAAAGGATTTAAAAAAAAACATTGGTAGTATCAGATCATCAGAAAGAGCAAGTAGTATGTGACCCGTAGAAACGTGTAGATGGTAGCTCCAAAGATTATGGACATTCTTTGGAAAACAAAAGCAAGTGTTTTAAAAAGAGCAGCTCATCGGACTGTTAATGTTGATTTTTAATAACTCTGAGAGCACTGAGGAAGCTACAGAAGACTGGAAGAAAGCTAATGTGTCAATATTTTATAAAAGAATAAATGGTATAACCTGGGTAATTATAGGCCTATCAATCTGATATTGACCCAAGCAAGGTAATGGAGTGGCTAATATGGGACTCTATTAATAAAGAATTAAGGGAGGGTAATGTGATTAATGCCATTCAACATGGGCTTATGGAAGATAGATCCTGTCAAACTAATTTGATATTTTTTATGAGATTAGAAGTGTGGTTGATCAAGGTAATAGAGTTGATGTAATATACTTAGACTTCTGTAAGGCATTTGACTTGGTACTACACGACATCTTAATTTAAAAAACAAAATGATAGAAAGGATGGATGTTAACACATTCAATGGATTAAAAGCTGTAAAATCTTAAAATATAAATGTAGATGGGGAATTACCAAGTGGCTGTGTGTCTAGTAGGGTACTGCAGGAACTAGTTATTGGTCCTTTGTTATTTAATATTTTAATCAATTACCTGGAAGAAAACAAAATCTGATAAAGTTTGAAAATGACACAAAAAATGGGGGAGTGGTAAATAATGAAGAGGATAGGGCATGGATGCAGAACAGTTTGAATCGTTTGAATCTGTTGGATGCAAGCAAACAACATGTGCTTTGATACAGCCAAATGTAAATATATGTAAGTAGGAACAAAAATGTAGGTCATATCAACAAAATGGGGGGCTCTATTCTGGGAAGCAGCGATTCTGGAAAAGATTTGGGAGTTATGGTGGATAATCAGCTGCATGCAGGTGGCCCATGAATCTTTCATTTGAGGAGGCTATGCAAGTGTGGAAAGCTCCCTAGAAGTAAAAGGCCACTGGTGCCCAGATCATGGCCCCATCCCCCACAAGGCCCTGCCCTGCCTCTTTCCCCTGAGGCTCTCCCTTGCTCTTCTTTTTCCCCCAAGGCCCCACCCTTGGTCCATTTCTTCCTCCGAGGCCTCCCCCTGCCCATCCCTCACTCCTCTCCACACCCCATCCCATTGCTCACCCTCAAGACAGGAAAAGAGTGGCCCTTAGTTGAGTGAGTGGAACTCTTGCTGTGCTTATGCCAGAGCAACTTAGCTAAGCGGCTGTGGAACAGGAGGGGGCAGGAGGCTCCTCATTTTCTTCCTGCCTTAATGGTGAGTGACAGAGGGGGCAGAGAGGAGCGAGCTGCAGGTTGTGGGGAGATTGAGGGGAAGAGATGGAGTGGGATCGGGAAGAGGAAGAGCCAGGGCAGGGCAGAGGTAGGGCAGAAACACAGTCCAAATGCTGATAGCCCATCCCACCCCCACTTGTAGGGAGATTCCGGTGCTCCAGAGTTGCCTCCAAAGGGAAGTGACCTGGACTGCATCTGGTACTTGACTCCTGCAGGACCAGTCTTTTTTATTTTGGGGAGGCTTAGCCCCAAGGCTTAGCCTCCCCAGGCCTCTTATAAGTGTGGCCTATGCAACTGAACATGAGCTGTAGCCAAAAAGAGCTAATGTGATCCTGGGGTGCATAAACGGGAATCTCGAGAAAGAGGAGAGAAGTTACTGTACCTCTGTGTTTGGCACTGGTATCACTGCTACTTAAACACTATGTCCAGTTCTGGCATCCACAATTCAAGAAGGATGTTGAAAAAATGACAAAGGTGCAGAGAATAGCTCCCGGAATGATCAAAGGACTGGAAAACATGGAAAATGTAGGTCATATCAACAAAATGGGGGGCTTTATTCTGGGAAGCAGCGATTCTGGAAAAGATTTGGGAGTTATGGTGGATAATCAGCTGCATGCAGGTGGCCCATGAATCTTTC
Source organism: Sternotherus odoratus (assembly GCA_032164245.1). Lineage (NCBI taxonomy): Eukaryota > Metazoa > Chordata > Testudines > Kinosternidae > Sternotherus > Sternotherus odoratus. The sequence continues at coordinate 22,125,436 of JAVMKO010000003.1, read as the reverse complement.
ATTTGAGGAGGCTATGCAAGTGTGGAAAGCTCCCTAGAAGTAAAAGGCCACTGGTGCCCAGATCATGGCCCCATCCCCCACAAGGCCCTGCCCTGCCTCTTTCCCCTGAGGCTCTCCCTTGCTCTTCTTTTTCCCCCAAGGCCCCACCCTTGGTCCATTTCTTCCTCCGAGGCCTCCCCCTGCCCATCCCTCACTCCTCTCCACACCCCATCCCATTGCTCACCCTCAAGACAGGAAAAGAGTGGCCCTTAGTTGAGTGAGTGGAACTCTTGCTGTGCTTATGCCAGAGCAACTTAGCTAAGCGGCTGTGGAACAGGAGGGGGCAGGAGGCTCCTCATTTTCTTCCTGCCTTAATGGTGAGTGACAGAGGGGGCAGAGAGGAGCGAGCTGCAGGTTGTGGGGAGATTGAGGGGAAGAGATGGAGTGGGATCGGGAAGAGGAAGAGCCAGGGCAGGGCAGAGGTAGGGCAGAAACACAGTCCAAATGCTGATAGCCCATCCCACCCCCACTTGTAGGGAGATTCCGGTGCTCCAGAGTTGCCTCCAAAGGGAAGTGACCTGGACTGCATCTGGTACTTGACTCCTGCAGGACCAGTCTTTTTTATTTTGGGGAGGCTTAGCCCCAAGGCTTAGCCTCCCCAGGCCTCTTATAAGTGTGGCCTATGCAACTGAACATGAGCTGTAGCCAAAAAGAGCTAATGTGATCCTGGGGTGCATAAACGGGAATCTCGAGAAAGAGGAGAGAAGTTACTGTACCTCTGTGTTTGGCACTGGTATCACTGCTACTTAAACACTATGTCCAGTTCTGGCATCCACAATTCAAGAAGGATGTTGAAAAAATGACAAAGGTGCAGAGAATAGCTCCCGGAATGATCAAAGGACTGGAAAACATGCCTTATAACAACAGACTCAAGAAGCTCAGTCTCTTTAGCTTAACAAAGAGAAGGTTTAGTGGTGACTTGATCATGATCTACAAATATCTTCACCAGGAGACGATTTCTGATAGTAGGGTGGTCTTTGATCCAACAAACAAAGGCAAAAGAAGATCCAATGGTTTGAATGGAAGCTAGACAAATTCAGACTGGAAACACAGTGTAGATTTTTAATGGTGAAACGAATTAATCACCGGAATAATTCGCCAAGGGTTGTTATGGATTCTCCATCTCTGACAGTTTTTAAATCAAGATTGGATGTTTTTCTAAGAGATATACTGTACTTCAATCAGGGATTATTTCAGGGAAATATTGAACAGAAGGTCAGACTAGAAGATTACAGGGGTCCCTTCTGGTTTTAGAGTCTATGACAAAGTGTTATTATCTGGCCATCCTAAAAATGACAGTGGTTCTGATTCCATTAAAAATAATTGTGGACTAAATCAGAATTAGAGCATTGCTCCTTTGTGATTTATGTAATTTCTTGGGTTGACAGTGTAGCAAATATATAGACATTCCTTTTAAGGAAACAGTTAGTTTTAACCATTTGTTGTATCATTTTAGGTTAGCGTGAGGTTATGTACACGATATTTCATTTAATCAACCATGACTTACATTGGGAGCACTGTTTGTTCTTCTGCAACTCACATTTCCTGCTGGCAACCTAGACCTAAGAACATATTGGATAGCCATGAAGCTTACATGCAGTAGTGACTATGTCCTAAAATGAAGAACTGAATGTTCTGTGATAGCAAACCCACTTCAATGGAAAACTCACATTGTAAATCTGTTATAATGATGAAGTCAGTGGATGATCTCTGAGTGGGAGAAGACAGGAGCACTTAAGAGAAGTATATGAATGATCCCTCAATGTACAATTCAGGCTATAGGGAAGTTGTTACTAGCCCTGCTCACAAGTGAGAAGTGAATACATGTGTGTAAGTAGTTAGTACACACACAAGCATTATAGCTACTAGCCTGTTTTTATTTAAAGATCACTAGTGACCACACATTTTGTTCTTAAACATATCTTTAAATGATGATTTTTTATGAGAGCATAGTGAAAGAAACTATTTAAAAAAATGTGCTGAAATGATCTTTTCATAGGATTGAGTGACCAGCTTCCATTAAGCTTTGAGACACTGGTTATTTTATAAAACATCACACCCTCCCACATTATGCAAAACTGTCTCACCTTCTCTGTTTTGCACACCGAGCATCCTGACCACTGAAGTGTTGCATCACGCAGCACACACGAGGAGTTTGCTTGTTTGCAATGAGGTTGAGACCTCTGAAATGCTGCTGCTTGTAGGTCGTTGTTTGGAAACACGAGACACAGTATGAGTATAGCTAAGCTTACGAATGCCACTCTAAAATCACAAGTGTGACCCAAGTGTCTGTGTCACTTAAACGTTGGCGGACATGTTGGCAGATATGGACAAGTATCATCACAGAATGCTGCCTGCCTGGTTCTGACAGAACTTTTCATTGCTGTCTCGAGCATAGGATAAGCACTCTCTTTCCTCTGCATGTGGGCTAGGAAAGTCGCCCCTCAGGTTTTAGGATTTGGCTACACAGGGAAATTTACCAGCATAATTGTACCTGTATAGTTATACCGTTCTAGTTATACCAGTATAACTCTCTGTGTACACACTCATTACAGAATAAGAGAATCCACGTGGGAATTACATACCAGTATAAATACTGAGTTATAATTATTCTGGTACAGTTATGCAAGTAAATTTCCCTGTGTCAAAAGACTCCTTTGTGTTGCAGAGCTGCTGTACAAAACAAAAGTTTGTGTCCAGGTCCACCTAAATTAACCATGCTTAGTATTGAGATCACTGATTTCCATATGATCCACAACTACTGACTTCAGGCTAACAAGTTTCACAGGTGGGAAGACAAAAGTACAGGCAGTGAACTGAAAACAAGACTCAGACTCATAGACTCTAAGGTCAGAAGGGACCATTATAATCATCTAGTCTGACCTCCCACAGAATTTTACCCATCCATTCCTGCAATATACCTCTCACCTATATCTGAGCTACTGAAGTCCTCAAATCATGGTTTAAGGATGTCAAGGCGCAGAGAATCCTCCAGCCAGTGACCCATGGCCCTTGAGACAAGAGACCAAAGGCGAGAGAAAGGAAGCTGCTTCTTGGCAGCAGGGTTAGATTCAGTGGTGTCTTCGCTGAAGTTTCTTGATGTGTTGAGCAGTTTTGCTTTTGTTTAGCTACCTCTATGCAAAGTCAGCAGGTCTTGTGTACATTTGAAGAGCCAGATTTTGACACCCTCACTCACACTGAATAATACGTTACTCCATAGAGGTTCCATTGATTTCAGTACAGGTATTTGTGAACCACGGTACTACTTACTGTGAGTAAATTTTTCAGAATTTGGCCCTGCACTCTTAAACATTGTCACCAATTTCTCTCCCAACAAGAAACTGACGAGGCCACAAAATTTGCTGCTGTTCAGCAAAGGGATCACACATACAGAATCATTTCTAAAAATATCTCAGTATAGCAGTGTCTTTCAAAAAGACAAAAATCTTAAACCAACCCAGGCATTTGTGTTATGCCCAGCCTGTTATGAACTTAAACCAACCCAGGCTTTCATGATACTCTTAAACCTTGTGTGCTAGGTGAGCTTAAGCAAGTCATTTTACCTCTCTGTGCGTTCGATTCCACATCTATAGTATGGGGATAATGCTACTTATCTCCTTTGTAAAGTGCTTTGAGATCTGTAGTTGAAAAGCACCATATAAGAGCTAGGTATTATTATTCAAATGTTGCTAATAAGGCACAGCTAATACAGCAGTTCCTGAAGGCATCTCTAGGCATCATTTCAAACATTCTATAGGCTCCTAACTCAACACCCTCAGTTACCTTACCTTCAATGTCTAAACAAAATAATAAGAGTTTTCTGAAATACCTTTTGTCTGCTTCTTTAACAGCAGGGAGGCGCCTAGAAACAACAGCTCTGAACATTCTAATGGAATTTTGGAACAGCTGTGCCTATTCCATTCCAACCTCCCTTCCTTGTATAGTTTATCTTCACAGCCACCTTCGTGCAAACTCACTTATTTATTTCAGTTGAAGTTTTTCCACTGGGCATGTAAACTCACCCATCCCATCCCTTCTGAGTGTTTATGTATAAAAATACTTAACCCCTGTTTGCCAGAAATTTCAAGGAAGTGAATAAATACAGCCTAGCCATGGTCAAGTAAACACAAAAAAGTCATCAAGGGTATGGATAAACTTGTTAGCTCATTTTTTAAAAAGAAAAAACAAACCTTAACAATCTTCTCCCACTTCCCCCCAACACTTAGCATAATCCCAAAGGTTGAGATTTTTTCAAAGTAGTGCAAGGGATATAGCTAAACATTTCTCATTACTTTTAATGGAATGGAATTTTAACAGCTGAATCCCCGGCATTGCCCTGAAACTTTCAACCCAAAGGTTAGGCTCATCCAAAAAGATTATTTTTCCCGTGTCTTGCCACTCAAAATTTTTAATTTGTATTGTCCGCATAATCAGTGTAGTTTTGTAGAACTTTACGTAAAGGATTAAATAGACTGTTTTTCTGTCTCCAAATTAAACTCTTACTAAGCTCCGGTCTGCACACAGATTTGCGCCATAGAATTATGTTGTTTCGGTGTGTGATTTTTAACCAATAAAGTAATATGGGTTCCAAACCCTAATGCTGCTGCTGTTCTACTTGTATAAAGGTGCTTTATACCAATTTAGCTTATCCTCCTTCCCATATTAATTGCAGTAGAACTGCATCCACACTAGGGGGTTACATCACTTTTAATATACTAGTATAGTTAAAGTAGTACAACTTTTGAGTTTAGACATTAAAGTGATTACACTGAAATGCACCTGGTTTTAGGGCTCGTCAGTCTATTTATTGCTGCCCTGAGGGAGAAAAGTGAAATGGGATCCCCAGTGTATAACCTGAATATTAGTTAGAGGCTGACAATCTCCCAGAGCAGTTTTTCACCATGTGCAGTCACAGTGTCCTATCTGGACATTGGCTGTGGTCTGTAGTCTTGCATAAGCGACAAAGAGTCTTGTAGCACCTTATAGACTAACGGATATTAGTGATCATGAGTCTTGCATAGTATTTGCATTAGTAAAAATTGGCGATCTCTCAGAATGCAGCTGAGTTTGGTGTTATTGCCTGTGATGAATGATCAGGAACAGTCTAGTCTGTTTTCAAGAAGCCTGCTCTTGACTCAGCAGACCTCACAAATTACCACATGATATCCAACTTCCCATGCATCAACAAGGTCATCAAGGAATTAGTTCAGCACTGCCTCCAAAATATATCAATTTATATCAAATATCCTGAACATTTTGCAGTTTGGTTTCAGAGCAGGTAATGCTGGTGGTGCTGATGAATGACTTTCTCCTGGCCATGCTCATATTCCAGGATCTATCTCCAGCATTTGAGGCACTGTACTATCAGTATTCAGACATAGGCAGAAATCAATGGAAAAAAGCACTTAAATGGTTCTAATCCTTTCCTTCAGGATGTTCCCACAGAATGGTGTGGGTAATGACTTTTCCACACTGCCATGCAGTTTTCCCTTTACTAATGTACCAGCACAGATCCCAAAATATCTAGAGACCATCCTGACTTGCAAAATTTAGTTGCAGATCCCAAATACTTTGGTGGTATTCAGACCTGGGGGTTTGGTTTAGCGTCATTTCTACAAAGATGAACACACACACACAGGATGACATTAAACAGATTGTTCTTACCAGGTATAGAGCCACAGGCAGAGAGAGGGTAGAGATAATAGCACTCTGATCTTCAAGTAAGCAGTCGTTCGCCCTCACATCCTTGCACACACTGATCACCACCAGCTCATTTTGCCAAGACCTCTCATACCTTCAAGAACAAACAAAAGCAACTGTTCCCAAGCTGTCATTGTGATATCACTCCATTCCAGTATCAGATTTTCCCTCTTGCTATTACATTGTAATGATCTAGGATCCTAATGCAACCCCATTTGAAGTCAAAGAGAAACTTGAATTGGGCAACCCAGGATAAAGGAATTATTATTGTGTTATGTGTTTGTATTGTGAGCTCAATCATGTCTGGGCTCATATTGTAGCACTCAATGGTTCTAAAATTCTTTGATTTTTGTTTTTAAGTCTTGAAATAAAATACCAGTTACCTATAACCATTTGATGGCCCAACCAGTGTTATTTGGCTCTTTTCTTGTAGGTGTCATGGATTAAGTGGGTCTTAAGGAAGGATCAAAAGGAAGAGGTTATAAATCTTACAGATGATAGATAACATTTGCACAACTGCCTACGTGATTTAGGAGCCCATATTCAATTTTGAAAAGTGATGTAAGCATGTAGGAACCTAGGTTTCACTGAATGTCAATGGGATTTAGGCTTCTCAGTCACCTAAACACTTGTCAAAAGTGTATTGTTATCTATAATATCTTACCTATTATTGTCTATAATAATAAAAAATTACAAACATACCAAGTATAGTAGGAGCATTTATTTATATAGGCCCCAATTCAGGAAATTATTTATGTACTTGCTTAACTTTAAGAATGTACTTAAGACACACATCCTTTAAGTACTTTGCTGAGTCCAGAGCACAGTTATACATATGCATGTCACTTTAAAACAAACAAATCATGGGCCAGATCCTTCAAACACATACAAGTAAAGTTTCTGACATGTTTAAAGTATTTGCATGATCTGGGCTATTGTTTGTGTTTTCGGCACTACAGATATAAGAAACACTATTAGAATGCCAAACCTCCTATTGAGCTAGTTCATTGCATGCTGGATCAGACCCAAATATACTGTCAGTCATTTCAGTTTTTGCCTCATGTATACTATTTTGCATATCAAAATTAAAAGAAAGAGAGGGAGAGAGGTCAAAAAACCCCACAACCTATTACTATTAATTTGCATCTGCTAAGTTGCAAGTCTTGGGTTTATTGTTATCTTGATTATTTTTAAAAAATATGCTTTTCCCTCTGTAATCTTCTACAAACACCTTTCTACAAAAGCACCACTGGAGGAAGATTGTTTTGAAAAAAAGTTCCCTCATTTTCTCCTGCTGAATTTATTTTTAGTAGGCTATGAAGAAATGTGCATAACATTTTGTTCCCTGAATGCAAAGAGGCATTTAAAAAATGACATCCCCTTTTGTTGTGCTAAAACACAGTTTCCATTCACCAACCTGTATGTGAAAAACCACCATGAAACATGTTGAACAATACAGTTGTCAAACCTCACATCACCTTTTATCTCTGACTGAAAGCCACCCCCATTGTTCCATAAATAACTAAGAAAAGGAGAGAGAGAAAAGAAAAAAGAAAGCAATACTTCCACCTGTATGTCACAGGAAATCTTGCTGAGACTAATCTGCTTTTTAGAAAGGTTTACCTTTAAGTAGGATTTCCTTTCACTGCACACACACATTGAGTCAGGAAGCTCCACTCTGACTCAGTGCTAAATGCATTTTGATTTTTGACTAGGGCCGGCTTGTAAACGATGGAACCGATGATTCATAATTTCCATCCCGACCTTGTTTGCTTTGCATTCACACTATGGCAGGTTAGCTGTCATGTTCAGGATAACCAAGCTATTTAGAGGGAAACTGATGCTATTCATTAGTCTGCTGTGCAAAAAAAATACATTTGCATGAATGAGAACAAGCACAGGAAGGTGATATGATACATGTAGATTTCAAAGGGTTCAAGAAACTTCCTTTCAGCATTTGTGAATTTACATAACCAGGCTGTGCTGAATAGTTAATGGTCAGCTATGAAATATATGGCTCTATTATTTCTCAGACATTACCCCCTTTGAATATGCTACTTATTTGAAAGCAAACCTTTCTGAAAATGTCAGTTGTATCTACTATGGTATTTGCTGTACCTTAGATATAGACAGATAGGTGGACAGGCAAAAGATCATTTCTAACCGAAGTGGAAGAGCTTCTGGGAAATGTTTACAAATTCATATCACAGTCTATTCTACAGTCTGATATTCCAAAAGGAAGCATTATTAAGAAACAGAGAGTTTATTAAGGATGAAATCTTCAGAGATGTTTATTTCCTGAAGCTCCCTCTCTGATCTAGTCCTAAAAACTGTAGGAATCAGTTTCTTTATTCATTTGCTTTTATCCTTTTCATTTTATACACTATGACATGGTGTGAGTGAAAGAGCATATTTAGAACTCATCCATCTGCAGGACAGTATATACAAGGATTTTACTACATGCTCCCATGTAACTGTTTCCAAGTACAGAACCGTGTGTTTTAAGAGTTGACCCAACCCTGGTGTAGTTAATGAGGCTTTTGCCATTGATTTCATTGGAGCAGGTTCAGGCCCTTATGCCCTAGCTAGACTCAAATGGCAAGCAAGTTTGAAAATAATGTTTAAATGCAGTTTAAATTCTGCTTGTAGCCAAAGAAATTCCTACAAGGCTTGGCCTGCCAGTGTGGACTGGATCAAAATGCTATCACAATGGGAGGAAGTTGGGGATTTTTGTAGTGTTTTACATGAATAGCGTGTGTGCCTCAGTTTCCCTGCGTGCTGCCTGTTTAACAAGATGGTAAGAGAGGGTTTGTTGTTGCAGAGGACAGGTGTGACCTCGTCTAGAAGCTGGGATCACTGGACAACAGCCTGGAGATAGGCTGTCCTAACGAACAGTGACCTGGTGACTAAGAGGGCCACCCCAGCTTGTCAGTCAGCTGGTCCCGGCCTGTGGGAGGACAAAGAGCTTGAGGATAGAGGACCCCACTGACCTGACCAACCAGTTCCAGCCAGAGGGGAACAAAGTACAGGGGCAGGAAGAGAGAGGGCCCCAGTGACCTGTTTACCTGGGACAGAAGACAAAGGACAGGGGAGGAGCTGTTGGGGCCAATGATATAGGATGCCTCAGCTGGAAGGAAGGGGCTGCTGCACTGGGGAGAGAGAGCAGCCAGAGTCCACCTGGATGCAGGAGAGACCTGGATGTACTGTGCTGAGGGAGGTTAGACCCAAGGGCCCAGAGAGTTTCCTGTGCTGGGTTCAGATACTCGATAAACCCAGTTTTATGCTGGGTTGCATTATTCCCTCTGGGGATAGAAGCCCCGGGGGTCCAGAGCGAGTGGAGTCCCTGAGGGGTCTCACAGCGAGAGACAGACATGTTGAAGGCTCAGAGAGGTGCAGTTCCAGGAGGTGGAGGGGCCTATGGCTTAGCCCCCGAGAGAGCGAAGACTCCCAAGAATGGTTGTCACACTGAAGGGTTCCTCCCAGGGACCGTACAGAGCTGGGAGATAGTGTGAGTCCTGTGAGTCCATGACCCACAGTTATATAGCTAGCTTGATACCTACGCCTGAGCACAGGGGTTGAAAACTGTTCTTAGGCAGTTTTTCCACTGTTCACAACAGCAGGCCAAACCAATCTGGAGATCTATTTGATGACGATGTTTAAGCACACTTCTCAGATACTTATGGCCATGATGCATGGATGTGCTTACAACAACAAACTAAAACTTCATTCTGCTTCTTAACATTATCAGCACTGTCCATGATTTTATGCTACCCATTATTTTCTGACGGTGTCGTGTGGCTGCCTCCATTCCTGGATATATGTGCTTGTGTTTTGGCTCCCTCTTTCCTTTATCCCTACTCCACGTGGTTTGTAGGTGGGAGGTTTGAGACATACCACCTGACTGGGGGGGAGAAGGAAAAGGAAACCATTAGCACATAGAGAGGGGATGTGTGAGATGTACTTCACCCACACCAAGGGGGAACCAGAGGAGGGTGCTTGCTCCAAGTGACTGCAAGGAGGCATCAGTGAAGAGTCTGGACACAGCAGCACTCTTCTATAAGGAGAGGCAAAGTAGCTGGAGTTCTGTTGCCTGGTAGAAGTCCCTTCCTCCACAGGGAATCCCCTGAGGTACGGCTTGGTATTACAATAATTGACAGGCATCCGCGTTTTCCATCAGTCACACTCTCCCACACAAGTTCAAGCACCAAGAGAGTCACAGGTATGTAGAGAAAAGTGTGACATGGAAGGAAAATGTGACTCACCAGAGACCAGTGACATTTATTTCCTTTCAGAGTAGCAGCCGTGTTAGTCTGTATCCGCAAAAAAATTAATTTCCTTGGGTTTTTCAGTTGTGGCTGTCACACAATCTAGGCACATTATAAAATCAGTAACAATCAAGTGGCCCTGTAAGACAAAAGAGGCCTTGCAGTAAGTCATCAGATCTAGCATTTAGCAAGCCAATGGCGGACGTGAGTTTCACAGCCAAAAGCCCCTCACTAAGACCACTCCATTCTCAGCTCTCTCCCCTTTAGCTGTAGCTAATCACAAAAGTCACAAATGCAGCATTATCAGGTGGGGAGATAAGTGGTTTCTGAATTTTCTGTGGCTTTATGGATCAACACCTCCACTTTAAACTTTGCCTGGAAATGAAATGGTAGCTAGTGCAGGTCACAAGGGACAGGTGATGTGCTCTTTGCATAAAACACACTTTAATAAGTAAGCTGCAATTTTTGAATGGCTTGAAGGTATAGGACTGTGCAGATACTATCTCCCAACTATGCAGCTGAGGAGTACATTGTAAGTACCTAGAAAGATTATATAATAATTCTTAGCAGTGTTTTAACTTGTGCATGGCTCTACTGTTAGATGCACAGAGGAGAGGCAGTTTCCATGTGATGTGTAGAATGTAACTCAGACTGAAATTAGCCAAGGATTTTTTTGGCATGAGATATGACCGGAGGGAACAGGGACTGCTTTCTCTACTGCTTTGCTGAGAAAGGAGTTTAGAGATGGGGTGATAATGTTTTAGGAACAGTTGTAGGGTTAGTTAAGAGGGGGTAGACACAGTGGTACACTCTGGAATACTGGGAAAGGAACAGGGCTAGATCCAACTCTGTGGAGCAATTTATTTCAGCTGAGGATATGGCCTGTAGTTAGGGCCTTCCCAAATTCACCGTCCATTTTGGTCAATTTCATGGTCATGAGATTTTAAAAATAATAATTTTCATGATTTCAACTATTTAAATCTGAAATTTCACAGTGTTGTAATTGCAGGTGTCCTGACATAAAAATGAGTTGTGGGGGTTCGCAAGGCTATTGTACAGGAGGCGGGGTCCAGTAGTACTACCCTTACTCTGCACTGCTGCTGGGCACGGGGCGCTGTCTTTAGAGCTGGGCATCCAGCCAACAATTGCCACTCTCCAGCCGCTCAGCTCTTCAGGTGGCGCAGAAGTAAGGGTGGCAATACTGTGACCCCCCCTAAAATAATCCTTGTGACCCCTGCAACTCCCTTTTGGATAAAGTCCCCAATTTGATAAATGCTGGTCTCACACATGAAATCTGTAGGATAAAGACACATAAAAGACCAGATTTCCCAGTCCGTGATGCATTTTACATGGCCAATGAATCTGGGAGGGATCTACCTATGGTGTATGCGTGTCAAAGCATTAGAGGGGAGATGAAACACCACCTGCCTCAGAGCTCGCTGTTGGTTTTGTCTTAAATCTTAATGTTCTATGAGCATAACATGGTCAATCTCATCCTTTGTCTCCCGTTCAGCCCTATGAAGTAAGTGTAGCGCACTGAATATTATTAGAGAGGAAAAAATCCCAGTTACAGCTTCAGAACATTTTCTCATTACCGTCCTCATTCCCCTTCGGCTTAGATTCCCCTCATATAAGATCTTACAAAGTTATTAGAAAGTACCTGGGTCATACCCCACCTGCCTTCAGATAAACAACAGCAGGCAGAATATGTCTCTGAAATTATTATTACAATAGAATGTATTTATTCAGCTGTTAGCAGAAACTAAAGCAGCTGGAAGTTAGGTCCCCTGTTGGCTGTAAGAAAAATATCGGGTACTCATTTATTTACTATTAAAACTTATGCATTTGGCAGGGCAACTGGTCTCATTTTATTTTGTCAGGAGTGGGTACCATGGAGGCAAATGTGACAGACCGCCTTCTCACCCCCCTCAGGAACACAGGCAGGAAACCCTTCTTGCTCCAAACAGTGCTCTTTAATTTACAGTGCAGGACCCCACCACCAATATATACAGCTTAAAACAGCTCATTAAAATATACAGCTCTCAATAGCTCATTAATACACAGCTCTCAATAGCTCCACAGGTTCTGGCTCTACAAACTCTATATAGTTCAGCCCCTAATACAATAATACACACACAGCTCTTGATAGCTCATACAAACACACTCACACCCTGGGCTTTCTTCCTGGCAGCCTTATATCCCCCAGAGGAGGCTGCCAGGTGCAACCCATACAAGTTGATTGCCCTGCAAGCCAGGTGGCTAATTAGCCTTCCTGCCACGGAGGATTGCAGAGGGCTTTTCTCCCTCTTAAAGGGGCGGCAGGCTGGGTCAAGCCCACCCTGCCACACAAAGCACTTGAATAGTCTGTGGACTATTTAAGATGCACTAGAATTTATGATTAGTGTCTGAAGATCTTCAAGTGTCTTATCTTGTTCCAATTTTAGCCTGAATGTTTTAACATTGTCTACCGATATTTTCTGATATGTTCATTGTAGGAGGAAGTGTGTGGAACATGATGAGCTACTGCAAAGTAAAATTCTTGAAGAAAATTTGTTTTGATCCATTCTGACTCCAGATAATTTATATATGTATATGGCCCCACCAAATTCACAGTCATTTTGGTCAATTTCAGGTTTATAGAACCATAGAACTGGAAGGGACATCAAGAGGTCATCTTGTCTGGTCCCCTGCACTCAAGGCAGGACTAAGTATTATTTAGACCATCCATGACAAGTGTTTGTCCAACCTGCTCTTAAAAATACCTAATGATGAAGATTCCACAACCTCTCTAGGATATTTATTCCAGTACTTAACCGCTCTGACAGTTAGGAAGTTTTTCCTAATGTCCAACCTAAAATGCCCTTGCTGCAATTTAAGCCCATTGCTTCTTGTCCTATCCTCAGATGTTAAGAACATTTTTTCTCCCTCCTCCTTGTAACAATCTTTTCTGTACTTGAAAACTGTTATCATGTCCCCTCTGAGTCTTCTCTTCTCCAGACTAAAGATACCCTCTTTTTTCAATCTTCCCTCATAGGTCATGTTTCTAGACCTTTAATAATTTTTGTTGCTCTTCTCTGATTTTCTCCAGTTTGTCCACATCTTTCCTGAAATATGGCACCCAGAACTGGACACAATACTCCAGTTGAGGCCTAATCAGCATGGAGTAGAGTGGAAGAATTACTTCTTGTGTCTTGCTTACAAAACTTCTGCTAATACATCCCAAAATGATGTTTGCTTTTTTTACAACAGCGTTACACTGTTGATTCATATTTAGCTTGTGATCCACTATTATCCCAGATCCCTCTCCACAGTACTCCTTCCTAGGCAGTCATTTCCCATTTTGTATGTGTGCAACTGATTGTTCCTTCCTAAGTGGAATATTTTGTATTTGTCCTTATTGAAATTCATCCTATTTACTTCAGATCATTTTTCCAGTTATTCTCCAGATCATTTTGAATTTTAATCCTATCCTCCAAATCAGTAGCAACCCTGCCCAGCATGGTATTTATCCACAAACTGTATAAGTGTACTCTCTATGCCATTATCTAAATCATTGATGAAGATATTGAACAGAACCGGACCCAGAACCAATCCCTGTGGGACCCCACTCATTATGCCCTTCAGCATGACTGTGAACCACTGATTACTCTCTGGGAATGGATTCCAACCAGTTTTGCACCCACCTTATAGTAATGCCATCCAGGTTGCATTTCCATAGTTTGCTTATAAAAAGGTTATATGAAACAGTATCAAAAGCCTTACCTAAAGTCAAGATATACCACATCTATTGCTTCCCCCCATCCACAAGGCTTGTCAGCCTGTCAAAGAAAGCTATCGGGTTAGTTCGGCATGATTTGTTCTTGACAAATCCATGCTGACTGTTATTTATCAACTTATTATCTTCTAGGGTGTTTGCAAATTGATTGCTTAATTATTTGCACCATTATCTTTCTGGGTATAGATGTTAAGCTGACTGGTCCTTATTTCCCTTTTATAGATGGGTGCTACAATTGCCCTTTTCCAGTAATCTGGAACGTCTCGCATGTTCCAGAAGACTCCTATGACTTTTCAGAGATAATTGCTAATGGCTCATATCTCCTCAGTCAGCTCCTTGCGTAGTCTAGGATGCATTTTATCAGGTCCTGGTGATTTAAAGATGTCTAACTTGTCTAAGGTTTAAGATTAGCAGTCGTGTTAGTCTGGATCCATAAATAAGATGAGGAAGACTTTGTAGCACTTTAGAGACTAACCAGTTTATTTCAGCATAAGCTTTCGTGGACTATAGCCCACTTCATATCCGATGAAATGGGCCCATGAAAGCTTATAGTGAAATAAACTGGTTAGTCTCTAACATGCTACAAAGTCTTCCTTGTCTTATTAACTTGTCTAAGTAATTTTTGATGTGTTCTTTCCCTATTTTAGGCTTTGATCCTTCCTTATTTTCACTGGCATTCATTATGTTAGATGTACAAGCACCACCAAACATCTTGGTAAAAACTGAAACAAAGGACTCCTTAAGCACCTGTGCCATTTCCACATTTTCTGTTATTGTGTTTCCCTCCCTCATTGAGTAAAGAGCCTACTTTGTCCTTGGTCTTCCTCTTGCTTCTAATGCATTTGTAGAATGATTTCTTGTTATGTTTTATGTTCCTAGTTAGTTTGATCTCATTTTGTGCCTTGGCTTTTCTAATTTTGTCTGGACAGACTTGTGTTATTTGTTTATATTCATCCTTTGTAATTTGACTGAATTTCCACTTTTTGTAGGACTCTTTTTTGAGTTTTAGATCATTGAAGATCTCCAGGTTAAGCCAGGTGGTCTCTTTCCATACTTCCTATTTTTCCTATGCGGTGGGATAGTTTGCTCTTGTGCTCTTAATCATGTCTCTTTGAAAACCTGCCTTTAATTGTTTTTCCCCTTAGACTTGCTTCCCATGGGATTTTACCTACCAGCTCCCTGAGTTTGCTAAAATCTGCCTTCTTGAAATCCATTGTCTTTACTGTGCTGTTCTTCCTCCTACCTTACAATCGTGAACTCTACCATTTCATGATCACTTTCACCCAAGTTGTCTTCCACTTTCAATTCTCAACCAGTTCCTCCCTGTTTGACAAAATCAAATCTAGAACAGCCTCCCGCCTAGTAGCTTTCTCCACCTTCTGAAATAAAAAAAAAATCTCCAATACATTCCAGTAACCTGTTGGATGATCTGTGCCCTGCTGTGTTATTTTTCCAACAGATGTCTGGGTAGTTAAAGTCCTCTCCAGGCCCCTGCATCTGCCCCTACCCTTGTCTGGTAGGACTGAAGAGAACACCACCTGCACTCCCAACTCTTTCACCCTTACTCCTGGAGCCCTGTAGTCACTTCTGATCTGCTGAGGGTCATACCTCTCAGTATCATTAGTGTCCCATCTTGATAAGTCGCATGGGGTAATAGTCAGAGGGCTGGATGATCCTCAACAATCCCTCGTTAACATCTTGTATATGGACCCCTGGCAGGCAACATACCTCCTGGGTCACCATGTCAGGGTGACAGATGAGTGCCTCCGTCCCCCTCAGAAGAGAGTTTCCAACCACCACTACCCTACCTTTCCTCCTTGGAATGGTGGCTGTGATCCTCCCCGCCTTGGGGGTAACATGGCATCTCCTCTTCAACCTCCATGGGATTTTAAAAGTTGAAAATTTCACGATTTCAGCTATTTAAATCTGAAATTTCACAGTGTTGCAATTGTAGGGGTCCTGACCCATAAGGAGTTGGGGGGAGTGCCTGGTTATTGTAGGAGGGTTTGCAATACTGCTACCCTTATTTCTGCATGGCTACTGATGGTGGCTCTGCCTTCCGAGCAGCTGGACAGCTAGAGGGGTGGGGAAGGGATAGCTCAGCGGTTTGAGCATTGGCCTGCTAAACCCATGGTTGTGAGTTCAATCCTTGAGGGGGCCATTTAGGGATCTGGGGTAAAAAAATCTGTGAGGGGATAGTACTTGGTCCTGCTAGTGTAGGCAGGGGACTGGACTTGATGACTTTTCAAGGTATTTCCAGTTCTATGAGATAGGTATATCTCTATATATTAAGAGCAGCAGTTGCTGGGCAGGAGCCCAACTCAGAAGTAGGGTAGCAATACTGCAATCCCCCTTTAAATAACCTTTTGACCTCTCTGCAACTTCCTTTGGGTCAGGACCCCAAATTTGAGAAACGCTGGTCTCCCCTGTGAAATCTGTATAGTATAGGGTGAAAGACAAGAGATAATGGGAGGAGACCAGATTCCACGGTTCATGATGCATTTTTCATGGCTGTGAATTTGGTAGGACCCTATATATAAATAAAATAACATCTATATATATAAAAGTCAAGTGGTGTATGTATGAGTGTATGTATGTATGTATGTATGTATGTACGTATGACAGCGAACTCCTCCCGCACCGTTTGAGCCAGAGACTTGAAATTTGGTACAGTGAGGGGTCTTGGGGTCTAGATCTTGGTAAGGGTCGAAAAATTTTCGGATCTCACCTCTGACGCCCCCCAGGGGTGAAAGTCTTTCAGGGCCAATCACATCAGCTGGGCAGTTAGGTGCTGATGATGTCATAATACCCCCTCCAACAGACACCGCACTCGCTCAGCTCGCCCCTCCCTCCTCCAACGGAACCCCGGAGATCCCTCAGCTCACTGCCCCTCCCCCCTCCCAACGGAACCACGGAGATCCCTCAGCTCACTGCCCCTCCCTCCTCCAACGGAACGCCGGAGATCCCTCAGCTCACTGCCCCTCCCCCCTCCCAACGGAACCCCGGAGATCACTCAGCTCACTGCCCCTCCCCCCTCCCAACGGAACCCCGGAGATCACTCAGCTCACTGCCCCTCCCTCCTCCAACGGAACCCCGGAGATCACTCAGCTCACTGCCCCTCCCCCCTCCAACAGAACCCCGGAGATCACTCAGCTCACTGCCCCTCCCTCCTCCAACGGAACCCCGGAGATCCCTCAGTTCTCTGCCCCTCCCCCCTCCCAATGGAACCCCGGAGATCACTCAGCTCACTGCCCCTCCCCCCTCCCAACGGAACCCCGGAGATCACTCAGCTCACTGCCCCTCCCTCCTCCCAACGGAACCCCGGAGATCCCTCAGCTCACTTCCCCTCCCTCCTCCAACGGAACCCCAGAGATCACTCAGCTCACTGCCCCTCCCCCCCTCCAACAGAACCCCGGAGATCACTCAGCTCACTGCCCCTCCCTCCTCCAACGGAACCCCGGAGATCCCTCAGTTCTCTGCCCCTCCCCCCTCCCAATGGAACCCCGGAGATCACTCCGCTCACAGCCCCTCCCCCCTCCCAACGGAACCCCGGAGATCACTCAGCTCACTGCCCCTCCCTCCTCCAACGGAACCCCGGAGATCACTCAGCTCACTGCCCCTCCCCCCTCCCAACGGAACCCCGGAGATCACTCAGCTCACTGCCCCTCCCCCCTCCCAACGGAACCCCGGAGATCACTCAGCTCACTGCCCCTCCCTCCTCCAACGGAACCCTGGAGATCACTCAGCTCACTGCCCCTCCCCCCTCCAAACGGAACCCCGGAGATCACTCAGCTCACTGCCCCTCCCCCCTCCCAACGGAACCCCGGAGATCACTCAGCTCACTGCCCCTCCCTCCTCCAACGGAACCCCGGAGATCACTCAGCTCACTGCCCCTCCCCCCTCCCAACGGAACCCCAGAGATCCCTCAGTTCTCTGCCCCTCCCCCCTCCCAACGGAACCCCGGACTACATCAGCTCACTGCCCCCCCCCCCCACCTGCGAAGGTCCCCGGAATCCCTCGGCTCTGGGCCCCCTCCCCCCCTGCGACGGATCTGAGTTGGGTTTGGTGGGACGGTAAGTGAGGTGGGGGTGTCAGATTCGGTCGGGGGGTGAGGTGGGGGTGTCCGGTTTGCTTGGGGGGGTGGGAAGGTGTTGGGGTGGGTGAGGGGTGAGGGGTGGGTGTTGGGGTTGGTCAGGGGGTGTCAGCTGTCTGCCACCTCCCCACCTCCGACTGACCCGAGCAGCGCCGGGCACTTATGCTAGTTATTTATATAAATTCAGCTCAAATTATATATCCAAGCTAGGAATCCAAACCATTGACTAAATCCTGCTGAGAAACATTGTTTACACTGCTAATAAAATAAACAGATATAAATAGCCTACAGTCCTTAAAATAACATGTTCTGTTCTTGGTCTAAGATGTATATGATTGCTATGAACAAAATGTTCTCACCTGTTTACTCTGGAAATGGAATGTTTTGCAAGTGAACCAACCTAGAAGTATAATTTCCTTATTTTATTCCCTCTTCACAAATTCTAAGTACATTTTTGACTTAATGCAGTTCATGGGGACAATGCACACACCCACATCGTGAATCTGGGGCACCCTGCAGTTGCTGTCAGTGTAAGATGATCAATTCAGTAAAAGAAGAAGAAGAGAGAAGTTCTAAGGCTGCCTCTCGTTTGATGTATTGGCTATTCTGAGCAGCAGAGAGCGAGAGAGCAGGGGAGATGAAACAGGAAGAAATGCTTCAGGAGAGGGCAGAGGAACAATGAACAAGGGGGAAGGGTGCTATGCCTGTCAGAACTCCTGCAGAGAAGCTGATGTGATGCTGAAGAAATAAAAGTTGCAGATGGCTTCTTTAAACTCTGCTGACTAAAGCTGACCAGGATCAGGATTTCTCCATTCAGTGAACCATTCAGAGATGTGGAGGTTTTTTTTTTTGCTTCGCCGCCGCGGAGCGCTTGGATGTCCGCCGAAAAGCCGCAGTTTCACTTTTGCGTCTGAATTCTGCGGCTTTTCGGCGGACACTTCCTGCGGGGGCCCGGTGCAAAACGATCCACGGACCGGGGGTTGGGGATCACTGCCGTAGAGGATCAAAAGAAGTCTAGGAATTTTTCATGGAACAGCTGCCTGGCTCCCTGAGGAGCTGGCCAGGCTATCACCTGGCTTCCTAGGGAGCTGGGTGTCCCGGAGTACTGCAGATCCTGGGAGCGCTGGTTCGCTGCAGCTGCACAGGTGAGCTGCTGAAGAACTTGGGAGCTGGGTTGCCTGATGGGATCCATGATCCACTGCTCTGGGACAGCCCAGGTGCTAAGGAGCCACAAGGTTTGGAGCCAGAGCTGCCAAAGCTTCTGTGCTCTTTGTTCCCCCATCAGCGCACTGGTGAGGAGCCAGGCAGTGAGCTTCAGAGAGCCAGGCAGGTGCCCTCAGGAATTTCAATGACATCGATATATTCTTCGGTGACATTCTGATTTTTAATGCATAAGCACTTTTGAACAAAAACTTTCTAACCAGCTCTACTACCAACCTTCCTCCCCTGTTTAATGCAGTGGCCCCTACTACAGCCAGCCAGTGGAACAGACCCAGTAGACAAGGAGCCATCTTTTCTCAGGGCAGTGCACGTGTGGCAGCAACCTCTTTTCAAGCCAGACAACCTGAGGATGCTTCCTCTTCTGCTCCATGCCTATCATCAGAGAACCACCACTGGACTGGATCTACCAGGAAATAATAGAGGAGGAGGGGAGTGGGAGTGGGTAATAAACTGGAAGAGGAAATGTGAGGAAAAAGGGCAGCTACCAGACAAGGAGAGGAGGTGGGGATCCACCAAGAGAGGGTGAAGAGTTGGGAAACTAACAATAAGAGATGGTGAGTGTTGTGAGGTACTTTGGAGATTGCGAGACAAGGCACACACACGTGGTTAAGTAAATAAAGTAGGTGAGTTTATTGGAAGGTCCCGGTCCTGGCGCTGAGGGGGCTTTCCTTACTCTTTTCCCCGGCCTACGGCTCCGAAGAGGTCGGGTACTCCTTCTGCGGTCGCGCTGATCTGATAAGCCCCCTCAGCGCCAGGACCGGGACCTTCCAATAAACTCACCTACTTTATTTACTTAACCACGTGTGTGTGCCTTGTCTCGCAATCTCCAAAGTACCTCACAACAGTGAGGAACTGAGGAATGAGGAAGCCACCACAGAGGAGCCACCAGGGAAAGAAGTGGAGAACAGAAATAGTCTTCAGGGAGGGGAGGGGAGTGGGTGAGGATGGATAATGCGGGTAAGGACACTTCTACGTTTTGGGGGGTTGGGAGACACTTTTGAATTTTGCTTGGAGGCCCATCCCCATGCAATTATGTCTCAGCTTCCATTGGTTGTCTTAGAAGAGTGGTTCTCAGCTTCTTCCACAGTACAGCCCCTTTTCCATGCCAGGGCCCCTTGGAGCCTCTCCCCCCCCCATTTGAGAGCAGGATGATTGTGACCCCCTGTTGTGATAATTCAGCCTAAAAATTACCCTAATTGTGAACTCAGCTGTAAGAAGCAAGTTCAAAACACTTTCCACAATAACAAACAACAATAAATATTGATGGGGAAAGGTGCAAAAAGGACACAGACTGAATTAGTCTACACAAGGAGGCCTGCTGATATAACTCAAGGATTGTGTTAAGATCATGCCTGGTTAACAAGAACAAAAAAAGTGTGACTGGATATCGATGGACCAATTATATTGGAAATTAGGACTAACTGAGAGACGTCCTGCCCAGAGTGGGGCAGAGTGAGGGACCCAGATTACACTGCCACCTCCACTGGCTCTGGCTAAATCCCCAAGACAACCTGGGATGTGAGACTTTGTACCCACCACAACAAAAAGTGTCCTTTCCCTTCCTTTTTTTCTTCTCTTATTTTTCCTTTTGCCTCATGTCTAAAGAGAGTCTAGCTTAGCCAAGACTGAATATTTTGTATTGCTGCTGTGAACCTATGCCCAGAAAGGTAGCTAAATTCAATGCCCTACATAGCTTGATGCTGGTATGTTTGCCAGGTCTCGGAGTGGCTAATAAGACCATGTGCTGTGCCTGTGTTTCTCTGGCAGTGAGGTTGCAATTGAGAGTCAACATCAGAGACAGAATCTGCATTTTCTACCTTTGCTGTCCTTTTCTTTTCCCTTTTGCATGTGTCTTATTTTTCCTTCTAGAAAAAGAGATCAGACTTTAACAGCAGCAGCAAGGACAGCTCCAGCCCATTTCATGCAAATTAACTTCTCTTTCCCCCAAAAGGACAGTTATTACAGTCTTTAATATCAGCTAAGAGACTATCAGGCAAGGTTATCCCCTCTCCCCCGGCTTCTGAAGACTCTCTCCAGCTAAAGGGGAAGGGAACAGAGGATGTAGTTAAAATAAAACCCTCACTTAATACCTTACATTTCAAATGCTGAACGGTTTTTCCTTCTTCTTTATATCTTTAATAAAGAGCTAAACAGTATACCAAATCCTCTGTATGCCAAACCCTGAACCTTGTTTAAAACTGTTTTTAGGGCCATGACCTACATTTGAGTCTTTCCACCCATATATTTCATCTAAATTAATACAACACCCCACCTCCAGTCACGTCTTCACCACCCTCAAGTGGAGAACCCATCTGACAGGAACAGAGCTCTTCGGTTGAGCTCTGGAGACCTTGAGAGCAAGAACGACAGGCCCTACTGAGTCACTAGGCTATACTCTCATTTCTAAAGGAGCAACCATCCCTGAATAATCACAGCTCGGTGAACATTTTGAGGCACTTACTCAGAGCTGCAAATGTCAAGTATTTCAATACTACCACATTGAGACAGACATGGTGACAATGGTGACACATTATTTTCCTAGCCAATGCTATGCACCGTAACAGATGATTCTGCATGTCACATATGTCAAGAGTGTAGTAACCAGAAGCCACTATCACACAGTAGCAACTGGAAACATTAACTCACATCCCTCTCCATCCAAGAGAAGGGTTGCTTTGATCTTTTTGAGAATTGGACCCTAGCTGTATATCAACAGGCATATTGGGTTAAGATTTTCAGAAGTGATGAGTGATTTGGGGTTCCTCAATTTTTGTCCAACTTCAGCCACCTTAAAGGGGTCCAATTTTCAGGGGACAGGTGCTCATTACACTCTGAAAATCAAGTCCCTTTATCGATAATAATAAAATGATCAGACCTATTGTATAGCACTTTTCTTCAGGAGATCACAAACTGTTTTACAAAGGACGTGAGCATCATTATCCCCATGTTACAGATGGGGAAACAGAGGCACATAGAATTGCAGTGACTTGCCTAGGATGGGAATAGAGCCCAAGTCTCCTTAGTCCCAGTCTAGTGCGCTGTCTGCTAGCCAAGAGCACATCCCTTTAAGGTGTCTCAAAATCTGCACCCCAAAATCATGTCACTTTTGAAAACTTGATTGTACATCAACTCCCTTTTCCTCAGACGGACGATGGCAGCACATAGTCAAAATGTCTCACGGCCCTTAAGACTGAACAGTTGGCATTGTCACCAGATACCTGTTTTAAAATGCTTGTATAACAACATGTTCATATCAGGAGGGCACATGGGATAGGAAGAGATTATAGCCTGGCAAGACTTCTATATTAACAAAGGAGTTTACACAGTACAAATGTGTTCCACGTGACAGATAAAGATGGAGATAAAGCTTAGCATTAAAGATCACACTGCAACATTTCACTTTTAATACATATTGTGGCAGTTGTTCTAAAGTGACTGGTAGACAGGTAGGAAGCAAGAAATGGGTCCCAGAAACTGACATTATCAATTTTCAGCATACAGTAGACTCTCTATTATCCAGGATGATAGGGAAAAAAATAATCCTGATTAATAAAATCCTGGATAATCACCATCCATAGGAAATATGGGAAATGGGGGGTTGGTTCACCAGCCACCCTGCGCCAGGGGCAGGGGGTGTTGGTTCACTGGCTGCCCTGCGCCCTGGTGGCGTTTTGTTTGTTTGTACTTGGGGCAGCAACAAAGCCAGAGCCGGCCCTGTGAGTTGCGCATATTTTTTTTTGACATCCTGGTTAATCCACATTCTGGTTAACCCGATCCTGGATAATCGAGAGTCTACTGTAATTCATAGTAATACTTTAATACTTCACTGGTATTTTATTCTCATTTTGCAACATTCATTCATGGATCTCAACGCACTTTACAAATACCAAGAGCTGGATTGTGTGATTAACACTCAGGCCTGCCTTTGAGGTAGTGGGGTGCTCCAGGGCTCAGGGAAAGTATGCATGACAACTCCCCCCGTAAGACGACACATTCTGTTTCCACCAGTGTCCCTGGCAAACTCAAGGGGCCAGAACAGAAGGATACAGGGCCCTGCTCTCACCTTCCTTCTGTCCCTTTCATGGTGATATCCCATGAGGGCTGAATGAAGATACACCAGCTGTGCCCAGTCTGTTCATGGAGGGAAAAGGGAAAATTCCATGCAGAGAGTGAGCACAAGATTTGGGCACCACCAGTCAGCCTACATGGGATTTTAATGATGCATAAGAGTGGTGATGCTGGCCCTCTGCACAGGGTTACAGTCATTCTTTGTGCATGAGCTATTGCATGGCTATTTGCCCACAGTTATGATTGCACATACATATCAGGTAGGTTCAAGTGGCCACTTAGACACATAAGTATGCAATTACCTGATTGGCAGTTATGGTATTTATGTGTACACAAGGCTGGTGCTAGGTATTTTGCCATTCAAAGTATGGCACTTGGCTCTGTGCCTGGGCAGGAGATCATGCCAGGTATTGTTGCTTTCTGGCTCATTTGCAGTTGGGGTTGCAATCTGAGCCTCTGACAGCCGAGGGCCGAATCCTGAGGTTCTTACTCACTGTTATTTAGTTCTAAGGCTTTGACCCTGACAACGGATATTAATACTGCACCAATTACACATCCTGATCCAAGTTATCAGAATTACAAAGGAATTAATATTTGCCCTTTAGGTGAAAACCAACAATATATAGACTTTCATATTATGGTACAAATCTTATTAGCACCATTCTGTCCCTTCCAGGAAAATAATTTTCCCCACAGTGCCCTCATCATCTTCCTCTTTGTGCTTTAAAATCACATTTCACCCCACATCATGCTAGCTTGCCATGAGCCCAGCCAATACTAAAGAGCATCACTCCTATTCTTTCATTCTGTGTACAACACCTAGCACAATGGGGGTCCTGGTTCATGAGTAGTTCTCTAGGCTACAGTAATACAAATAATCAACCAAACAACAACATCCCTTTTCCTCCTCATACTGCTGTTCTCCTTTCACACAGGCAGGCAGAAGATCCAAATGCTCAGCTGTGGGGAATGTTTTCTCCAGTAGCTGCCAGACTCATCTGGCCTCTTGTAAAAAGCAACCGGCATTTAGCTGGCAACTTCAGAATCAGCTGTGCTTTTCTCATGTGGTTGCACTGGAGGTTGGTTATTTGTACTGCCCTGTTTCCCTGGATATATCTTTCACTGTGAATCCCCTCTCTGGGGTAAGAAGCACATCACTCCTTTGATGGTGGTGGTTCTCAAGACATTCATTGGAGGGCTAAAGTAGTGGTTCTCAAACGTTTGTATTGGTGACTCCTTTCACACAGCATGCCTCTGGGTGCTTATAAATTAAAATCACATTTTTAAATATTTAACAGCATTATAAATATTGGAGGCAAAGGGAGGTTTGGGGTTGGAGGCTGACAGCTCGCACCCCTCCACATAATAACCATGTGGCCCCCTGAGGGGTCACAACCTCCCAGTTTGAGACCCACTGGGTTAGTGTCTGATCTATTTAGTTTTTACATGTAGTTCCATTCACTTCCACGAGGCTGTGGAGTCAGTTTCTATTTGATAAGTGACAGGGGAGCAGAAATCACCCTGTTGATCTATATGGTCCTTTGCTGATTAACAACATAAAAGGCAGCACGGTCAGTTATTGGCCCCCATTTTGCACCCCACTAATGCAGCCGCAACTCCCATCTATTTCAGTGGGAGCTGCACCCCGGTGAGTGGTAGCAGAATATGCCCCGCTGTTGTTAAAGCTGAGCTGGCAGCTTCTTCAGAAATGTTAACACATTGGCAGTGTGAATGCACACCTGTCTTTTGTCCTCTCTCTCTTCCTCTTCTCCAGCCCCATAGATAAATGCCTAGTTGGGTGACTACTTGCCCTCTCTCATGGGAAGGGGCAGTGAGGAAGAAAGACTCTGTGAAGATTTCCTTAGAGTGCCCCACTGCACACATTGATTTATGGGGGCTGTGAAATGGTTGAGTTTGTCTCCTCTCCTTCCTCCCTGGTGGAATGAGCCATGAGTCCAGCCTCCAGGCTGTATGGTTTCCAGGTATCTGAAGGCAAAACAATTCAGTGCAAAACCTGAGGTATTTCTGTTGCTGTGGTGTTGTGGTTAATTTAGACAGCATCAAAACAGCTACAGGATGCCTAACTAATTCCAAAAGCCAACTGCCATAATCAACGAGGAGGCTGATTCCATCTTGAACTACAGCCAGGGATACCATTTCAAGTGAAGAATGTTCACCAGATTATACACACAATCCTCTAGTGATCTCAGACCTACATGGTGATTTGTCCCTAGGACATGTTCCAAAGATCTCCAAGTTCTGACCAGAGTTAGAGCAAATCACTGTGAATGACAGCTCAGAGCAAGACAGGCACAGAAGGGAAAAGAGAGACAGAGGCCAAATGCCAATAGGTTGAAAAACACCATCTACAATCACGGCTGCAGTGAATTGCTTATTTAAGACATCTCAAGTTCCCAGAGCGGCTCTGAGTTTTTTAAAGAGCATGCACTCTTACTCACTGTTTTTCTCCTTCTGAAATACACTGTTGCATATAGAAATCATTGGGTTTAACTCCTCATGTAATAACTGAGGTTTAATACGCTTCCTTTTAGTTTGTAATGCAACCATTGGGGTTATTAGCAATTTGTGTGATGATACTGGCCAAAGCAGATCATGACTTCACCATATAAGCAACAGCAAGTGAAACCTGAAATATCCACATCAGGGATTCCCTGCTATTACAGTTTAATGAGTTCCACTATGGCACATGGAAACACAGTACTTGGAACGGTGTATTGTTGGTGTGAAGCTCAGAAAACATCCTTTAGCTGGCTACAGGCTCTTTCCAAGCCACTGTATGCAGTGAGGCTATCAATAGTAACATGTCCTTTTGGAACCTATGGACTACATTCTCCTTTCAGTTCGACTAGTACAACCACACTGGGTACTGAAAGCAGAGTATGGCCATCTATACTTTAGGATGCTCTTTAGAAAGACTATGGATTTTCTGATGTCAGAATGTGCCAAAATAACAAAAGAGAACAAAACCATGACAAGATCCCAAGCAAAACATGTTTGAATTCTGGGACATTTGCTAGCTCTCCATCTGTCTAGTGAACAATTGAAAGCACTCGTGACTATGCACTGAAAGGAGTTTCAAGAATCATAAAGCCCTCTGCGCTCTCATTATGCAGATGGATTACAATACCAGATGCAAAGTAATTGGTGTGGTTTCAAAGGTCCCTGGATCATGTCACAATTCATACAGTTTAAAACACACAGAACTTCATAATCTACATGAAAATGTCTGCCCGACTACATTTTTTCATTTAGTCTGGAATTGTCTTGATAATTAAATGTCATTTTAAAATTCAAATGATAGTTCAGATTGTCTACAGTAGTCATTTCTGATCCTGTATCTAACCAATAGACTCTCACAGAAATAATGAGAATTCACAAAAAGTCATTAAAATATAACTTGGAGAACACAGCATTATAGCAGTATGATGCCAAAGTCATGACAAATATGTCGCTGAATAGCAGCACAGCTTTCCCATAACTGTGCTATGGTTTCTGTATGCTCTTTTAGGGGAGAAGGTGGTGATATGTGTAAAGTTGGTTTATGGAGAAATGGCATTTAGTTTTAAAAAAAATATTATTCTGGTTTTTAAAGATGGTGAATCGTTAGCAAGATTGTTGGAACAAGATGTCGGGGTCATCTGAACTTGGGCGAGATAGCTGCTGAGTTTGATTTACAGTGACCTACTGAGAAGAAAAAGCTATCTGGAAAGCAGCAGGAGAGGGAAACATCCATGAGTGCTTGTGGATAGGAAACTAAATACGAGTTTACAATATGAATCCCATTCTGACAACAGCCTTATAAAATGATCACATGTAAAACTGGTGCTGTAGTGGTTCACCCTACATTTCCCTGATATGACAACACCTGAAAAATCAAGTGCATTTCTGTTCCCCACAGTTTAAAAGCCCATTGAAGAATATCTGATCAATGGAAACAAATAATAGAGGTAGAAGAATACAAAAATGTATGTGAAGAGAGAGTATAAAAAATGTACATGAAGAGATTGAGGGAGTCAAGTTACAGCATTGAGATAGTGTAAATTACTATGATTGAAAACCCTTTGGGGCAGATACTATCTTTTAGTTCTCTCTTTGTACAGTGCCCAGCACAGAGAGGTTTTGCTCTGTGACTGGGGTTCCTAGACATTATCACTATACAAATTAATAATTAAAAAATGGTATAGCTCCATTGCTGCTAGCAATGGCAATTTACACCAGCTGAGATTCTGACCCATAGATTCACGAACAGAGAAGATGTAGCAGACAAATCATTGTCTTTGAAAACAAAAGAAAACTTCAGTGGAATAAAATGGAAGAATTAGTAGTATTCACTGTTTTAGCTCATGGTAGGACAAAGATAAAAATCCTGAATGTGAGGAGGGAAAAGTTTGGCTTAATATGAAAAGATTCTTAAGTGTAGCAGCTGGGAGGTTGAATAGATCACTCTGGAAAATGGCAATGGTGTCATCACTGTACATGCTCAATGATTTGTTAAGTTAAAGATTTTAGAGGAAATGATGCAAGTCATTTTGCAAACTGTATGATCCAAATAGCCAGTTCTGGTCCCAGTCACTATAACAGGAATATTGGCATCTTTTCAGTGCCATAATTACAATAGTTTCAATTCACCTTAAAGAAGTTCTGAAGAATCTGATGACCATGAATGTAGTTGTGCACTCCAGAATGAGGGAGCTGAATAACAGTACCTTTCATCTTAACACTTTATAAAAGTTGGATATGCCTTATTACTCCCCACTTTACAGACTGGGAAATTAGCATAAGAAGATAAAACACAAGGTCACACAATGGCTCAAAGGCTGACCAGGGAATGGAACTAGGTCTCTTGAACTCAAGTCTGGTGCTCTGTTCACACAGAGGTGCAGGCAGGTACTCCTGAAGATTGCACCAGAAGATTATACACTGCTTATAATGGCATTTTAAACACAAAGGTGCTGATGACAAGTGTTCTTTTTTGTGCTGACACTCGACTGCACACATTTCATTTCAATCTACGTTGTACTTCCGTAGATAGCCACCACTTTCACCACCGGCCATCATAACTTAAAATCCTACTGTCCTCACAGAAACAAAGTTCTCACCAGCGTCAGTGAGAGTTTAGTTTGTGTGGGGATTACCTCATGGACCTCAGATGCTGAGAATAGCTCAGAAGCTTCTGGTATTTACTTCACAAGAATCAATCCAGCAATTGTCATGTCACTTATTATGAGATCCATCTAGCAATCTAGCTTCATCTTAATCTAAATATCAATTGCAATGTGCAGCAGTTGCCATGGTATCTGCAATCCTTACTCAAGCAACACTTCATTGAGCCCAGTGTTCCCTATAAAATGCTTGAAAGTGAGCAAAAGTCTGCTCTAGGAGACAAATCCAGTCCTAACTCCACGGCCAGGGAGATCCACTTGCAGAAGAGCTAGTGATGGATATGAAGGACTCTACACACAGCAACACACAGGGCTGACACTTCAAGATTTGACATTTGGATGACCTGCAGTTCCTCTTTCTGCTCCCACATCAGGAGCACGCTGGAGCAGCAAGGTCGACCACAGGCAGGCCTGTGTGGAGTGGCTTTGCAGCTGCTCTGTGGCTTTGAAGAACCCTTCTCCCCCATATCCCCAGCTAGTACCTGCCCAAGTAGAAAGGTAGGTGTAAGCTCCTGGTTTTTACTTTAAATTACTGTATGCAACCCCAATGCCTTCATACGTGAAACTCTTGTAAACATTATATGGAGTCTACTGTTGGCATAGCTTTACCTCCTTGTTTGTTATTAAAGGATGCTGTGAATCAATCCGTCTCCCCATGGAGGAAGCTCACTGAGTGAAGGAAGAAAACACTTGATGCACTGACAAAGTATGAGGAAGATAGGTGAAAGGGGTTATGCCTCAAACTCATCAATTCATTTCATCTCCAGGCTGGAATTCTAGCTAATAAAAAGGAAAAAAAATATCTTGATTAATCTCTAAAACTGTGACTTACTGCCTGGGACTAGTGTTGAAACAAACTGTTTTGACCATAGTTGCCAACTTTCATATGGTAAATAAGCACCCCAACTTTCACAATAAAATCAAGCTAATCCCATTTCAAAAAAAGGCCAAAACAAACCAATCCCTTCGAACCCCAACACTGTGACTAGATCCCCTGGGTGTGCAGTCTGGGACTATGGTGGCCCTGCTGTGCACTCTGACTCTCTCTCCGAGATGCTCCTGCTCGTCCCTGCTTGCCGGGAGTCAATCAAATAAAGAAGCAACAAGCTACAACAAGCAACAATCTGCAAGCCAAACACGCAACAAGCTACAAGCTAAAATGTAGCCAACAAGCAGCTCACAAGCCAATTAAGCTAAAAACATGCCCATTTTTTTCCCCCCAGGTTTGGCATGTCTTGTTTTGACCTGTAAATCAGAGGGTCACATGTGAGGCAAACAGGTGGGAGGGGTGGCACATTGTGCAGGGGAAAAGGGGATCAGTATCACTAAGGGACGGAGTGAGGGAAGATCAGGGTGTGGGCAATGAGACAATGGAGGAGGAATAAACATGGATGGATGGGATGTTTTACCGGAATAAGGGGGGAAAAAGAAGAAAGAAAATATTAAAGAAAAAAACAGACATGGGAAATATGTTGTATCACAAAAAACAAGTGAACCCTAACTCTCCTCACTTCACTTGCCTACAACACCATAAAAATGTCACTAGAGGCTCTACACACAACATATAGATTCATGGATTCTGAGGCCAGAAGGAACCATTGGGATCATCCAGTCTGACCTCCTGCATAAGACAGGCCATAGAACTACTGAGATAATTCCTTTTGAACCAGAACATATATTTTAAAAAACACCAATCTTGACTTAAAAGTTGCCAGTGATGGAGAATCTACCATGACCCTAGGTAAATTGTTCGAAAGGTTAATTACCCTCACTGTTAAAAATTTATGCCTTATTTCCTTGAACCCTTAGCTTTAGGAGCATCTTTCATTCCCAGTACCTCAACAGACTATGGGATCAATGATGCTTTTACTGTTCTGTGGAAACTCTGGGAGAAAAGCTGCCTCAGCAGGTTTGCTGGGAAGCTGGAGAAAGCTCCTGCTGCTACACTCCTTCAGAGGGCACAGCATAGTCCACACTGTGTGTCTAGCTAGTTTTGCTGCTGCCTGTGTCTGGGTGTGGGTTCATGCTCTGTCTCCTTCTTCCTCTGGGGTGGTTTGGGACACAAAGGGCACATGAGGGAGCATACTGGGGAGGAGGAAGCTCTTTTCCCTCCTTATATTATGGAGCAATAGAGAATAATCTGGGTCTACAGAAATTCAACTGTCTCTAGAGTGGACAGAAACAACACACAGCAACACGGCATGGAACAAATAAAAATAATTACTGAAAGCAGGGGGGACATTCACATATGCAAAATGCAGCTATTGGCTAAAGTGCAACCTGGCTGGGGATTCAATAGGATAAGCCTAGTCTGTATTTTCTGCAGACAAAATGTGTGTATTTGGAGAGTGTTCTACCCAATAACATGATCATCTTTAAACATAAGCCCTGAAAATCTACGTATATCCACGTTATATCCACGATATTGTCATCCACTGATGCAGTTTGTCATCTTTGTGGATTGCAGAACGCATGCAGATATAATTATTCAGATTCAGCTAATATCGGTGAAAGTTGCTTTTATATCCCATTGTCCGTTCGTCAGCGTCAACTGAAATCATCAGTGCATCATCCCTCTGCACTTCTTTGCTGGTTGCCTCCAGAAAATATTCCAAACTCTGTACTTGGAAAGCCAATGGAAAAATAAATTCAAAAGAAATTAAGTGGTGGTGCATACAGTTTGAAGGGAAATGAGAAAGGCAAATCATCAGTTTGGAATACATTCAGATTTCTTATTGATAAAAATGGAGATACTGTGGATGAATATGTTGCATGTGTCACATACAGGGCCGGCGACAGGGGGGGACAAGGGGGACAACTGTACCGGGCCCTGGACTTAAGGGGGGCCCCCGATGTAGTGCGGATGCTCGGACCTCTGCAGACCGCGTGCAATCCCGGGCGCCGCCAGCCACCCCAGCGCTGTGCTGTAGCGCGGCAAGCGCCCGCATGCACCGCACGGCTGAGGCTGACGGCAGACTCCGACCACAGCAGGGGCCCGGGGAAGCGCGCCCGACCGCCCTGGTGGTGTGCGGCGCTGATGGTGGTGGAGCAGAGGCGCTGAAAAGGGGTCAAGGGGAGCTGGCCTTGCCAAGGTAAGGGGGCGGGGGCCCGGCCCCACTCGGGGGGCGGTGGCTCTGGGGGGGCCTTTGGGCAGGCGGGTGGGAGGTTCATTCATCAGCATGGCTGGGGGGGCTGGGGGGCAGGCAAGGGAGCGGTGGGGGGGGAGCGCCAGGTTGGGCTGGGGGGGGGCCCAGCCGCTGTCAGCTAGGGGGGAGGGGCTAGCCACTGTCAGCTGGGGGGGGAAGCGCCGGCTGGGCTGGGGGGGCCCCCAAACGATCAGAGTAGGGGGCCCCAAAATTTCTGTCGCCGGCCCTGGTCACATAAAAATAAGTCTGTGCTTTAACTAGCTATGAAACTGGTCCTTCAAACTTACTTAAACATAAATGTACATCAGAATCGGGATATACTTTGCTGCAGAGATTCATCAAGGAATGTATGAATATCACACGAGACATGAAGACAACTGTGAGTCAGAAATTATTGCAGTTTTTAGAAACAGACATACGACCTTTTGAGGTAGTCAGTGGTAAGGGATTCCTTGCATATTCTCAATATTTGATTAACATGGGTGCCAAATATGGTTAGATGGATGCACGTGCGCTAATACCACATTCCACATTAGCCCAGCATGCTCAGCTTGTGGAAGAAGTAATAAGAAAACAAATCTCCATGAAGCTGAAAAATATTCTTGGCACAGTGGATAGAAAGGTTACCCTTGATCTGCGGATTACAGAAAGGTTGCCTATTTGGCAGTAGCTCTTCACTACATATAGCCACAACAGTTCTAAATGGTGGAGTGGGTGCTTTGTGTGACTCCGTTTGACAGCGAGAAGCCAAAAACTGCAGAGAACAATCAATCTGCTGTTATTTAAGTACTCGGGAGTTTTGATATACATGGCATTACCAACCCCATAATTTTCACTAGGGACGAGGAGGGAACGCGGTTGCAGCCCTCAAGTTCTATGTGTGAATAAGCTGCTCAGTGCATATGATAAATACCATACTCAACCACACTACGAAACCGGGAAACCAGAAAGAGGAAGCAGTGGCCAAACTGAGCCACGATGCCAAGGTCTCATTACTTACTTCAGGAGATCTGGACTTCAGAGCAGATGCTAAAAGTCCTTGAAAAGAGATGTAGAAACATGATAGAAGAGCAAACTACTTATGTTTTAGAGAATCGAGGTGCAGTGGGACAGCACATATGATATTTTGATAGAAAAGGGGGATACTCAGCTATTGATAGTATTGAGCACAACACCATCAGCATCTTAAAGAGTTCCCTCAGCCCTTCAAGGGAGCATCAGATGGGCTACAGCAGTCATCACAGTCCAGTCTGCACTTGGTGCCCATATGGCATGGAAGGCTGAAAAATCATTTCCATCCTTCTATCACTGATATGGATAATCTAAGTCAGCAGTTCTCAAACTTTTGTACTGGTGACCTCTTTCACCCAGCAAGACTCTGAGTGTGACCGCCCCCCCCCCTATAAATTAAAAACACTTTTTTATATTTAATATTATTATAAATGCTGGAGGTGAAGTGGAATTTGGGGGGTGGAGGCTGACAACTGGTGACTCCCTGAGGAGTCATGACCCCCAGTTTGAGAACTCCTGGTCTAAGTCAACTCAATACAAAGCCTTGCAATGTCTCATTGAAAAGTTTGAAATCAAGCCTATGCACAGAGTAGCAGTTTTTCCACACCCATGACTGAAAGGGATGAAAATTTCACTGAAGATGAGAGACAGAAAGTTTTCAAGAGACCAAGAATATTCCTACAATGAATCTTATGCTTCTTTCTTTAGCTGCTACACAGACACCATCACCAAAGGAGACAAAATGGTCACAACAGAGTTTGAGGATTTGAATAGCAAGTATTGAAGTGACGATGAAGTGTCAAAATATTTCACCCTGAACCTGACAAAAAATGAAGATGTGCAATCGCTGGAGTGATGGAGACAACACACGCACAACAGTTTGTGCATTCCATCCCTGCATACAGTGCACCCTACGAGAGCACTTCCTCCATCTCTGCTTACACAGTTAATGAGAATTGTACTTCACGTAAGCCAGAAACTGTGGATGATTTAATGTTTTTACACAGTAGTATTTCAAAGTTAATCAGCTGTCCTGAGGAAGACATCTAAGAAGTTGTCCAGGAATTCAGGGATGGGATAAGTCACAAGTGAAATAGACAGCTGAGTTTTTTATTCTATAGTTCAGTTTGTGATTTTGAGCATTATTGATTTGAGACATTTATTTTGTTATTTTTTATATAAAGGACTATTTGTTCTAATGCCTGCTGTATAAGATTGATGTTTAAAATAAAATAGTAAATAATAGTGTGTGTATTTATTAATCCATATATAGCTTCCGTATACAGTACACATGCATGCACACAGCTCTCCTCCTGAGAGATACAGTGAGATAGGGTGCAGGTGAGGGTGCAAATACATATAAAGGTGGAATGCAAATTGTGGGTTGGATAAAAGTTAATTATCATGGTTACAGATGCGGATCGATTGCAGATCCCAATTTTGGTATCCTTGCAGGGCTCTAAACCTGTCGAGTCAGAATCTTGGAAATGGAATCTAGCATGCAACTGGTTCTATTAAAATTTCAAATCATATGACTAATCCAGGGTGCCTCCATATGATACATCGTCACGTTGATTTTATGTACTAATGTTGCTGTTACCAAGTGCCCGAGAGGCCTGACAATTTGATTGATAAGTGATTCCATTCATCCAGACCTGCAGGATATTTTGTACTCTCCCTGCTGGAAGATGACAATCAGACGCATTAAAAACAGTACAAAACATTACCAATGACATGTTTCCTGTCAGATAAATACAGCCAGTGCCTATTATGATTTTTATCTTAGAGAAATTGATTTAATCAGCAGTCCAAGGCTTAACCTATTGTTAATAATGCAATTTAAACCCTTTCCCCCATTTTTGATCAGCTAACTTGAATTTAAATGATTAGAAGTGACGTGAATAGGCTTTTAGTACCAATCAGATTAAACAACTGAGGGAGGCAAGGTATATTTGTATCATTTGTGTGAGTCTTTGATGTGCCTGGAGAGGGAACTAATGGGACTAATTTTCACAATTCCAGAAACCCCTTTGTGTGGCTAACTAGAAACTGGAAATGATTTTCAAATGCTGTTCCAGCAGATATTGCCTCCTTAATTTTGGTCTTAAAAATCCATCATGTTCATTTGAGTGTCATGCGTCTATTCTACAATATCTTTTAGTAGCTATAAGGTTAAATGAATATATAGTCGCACATATGTGCTGTAGTACTGATCCATTAATTTGAAAGGCTTTTTTTAATCCAAGTTAGTTTGCATCTGATTTAAATTATCCCAGCCTCCCATCAGTGAAAAAAAAACAACCTATTTTCATAATGAAATTGTTTTTTAAAAAACTCTCAGTTTCAAGAGAAAACACACACACAAAAGAGCGTGAAATAGAAAAACATGATGGCTGAAATAAGCACATTTTCTTTTCATAATTCAATTGCTGCCCCATGTGGTGGCAGGCCTGGAATATAATTTTTTTTCATGAAAAGATAAAATCCTTTTGTGAAATATGTGTTAATTTCAGCTGTCAGTTCAGTACCAATCATTATATATTTTTATGCTGGAGATCATCTACTGCAGTCATAAAAAGTTATTAAAATGAGGTTCTACTATTAAAATGGACTGTGTAATAAAAGGCACCTACTTGCTCTTGATCAATTCCTCTTGTGCATTTAGAGTCATATCTACTCCTTATGGGTCAGATTCTGTCCCAATGGCACTTTATTTTGTGGGTCTATTAGCAGAATATTGGTTTGAATGTCTGTAGTGAATAGAATTCTTTACTATTGTCAATAGACAAAATGAGCATTAATCTCCATTCACCCCTCAAGTCATCATGTATAGACATTGCAGAAGATGGGTGTCTTCAGGAACGATTTGGAGGAGGAGATTGCAGTGGTCTTACAGATCATTTTAAGGTGGGTGTGATGGGGTGTTCCCCCCATAGACTAAGGGGTTAATGAGGATGAGCCGAGGCCAATTAACCAGATTGGCCACAGCTGGGGGGAATTAGATGGGTAAGTAATCCCCTAAAAGGGAACAAGCAGCACTAGTATAAAGCCAGGAAGCTGGCAGCATAAGGGAACTGCAGTGAGGGAGCTTGCAGCCACTCTGGACATGAGAGAGAGGATTGGAATGGCTAAGATTGCAGTAAGGTTTAAGATGGTGCAGACCTTGGCTGCTGATTAGAGGTCCCTGAGCTAGAACCTGGAGTGGAGGGTGGATCCCAGTTCCCCTGCCAGCCACTGGGGAAGTGGCACAGTTTGGGCACTGAATGAGAAGACTCCCAGAGGCCATTGTCATGGAACGACTTTGAAACCCTGGAAGGGGGAAAACACTACAGTGACCTGACCAGAGGCTCAAACCATGAAGGAAGAACCTCTGGAGTTGCAGAGCGTGAGAGGAGAGATGGCAGGGCACACAACGAGTGGCAGAAGAGGATGTGGGACCTGGAAAGAGGTAATTCCCAAAGCAGGCAGGAGGAGTCACCCTAGCAGTGAGTGGACCTGTGACAGAGGGCATGCCGTGCATAAAGAGCAGCACTTTTAGTAAATTGGAGGAGGCAGGAGGGACATAGAGACAAGAGCTCAGAAGTAAGACGAGACAGAGACATGAAGGTCCTTGAAAATAAGCACAAGAAACTTGAACTTGCTGGAGTAAAACTCGTCATGAAGGTAGTAATATAGTCAGAGTGATAAAGGAAAATGATCTTAGCAGCTGTATTATACATGGAGCAGAGAGGTGTCATAGGAAGGCTAGAGAAAGAAAGAAAGATGGGAGAGAATGAAAATATTAACGGCCTGGACAGGAAAAAAATGATGGGTCTTGGAAAAGACATGGGAGAAGAACATATTTATATCGTAATCCTGGCTACATCTGGGATGTCCAGAGTAAGAGAGAGGGTAGAGTCCAGTATGATCCCTAGGATTCAGGCCTCCGTGGCAGGTAGCATGGCAATATCAGGGAGGGAGTGGTGGGAAGATCAGCAGAAATGCTGTTCTAAAATTTTCTGTTGAAACTTGGATTTTTGGAGGGTGGGCTGGAAGGTGGTTAATGGAAAATAGAATTTTGGATTAAATGTAATAAAAGAAAATGTAAAAAAATTGGTTTGGTCAAAACAAATGTTATCAGTCTTGATTCAGTGACTGAACTGGAAAACAAATCCATTATTTGCTCAGCTGTAAATGGAAGCAAAAGATACCCCAGAAGCATTTCTTAATGGGAAGGTTTTGGTTTTCAGACAAATTTTCAGATTTCAAATTTTCACTTAAAAAGTCCATTTTCCAAGCAACTCCAGTGAGGAGTTCAGTTTTCACTGTATTTCATTTTAAGTTCAAGCAAGACATCCAGGGGAGATGTCAGAGTAACAGGCAAAGAGGCACAGTTGGATGTAGGAAGACGAGCAGGAGTAGAAAGGTAGGTTTGTGAGTCATCAGCATAAATATGGTAGTGAAACCACACAAGTGGATAATATTTCTAGGAGGTGTCAAAAGAAAATGGAACAGACTCACTGAACACAAATCAGTGAATTAGGAGGAGAACCAGAAAAGTGGCAGCCTTGTAAAAGCCATGGGCGGACAGAATTACTAGAAGATTGTAATCATCAGCGTACAAAACAGTAGAGAGGTCAACAAGAATGAGGACGGACTTGAGACTCTAGGACTTGACCAGGAAAAAACTCATTAGAAACCTTATTTTCAGTGCAGGCAGAAGGGAGAAGTTTCAGGATGGAGCTGGAGAAGGGCAAGTTTTACCACTATTGCCTCAACTACACATTTGATTAGTTTACATATGAAGATAAAAAGGTGGATGTGGAGATGTGGTGATGGATATAGATGCAGGTGGGATCAATAGTGAGTTTCTGGGGAGAGAGAGACCAAGTGATGCATGTATGACTCTTGGGAGGATTCTGTGTCCCCACAGGAGTGCACAATTCATATGGCCCACATTTTTCTGTGTCCCCCTCGCAGAAAAAAAATCTGCCAGAGGACACGTGCCTCTTCCCCAGCAGTCCAGGCCGTGTATCTGTTCCAGCATGCCTGGAGTAGCCTCAGAGACTGGGCGTGGGTGCCTGTGTGATCACCGTGGAGTTTGGGGGGGATGACGGGACCTGGGCTGGGTATGTGTGTGTGTCAACAAGAGAGAGAGCGACTCTTCCTCTCTCTTGCAACTGCAGCTCTCTGGCAGATAAGGGCTTTTTACTATCCAGAAGGCAGGCTAGAGGCACAAATGAAGCAGCCTGCCTGAGTTGATTGATCTCATTCTCCAAGGCAGAAATGTAGCAGTGTGCCTATTGTTAGTTAACTGTTCCCATTCTCAGTCAAGGGCCCCAGGCATAAAACCTGTCAAAGCTTTAAGGCCCCATCATTGCCAGAGTGATGTAAAGGAGTCCTATTAGACATGCTCCATTTGAAAACAGGTCTCTGGCCTTCCAGGAGGCCCGAGCACAGAAGGTGCACCCACCCATGTACTTATTGTCTACACCACTACTGACTTGGACTCTTACTACATTCCATGGGTATCGTACCTGAGCCCATTTATCCACTGACACTTTAAAATCTCCCACACCCCAATCTGGATCTAGGCTGGTTATGTGATATGTATGTACCTCGTGAACCTCGTAACTGATACTTTCCATCCCCCATAACCCAAGCCTGACCCCAGATGTACAGTGCCTTCCTTCTTAACTTCTGTAAATTTGATTTTAAACATTAGCTTTAATAAAAATTTTAAATGTCAGAGAATCCTCAGCGAGGAAGATCGTTGTGCTTTCTCACTTTTTTCCTGTGCCAAAGTGGCACAATGGGGTTAGATTACAGTTCAGGATTTATTTTGCTTACCCATTTTAAAAAGAACGGCTTTGAGGGTAAATAAAACATTCATCAAGCAATCAATAAAATGTTGAGATAATCAGAACCTTCCCAAAGTACCCAGCACTTCGTAAAACACCCAGCTAGGTCCAGGACAATGATTAGCAAAACTGTATGACTTTCGTGTGTGAAGGTCTGAGCAATTTAAAATGACATTGTATTTGTTTGTTTGTGTGTTTGCTGTTTGCTGTTCTGTGTTGTAATTTAAATGAAAATCCAGGATTGTAACTGGAATGAAGGGTATTAGTTACCAAGTGTTTGGAACTTAACTTTCATGTGTTTAGGAAATGCTCAAAACTTATTCTGACATTTTTCTGCATTGTAGTTTAAATAAATTACCAAAACAATTTTGAAACAGGTGTGATTATATTGCATTATTTTGACAAAAATAAAATATGCAGAATTTTTAAATTTTTGGTGCAGAATCCCCCCAGGGGTAATGTATTTTAAAGTGAGTGGGCCAATTACAAACCCAAGACCACAAAGATCATCAGATACAAATGAACATAAGTGGAATATCAGAAAGATATTTATTGACCTATTCAAAGAGGCACAGTTGTGCCCTTTACCATAGTTAAGATCAGAGATCTGAAGATGGCTCATGGTGGAACTGAGGAATAAATGTGGACCTTATTATGCTTCTTGCAAGCCTTAGTTAGAGAGCAGAGTTTTCAGTAAGAATTTAAAAACTCAATCTTACACTGTACATGAAAATCAGAATAGCTTATTTCTATTATGTCTGTACCATTTGTGACAGCAGCCATCATTATGATCAATAAAAAGTGGTGAAAGTGAAAATGCCCCCCTGCCCCCGTCTCCTGCTACTGGCTTTTAATGATTCCCCGCCTAAATATCTGTAATGCATTTTGGGTTACCAAGTTATTTCTACCCTACACTGAAGCTTATAATATTTTCTGCTTCCTCCAGAAAGTCGGTAAAGCTTATTCCTCAACTCTGTTAGATGTCGCTAATGATGCAGGCTTATTAAATCCAAACAAACCACCTGGTTTTGATTGTTTCCTAATCCCTTTTACATCAGAGGCCCATTATCAGTGGCCTCTGCAACAGAACTCTGCAATTAGAAGTCCACACAAGCATCCCTCTTTTTCAACAAGCTGTGTGCGTCTGCTCTGTGAAAACTGCTGCAGCTGTCGGCTTAAGTGCAGTGACAAATATGTTTTTATTCATATTTAGTTTCATTTAATTCAATATGACTTTGTTGGCACGACAAGGGATGCCACAGTGTAAAAAAGACAGGCTGTCAGGTATCTGTCATACATAACTGTGATCCTCTCAAGGTACAATCAAAACCCAAACATCCTGGGTAGCCCTAAGTCTATTTGTCACCAGTGTCCTTTCAGGTTGCTACATAGCACAGTTCATTCTTTCCCAGGAGTAGGCACAGTTTCTCCTCCTTGATTGTTGAGAAGGCGGTTATGACTCCTGATGATTGAGAGAGTAGCTGTCTCACACTTCCTTGGATTTCAGGTATTGGGGTAGAAAGTGCCTCTCATTTCAGTCTCTCTGGGTTTGGATTGTGCTTTGTAAATTT
Source organism: Sternotherus odoratus (assembly GCA_032164245.1). Taxonomy (NCBI): domain Eukaryota; kingdom Metazoa; phylum Chordata; order Testudines; family Kinosternidae; genus Sternotherus; species Sternotherus odoratus. The sequence continues at coordinate 22,085,524 of JAVMKO010000003.1, read as the reverse complement.
TCTGCCTCAACTCTCTCTGATGTGGAAATGTGCACGTGTGCACACACATACATCACACACACACACTTTTGTTACTAGTGAGAGGGCTTGGAAGTGACAGTTAACAGATGCCAAAAAAAAAAAAAAAACCACAGGAGAAGAGACAGTGGAAAAGTGCAAGAAATTGACAATCCCAGTCATCTCATCGGTGTATCTCCTCTGGAGTTTAAGGAAGTTAGGAGCATAACTCCTATTGAATTTTAATCTGAGTGAGATGCTTCACTTTTAGGATTTGTTGAAAATCCCACCCAACAATTACAAACCAGATGCTTGGCACCATCAACTCTCACTAAGAGTTGGGCTATCCTGCAAGTGAAGGTATGATCATAGCACAGGTAGGCATACCCAAGGCAGCTTTAATCTAGCTATGATGGGTAACAACACTAGCACAGATGTGGTGGCATGGGCTTCCGCATAGGCTAGCAGTTAGAATACACACCCAGGTTCCTCAGGGGATTTATATTCTGCTTGCTGGCCCCATACTGAAGCCCATATCCGCACGTTACCCACGGTAGATAGCATGGATAAGCCTGCCCATGATACAATCATACATCCACTTACAGTGTAGGCATCCCCTAAAGTTAATAATGGGAAGCAAAGGTCTTAAGGTTCTCAAGGGGGGTGATAAAACTCTGTGAAGGAATAGGACCTTATTACCCCCAGAGTATAACAAGTTATATACCGTCTAATAATTGTTTCCCTGTACTCGCCCATCTGTCTAGTTTTCACTTGTCTCTTACTCGGAGTATAAAATCTTTGAAGGCAGGGGCCATCTTCTTGTTCAGACAGCACCCAGCAAAATGGGGTCTGGGTTCATGAATAGAGTTCTTAAGTAGAGCTCTGCTATGGTAATACAAATGATCAATCTATTTTGTGTGGGTCAGAGAGAGAGAGAGAGAGATTGAGATTTTCTCTGTTGCTGGCCAGGGGTGAGCACAAGTGCTGCTGGAGCAATGCAGAGTACAGTTTAACTGCAGTTGTGGGCCTGGACAACTAGGTTTCAGCATCTTTTGCAAACATGCTCTAGCATCTTTTATCCATGGCTGTTGTAGTGGTGCTGAATACAGGTTTGTCCAGTTCTCTAACTGCTTTTTAAACTGAGTTCAGCTGCACCTGTTATTGGCCACCCTTTGTCAGCCCTGGGTAATTTTACCAGCACTCACCAGGCCAGACAGAGGGTGCAATCTTGTATGCTCTTGAGCTTTTCACATGAAAAAATGTCAGTTATAAAGCAACGTTTCTGACATCAGCTTCTCAAGCTGTCACATCAATATCAATTTATATCCGAGACACACTAACCCTGGTGTATTATTCTATGGTTTAAAGATTTCCAGTCATCCAATCAGGGAGCAGAAACAATACCATATGACTAGGCTTGGACAAATTAGATTTTTAATCAGTAAGTGTTGGTACACAGGATTTCATTGTCAACATACTAATTGATACAAATATTTCCAGCAATAATAAAAATATTCAGTTAGGCAAAGAAAGAAATGTGCTGCTTGAAAGCTTATTAGAGTTTCATTTAACCAGGTTTGTGTATTTTGGCATGCTGATAATTTGTGTTTAAACAGTTACAAAGCTTTAATTTTTTGAATCTCAACTTCTACTGTCATTAAAAATATTGTCTGACCACTGCCCCATAATTTTCCACAACTTAAAAATTAAATCAATTCAAATAATAAAATATATTTAATACCCATATGTATGCACAACTGTGAACATTTAAATGAATAACAATGCTTAAATATTGACTCTATTAATCAAAATGATAAAAATTGAATTCTGCCAAACTTGTGTATGACTTAAGTGACCAACTGTACAGATGCTACAATGTAAGGTGCTACAAGACTCTGTCGCTTCTGCAGATCCAGACTAACACGGCTACACCTCTGATACTGTACAGATAGAAACAACAAGGAGACAATGTGTGCTGTTCACAAGTCACCCAAAGTCTGACAATTAGCCATCCAAATTATCTGGTACACGGGTAGCACAAGTTGAAACATCCCAATACTTTACTCATATAGGAATGGCCACCATATAATTACCTAGAGAGATAGTGTAAGGTGGTAGGCTGGTTCCATAGTCAAGGAATGAAATAAAGCTGTGAAACTTGCTCCTTTTTATCCATCAAAGTATCACAAAACAAATGGCAAATGAACTGAAAAGCGACCAGGCAATATTCCTGCAGAAGCTTTCACTGCTTTAGCCAACCGGAATGGGAAAAGATACACCCAGCTTTAACCCTTCCTTCCATTCCCCTCCCAAGCAGCCGTGTGACCAACTAGGACCTGTTTAACCTTTATAGGTTTCAGAGTTTATTTGTAATCCATATCCATGAAGAGATCATATGTGGAACAAAAGGATTATAAAGTCATTGATCTCTCTGCTCAGAAAGTCGGATGCCATCTGAGACACTGATGTTTGGGATGCCTATATGTAGGGAGGTAGTGTGGCTCCCCGGTGACCTGGAGAGAGACGAGCACCAACACACTCTTTCTACACTACACTTAATCAGCCAGGAACTGGACCGTACTGGTGCCATGAAGTCATTTCACAAGGGCCATGCAAGAATTCCTGAATGCTCACGGCTTTTCGTTAGGACCAGGACTTGGATTTGAACCAATGAGTGGCAGCTCCTCTCATTACTTTCTCATCATCAGTCCTGTAAACCAGCCACTTTCCTCCTTTCTTTGATGTCTTCAAAAGCCAGAAAGAACTTCTCTCCCTTGTGAGTGCAAATTAGCTGCAGCTTAAAAAGAAAAATAGTAACAGCTTGCTGAAATACCTGCTAGAGCGAATAACGTGATTGACTTGAAAGTATTAGAATCCCGCTATGTTACATATGCCGTATACTCTCTGCTAGTTTCCTACAACACTACACCATACACCAGTATTCCACTATGCTGGGTGTGCACCATGCTTTCTGTGGTTTAACTACCTTATGGTTGCACAATACTACCTTTAAGGCAGGGGCTTCATTCATACAAATTGAATTACACTCAGTTTAAGCATCTCACTACATTATATATGGGTAACACACTCATCATATGCACCATCCTCATTGCTGCCATTTCACTGTACCATGTAATGATTCACACATTATCAGCTCCTCATCTGGTATCCCATCAGTACCATGGGGCAGATGATCCCCTCCCGGTAAACCCAGGGCAAGGGGCTAAAGGTAAAAACCCCAGGCACAACGGATTTCATGGGTCAGGCAAGGGCTTATGTAGGCTATTTAATTTAGATGGGCTATTATCAGCAGGAGAAAAAATCCTTTTGTAGCGATAATCAAGATGGTCAATATCAGATTGTTGACAAGAAGGTGTGAGGATACTTAACATACATTCAGTTAGTGTAATGACCCAGCCATTCCCAGTCTGTTTAAACCTAATTGCCATGTGATGGCAATGCCCCTCTGCCATGTAGATTGGCTGAACTGGACATTCTCTATGCAAAAGAATAAATGGACACAAATCCAACATCAGGAATCATAAAATTCAAAAACCAGTAGGAGAACACTTCAATGTCCCTGGTCACTCTATAACAGATATGAAGGTTACAATTTTAAAACAGAAAAACTTCAAAAACAAACTCCAATGAGAAGCTGCTGGGTCTTTACACTATTTGAATCTATGTTGAGTATCCTCACACCTTCTTATGAACTATCTGATATTGACCATCTTGATTATCACTACAAAAGGTTTTATTCTCCTGCTGATAATAGCCCATCTAAATTAAATAGCCTCTTACCGTAGAATTCGTATGACAACTTTCACCTTTACATATTTTCTCTCTGTGTGTATATATCTTACCTACTGTGTGTTCCATTCTATGTATCTGATGAAATGGGCTATAGCCTATGAAAGCTTATGCTTAAATAAATTTGTTAGTCTCTAAGGTGCCACAAGTACTCCTCTTCTTTTTACATTTATTTAGCTTTGTAACTCACTAGACTAACTAGTTATTTTCTTCCATTTCTGCCTGCAATGGTTTTCATATTAAAAATAATAATAATGGATTGTTGTTTCCAATGCTGACCCTTTTGTGTAACTCTTTCTCCCTCAATCATTCACAAGTGCAGTTAGCTCTTGAAACTAGATTTACGGTCATCCAGGGTCCCAAGACTTCAATGGGAGTAGGATGGGTCAGTTACAGATACAGAAAAACCTTCCACTCTGATTAATTATATACACTGTAAATATAGTTGTCACTTTCCCTTCTCCAGTGGAACAGTGACTAATTATACAATTGTGAATACATATAATATGAACAGATAACTAGACACTCAGTTTTAACAACATAATAAAACCACTTTGATCAGAGTGATAAGACTTTTTATGGAAAAGTTGTATTGCCATAATGGTAGTGTAGACACCACGCTTGATTTTATTGTTATCACTGGCCTCTAGATGCCCATGCTGACCACTCTGGTCAACAGCTCCAACTCCGCTGCTCTACAGCCAAACAAACTTCTGCTCTTCCCACTTTAAAGCCTCAGAAATTTTGAAATCCCCCTTCCTGTTTGCTCAGCGTGGAGTGCTCACCTCACATCTTCCCAGGTGACCATGGCGGCTCCATGCATTGCTCTCACTGTCGATCTGACTGTCCCATATGTAGACGCGTTATACCACCAGAGATGACAATGTGAACATGCAACAATGGTTTCCTTTCAACACTTTTCGATCATCGACCAAACTTTCGGCAAAAACACTCTGCCAATGTAGGCATGGCCTAAGGCTGTGTCTACACTAGAAAGCTGTACCGCTGCAGCTGCACTGGCGTGAGATCTCTTATGTAGCTCTCTATGTCAATGGGAGAGAGCTCTCCTGTCGGCATCATTAAACCACCCCCAATGAACAGCGGTAGCTATGTTAGTGGGAGAAGCTCTCCCATCAACATAGTGCTGTGCACACTACCACTTATGCTGCTTAATTTATGTCAGTCAGGGAGGTCGAATATTCACACCCCTGACTGAAATAAATTTTGCTGACATAAGTGGTAGTGCAGATATGGCTTAACTCAGCCACAGCTTTTAAAAAACATGCTAACAACTGGTGTCAGAGGGCAAGTAGCCCTTGCAAGTGAACAATTTTGAATGCACAGTCAATTCTGAGCACTAAATTGAAGGTTCATATTCTAGATTTTAGGTCTCCAACTGCCAGTTTTGCACATTTCAGTCAAAAGATTAGTAAATATGTTTGAAATAAATTGTACCCACTGGAATCTGTTTTTTTAGAAAGCCAGGCACTGAATGTAGGTTGATATGCTTTATTCCAATATCACAATTGTAAGTGGCAGCTTTAGAGATTGTTCCAAGTAAAAACTCATTTTCCATTTCCCATTATGTAACCATATACTTTCCTATTCAGTCCAATATCAAATAATGCATTTAAGTTTGCCATTCATTCTTAATTCAGTACTAACAACTTTATGGTGTTTTTTTAAACTTCAGTTTCTATTGATGTGTCTTGGTGATGATCCACTTGAGCAAGAGGGAGTTGTCACCTTTCCTCGTCAGCAGGGGAGGTAGTGCAAGGTTCTATTGTCTACCTTTACCCCAGTGACTTAAAACCATCAGAGACAAAGACAAACAATGGAAACCACATAAAGATAGAAAAGAAACTCTACATGAAGGCCTGGGTTTGCCCTTCCTGTGAATAGAAACAAGACTGTTTTCAGTATAAAAGGGGGAAGAGAAAGTCACTCTGGGTTCACGCACTAAGGCTATGTCTACACTGGCAATTGAAGGACAAAACTTGTGTCTTTCAGAGGTGTTAAGGCCCCCCACAAAAGGCAAAAGTTTTGCGGTGACAAGCACCAGCATGAACAGCGCTTTTCTGCTGATGATGCAAATGCTGCTCGTTGGGGAAGTTTTTTGACAAACAGTGGCTACACTGCATGATTTTTAGAGGCACGGCTGTAGCAATACAGCCATGTTGCTAAAAGCTGTGCAGCGCAGACATAGCCTAAGGAAAAACCCTCACAGAGGGGTCTTTCATTAACTTTTGGCACCTGGTAACAAAGAGTCCTGTGGCACCTTAAAGAGTAACTATAAAGTATAGAAGCATAAGCTTTCATGGGCTAATGCCCACTTCGTCGGATGCAAGCACCTGGAATTTCTATGAGTAGCCAGTGTCAGGGGCTGGAAATCACAGGGGAATAATTCAAAGGAACTCAGGGATTGGGGTTCACCTATGGTTGAAGTGCAAGGTGAAGGAACGGATGACACAAATCCAGAGAAGAGTGCTTGAACAACTGAAGGGCTGACAGTGTCAGGGAATGGACACCTGCTGCCGCAAGAAAAAACCCTCTAGCTAGAGGTAGGAAGCAACAGCCTTAGTACCCCAAGAAGCATCACACTGCCCTATCCAACCATTTGTGTCTCTTGTCAACCGCTAAAAAAACAATATTTTACAAAATTAGCTAGAGAGAAAGAGATACAGTAGCTTGGGGAGGCTCCAGTGGGTAGAGCAGGGGACTGAGTCCAGAGACTTGAGACCAGATTCTGCTCTGCCTCACACTGGTGTAACTCCTTTGACAAATCACTTTATTATTTACATACCACTGTGCCTGGGAGCCCCAGTAATTGACCAGGATCCCATTGTGCGAGGTGCTCTACAAACATAGAACAAGACGACAGCTTGTAAGCTCCTCGGGGCAGGGACTAAGAATAAGACAACAGATGGACATAGACAGAGAAGAGAGTGCAGGGAAACAATTAAATTTAGCATTGCTTATCAGTCTCCCCACATGGAAAACGGGGATAATCAATATAAGCCAATGTTGGACACCAAACCCTGAAGCGAGGCAAACAAACCAATCTCCTGCTTTATCCATCCAGTGTCCCCTCTTTCCTGTCAGCACACTTAAGTGTCCCTACTATTCCCTTTCCTACTCTCCCTCTTTCTGCAGTCTCCCCTTCCAGGGTTCAGATGGTTTTAGGATTTCCTGGCTGAGTTTCATTTCCCCCATGACTCAGCAAGGATTAAAGAAAGAGCAAAAGTGGCAGCAGGGGGCTCCAGACAGAAACAGAAGGGCCTGCAAGGATGAGGATAGCTAGAGGAAAAGTCTGGAACATGGCCTGAGCCAGATGCACGCACCTGACTGTGCTTAGTTGGCCCTACAGACAGAAGACAATGAGTAGTGCAAGCTCAGCCTGCTGGCTCTGCAAACAGCAGGAAGATCTACTCTGTGTGCATCCTCGGGGATGGGCCACTTGTGCATTATTTCTGGTCAAGAAGCAGATTACATAAGGTAAGTCTACAAAGGCATTTTAGACCCAAGATTCCCTACCTATGGTGGCAAGAGAGCAAGCACCCAATCAACAATGAAGTTGTACCTGTCATATTATTTTAGTGTAGCTAAGTCTCTGGTGACAGTGATATTCCATCCTTACATATGTGCATGCACATGTGTGCAGCCAGATTGTTGGTGTACAGTTACTCACAGGAGTCACCCCCTTTGCTCTCCAACATAAGTAGGAGTTGTACTATCCCAACCACAGCATTTACATTTAAGATAAGCAAGCTTATGATCAGGGAGCTTTGTATTTCTCAGTAGCTTAAGGGTGGACTTTCACAAATATTAGATCTCTGGGTTGTATACAAATACGTTACCAATAAACTAAGTTTTGGAAGTTATAGGCCAGATCTTCAACTGGTGAATGAGCTTTACTCCGCTTTGCTCATTCATACCAGCTGAAGATCTGGCCCATTATTATTAACAGCAGACCTGAAAATAGAAACTGTTTTGGAAAAATATATGGAACACATCTGAGATCTGCAATAACAATGAAAAATTGATTATTTTAACAAAATCTAGTAATAAATAAAAATGTACATACAAATTTATGCAGCACATTTTCTGTATTAGAATATCAAAGAAGAGAAAATGTAAGAAATGTAATATAGCAAATGCTGACTTAATATATATTATATTACTTTGGACTTTTGAAAAATACAAATGTTCTAGGAACATAAAACCAATAATGACTGAAATACTGGCAATGGATGAAAATTCTCCACAGGGTCCAGAATGGCTCTCTTGAATCATCCTTCTGTAAAATATTCTACTTCTGATTTCTGTATATTCTTTTTTCTTCCACAATGTTATGTAACATTCAGCAGTGGGAATGAGAAAAGTTCCCAAGAGCATGTGAGTAATCAATAGAGTGGGAAGAAAAAGCGGGAGGAGAGAAAAGTTACAAACATTACTTTAATTTTTTTCCCTTTTATCCCTCAGAGAAACTCTGACACAAAACCATCAAAAGTTGAAAAACTGGAGGCAGTTCTAATGAATGGATTTCACAGATCTCATATTGTGCAAACATAAAATCAGTTTAAAAAATATGAGAAACAACAACAAAACTTTAGAAAAATATAGAAATGTTGGTTATGGTATGTAGCAGGGTTTGCTTCCATGGCACCCCCTTCTAGCCCAACATGGCACTACTCACCTGGCCTCAAGATCACTAATGGTCAGTTGCCACCCCTTGCTAAAAGGCTCTCCAAATCCACTTCCTTTAAGTCTCCAAACAAGGAAACTAAAAGAGGCTTATTCAGCAACTCTTTGACGGGACTCTGCCCTTCATTTCAGGGTTTTTCTTCAGGCAAACAGTTGCCCAGTCAATCTCCTTTCCCCAAATTTCACCTAGCTGGTAGGCAGATCCAGGTTCCTGGCTGTGTTCAGACTTCCCTCATCCATTCTCCTTCTTAGTCAGACCACAGCTGACCAAAATCCTTTCCTTTTAACTCCCCCTCCATGCCTGACACTTACAGCAGGTGTGGTGGGGACAGGGGTTCATCTGGCCCACAGGGCCTCATTAATTCCCTCCAGGCCTGTGTAGGGCTTTGTACCCCTGCATGGTACAAAAGAGGCCAGTCATGCACCAACTCATACATTCTGAGGCCAAAAGGGACCATTATGATCAGCTAGTCTGACCTTCCTGCCTAACACAACCCAAAGAGCCTCACCCAATACTTTCTGATTCAAACCCATCACCTCAGTTTGAGCTGTAGGTTAAGAAGTTGTCCAGTTTTGACTTAAAGACCTCAAATGATGGAGAATTCACCCAATCCCTAGGTAAATTATTCCAATGGTTAATTTATTCTCACTGTTAAAAATTTGCATCCTATTCCTAATCTGAATTTGTCTAGCTTCAGCTCCCAATCATTAAATCTCATTATGCTTTTTCTCCTGCAAGATGAAAGAGCTGTCTGCTATCAGAATCTCTTTCTCCACCCTCACCCCTTCCATTCCCCGCCTTTGGTACTTGTAGATCATGATCAAGTTAACTCTTAACCTTCTCATGGACTGCTTAGACCAGAACAATTGGTCACGTTAGCTCCCCATGACATGCATTAAAACAGTGTTGCCAAACACTTCAGTCACAAGGCCAGAGAGGGAGAGAGAAAGAGAATGACTCTGTAGTTTTGTGCTTAAGGCATCCAGTTCTCCTTTTCTAATCACTCCATTATGCACAGTGGAGCAGCTCCAATAGGAGAGATTGTGGGAGCCCCACCTCAGAATATCCCAAAGTTCAGTGGTTAGAGCACTCTCCTGAGAGATAGGATTTGAACAGGGATCTCCCTTCACCCTCTCTGGTAGAGGGGAGGGAAACTGAACCTCAGTCTCCCACATCTAAAGCAAATGCTCCAATCAGTGAGGAGAGGCACCACTATCATCACCTCCAGAAAGCAGTGAACTAAACCTGAGCTTCCAAAAGCCCAAGGAAATGCTCTAACCCTGGAGCTAAAAGTTATAAGGTAGGCACCACCATCTTCTCCTCTGACTACAATTTGAAGGAGATCCAGTAGATGGCCTCTGAGCACATCTCCAAACCAGGCCCCTTGGTTTGTGAATTGCTCTTGGGCTTAGGCAGGAGATAGGCATACCCCCAGATACCTACACAGCAAAGAAAAACCCGTGGCTGGCCCATGCCAGCTGACTCAGGCTCGCAGATCTTGGGTTGTGGGATTGTTTCTTTGCTGTTTAGGCGCAGAGCCTGAGCTTTGGGACCACTCCACCTTGCAGGATCCTAGAGCCCACAATCCAGCCCGAGCCTGGAAGTCTACGCAGCAATGAAACAGTCTTGCAGTCTAAGTCACCTGGTATGGCATCTAGTTGCTACATAGACGTACTCTGGATGCCTACAGTGAGGCAGTAGTGCAAGTGTCCAGAAGCAGAAACATAGATGACAAGAGAACTCTTACTCTGAAAACTTAGGTGCCAAATGAGTTCAGGAGCCTACAGCTTTGTGCATCACAGTGGAGGCAAAACTGGGACTTTGGTGCCTAATTCCTTTTTGTTGTGCAGATGGACATAAGTTTCTTGCCCTGATGGTTGCAGGGAAATGCTTGAAACATGAACCCAAATAGTTATGACATTGGAAGACAAATAAAAAGAACATGTAACTTATTATTATTTAACGCTCAGAGATAAGCCAATCTCATGGATTTTTTAACGGCTTAGTTCATTATTTTTTTCTGAAAGCAATACTGAAACAGTGCTTAGTGTCTCTCTCAGCAGGCCAGGCAAATATTTGATGGCTGGAAAAGTGGATCACGTCCAAGGAAAAGAAGGCAGTTTGTACTATGCAGTTGGTCTCAGGCTCTGCTTTCTCTTCTGTCCTTCCATGGGAAAGAGTGCTGGCTAGAGAACCAGCCCAATGAGAGGGAAGGGCTGAAGACAATTATCCGAGTTCTGCCTCTCTTGGTTCCCTCCAGAAATGTTTTGGTTTCTGTGGTATCCTTGAGATTACAGACACCGAGAACATACTGGTTGGGTTGAATGTAAGACTGCCTTTATTTCCTGTTTACACAAACACTTACTTCCTTGCTAGCTACCCCCTAGTGACCACCCTGAATAGTGGCTCTACACACTCAAACTAACACCATGCTTCCTTTTCTCTCACATCCTTCTCTCCACTATCACCCAGCATTACCCAAAGGAGCAAATAGTCTGATCCAGAGCCCATTGACATCAATGAAAAGGATCCCTTTGACTTCAATGGACTTTAGATCAGACCCTGTACAATTTCCAGTTTCAGTGGACACCATACTGGTGCAGACAGCTACACCTCTTCACATAATCACTAATACCCAATGCTTCTGACAGGAGTAAATTGCAACCCAGAGGTTGGGGGAGCTCTACTTGTATAGAATCAGATTTCTGGCATGAAAACTTGGTTTTAATTCAAAATCTATATTCCATGAATATTCTCTTATATTTTGTTAACATCTCCTGTTTCAGTTCCCTTGAAAGGGAATACAAAAATGGGTACAAACAGACAAATGGAATCCATTAAATATTTTGAATGAGTGTTCAGAGAAATTATTCTGTAGTAGTCTCTTGGTTCAAGAAAGTAACTCATGTATAACTTCAGACTCTGCTTCTCTGTAACCTGGCATTGGAAAATGTCAATCTGAAACTTCTTAGACGATTTTAAATGCTTTATATTGAATTCACTATTCAGCAGATGGAGAATATGCATTTTAATTTCAGTTCTAGTAGGAGTTGAGCATAAACAAGGGTTGCTTTGAGAATTTTCCAACAATATTCCTTTAATCTGAATTGCATTAATATTGTGTGAGTCAGTAGTCTAGACTAAGTGGCAGTATATAAAAGACAAAATTGTGTGGTGGCTATAATCAAACCTGATTAAGTAATACCTCTGCAGAGCTAATTTCTCCACTGCTGGAGAGAGTAGCTAAAAATACTTCTGTTCACAGAGGCTCTCTATTGTAACAGTTCAGTTAATTTACTATTTAACTATGACAATTCCAACATACAGGGACACATTCTATCCTTCAAGCAAGAGAGTGGAATCCTCTCCCCCTTCTTCCAATTACATAGGGTGTGTTGGGGCACAAAGGGAAAGGAGGTAGGAGTATCTCTCTGTCAATCTCCAGCTGGTGTATGGGTCTCTTAGGGACTATTGCTAGTTGGTGCCAGTTAAAGAAGGACCCAGAGTGCTCTAGCCACCCTGCAGCTGAAACATAGAATCAGAAAACCATATCAGCTCCCTGACAGCCCCATCCCATATGCCGTGTACATCAATAGCTGGACTGAGTAAAGAATACGTCCAATAGTACACAAACATCTTCACAGATCCTAAGTAACTGCAAGATAAGTGGGTAACCCCCTGGTCAGTGTGTGTTACAGGTAACCACTCAGTGCTTAATTCTTGAAAGAAAAGAGTGTTTTACAGACTGTTAAAGGAGACTTAGTTGCTCAGTCTACAGAAGCTCACACTTTTAGCTCTGGAGGTCAACAGTTCAATCCCCATGTGCCAATCAAGATGGTGGTCATCACAGATGCCTGTGTTAGAATTTGATATTTTCTTTCTATCTACAAAATTCCCCCAGAAGTTTCAACTGCATGCCACAGTCTTCTTCACTTCCAGTGTTTTGTTCCTATGTCTGGCTAAATATCTGCCACATCCCACTCTAGAGGTGACTATCCTTTAGGAATGGGAGAAGTGATCCATACAAAAACTAAACTATTTACAGACCTTTGGGAAGAAAGGCTGTACATAATCTAAACATAAATACCATCCTATACCGGAAACCTACTGACCGCTATACTTACCTACATGCCTCCAGCTTCCATCCAGGACACACCACACAATCCAAGGTCTACAGCCAAGCTCCAAGATACAACCGCATTTGCTCCAATTCCTCAGACAGAGACAAACATCTACAAGATCTCTTAAAAGCATTCTTAAAACTACAATACGCACCTGCTGACATAAAGAAGCAGATTGACAGAGCCAGAAGAGTACTCAGAAGTCACCTACTACAGGACAATCCCAACAAAGAAAATAACAGAACGCCACTCGCTGTCACCTTCAGCCCCCAACTAAAACCTCTCCAGTGCATCATCAAAGATCTACAATTTATCCTGAAGGACGATACCTAACTCTCACAGATGTTGGGAGACAGACCAGTCCTCGCTTATAGACAGCCCCCCAACCTGAAACAAATACTCACCAGCACCAGCAACCATACACCACACAACAAAAACACTAACCCAGGAACCTATCCTTGCAACAAAGTCTGACACCAAATCTGTCCACATATCCACATATCCTAATCATATCAGCCACACCACCAGGGGCTCGTTCACCTGCACATCTATCAATGTGATATATGCCATCATGTGCCAGAAATGTTCCTCTGCCATGTACATTGGCCAAACCGGACAGTCTCTACACAAAAGAATAAATGAACACAAATCTGACATCAGGAATCATAACATTCAAAAACCAGTAGGAGAACACTTCAATCTCTCTGGTCACTCAGTAACAGACTTAAAAGTGGCAATTCTTCCACACAAAAAAACTTCAAAAACAGACTCCAACTAGAAATTGCTGAACTGGAATTAATTTGCAAACTGGAGATCATTAATTTAGGCTTGAATAAAGACTGGGAGTGGTTTGGTCATTACACAAATTGAAACTATTTCCCCAAGTTAACTATCCCCCTACAGTTACTCACACCTGTCTGAAATGGGCCATCCTGATTACCACTACAAATGTTTTCTCCTGCTGAAAATAGCTTATCTTAATTAATTAGCCTTTTAGAGTTGGCATGGCAACTTCCACCTTTTCATGTTCTCACTATGTATGTATTATCTATATCTATATCTGCCTACTCTATGCTCCATTCTATGCATCTGATGAAGTGGGCTGTAGCCCACAAAAGCTTATGCCCAAATAAAATTTGTTAGTCTCTAAGGTGCCAGAAGTACTCCTCATTCTTTTTGCAGACACAGACTAACACTGCTGCTACCCTGAAACCTGTATATAATAATGATTATTCGTTGTTAAGTAGAGAAATGTTTGGATATCCAGAGTTTTACTTTGTTTGTAGCAGTTTTCTTAAGAATAATAACACTTTCCCCACTATTTGATATACAACAAATAGAACCAACGTTTGAAAAAATTGCTGTTCCAGTTGAATTCAATGGACATGTTGCCATTAATAAGAGCCAGCTGGGGAACTAAGGGATTAATCCTACACTCACTGAAGTCAATGGCAAAGCTCCTATTGACTTTAAATGATGCCATTTCACGATGAAGGGCTGTGATTCATCAAGGTAACTCACTTTAAACCTGTGAGCAGTCAGTCCTATTGATGTCAATGTCAATGGCTCATGGGCTGAGCCAGCACCAAAGGGAGCTATTCACTGGCTTCAAAAGATGTCTACACTGCAATTAGACACCCGCCGCTGGCCTGTGCCCACCGATTCAGATTTGCAGGGCTCAGGTTAAGAGGCTGTTTAATTGTGGTGTAAACATTCAGGTTCGGGCTGCAGTCTGAGCTGTGGGTCCCTCTGAACTCACAGAGTCCTAGAGCCGTGCCCAAGCATCTACACCACAAATAAACAGCCCTGCAAGCCTGAGCCCTGCAAGCCGGAGTCAGCTGGTCTGGGCCAGCAGCAGGTTTTCAATTGTAATGTAGATATACCCTAAAAGTTTGGTATTTCAGATTAATCATGTGCCTAAGTACCTTGCTGAAAAGGCTCCTAAATTAACTCCTAGTCATTTTCACATTTTCACATATGCACTGGACAAATCACTAGGTTACACTGATGTAACTTAGAGTGGAATTTGGCTCACTGTTTTCAGAAACTCAAATTCATATTTTCAGCAGTGCAGTAGGTAGGTTTTAGTATTCTGGGCTGTAAGGTACACCTGATGAGATACTGTCTGGCTCAAGAACAAAGGTGACACATTACAGTTCCTGTGCTTTGGTTTATCTAGGTATTATTTCCCACATTTTTGAATATATAAACAATGCACATTTGAAAATGACATGCAAGAAGTTTAACAAAGATGGCTGTGAAATGGGGAGCGTATACTCATTATAATCATGGGCTCTGACAATAAGATGCATGTGTATCCCAGCCAGTCTCAATAGGCTTCTTATTTTGAGGGTGAAATAATTTTTAATGTCATATAGTAATCTCTAGGTCCACTGGTGCATCTGGTATATATTTACATATGATTTTACTATTCTGCTTTCTGGAGTTATTCAAACAAAGCAGGAATTTTCCCTCAGGGCCTGTTGGCATGGGCCTTATGGGGTTTCATCTTCCCTTCAAGCTTTGAGCAGGGATCATGTGTTAGGATGAAGTGGGTGTATTCCACATACTTAATTTCCTGCAATTATAGGGGAAACATAGTGGTGAGCATCAATCTTTCCCCATTTTCTATTCCTATTTAAGTAAATATATTTACAATCATTACAGTAGATGTAGGAGCACTAAGAAGGGGACTAAAAGATGGAATGAGGTAAAGTGGTGAGTTTTGTTCAGAGTGCATGATGTAGGAGAGGGATTTTTTAAAGAAGTTATACTAATGTACAGAACACTCCTGAAAGGGTAAATCTGGAAAATATAACATCAGAGATAGCTAGAACGAGAGCAGGCCTAATCTTTCAATGGTTTTAACTGGAGTTTGGCCCAAGCCACCAAACTCCAAACACGCTCAAAGTCTGGAGTTGGTTGGATTACAGGTTTTTAGTTATTCTGTTGGATAAGCATGTAGTCATTTGCTATTCTGAGGGAGCTCTTTATATCTGGGAGAAGAGGGAGTTGTCTATTTTGATTGTAAGCTCTTTGGGACAAAGATGGTCACTTAGGGTGTGGGGCTCTGATCTCAATGGAGACCTGGTCTCAGCTGGGCCTTCAGACACTGAAGTAATGCAAATAATGATAAGCTAACATGGAATTCTTAACAGGCTGAAATTTTTTTGTCTCCTAACACACAGCACATTGAAGAGCTCTTACTAAACTCCATGACTGTTTTTTGTTTGTTAGTTTGGTTTGTTAAAACTTGGCTGTAGACACTGGAGACAATTTCTTAAAAGTTTTGTACCTATAATTTTACATGCAGTCACAAAAAGTGAAATTTTATAGTGGCAAATTTAGGCCTAAATACCATTCAATTGTGCCCAGGAAATGAGACACACAAACTTGGAAGCTGCATTGAGGCCCTTTAAAAAGTTTGGTGCTTAATTATTATTCCTCCGAAGACCACAGTAGCAAGATTTTTCATATCTACTTTCTCTACTCTAGTTCCTTGCTTCAGCCTGTAAAAGACAACGTTCCCACTTCTAGAATACCTTCTTGGGTTAGAGAGAACAGTGCAAAATATGTCTCTTCTTTATGAGATTTGATTTATACACAAAAGAAATAAAATAATTCTTCTATTTTTAAGTGGACAGGAAAACAATAAATATCTTTCAGAAGACCAGCAAAGTATATTCTACATCCACATTTTATGTCAAAATAGTAATTTCCTCAGGTGTTAGCAAGAAAACATACAGCAGCTTGCACGGCATATAAGCTGGTTAGTCTGAGCTAGATTTTGCACATATTCATCCAATAAATGGCAGAACAAGGCAATAGGTATCAGCACTTGCATGCAAGAATGATGGGCTCTACATAAACAACTAAGAAAGATGGTAATTTTCCTCCCTCCCCCCCCACCCTGGGGATTGATATAGCAACAAATTGTTTCACACTATCACCAGTCTGCTAGCATTGTGTATTCTATTTCTCTTGCACAGAGATGTGCATATCATTATTTGTTTTATCTTTAAGTCAAAGATTAAAGCCTGCTCTAGTTCATTTATTCAGACTTCCATCTGCAATTTAAGTGTCAGGTTTGCCAGCCCCCTATCTGTAATCAGTCTGGCAGACTGATTACAAAGCTCTTCGCTGGGTCATAATCCTTCCTTGGGGCACGTCCATCCAACACTACTTTGTCATCTCCTGAGCTTTCCTTTCCAAGTTCCCTCTTGGTGGCTGGGATTTTTTCACGGCCACAAACTGGCACTGTAGAGGATTCTTGGCCCTCCAAATACTGTGGGATCTCACCATGCACTCTATTCTATGCACTTAAACTCCAAATGGCCCTGCTCCACTTCTTCCAGGACTGCTTCTTCCACTGCTTATTTAGGCTTTTTTCACAGCCTCTTCCTAGAAAACTTCTGGTGAGCCCCCTCCCAAGTTCCTTCCCTGAGGCCTCTCCACAAGGAGCCACTTCTCACATCAACAAGATGCTGCTGCAGCAGCTGCTGCTGCTACTTCCAGTGCTGCAGCGGGACTTACTTCATCCTGGTCTCTCTGGCTCTTTCTAAGCTTGATCCCAATCCCTTTTCAGGTGCGAGTCACAAGTCTCTTCTATCAGCAATCTTTGGAATCTCCCTGGGTCTGAAACTGTTCTGAACTAACTGCAACTATTTTACTGCCTCGCCGCCTTCCAGGGTGACCAGACAGCAAGGATGAAAAATCGGGACAGAGTGTGGGGGTTATAGGTGCCCATATAGGAAAAAGCCGCAACTACCAAGACTGTGCCTATAAAATCAGGACATCTGATCACCCTACCGCCTTCCTCCATCAGACTTGGCTTCCAGCTGGCAGCCACATGACCCTCTGGAAACTGCAATTCCCCAAATATCTGTCTTTGAAGAACCTTAAAGGAACAGTGCATCTTGTGACATTCCCATTGGAATTGCTGGGAATTTGGACCAAATGATTTGGCCCTTTATTTAGCAATAATCTTTGTGCAACACAAGTAGCAGTACATAGTATTATACCAATTCCCACAAAAATAAAGAGTGGAAATAATAAATCATTCTTCCAACTGCCTTGAAGTGCTGTTATACTCTGCAATGTCCAGGCGAAGCATGAATTGAAAGTGACTGTGCTGAGAGATGAAGCTTGGGTCAGCACTCTGGTCACTATTAATACCTATTAGGCTCACTCCAGAAGGTCTAATTGGCTAAGGGTGTGCCTGATTACTAGGCCAGACTGGGGTCAGTACACTGATGAGCTAATTAGCCCATTAAAGAGGCAAGTGGTTTAAAAAGAGCACAGGAAGGACATGCTGGGGTTGGGGCAGGAGCAAGGATGGCAAAGGGAGTCCTCTGTGTATATACACCTTATCCCCCCCCCCCCCCCGAGAAGGGGCTGGGAAGCTGGAAAAACAGTGCAAAGATGTGGATGCACTGATATATATTGGTGGAAGGACTGAGGCTCTAAATAAAGTATATGCTGCTTTTTACACACGGGAAGGTTTGTGGAAGAAGTGGGGGGATGGTAGCTGCACTACTCTCACAGACCATAACAATGGCATACCATTGTGGTTTAGCAATTACAGCAATACAATAGCAAATTTGGTCAGTTCAGTGGAAAAGATGGTTTTCCCTAACTACTAGCCCAGCAAAATTCTCTCTAAGTTCTGAAAGGTTTTTCTCCCCACCTCCACAGGGTGACCTGAAAGCAAGTGTGAAAAATCGGGACAGGGAGTGAAGGGTAATAGGGGCCTATATAAAGAAAAGACCCCAAAATCGGGACATCTGGTCACTCTATCTGCACCCTCCTCAACGATAAAGATTGTGGCCGAGATTATCAAAGCAATGCGGTGGTGATAGCAACACATCTTCCTGTCATGGCTGAGTCGGAGGTGCCAGACCTAGCAGCCAGAGCCAGAGTCCACAGTTCATTGGATCAGGATACCAGGGGTCAGTGGCAGGAGACAAATTAGAGGTCAGGAACCACAAATCAGATGCCAACAGTAAAGCTGACATAGGGATGCTAGGAAATCAAGCCAAGGGAGCAGGAGTTACACAAACATTTATATGACCACAATGAGAGGAGACGAGCCCTTTTGAAAGACTGGGAGGAAGGGAAAGCAGGCAGGAAGGGAAACCCGTGTGTAGTTATTTGTGTGTATTGCATAGACTACTCAACAGGGCTTTCCTTGAGCCATCCTGGCCTTGAGATGTCTCAAGTGAAACCTTTTGTGTTTAATGTGGAGCTGGCAATCCAGAGAGGGGCTTATGCTCTGTGGTAAACTATGAGAGAATCCCATGTGAAAAGTCGGTTTATAAATGGTGTAGCAGGAGGACTTCATATCCTGCTGGTAAAGGAAGACAGCATATGGGATATACCTATGGATCAGATTATATGTAGAATTCAAAATGTGGAAGCAGAAATTGGGGTTTCCTTAAAGGTAGCAGCTGTTCATTCTCAGGTGCCTTCTTAATACCAGATGCTGCTCTTTGAGAAAAGATTGTTAAGGAAGTGGCTAAACACTGGAGGTGGCCAAGGTGCAATCTATCCACAGGCACCCCTGGGTTAGATGAGAGAGACTGTTTACAGTGTGCATCCCAGACCAAATGACATTTGCAGGCAATGCAGAGGCAAAGTCCATTGGAGATGGAAATGCCAAAGCCAAGAGAATCAAAAAAGAGAAACTAGAAGTTGCTGAGGAAGTAGAGCCAATATCAGCAGCTATTAGAATGGCCCATGTGAAGAGCTGTCTAGATACCTCTTACCAGGAAGTGCAGTTACTGAAAAGCCAGACCCTGGGGACTGTGTTCCCTGTAGCTGGTGTCTCAATACCTCACAGGGGCAGAGATCAAGAGCTGTGAAGCACCCCAATCAGTAAAAGAGCTATGGGTTGACTTGACAGAAATAGCCACAGAAATCAATGAATAGAAGCACTTAGAACAGCTGCTCTTATGCTTTGTTAGAGTGTTCTCAGGAAATAATGAAGAACTTGGGAGATATGATTGAGTGCAACATCAGATTGTGCTTAAGTCTGGGTGTATTTCTGTGAGGGATCCCCCATTTACCTCAGAATTTCCCTGGCATGTCGGGCTGAAGTGAATGAGAACCTAAATCCCGTACTGGGAAATGAGCTGACTAAGCAAGCTACATGACCTTGAGCATCCCCAACTGGAATTGTGGAAAAGTCCAACGGAAACTTGAGGATATGCATTGATTATAGGAGACTTAATTCTCAGAGAGTTCAAAGAACTACAAACTTCCTCAAGTAGTAGACACCGTAGATAAAATACCAAGCACAAAATATTTTAATAGTTTTGATTTGGTGTGTGGATACCAGAAGATTAAAGTGACACCTGAGGATTGAAGAAAAACACCCTATGAACTGTTTCAATTCTGTGGAATGCCTTTAGGACATATGAATGCACCAAGGATGTTTCAAAGGGTAGTAAAGTTTTGAGAACTAAAGATATCCTCACATACTTAGAGAACTTCATTTGTTTCCACAACGCATGGAAGGAACATCTGACAAGAGTGGAAAGGATTCTAAAGATTTTCAAGGAGTAAGGGCTTAAACTTTGAGGAAAGTAATGTTAGTTTGTCAGGTGTTGTATCACCTTCCTAGGATATATAGTCAGTGAGGATAGACTGGAGCCTCACTCCCAAAAACTAAATGTTCAAAAGGACTGGAAGGTTCCTACAAACCTAGTGGAGATACAGCTGTTTGTAAGTGTCTGCAGATTTCACAGGAGACTTGTAAAAAAATTTGCAAAGAAGGCAGCAGCATTATACCAGCTAACTAAGAGTGACTTAGTCTGAAAAGAGCAATACCAAAATGTGTTTGAGTTACCAAAGGAAGAACTTCTAAACCATGCTTTGCTTAAATTCCTGGGTCCATCCTATTCATTTGTTGTGACCTGTGATGCCTCAAAGGTTCCTGTTGGATTTGCATTTGAACAAATTGATGAGCTCAGGAGGTGCAGACCAATGGCATGTGGAAGTCACAAATTAAATGAGACAGTAACCAAGTATTCATCTACAGCACTGGTGTGTCTGGTAATCTCGAGGTCCTCCAGGTCTATGGTCCCTAGGTTGGAATTCACAGTGTACACAGACCAGGGCCGGCGACAGGGGGGTACTACGGGTAGAGCTGTACCGGGCCCCTGACTTAAGGGGGGCCCCCAAAGTCCGGGGCCCGGTACACAGCTGTATCCGTAGTTGTCCCCCCTTGTCGCGGGGCCTGGAGAGCGGGGAAGGGGCGGGGAGGCGGCACAGCTCTCCTCTGGAGCGGATGAGCGCGCGTGTCCCCGGCAAGAGCAGTGAGCCCGGCCGGCGGCAGCGGCGCACCACTGCCTGCAAAGAGGGCGAGGGTGGGGAGGCTCCGCAGCAAGGTAGGGCTTCCCCCACCGGACGTGGCATCATGCAGCCCCTGCACCGTCTCGCGCAGGTCTGGGGGGGAAAGGGCGCGCAGGGGGGGAAAGGGCGCGCGGGGGGGAGCAGCAAGGGCGGCTCACGCCACTCCCGGGCTCGCGCTCCTGCAGGACCCCCCCGCACTGCCGCCAGCCGCTGTCAGCTGGGGAGGGACCGCCGGCTGGGCTGGGGGTGGGGGGGCCGCTGGGCTGGGGGGGGGCCCAGCCGCTGTCAGCTGGGGGGGAAGCGCCGGCTGGGCGGGGTGGGCAAATGATCAGAGTAGGGGGGCCCAAAATTTCTGTTGCTGGCCCTGACACAGACCACAGTGCCTGCAGTGGCTCTTTAAAAAGCCCAATGCAGGAGGATGCTTGTTGAGGTGGATTCACAACATGTCTGACTATACATTTTCAGTTCACCATAAACATGGAAAGCAACGTGTGGTTGCAGATACTGTCAAATGGGCGAGAGTAGTGAGAATACACTAAGCTTGATCTTACGGGTTCATCTGGCAAAAATAGTGTAAGGACCCTGACTTATGCGAAGGACATCAATAGATCTACCAAAGAAGACCTAGACTGGGAGTTTCAATGCAGTTCACTAATGATTATCCATTGATACAGCTACCAAATTGGTGGCATCTGAAGGTAAGAGGATTGTCTCACCTGGAGTTACACAGAACAGTACTGGAGTGTCATCATGATAATGAATCAGCAAGCCACCTGGGATATAAAAATACTCTGAGATGGGTATCTAACAGATTTGTCTGGCTGGGCCTAGCTGCAGATGTCAAAGACTGGGTATTTTCTTGTCTTACCTGTGAAGAAAGAGTGCCAGCAAGGAGAAGCGGAACTCCATTAGGGGACGTGCCCAACTCTGGGAGTTCATGCAGCTTGACCTGAAAAGCTCTCTGCTAGAAACACCAATTGGAAATCAGTATTTGCTGGTAGTTTCTGACATCTTCTCAAAGAATACAAGGGTGGAACCATCGACAGCTAAAAGGATTGAGACAATTATGGATGCATTGTTGAAACATGTAGTTTACAGTTTAGGTCCTATACTGCATCTGCAGTGATCAAGAGAAGGAATTTGAATCATGGTTATTGCACAAGGGTTGCCAACAACTCCAGATAACCATGGTGAGGACCAGTGTTCCCCACCCTGCAAATAATGGGGGAAAGGAGAGAGTAAACTGCACCACTGAGCCCATGTTTATCTCAACAAGACTGGGATACGAAAATTCCTTTTGTCATCTTTGTATATAACACTTCTTGGCCTTCAACTATCCATTACTCTCCTTATGAGATTATTTTTGGACTCCCCAAGCCATGCATCCTGTGACTGGATGTCCAAGCAACAAGAACTGGCAAGGCCATGTGCACCTACACAGTAGGTGGCACTGGGGAGTCTTCTATTAGTGATCTGCGGACAGCATTGCAGAAGGTGGAGGAGAGATAAACTGGGTGTGAGCATGGCTGGCACAAGATGTCAGGGAAAAGGAGAATTATGTACCCATCCAGGAAGGAGAACAGCTGTGGCTACACAACTATAAAAAATACCAAAACAGCCTAGGGAAAATTCCAAATTTACTTTTTTTGAGAGAGAGAGAGAGAGAGAGAGAGAGAGAGAGAGAGAGAGAGAGAGAGAGAGAGAGAGAGAGAGAGACCTTACAGAGTGATTAAGAAACTAAACCACTTATCTTTGCTGATACAAAAAAGCAAGAGCTCACCCTTCCATAGTGCACTGAGAGCTAGTGTACAGAATCACTGAAAGAAAGGAGAGGTGGAGGATTGGTTATGTGGGAAGAAGTGCTGTGGTGTCCTCAGGACCTCAGTAGACTACAGTCTTCTACTGACAGACTGCCCACAACTGAGAGGCCTGACCTAGAGAACACAAACCCAGCACTTGCTTATAAGCAACATTCAGATATGAGTGATAGATGAATATAGGACTCCTGGGGGCAGATCAACATGGAAACCTGCATGGATAGCATACTACTTGGATTTCTAGGAGTTTCTGTTTAAATTCATATTCCACTATGGTAATGATCAGTGCAGACAGAACCTTCACCAACAGTATTTTATCTTCATAATAGGTTATTGTCTTATATGTTATATCTGATCTGGAGTGGTCAGGAGGAAGTCAAGTCCTGCCTGTGAATACTGGAGTTGTTACTTGCAGTGTTCCAATACATCTGTGCAATTCTATAAGTGAGTATTACTATACCTTTGAGGATATGGACCTCTGTACTTAACAAATAATAATAATCCAAATCCCAAAATCCTTGTTTAGTTATTACTCAGTGACTACTTGGTGAAATAAACAGCGACTAATTGAAAATCCAGAGAGAAGTCAAGGATTTGCCCCAATCATTTTCAATTAATGTTTTTGGAAAACTTTTAGACACACCAACAATGTATGTATACACATCCGTTTGAGAATAGGAATATATTTCTTCTCCAGTGTCAGAGATGAGTAAACATGATTCAGCACACAGAGAAGGATCATATGTTAAGAATGTGCCATGTTGTCAGAAGAGAATCATATTTTAATTAAGCAGTTGAACCATTTTCTATCATTAGTATTTGTACCAATTATTTAGTAATCTTTTGTCTCAGCTGTCACAACTATGAGACTGAATTATTTTTGAATGATGGTTTCTTCTGATATCAATATAGCTCATTACCATCAGCATCTAATACAATGAAAACATGAGACTTAATTAAATCTTAGAAGGTACTAATAATTGATAGAATTATTTTTCTTTTGGTTACTTCAGTTAAAGTGCCCCTGATTTTTAGAAGCATTTCATGGCTGAATAATTTCAATTTATTTTACCATAGTTCCATCCTCTTAGCTGCATTTGCATCTCATACAAACAGAAAACAGTAAGGAATAACCTTGGTGTTGAAATCCCCTGTATGAAATTCTGGCACATCTGAAAGATCAGCCATCTTCTCTAATGTACATCTGGAACACCTATTTCCAAATATTGGGAAAGGAGTAAGATCATCAAAGCAAATCCTGCTATATCCGTGGTTCTCAATCAGGGGTACATGTGCCTCTGGGGGTACACAGAGGTCTTCCAGGGGGTACATCAACTCATCTAGATATTTGCCGAGTTTCACAACTGGCTACATAACAAGCACTAGCGAAATCTGTACAAACTAAAATTTCATAGAGGCAATGACTTGTCTATACTGCTCTATATACACTGAAATGTAAGTGCACTATTTATAGTCCAGTTGATTGTTATAATTATAGGATAAAAAATGAAAAAGGAAGCAATTTTTCAGTGTTGTGACACATTTGTATTTTTATTTCTGATTTTTAAGTGTTGTGAAACTTTGGGGTATGCAAGACAAATCAGACTCCTGAAAGGGGTACAGTAGTCTGGAAGGGTTGAGAGCCACTGCACTATATCACCTCCCAGCAATAAGGAAAGATCAAGCAGCTGTTCTACACAATGTAACAAAGAAGAGATCCAGTCACTGCCCTATACTACAGCTGTCACTATACACACTTATATCTTACATTCCAATAGGCAACTTAATATCTGTTGAACAATGACAAACAGCATGGTTAACGTCCTGGGCCTAGACTGAGCAACTCAGCTGCCTCGCCCCAAAAGGAGCTCCAGGAAGGGATTCTACCTCACAGCAAACCAATTTGTCCCTTGCTACTTTCTTACTTGGGAGGAAGGAAGGAAGGAAAGAAAGTAAGGGCTTGGTTACACATCCAGCTTTATAGCGATTTTGGTTATACCTGCCCTTGTATACAACTATAGGGATAGCGCTATAGCGTGTCCACACTGAGACCTGCCAGCAGTATAGTGTGGCCACATTTGTGGCACTTGCAGTGGCACGGGGAGTGGTGCATTATGGGCAGCTATCCCAGCATTCAGCTGGGTGCAACCTGCTTTTCAAACGAAGTGGGTGAGGGGGAATGGGTTGTGTGTATGCGAAGGGAGAGAGTGAGTGGTTTTTCCTCCTTCCGCGAGCCTGTCAGCATGTTTCCTTTGCCTGCTAGCCTTCTCTGTCACACAGGCTCCCTCCGTAAATATTTGCATTGCTTATCTGCCAAGTTAAGAGAGAAACTCTGAAAACGTACTTCCACATTCCTCCGTCTAAGTTCAAAACAAAGAGAAGAGATGTCAATTGCCTTAAATGGCTCAGGGCATCTCCAGAGATCACTTAAAGCGCTTAAAGTGTTAATAACCTTTCACACTGGAGATAATACAGAGCAGTCAATGCACAATAGCTGTTAATCCTCGGGGAAGGGAGAACTATGATGACCGGTATAACTGTGGGTTTATAGCGCTCTACGTGCCTTGCCAGTGTGGATGGGTAAGGAGTTATAGCGCTCCTGGAGGCTTTATAGTGCTATAAAGTGCCAATGTAACCAAGCCCTAAATTACTTTACTGCTTTTCAGATTACAGCTCACTCTGGCTATTTCTCATGCACCTGGTGGTTACTCTGGCCAGCAAGTAAGGGAGCTAATGATCTTTCAACTCCCCAATTCTCTGTCCATGCACCACTACAGCTGGGTGACTATTAATTTACACTATAAATGACAAAGACTAATGATTGGGCTAACAAAATAGCACAAGAATACATCTACAGCATGGGGGTTAGGGTACTTTCCTAGGTTATGTGAGACTCACGTTCAAGTCCCTCCTCCAATGACTATTTAATACATAGTCTTTGCTGTTAAAGCTGTTCTGCTATGCAACCCCCACCCCCAGAATATCCCAAAGGCTAAAATATGCTCCTGCAAGTTCAAATTCCTTCTCCACATCAGATAAAGAGGGGAATTGAACCCATGTTTCCCACCACCCAAGTGAGTGCCCTAACCATAGGGTAAGAGTTACAAAAATGCCTTCTTCAGTGAGCACTTTGTATACCTGGGTCTTTCAAAAATGAATGAAAAAAATCTATTTCAAATCAAACAAAATACATTTCTTTCAACCTGAAACTTTTTTTTTTAAGTGTTCACATTCAGGCTATGCCAAAATGATTGTGTGTGTGTGTGTTTCCTAGTTTTTTGGGGAAAAAAACACAGCAAACTGAAAAATAACTTATTTACTCAGCTATATTCACCACCCACTTCTCTGGAGTGGGCAGTATCAGGCAAGCAGCGCCTGTTCTCCAGGTGCAATTTGAGAACACCTTACTCCATCTTCCCTTATTCTCCTGCACAACTGAGTAAGGGGTAATGGCAATCTAGTCTTACATGTCTCACTTTCATTGCATCCATTTTTGACATGCGCTGGCCAGCTTCTTTCAAGAGCCCATTAGGTAAAACCAAGCAGTACTGTCCTTGATACCTATCGTAAAACCTCATCAATTAATATTAGTCCACCTATTCAAAAGAATGCTTGAGGCACAGAAAAGTGATCGAGATCTTAGCTGCACAATGAAGGACAAGGTTTATTTTAACAACCTAGGAAGTCACTAGATGTATTAGCTACCATTCTCTATTATTAGGTGTTACATTGTGTCTGCCACCTGTCCATAAAAAGTGCCAGTTTCTGCTCAGTCCTTGCCAAGACATAACAGCCGGGCTGCAAGATGTCAGGTGGCATGCTGATAAACATGATGTGTGCATGCCCTTTCTTCAAAACTTTTGGAGGTCTGTAGGAAACACACTAAACACAGTATATTTGATAAGGCTGCTAATTTATCCGCAAACATTTTTGTAGAGCAGAATATCAATGAAACCCTGCCAGACAAATATTTGCAACAATTTATTCACATAGCTTTACTGTCAGCCAAAAGAGACATTACTAAATTGTGGAAATCAGGCAAAATTCCCACTCATAAGTCTTGGCTTACAAATATGTATAGATTTTCTCCACCAAAAAAGGCATGCTGTCAAATCAGCAGATGAACATGAGATTTCAACAAGATATGGCACACCTGTCCGGAGCTCTGTGTAGTAATAAAAATGAGATTCTCATCAATGAGCTCATCTCAATCCCCTGTTTTCCTAACTAACCTGTATACTTGATAAATTCCTGATCAGGATTATGCCTGTTCATTCTTTCTCCCAACACCAAAGAGATCCATCCTCTAACTTTGGACCAGACTGTGAAGCCCTTACTCATGTGATTAGTCCAATTTAAATGAATGTTTCTCTCCAACATGAGTAAACACCTCACAGTCCAGCCCTTAGTGGTTCTTAGATTGTGGGCTGTGTTCTACACAACCCCTTCTAGCAGCATGCTCAATTAAACATATTGAGAAGCAAGCAATAAAGAGGATTTTGGGTGAAAAAGGTGATTTACGCAGGGATCTCTTTTGGAAGAAGGGGCCTCCTGAACACTTGTTCTAACTGTTCTAACAAATACAAATTTGGAAGTTTGGAAACTTGAAAAGTTTTTTCTATTAAGATGGGCCAAACACTACGTATCCAAGTATTAGCCATTAATGTTTGTATCTATGAATGTTATATGTATCTTTGTGAGCAAAAGATTGCATTTTAGCTTCATGAGGGAGGATTACTGAGTTTCCCCAAGAACTAAAATTAATAAGGGCAGGAGGGATGGTAATTACTGTGATTCCAGGATAGGTAAATAACTCCAGAGACTGGGGGAACTGCATATATTGGTTCAGACAAGGTTCCAGGAGACAAAGAAAGAGCTTGGATAATCCTGAAGTGGCTGAGTGACCCTCATTTTGATCCATAACTCACATGAGTTTGTAACCAAAACCTTGCTGGGAGTCTTTGAAGGATTAAAACGTGTTCGGATCTCTTTATGGAAGATACAGGATCTCCTTGGGAAAGATGGGTGACACCCAGTGGGTTTACCATGTAGTTAGACTGTTTACCCTTTTATTATGTTTTCTCTGTAACACTTTTGTCCTAAAGCAAATGAAAGTTTCATGAAAGGTGGCTGCTCACTGGTAACCCTGTCATCCTCCCAAGAGAGAGAAAACCCCAGATTCTGGACTAACCTGAAGGGATAGTCACTGAATTGCAGGGGGACTGCCAGCCTAAATCCCCAGTCTGGAGAGAAAGGGACATGAGTCCCCACATATAAAGAGGTGACAGCTGGAGGCTTGAGACTTTAAGGGTTCCCCTTGAACAGAACCCAGAGGGGACAGGGGTGCAGTTAACCAGACAACGGTGAAATCATGTCCTAGACACTTTCTGTCAAGAAAAAGAAAACTCTGTTTGCTCTGGCAATGGCAGCTCAAGCAATTTGTCTGAACAGAAGATGGAAATCTAGCAGCATATGTCTACAGATATAAATACAAAGCTGGAGTTATGTGCAGACATACTATACATTCAAATGAAAAGCATTGCATGGTCAGCTGGTTACAGAGATATTCCAAAATGCAGAAGTAAGGGTAGCAGTACTGCAAGACCCCTCCCCATAACCTTGTGACCCCCAAATTACATTTGGGGACCCCCTACAATTACAATACTGTGAAATTTCAGCTTAATATTTCTGAAGTCATGGAATGTTTGATTTTTAAAATTCTATGACCATGAAATTGACCAAAAAGGACCATGAATTTGGTAAGGCCCTACAGCTTAAATACAGGGCTTAGACACTTCAACCTGCCTGGACACACAATTACAGATTTAAAAGTCACCATACTGCAGCAAAAAAACTTCAAGTCCAGACTGCAAAGGGAAACTGCAGAGCTGCAATTCATTTGCAAATTCAACACAAACAATCTCGGATTGAACAAAGACCTACAATGGCTCGCTCATTACAGAACTAGTTTCTCCTCTCTCCATGTCCACCCCCCCCCCCCCATTCAAATGCTAGAAGAATAACCCACCCTCCCTGATCGGAGATAACAAGCTGGTTCAGCCTAATTGGAGTAACCTTTTTACCTCCCACCTGGTTCTTGCCTACTTTTCTATACCTGCCTCTGGACACTTCCACTGCTTGCATCCGACGAAGTGGGTATTAGCCCACGAAAACTCATGCTTCAAAACTTTATAGTTAGTCTTTAAGGTGCCACAGGACTTTGTTACCTCTAGATATAGCATGAGGTCATTCAACTAATTTTGTACTGCTATGTAATTATTTGGGTACTTGCTCGTGGAGACATTGTGATGGATGTAGTTTTATAAAAATCAAGACATAATAAGAACTTAAGAATGGACGTATGGGTCAGACCAAGGGTCTACCTAGCTCACTATCCTGTCTTCCAACAATGGCCAATGCTGGATGCTTCAGAGAGAATGAACAGAACAGAGAAATTATTGCGTGATCCGCCCCCTCTCATCCAGTCCCAGCTTTGGCAGTTAGAGGCTTAGGAACACCGACAGTTTGGGGTTGCATCCCTGACTATCTTGGCTCGTAGCCATTGATGGACTACCCTCTATGAACATGTCAGTAAAATAAAAATAAATGCTTCCTAGCACATCTTTAAAATGTGCATTTTAAACTATTGTTCACTTTGCTAGAAGTGAAATTCCCTTCTCCAGATAGCTGTGTCTCAGCTAACTTCTCCATTCATAGAGGTGCACACACATGGCCATTAACCTGCAGCCTGTGTAGGTACCCTGATAGTAGAGATCCAAGAGCCTATGGCAGAAGTTGAAAAGACAGGTACACCTTCAGTATGAAGCTGAGGAAAAGAAATACTTTATTTTCATTCACAAATTAAAACCAGGGAAGTGAAGACCCTGGCTACATCCCAGATGTGATGTGGAGTCAGTCCTTGTCATGACCATGGCCTGGGCAGTCTTACTTAGGCATCAGACCGTATCAGATACCAGGAGGTCAGAGTCCAAGACAGGCCTGGGGGCAAATGAAGAGTCAGGTGTTGGGAGGCAGGCAGGTCAGGTTACTAGGTCAGTGGCAAGTAGTAGGAGCAAGTATTGCAGAGGGAGCATCCTAAGTAGGGAGAACACAGTTGCATGGACAACTTCAAGTTTCTGTGCTTGGGTATAATAGAAGCTGGGAACCAATCAGGACAGCCAACATTCCATCAATCTGATCCCAGGACTGGCATTCTCTATCAGAGTTCAGCTACTCTTCTGAGAGCAGGACTCCCTAGCTTCTGAGAGCACTGTAGACTAGTATTCAAGGGACACAGTCCCCCAAACCACCTAGGCTATGGTAGGATCATCCATAGGATCAACCAATGCTATGTAATGCTATGTAACAACAACATTTTACACCAAGCCTCTTTTTGCTGATGCCGTGTGCAACACTCAATGATATTTCTAATAATGGCCATAGCTTTGTGAGAAATTTCTTTGCAGTGTGCTGAGAAATGTAATAAGAACCCTAAATTTATTGCTAAACACAACAGGATGTACTAATCAGATGTGTTACTACAGGTCTAGAGTGATAAATGCTCAGATCTTCACAGCAGTGCAATTTGAGCCTTGTAAGAAATTTCAAAAAGCCCTTAAAAATCTCAGTGGCTGAACAGCAGAAGTATCCGCAAGAGCCATCAGTAACTGATATATTACTAGCTATTGTCTAGCTGGGAAATTTTTTAATTTTTTATTTTACACCAAGAACTATCCCTGAAGTCAGTGGGAATTATAATGAGAAATGTAAAGGGTAGAGTGATTCCAATTATTGAGCCCGACCAGCAGGAAAATAGAAAGGAAATAATATATGATGATGCAATCTTTTTCTATTACACCAGGCTTTTGTTAAACACCCAAAGTAGATCTTGCCACATTTGATAAGGAGTTTATCATTTGTTGCACGGGAATTTTTTGTACCTTTATCCATCCACAGTTTACTTTAAAACAGGCACTAATGATTCAGCATAGAAGAGCAGACATTAGTTTGCTAACCCATGATGTATGTCAGGGTATTATTATTATTATTTAATCAGATTGTTATAAGTGAAATAAGTGAAAACCCTGGGGTGGTAATGTTTGCTGTATCAGTGCTCTGGCATGAGGTCCCTTTCCCCCCTTTTTTTAAATAAACCTGATTTCCCAATCTGACCTTGAATAAACTTGTTGTTCATTAGCCCCCTGTTGACAAAACAAACACCAAGCAAATGGAAATGAAAGCTCTTGGCTTTTCTTTAAAAAGAAGTGATTAAGCAAGCCTACTCCGCTATTGCAGAGCTCTGTAATTGGCTGGGCTATGGGGGGTGGGGGGATTATAGGTGCCTGCCTCCCCCCCCACACACACACCTGGGCTCTGAGGGGGTGGAGAAATAGGCACTGGCTTACTATAGGGGTTTCTCTAACTCTCTATTCTTGGGGGGAATTTTTGTGTGTCTGTATTGTTACAGATGTACTTACTGACAGGTACTTTGAAATAAATTACCAAATCACGAAAACTGGTATGATTATATAGTGTTATTTTGACAAATAAAATTTGCAGAATTTTAAAATATTGTGTGCAGAATTTTTAATGTTTTCATGCAGAATGCCCCCAAGAGTAGCATTTGTAGTGTAGAAAAGGCCCAGGAAACCTTTGACGCTATAGTTATTCCAGTATAGCAAATCCTTTTGCCAGTATAGCTTAGACCTCTTCCCCAAGTAAAATAAGCTATTGGCAAAAGCACTTTTATGCTGGTATAACTGCATCTACATTATGTTTCTGAAAGTTTAGAAATGTCATCAAAACCCACCTCCCTACCCAACATTAATATATCAGCAAAAAGGTTTCTAGTGTAGACATGGCCAAATATTACAATGGTGACCCTACTTATTCAAAATGTGTTTTGAATAATTAAAGTAAGAAAGGGGTTTGGCTGGAAGAAGGGTGGAGAAAAAGCCCCAAGCCTCCCTCTCTCCCTCCTTCTGAGGGTTAAAATTATCCAGTCATAAAACCCAGCAGCACTGGGAGCTGACCCACTCAACGGTGGGGGTTTTTCCCTTTTCCCTTTTTCTTGTTGATTAAAAGTGTTATGATGCTGCAGAAAATGCTAGTGATTTTTTCAATTTTTTACTATTGCACATTCAGTTTTCAAAAGGATATCTGAGAAGATGACAGCTGTCTTTTGTAATCTGCAGCTACACAGGGCAGAGGGCAACTGAACAAAAGACCAGTTTTGTTCCCATTTCCAAAAGGTGCTTGTGAATCCTGAAAAGAGCATCACATTATGTCTTTGATCTGTGGTTCAGCTGTCACTGATTGCAATGGGAGTTGCTCACCAAGGGCAGTACATTTCCCAGAGAGCTTCGGCAGTTTCATTCCCGAACAAGGACAGGCCAGTTGTTTGATTGGCAGGCACAAAGAGATATTTGGAGGCCCTAAGATGGTGGATAAATGGCACTTCTTTGTTATCGGTACACTCCCAGCTCCAGTGATTCATGACGGCCTTTAGGATAAGGGAAACAGCCAGGGTCATTGCTGAGCATAGCTCCCTCCACGCTCACACCCTGTAGTTATGATAGCAAATCTGCGGCAGTGCAGGAGCAAACTGAGCTCAGCCTCAGCTGGGGAAGCAAAGATGGGCTTTGCAGGATGAGGCCTTACTCTCTGCAAGGCTGAAAATAAGGATGTGTCTACACAGCAAAGAAAACCCCGCGGCTGGCCTGTTCCAGCCGACTTGGGGTCACGGAGCTCAGGCTGCGGCACTGTTTCACAGAGGTGTAGACTTCCAGGCTTGGGCTGGTGCCCGGGCTCAAAGACCCTGTGGACTGGGAGGGTTCCAGAGCCCTGGTTCTAGCCCGAGGCCGGACGTCTGCGCAGCAATGAAACAGCTTCGTGAGCCCACGGCGGCTGGCACAGGCCAGTAGCAGATTTTTCTTTGCTGTACAGACACACCCGAAGCGATTAGATACCAGACCTGAGGCTTGGTCCTGCTCACACTGATGTCAAATACTATGGTGATGGGAGCCATAAACAAACCTACATCGGCAGAAGTCAACGTTCGTCGCAACATTGAAATAAATGGGGCAGGAGTACGTCTTTGAACGTGGGCAACATAAAGTTTTACTACAGAATAAAAAAATAAAATAAAGGCAAGGGATGACAGAGGCCGAGATCATCCGTAAGGGTATGTCTACACGTGGAGCTGAGGGCGGGGGTGATTCCCAGCTTGAAGAGACAGGCCCATGCTAGCTCTGATCCAGCTAGTGAGTTAAAGAGAGTATAGCTGCAATAGTAGGAGGGGCCAGTCAGCCCCAGTACATGCCTAGAGCCTCAGAGGGGTACGCTATTGGGCGGTTAGCCTGTCCATCCCACCACCTCATGCTGTTGCAGCTAACTAATGCAGGTGTGACTCCAGTGAGAATCACGCCCCCAGCTCTCACTGCAGACGTACCCTTTCTGTGTGTGTTTTGCCATATCGCCTTTGAGAGAGCTCATGGATTGTGTCATACGTGCATTCATTTTAGTCTCATATTAATATTTAAGCATCATCCCTTAAGCACACACAACTTCCCTTGTTTGAGCCATCCCACTGAAGTCACTAAGGTTATTCCCATCAGTAAAATTAAACCACATACATAGGGGTCTGCAGAGGCAGTCCCTTGTGGGGTGGGATGCCTTTTGAAGCTATTTGGTTTTATATCTTTTTGTTTTAAGTACCCAACTCTCGCCCCTCCCCCGCATTGAACATTTGGTCAAGAACACTTCAAATGTTTTCTTATTGATGGGGAAAGTTTGAGTTAGGAGATCTGTTCCCAACTGTGACTCACTGTGTGCCTTTGGGCAAGTCACCGTGCCTCAGTTTACCAGTTTGTAACATGCATTCCTACATCACAGAGGTTTTGTGAAGATTAGCTAACATTGTAAATGATCCTGACATTTTTATGATAAAAAGGGAAATAACTTTACATAAAAGAGTAATCCTACTGAAGTCAATGGAAGTAATCAAGGGATCAAAGTTGCACCCTAAGGCCCTAATCTTGCGAACATCTTCATGCAGTGTAAGTTATAAAGTGCCTGGGCGCCAAGATGCTGAATTTTCCCAGCTGAGTGCCCTCAGCATCCATTGAGTCCCTTACAATAAAAGGGGTTTAAGCACACTGAAGGAAGTGCTTACCAGTAGCTTTTTGTAGAATTGAGCCCTAACTATCAATCTTAAAATTTCAAAGCCATTTTCTGAGGCAACACTGTTGTACACCCCTTGTAATTACATTAGATTCAGACTCCAAGTAATTTTATGCCTGAGAATTTTAACAGTGAATATAAGCCTAGCAAGCAGAAAATTGTCAATCAATCATGGGAATCTCACAAATTAGAGGAGGAAAATGACATCTTATTAAGTCATTTACTCCCTCTCCCCGCCAGATGACTGTTTTTACAGAACAATCTTGAGTACTTTGCTGGTCTTACTGAAAAATTAGACTGGACAATGTGACTTACAACGCTTTCCTCAAAACACAGCTATTTCATATTCTAATCAACCTCACTGTTAGGAGAGCTTTTTCTGAAGTCCATCCTGAAATTTTATTTGATTCACTTCAACCATTCTAATTATATGTCCCTAATCTACTCAAAACAATTCCTTCTCTCTTCTCTGAAGGTTACCACTCTTCAAAGTCCTGTATTGTAAAATGAATATCAAAATCAACCCATACTATTGAAACTCTTTTCCTCTACAAGACAATATTCTTAGCTGTGGAATGATCGAACGCACATGAAGAGAGCTACATGTTTTCAGTGGCTGCTTTATCATCAGCTGCTAGTATTGGCCAGATGTGACATAAAGGAAGGCGGATATCTGATTAGAAGAGCAAATAAATGCTGTTAACTCGTTAGCATCTAAATATTTTCAAATTTGTCAGTTATATTGTGAAAAATGTCGGGTCTTTTATTAAATCAGTCCCAATAATGCACAGTGCTTTTCTGTTTAGGGAGATAATTTTGTCAATTTTTATTGTTTTTCTCCACAGCACAGGTCTAACAGTCTATTTTAGGGTTCCTTACTTTGCTTTGCACCTCATTAACTACATGAAAAACTTAAGGTTTACATGAAAGTAGTATCTCTACGTACAGTAAATGCTCTTCTTACTTACACCAGCGTCAGGTGCAAATACTCCACTGAAGACAATAGAGTTTCCCTGGTGGTGGTGGAGGAAAGTCTGACCCAGAATGTATAACTGGGAGATATAACTACCAAAACCCCAGGGGAAGAGGCAAAGAGTGACCCTAAATTGAATCCGCACATGACCAACACACAGTACTGCATATAGGTATCTTTGTGATATTCTGGGGTTTTGGTCTTCTCTCTCTTTGTGTCTGTCACTAGCAATTGACAACTTGCCATCCTACGGTGCAGAGTTGCACCTTCAGAGCAGTGTCACCTGTCAGTCACTGCTGTAAGAAGTGCTGCTTTTGGAAGTGTCATTTCACACAGCAGGGAACCTCTAAAGCAGCATTTGCGGAAAGAACACATATTGAGATGTGCTTTGAATCTATGGTGGGAATGTGTGAGCTTGGACAGAAGAGGAAAGGGGAGTGAAGGAGAAGGATTTTAAAACAAACAACAGCAAAAAAATACCAGGGTGCAGAGGCACTACCCTGGAGATCAAGGGGTTAAACTTCAGCTCAGCTTCTTCTCCCTTCCCTTCCCTTGATATTGATGGGGGGGGGGGGGGGGAGGAAGGTGGTGCTAGAATTTAGCTCAGTAGCAGCTGGTGCTTAAAATTAGTGGTGGTCTTGGTGATTAGATACCCCCACTCCCTCCTCCTCCCAAAAAAATATTTCTGACCCCTCCTTCAGATACACACTCTCTCTCTCTCTCTCTTTCTCTCTCATTTCTGATCTCCCAAATGAAATCATCCAAACAATCAAGGCCTCTTTCTTCTCCCTCAATAAATCAGTTCTGCTGCCTTCCTTGGCTTGAACTCCCACCGCTGCTCCCCCTAAAATAGGCAAACAGGCCCCACTTCCAGTCTGTATCCCACTCCCTGAGTTAAAGGCTTTCCCTTTTATTCCCCTCACTAGGATGCAGCCCGCACCCACTTTCTAACTCCATTATCAGGTCACAGGCCTTTCCACACTCCCACTTTTGACCCCACCAACAGGCTCTCACCCGCTATCCTCTTGAAATCATAGAGTAACCAGCTCTTGCTTCCTTTCCCTCAAACTTCTCTTACTAATGTCTCTGGTGCAGCTCTACTGGGACTGCATCTGTGCTCACATCCTTTTAAATGAATCTTCCATACCCACAAAAAACACTGAGCATGCTCTGACCTCAGCACTGCTCTACACTCTTATTGGAGGGAGGAACTCTTAGAGTGGCTAAAAGCCAGCAGCTTGCACTGGAGGAGCTAAAAGGGGCTAAAATATCCTCCACTCTTCATTGTGCTGCTGAAGCAAAAGGGGGAAAGGAAAGCATCTACTGCAAAGGTCTTGTTTGTTTATTTTACACTGAAGGAAGAAGAGGAATTTAATTGGTTGGGGCATAGGCCTCCTCATTACCAGCTGCCTCTAATTTGGCTGTTTGGGAGGCAAAGGGGGAAGATGTGTTTGAATAGTTTGGATCCCATACCCAGAGCTGTAGGAGTAGACTGGATCCCAAGCTGAGAGAATGGTCTGTTTCCTATTCTGCTTAGTGCATAGTCATTTCTTTTGCTTTCTTGCTGTAAACATTATCCCTTGAAGAAGAGACCTTCTGAACTCCAACTGTGTTCTTTACTGCAGAGTTATTCCATCATCTTACAGATAGTAAGGCCCTGATCCTGCCAGAGCTTATACATTCTCAGAGGAGGAGAGCTCCCTAGCCAGCAAGCCAGGATCGTTAGCCAGGTTTTTTCAATAGTAAGCTGATCCCGAATAAGTAATACGTGATGTAAGATGCAGTACTGTAACTTTGCCTTAATAAAAAGTTTCCAAAACAAGATAAATATACTGGGGCCAAGACAAAAAGTTACAATGGATAGCCCAGCATTTATATAGCAGAAATGAGCTGATAGGGAGGGGAAGTAATAATAGACTCCCTACACTATCACAAAATAAATATTTTAAATCATAAGGGGAGAGACCGTCTGACCCTGTATTATGAAATATGCCTGAAGCCTCTAATGTAGGATACAAGACTTTTTCCAGAGCCGTGAAAGTCACTAAGAGCAAAAATTGATGTGAGCATTTTTCATCTCCGCTTTTGGTCTACGAAGTAATTATTTTGGCAATTAATAAGCCATGTGGGGTTGTGCCACCAACTTGTTCAGTTTGATACAGTTAAGAGATAAGATTTAAACAAAATGAAACATCTTAAGCCCTAGCTGTGAGTCACTGTCTCTGAGGATGATGTGTCACGTTGGGTGCTATCTACGGCACAAACTGCAAAGGATTTTGGAGCCCGTTGGTGCTGGGTGTTCCTGTCCTGTTGATTCAATGCATTTAGAATAAGCACTAAAAATAAGAGGTGTAGACCGGCCTACTCCAAGGCACTAAAATATTTACTGACCATCTACAAGACAGACAAGAGGAAGGAGACTAGATTAGCGAAGTTATGGAGGAACTGGCCACACGCAAACCACTGAGAACTGTTACAATCTACACATGCTACTCTCTTCCTCTTGCCCCAAAATAGTTGCATTTATGAGATCTCTGGTGTCTATTAGACTTGGCACCAGAGATATGATGGGACAGGGTGGAAGACAGCCCCAAATCCTAGCATTATGGTAAAAAACCATTTCCTCCTGGGGAAAAATAGTGGCTAAAGAAACCTCTTAAACAAAACTGTTTTTAATGCAGAATATCTTTAATGCATTTTATTGTATTAAAATATTTTCTCTGAATTGTATTTTCCTATTTTTCATCCTATGCCAAATATTGCAGTTATGTCCCTTTGAGAGCTACAAAAGGGAAAGAGATACAAAGAGCATATGGAGTGATTTGTCAGATAGCAGAACATCTCAAGGGATTTGATGGACTAAGGCTCTAATATCGCCCACCTCCTTCCCAGCTGAGAAACAAGCAATGAATGGTTATTTTAATGAACTGGAATGCGGCAAGAATAGACCAAAGCAATCACAATGTCCCGCCCCATGCTGGGGAGTTAGGAACTGTCTGTTGCTGTTTGCATGCTGTCAGTCATCCTGGTTGCCAGGAGCACAAGTCACACTGTCTCCAGGTAGTCCACTGTGTGACTGTGCGAGGCGCACGAACATTACTTAAAAATCTCAACTTAAAAATGCATTGGCAATGGCACTCAAGAAAATGTGGATGAAATGAGCTGAAATAATGTTCTAGAAAGCACCTGCCAAAGGTAGTGAACAATAAAATCGGCTCAGCCCACTGTTATCAAGAGCCAAATACTAATGACTTTATAGCAAGATGAAACCTGTGGTAAGTAAATATGACCTAGTATTGATCCCACCATATCTTTCCACTAAAAGTCTCCTTGATAGTATTTTTCTCCCTGCGCGAGTGCACTTTATAAGCAGGAAGTAGGAGGATTGCCTTCCATCCTCATCCAATGCATCCTGGCAGCTGGACATAATTTGGCTGCAAGTTCTGGGAAGCAGAAGGCTAACAGGCCTAGCAGCTCCAGAGGGTTGTGCAAACCATTCCCACCTTCATGTGAAGATGGCAGTACCAGGCACAGAACTGGCTCTGCCTATGGAACAGGTGCTGCAAGCAGTGCCCCTCCCCAGGCACCTTCCAGGTATCTGGAGGTGAAAGGTAGAATACCTCCAGGCAGCAGCACTCAGGTTGTGTGCCTTGTAACCTTCTCCAACAGGGCATAGGCTTATACGCACCATAACTGAGTCCTTAAAAATCGTAGAAAGGGGTAGCCTATTAGCTATGTGAGGTAACAGGGAGATTCACCTTACACAGGAAGCTGCCAGATTTCTGAATGAATCAGATTCCTTAGAAACAAGGGTTCCAAGTCTGACCTTCCCTTATACCACTGTGAATCCAGAATGACTCCAGTTAAATTTCTCTGGATTTACACCAGTGTCACTGAAGTTGAATCTGTAGTTATGTTTATGGAGCGCTTGCACTAAACCTAAGGATAAAAGGGCAAGATAGACAAATAATTAGTGCAACAAACTGCCTGCTCCTTTGTCTGAACTCATTTATATTAATTGCTTTAATGTGGATGTATTTTTAATGTAAAATCTGCCTAGCCCAGGCTCTAATGGCATGCACAACAAGGAGGAAAATCACAGAAATTAGTAACTAATAAAGCAAAGAACCAAAAGAAGCTCCCAAGAGAAGAGAGATAACTCCATCTGGGTAAGAAATTTGGCCTTCCACTGGATCCTGAAAGTCAACAAACTTGAGCTTTGTTGGAGCAATGGGGAAAGCAAGTTACAGAGACAAGGGCTCTCTGCTGTCCTGCCTCTGGGTAAGGTATCAGTTACAGACCAGGCACTAACACCACATTTGAAATACTTTATCTTTCTATAAACCTAGGGACTACTAGGTGGAGCAACCCAGCCAGCCCCCCGGAAGAGGGGGGATAAAGTGAGATTTCATCGATTAGGTTGAACTGAGAGGCAGGCTCTAAGGGGATGTCTACACTGGAAATAGACACCCGCAGCTGGCTGACTCAGGCTGGCAGAGCTCAGACTAAGGGGCTGTTTAATTATGGGGTATAAATATAAAAATAATATATATAAATGGAGATATACCAATCTCCTAGAACTGGAAAGACCTTTCAGGTCATGGAGTCCAGTCCCCTGCCTACACTAGCAGGATCAAGTACTGTCCCCTGACAGATTTTTTGCCCCAGATCCCTAAATGGCCCCCTCAAGGATTGAACTCACAACCCTGGGTTTAGCAGGCCAATGCTCAAACCACTGAGCTATCCTATAGTATAGCTATTTGGGCCCCAGTCCCAGCTCTGGAACCTTTCCACCTTGCGGGGTCCTAGAGCCCAGACTCTTGCTTGAACCTGCCCATCTACACTGCCCTTAGCCCGAGTCCCCTAGACCAAGTCATGGGTTTTTAATTGCAGTATAGACATCCACATAGATACCTGGGACCCAGGTTTTATTGCAGAGGTGGGCAAACGTTTTGGCCCGAGGGCCACATCTGGGCATGGGAATTGGCTGGCGAGCCACAAATACTCATGAAATTAGGAGTTGGGGTGTGGGTCCTGGGGTGGGATCAGAAATGAAGAGTTCAGGGTATGGGAGGGGGCTCTGGGCTGGAGCAGGGGGTTGGGGTGCAGGTGTGGGGGGATGAGGTCTCCAACTGGCAGTGTGGGCACTGGGGTGCAGGACAGTGGGGTTGAGGGGTTCATAGGGTGGGAGAGGGATATGGGCTGGGGCAGGGGGTTGAGGTGTAGAAGAGGACAGGAGGGCAGGATCCAGATGGCGCTTACCTCAAGGAGTTCCGGGAATCAACAGCATGTCCCCTCTCTGGCTCCTACGAGGAGGCACGGCCAGGCGGCTCTGCATGCTGCCCCATCCACAGGCACCACCGCTGCAGCTGTGGGGGGTGGTGCTTGGGATGGGGGCAGCATGCAGAGCCCCCTGGCTGCCCCTATGCATAGGAGACAGAGAGAAGGACATACCGTTGTTTCCAGGAGCCACGCAGAGTGGGGCAAGGCCCAGATCCTACTCTCCGGCAGGAGCTCAAGAGGGGAATTAAAATGCCAGATGCTGCCCCCAGGCCAGTTTGCCCACCCCTGCTTTATTGAATACCTTGAATTGGCTGCAGAGCTAAACTGGAAATCAGTGCTATTTGTGGAGCAAAGGTATAAGAGCACTGGTGGCCAGCTGCATTCTGTAAGTGCTGATAATCCTGTATGATCTTCAAATGATACTGTTTAGAGAACAGAGCAGCAATGCAGTCTGCATGGACACTGTGTATATTCTCCATCTCTCATATTTATGCTTTCAACTCTTACTATTCTCAGTGCTGCTTCTTTTTCATTGTGTGACTGTACGTGTCACCTAAGCTCTCTGACCTCAGTTTCCCCAACTGTAAAATGCTGATGATACTTATCCTTCTTTGTAAAACACTAGATGAAAAGTCCTATGGCATGTGCCAGTATTACTAGGTACAGTGCATTGTACAAACTAAATCCCCTTCCTTTGATTCATATGCTAATCCTTCTGGAGGTGCATTTTACTATCCTATTGACTTTGATGATAGTTTGATTATTATTTCAGGATTCCCCCCCCCCCCCCTAAAATTACTACTAAAACCTTTTCCTTAGTCAAATCATCCTTGGGTAATCCTTTTAATTCATTATCCATCCTTACTCAAGAAATAAGATTCTGCTCAGTGTATGTCTATTAAAGTAATGAGAGTACACATGGAGTAAGTTATTGCTCAAAATGATAAACATAGTACACGGTGGGTCACTGTTATTTCATGGACTCGGAATTCTTTTTTTTTTTTAATTTGTACACAAAAAAATAAATTTGGGATCCTAAATGGAAATCTTATAAATTATCCCAGTCCCTTAGAAACTGGTGACTTTTTTCTTAGTATCAGCTCTATTGTCTGTATGCCAGACATTGAAATTTTTAGCACCCTTCAGTATTATTTTTACAGTGATTGCCCATTTAACACCGCAAACATCACATTTTTCTAAATCTTATTATAAATACTCTTTTCCTCCCTCTTTTTAATTATTAATCTATAACTCTACTGAAAGGAGCACAAATAAATGCAAAGTCTTTCCAGGAATGCTGAAATGCCTTGTGTGTTAAAAAGTGAATCTCAGAACAGTGGATGTAATGAAAACTCAAGCATCATTCTTTGAGATAGCTTATCATGCAGCTCAAAGGCAGTTAGGCCCGCAAATATTTATTTTAAAATGTGTCTGGGTTTTTTTTTTCCAAACCTTAAAAATGTATCAGTACAACAGATCAATAGTTTAGTTTTAAAGAAAGCCAACCTGTGCTAGACTGAGGTTAACATGAGTCATAGCCCATATAAGACAGATATATAGATATAAAACTAACATTTCAAAGGGAGTTTTAGTTGGGCTTTCTCTTTTGTACAGAGTTTTGCAAGCAGTTCACCTGTGTCTGAAAACAACAGAATGTTGATTTGGAACAACTTAATTTGTGGATATAAACACAAATCAGGTACTTAGATGTTGAAATTTTACTTGAGTCTACAAGTGGCTGTGCATGCAAAATTCCAGGTCCATATTTACAGGGCATACATAGCTTTCTTTTTTTTTTAAGAGCCTGGAGAACTGGAAAGATCACATTTACCTGAGGCTGATACTTGGTTTAAAATGGACTGTGATTTCAGAGGTGACATGAATAGCAGTATGGTACATAGGTAAATCATAAGGCATGTGGGCCATCTTAAAAGTCAGTCCCATATGACATCACAAGATCCAATGTCTGGAAGTTAAAGCCAAAGTCAAATTAGATGTAAGGCACAAATTTTTTGGCAGTGAGGGTGACTAAACATTGGAAGAAACAACCAAGAGAAGTGGTAGATTCTCCATCTCTTGAAGTCTTCAAATCAAGACTTAGATGCCTTGGTGGAAGATACACTTTAATTAAATATAAGTTATCAGGCTCAATACAGAAGTAACTAGATGAAATCCTATGGCCTCTCTTATTCAGATATTCTGTTAGACCAAACACACCATATGAAGTAGCAGTAGTCACCACAATCTGAACAGTCCATAATGAGTCATTCAAGCTATTTAGGAAATATTTTAGGCTGGTGCATGCATTCAAACAAATTGGGATTGGTGTGTGAACTATTTTAGAATTGAAAGAATGGACAACACTTGTCATGAATATTACTTGTGATTAACAATTTGATTAGCTCTAGGCAAATTTGACCGGGCTGGGTTCCTTGGAGTACTCTATTCTGCTGTGTAATCAACGCAAGCTTATGACCTGCACTTACTGGGAATTCCTCATTCATGGGGAATAATTGCAATCCCCGATCCCCATCACGAATGGTGTTCAATGGGTTACCCGCACCTGTCGGTGTAGAGTAGACGCACGCTGAGCCAGTCAGTGTAGCGCACATGCAGCCCCGGACATCCAAGGACATCACAGACCTGTTATTACTCAATCTCGGGTGGCCAAATGCCACATAGAACATAAAGAATACCAGTAAAAATGAGATAGGATCAGAGGCTAAAATAGTGAAAGAACAAGTTAAAAATTACTTAGAAAAGTTAGATGTCTTCAAGTCACCAGGGCCTGATGAAATACACCCAGAATACTCAAGGAGCTGACTGAGGAGATATGTGAGCCGTTAGTAATTATCTTAGATAAGTCATGGAAAATGGGAGAGATTACAGAGGAGTGGAAAGAGGCAAATATAATGCCCATCTATAAAAAAGGAAATAAGGACAATCAGGAAATTACGACCAGTCAGCTTAACTTCAGTACCCAAAAAGATAATGGAGCAAATAATTAAACAATCAATTGAAAACATCTGGGAGATAATAAAGTGATAAGTAACAGTTAGCATGGATCTGTCAAGAACAAATCATATCAATCCAACCTCATGGCTTTCTTTGGCAGGGTAACAAGCCTTGGGGATAGTGGGGAAGTGGTAGATGTGGCATACCTTGACTTTAATAAGACTTTTGATACTGTCTCGCATGACCTTCTCATCAATGTACTAGGGAAATAGAACCTAGATGGAGCTACAATAAGGTGAGTGCAAAACTGGTTGGAAAATCCTTCTCAGAGAGTAGTTATCAGTGGTTCACAGTCAAGCTGGAAGGACATGTCAAGTGTGGTCCCTCAGGGATAATTTCTGGGTCCAGTTCTGTTCAATACCTCCCTCAGTGATTTAGATAATGGCATGGAGAGTACACTGATACAGTTTGCGGATGATACCAAGTTGGGAGTGTTTGCAAGTGCTTTGCAGGATAGGATTAAAATTCAAAATGATCTTGACAAACTGAAGAAATGATCTGAAGTAAATAGGATAAAATTCAATAAGGACAAATGCAAAGTACTCCACTTAGGAAGGAACAATCAGTTGCACACATACAAAATGGGAAATGACTTCCCAGGAAGGAGTACTGTGAAAGAGATCTGGCAGTCATAGTGGACCACAAGCTAAATATGAGTCAACAGTTTAACACTGTTGCAAAAAAATGGTCCAGAAAACGTGACCTATGAGGGAAG
Organism: Sternotherus odoratus; assembly: GCA_032164245.1. Lineage (NCBI taxonomy): Eukaryota > Metazoa > Chordata > Testudines > Kinosternidae > Sternotherus > Sternotherus odoratus. Next base: position 22,041,555 of record JAVMKO010000003.1, on the reverse strand, counting down.
ATTGGAAAAAAAACTTGTTTTTTTTAATCTGGAGAAGAGAAGACAGAGAGGACATGATAACTGTTTTCAAGTACAAGGAGGAGGGAGAAAAATTGTTCTCCTTATTTCTGAGGATAGACCAAGGAGCAATGGGGTTAAATTTCAGCAAGGGTGGTTTAGTTTGGACATTAGAAAAAACTTCTTAACTGTCAGGGTGGTGAAGCACTGGAATAAATTGCCTAGGCAGGTTGTGGAATCTTCATCATTGGAGATTTTTAAGAGTAGGTTAGGCAAACACTTGTCAGGGATAGTCTAGATAATACTTAGTCCTGCAATGTGTGCAAAGGACGAGACTAGATGACTTCTCAATGTCCCTTCCAGTCTCACAATTTAGTGATTCTAAGAACTGGCAAAGAACCCACAATTCTCCAGGTCACTTATTCTGGTTATATTTCTTAAAGTAATGGTAACACGCTAACAAAGTTTAACAAACTGATATCCAACAACTCATTTGTTGGAAGAGGGTAAGATAATAAAAGATTGTGCCGTGCAATCTTATAGGGTATGTGTTGACCTGTGACTACAGCTGGCTTTCTATGTTTAACAGTAACGCTGCATGGATAATAAAATAGATTAAATATTTTGGGCAGCTGCTCAAATATATTTGTTATAGATAATCTACAAAGCTGATTTACATTTTTAGGATATTTGGGATTGAATATATTTTATTTCACTTCACGTTTCGATGAACATGAAGATAGACATGGGGGGCATAGAATTAAAATACTCCATGTTGCACTCTTTCAGATATAAGATAGTTGTAATAATAGGTCTCATCATCTGAGATACTAGACATCTTCATGTCCCTTAATCCACCATTAATAAAAGACAGAGCAGCTGTGTTTATTATGCTGTCCCTTGAATGATTTTCAGAAGGTCAATATCTTTCAGGCTTTGTGAGATGACAAAAAATCAACACCCACATAAGCTATTAATGTAATAGTTTAATTTAGACATTTTCAAACTAAGGGCACTTATCAGAAGTATGAAAGGAGACGATAATTACAGAGGTGTCATGAGTAGATTGTGCATCTTTCATAAGATGTTCCATTGGAAATAATGGTTGGGGTTGCGGTGACCCAGACCAAAATGCTTTAATTACACAATCTGATCACATAATGACTTAATTAACTTACTGTAGATCAAAACCAGAACAAAAATTATCCCCCTCAGAAACTACCCTTATTGGATGTAAACTCACTCGCCCTCCCCCCCCTGTGCATTTGTTGGAATTATACTTGCAAAGGCTGCTACAGCAAATACTCCTTAAGGCAAAGTTGTAAGACATAAGAATGATCTTCACCTGAGATCAATGGAAACAAACAGTGTCACAGTGAACATAGTGTTGCTGTGAAATGGCTGAGCAATCTTCACATACAGTTTTAATTTTGCTCTACATTTGGCATGTCATTGTCTGCCACTCCCTGAAAAAATAGGCTAAATTATGGCTCTTCAGATACTCTTCAGGTATTAACCTGATTTCAGTTGGAGTTGGGTGCCTAGGAACTTTTGAAAATCTGACTAGGGGCCTCGCTGCACCTTTAGGCACCTAAATATCTTTAAAAGTCTGGCCAAGAGCTCTAGGACCTCTGAGGAAGTGTGGACCAGAGTTATCAGCTTCCAAGGATGCATGACCATATTCTGGCCAGCCATTCACTGATTACACTGAGCAGAAAAGGGCTTGATTTGCTTCCCTCGCTCCCTTGTACCACTCTGCAGGGACTGACCAGAGGTTGTTGGAGAGAGTAGTCTATTCTCAAATAAAATGAGGAATACTTGTGGCACCTTAGAGACTAACCAGTCACAAGTATTCTTCGTTTTATTTGTGGATACAGATTAACATGGCTACTAATCTTAAACTAGTCTATTCTCGGTTCCCTCATCTTCCTAAATTGCCTAAAAAGGAGCTGAGGGGGAGAGAAAATCGATGGCTCCACAACCCCCTCCATCATTGGCCAGCAGAGTCAGGGAGTAGGGAGGTGTAACTGTTGTGCTGATCTGCATTGCCTAAGAGATCCAATGAGGAATTCCTGAATTGGAGTCTCCAGGAGGAACTGTATCAGCTGCACAGTCCTTTCATTACTCCTCCACAGTTCATGATGACATCTGGGGGCACAAAGTAGCACTTCAGAGCTTGCAGACACACTCCTAGTACGACTCTTGGCACTAGCCTGGAATTAAGAGTCTTGAACTAATTTAGATTCTTATACCACCCTCATCACAAGTTTCTAAGCACCTTCCAGTAGTGCATAAGGTGACGTGACTGGCATTTCCTCCATTTCTCTCACAGTTTTTAGTAATTATTTTTCTTTATTTTATAAGCTACTATGTCATGTTCTGGCTGAAAGCAAGCTCAAAGATGCACTTGTAGAATAATGCATCTTGTGCCTTTGTACAGAGGCACTAAGAAGTGGTTTCTAGGACCCTCTCCCAAAAACCCATCAATACCTGCACAGGACCAGCCAATAAGATAGCCTTAAAAAATGAAAGGTTTCAAATGCTGTGTATGTTTCTAAATCTAATATAAAACAGGCTAGTCAGTCATACAATAGGTTTACTAGATTCTGTCCACGTTAATCCTCCATTGAGTGCCAAATGTAAGCAAGCTTCATTTCTCCCCTTCCCTGACTGTTTGGTGTCTTGCTAAACTGCTCTACAAGGACAAATTCTTTTTGTCAATCAGACATACAAGGTTGCTAAGTACATGCAAGGATAAAGATACATTCTGGGTAGTTACCCAATACTTGTTTTGCAGTCTGCTGTTGAAAACAAAATTGCATCACAGTGGGTGATGTTGCAATACATGGAAGAAACCTAAAATCTGAAGTTAAACAATATGATTTGGAATTATTTAGTTATAGAAAAATGGGAAACACTAAAATGTTCCATGTATAAAACAGAGGAGAATAAAGATAGTAAAAATACATGTAAGGAAAAGGTCATGCATTTTCATACTCAATTTGGAACTTGTACCTCATTTGTGAATAAAGGCTAATTTGAATCCACTGAATGTCCTAAAATGTTTCGATCAAACAATTTCTTCAACTTTCTGGCACCCCAGTGAAAATTCAAGGTAACACCACGGAAGACAATGAAATTACACAGGATTTAGGACCGGGTCCAAAGTCCATTAATTTCACGGGGAGTCCTTCCATTGACTTCCATGGATTTTGGATCAGGCTATTATGCGAGACTTGGTCATGGGGATATAGATGGCATAAAGCATTTGCCTGTAACGTTCCCAAGTGTCATAGAAATGCTTATACAAGTTATTTTAGATGGGCTTTTTTCAAAAATCATATATGAACATGGAGTTTATTATAAGAGTAAATCTGTGCATCTAAGAAATTTGTGAAATTGCAGTTCAGGAAAGTGAACTGAGAAAACAGTGCAGAATCTGCTTCATGAAGCAAAAGGAAAAATGTATAGTTTTATCAATTAAGAACAACCCAAAAAGTTGACGAGTTATACTAGCCTGAGGCAGTTCCAACTTCTGCATAATTGGCACTTGAATGACAGGTAACCCAAACTTTCACTAATTTTAGCAGTATTGCATAATATAGATTCTGTTTTCACAATGAGCTGCTCTTTAACTATTTCCCCAAACTACATTGAATATACACTTTTAAGAGATTTATACATGTAGGCTTTAAACACAATCATTCTAAATTTTATTGGCTTACTCATATGTGCTGTAAACCAGGCTGAATTGTCGTTAGCCAGTGAATCAAATTTTAGAACCCAAAACAGTCAAAGCTCAAAGCTGTAGAACTCACTATCATGATTCACACAATAAACCATTAAAATCCTGAAGCCACATTCTTATAATAATAATTGCAACAGCAGGCTGGCAAAATATTCAAACCAATGTAGTTTCCTTTTCAGTTAGAAGATTATAGACATTTTGGCCTCTCTTAATATTGTACCCAATAAATTGTAATCAGATCATTAAAAGTCACAGGAGTCTGTTGCAGACATAGAAATTGCTTGTTGCTAGTGTTGGGCTTGTAACGAGTAAGGTAGGTTGAAAACTGGAAATAAAAATGTCAGTGAATATTCACTGGAATTTTTAATTTAATTTGCTTCAACCATGTTTGCATTTGCTTTCAGTTAATTTTTACATGAAGAGTTTTACTATCATGCATCCAATAAACAAATATTAAGTTTATATACTTGAAAATATGCAGTGTATTTAATATTAAATAAGGCAATGCAATCATTTGCAATAGAAGCCTGATTATGAGATACACTCATCCAATCAGGAAAATGATACAATATCATGTGACTTATGACTTGTCACAGCCAGGCAACACAACTCAAATAGCAAGTCAAGGCACATTAACTTTGTAAATAAACAAATAGACAATTTAAAAAAAAAATTGTGATCCACTCACTGATATTTTGCAAACAATCTTCCACACACCTTCTAATAAAGTATTTACTACAGAAGTGTAAATGTCAAAATGATCAAAACAATTTAAAAAGTAACATGAACATTTAGTATTGTATCCAGTAAAAACATCCTGCACAATGTCTGTGAAATTCTTTGGGGACAAAATTCATATAGTCCACTCTAACACTGCATAAAGATCAGCCACAATGTAAGGGGGGAAAACAGAACAGAAGATGAGTAAATTAACTAGTTTAGGACTCAGGCAGACTTGAAATCTAGCTGTTGTAAATGTAAAGAAAATATCAAATGCTAGTGCCACCTATTGTTGGAATGGAAAACTATAACTTATCTTACTAATTTGCATAATTCCAAAGAATGATATAATTGGAAAATAACTGTTAATGTTTGACTGCTTGTTACATATCAAATGCTAAAGTGTTATGGATGTGATTTTGTATTGGGTTATTTATTTAAATTCTGATTTTGCAAAGACTTATACTAGTGCTTACTGCTGACCTCAATGGGACTACTCACTTGCTTAAGGTTAAGCACCCGCTTAAGTGTTTGAGCCCAAGTCTCTGATCCTGCAAAGCGTTACTAGATAAAATTCACCACAACATCCAAAGCACTGGAAAGATGATGGGAGCTCAGAGCTCAGGAATGTGGGTGGGGATGGGTTGGTGGATGAATGACTACACAGCTCCATTTCAACCCCATCTTGTGGAAAAAGCTGGGCACCAACTTTGTGACATACAGCAGTTTTGAAGGCGAAGACTACATTGGGAATGGTGAAAGACAGAGCTGCCACTCACGAGCCTGGAATGGAGGATTCTGTTACCTGTAGTCAATACTGCATACCCACATTTACTCAGAATATGACCTGGATAGATGGTTACACTGCTCCTGCCTCATTCTATAGCATTCTCCTTAATGATTTCAGGGGGTATATACTAATGTCTGCACTGCTGTTCATGGATAATCTGGGATTTAGGTCTGTAAATTATAGAAGTTCGGAAATATACTGAATAGAGATCTGGATTGGGATTCAGAATGTACAACTTTCAAATTTAGGATCCAGGATCTTTTCCCTTTCCTCAAAAGAAAGCTGGCTTATATCAGCCTCTGCACCTTGCCAGTGCAAGCTTTGGGTCAGCAATAAAGACTGGGATATTTGCAAAAATTATTTTAAATACTCCCAAAGTTTGGTTTCCAGGTTTTCATTTGGCTACATCTCTTGCTGTACCTGATACTCAGGTGAAATAGCTAATTTTTGTCCAGGGTTTTCACCACTCCCTCTGGACATATTTTTCTGTCTTTCCCATTTCCAGATGTCCCAGAGGATCAGTGATAAACACAAAATTCTTTGCCTGGTATTAGCCAGCGAGCAAGTAGTAACAGACATTTTAAATCATAATTTGTGGAAAGCTTCCCACTGCTTGCATCCAACAAAGTGGGTATTAGCCCATGAAAGCTTATGCTTCTATACTTTATAGTTAGTCTTTAAGGTGCCACAGGACTCTTTGTTACCTCTGCTATTCCAGACTAACACGGCTACCTCTCTGATTCTGTTGGAGTAGTTCAACATATCTTGTCCAATGTGGTAAGATATTGTCAATTTCTAACGCAGGTCACATTTATCCCAGGTAATTGTATATTCCAAACGTATAAATCTTGCTCGAACAAATATGAATGAGATAATCAAATGGAGCAGAGGATGGGTTTTGGTTAAGGCACCTAGAGAGGATTCAATTCTTGCCTCTATCAGACATTTTGTACGTTTTGGGGGCAGTCACATAGTCTCTCTCTACCTCAGTTTTCTATGTGTAAAACAGGGATGCTACTTCCTTTCTCCCAACCTTTGTATTGTCTACTTAGATAATGAACTCTTCAGGGCAGGTACTGTCTCTTAGCTTGTGTGCATACAATTCCCAGCACAACAAGGACCGGTCGTCATTTGGGCTTCTGAGCACCAATGGGGAACTGGATTAGATGATCCATATGGGTCTGTTACCACTTTACTCAATCTCAACTGCATTTGAACATCGGGGAGAACATTTGTGCTGCAACATACATTTATATTAAACCCTGAGCCTAAACTCCAGGATTTAGTGCCGACCTGTGGAATAGCCCGGGCAGTTTACACAGTGTGTGGCTAACTATGCTGCAGAGTCTGACACTGATCACACTCATGCTGCCACACAATGCTGCCTATAAATGCAGCATGAACCAGCCGCAGCAGCTGATGCTGTGAATGAAACGTTTGATGGAGACAAATGAAGTCTGTGCTGACAGGTGGCTAGCAAGGGAAAATTAAAATTACATTTGACAACGTTCAAAAATACCAAAGCCTGACTGGAGGATTATGTGGGGATGGTGAAATAGTAAGGATCAGCCAATCCTTTCTTCTCCCTCTTGCCCAAGTCTGTCTTATCCTGGAACGTAATACTATGCAACTCAAGAAACCAATATACCATTGAACTATGAATCCACTTGGCAACATCAGCTGCAGGAAACAGCAGCCAGGGCCAGTTCTACCATCACAGCAGAACACCAGTTGCCTAAGGCTGCAAAGTGCTTAGTGGCTGTTTATTGTGCAAATAGCTGTGGGCTGTGATGAGGGTACATTTCATAGTTTACCCACAGAGCAACAACTACCCTAAAGCTAGCAACTGTGACAGTACAAGTAACAAGAAAATGTGTTAGACGTCCATTTACCAAAGTAGCAGAAATATTGCACGTGTTCTCTGTTGTGCAACAAGATTGCATAATACCACAGAGGTCTCAAGGAAAGACATGGTGCTAGATCAGGGGTGGGCAAACTACGGCCCGCAGGCCACATTCGGCCCGTGGGACCATCCTGTCTGACCCCTGAGCTCCCAGCTGGGAAGGCTACCCCTGTCCCGTTCCCCGCCTTCCCCCCCCCCCCCCAGAGCCAAAGACCCATGTACTTCATTGTACCAAAAGTCTTCTACTCATAAGAGATATAGTAGTCTTTTGCACATTCTATTCTATACTTGTTCTTCTGCCGCTCCAATCATAGTAGTACCTGTGTGCCTTTCAGTAGCGCATTAAGAAATAGGACTAACATCCATGTTTCATTCTTTCTTCCCTCCCTTCCTCCCAGGAGGAGAACTGTGTGTGCAGAGGAGTGTTTTGATTTGGTAGAGTTTGGGGGATTTTTTAAAAAAGATACACATTGCTCTGTGTTTATGTTAGAGAAGGCAGGTTGGGGAAGTGCACCTTATACTTGGAGAGGAAGGTGGTGAAGTTTGTGATTTTCTTAGTTCCTGTGAGAGTTCACTCCATGCCTTGGACCAGCCACCAAACAAGCATCTCCCACACAGAGGAGGTTTATCCTGAAATCTTTCCTGGGATGAAAAACTTACACAAAAAATAAATGAGAGAAGTTAATCTTATAGGATCCCTGTTTAAAAAAATGAGATTAAAGTTGGACATTAATTTTCTGAGAGAACATTTTTGGTCAGAAATGTCATTTCTTCACCATTGAAATGTCCCATGGGAATATGTTGATTGTGGCTAAGCTTCCCTCAGAAACCTGCCTGGTTTCCTGCTAGCTTACCCACCCAGCTCCATGGCTCCTCAACAGTCCATTTGCATGAAAAATGTTGATATCATACACTTGAAGACATTAGCCCAAGTTGACACAGAAAATCCATAGCAGAGCTGGAAATAGAACGTATGTCTTCCCACTGCCAGTACTGTGTTTTAGCCACCATGCATCCAACCACCCTCATAGGTCATTAAATTCCTGCATTTAAGAAAGGACACAGTAAGTAAACTTTTTCACCCTTTATTGGTGCAAGATTGTTCACTACACTCAAATACTTTTCCATTCTGCTACAAACGGACTTAAGTAATGGGGTTTCTACTACCTTCTTTGGGAGGCTATTCCAGCTCTAACAGAGCTCATTGTTGGGAAAGGTTCCCTGTTCTTCAGCCTACATTTTCTTTTGCTCAGTTTCATCCCATTTTTCTGAATGAAGCCTTTCTACCTCCTTGGTATTTACACCTGATACTTCACCCAACTTGTCTCTCTTTGTGCATCTTTTGTTGCTTTTTCTCACAAGCACTACCATTCCTTGATGCCTCAGCCTCCTCTGTGATGCTCTGCTCCTTGCAACTTCCCTCTCTTCAGAGCCGACCTTTCCCCACATGCCCACGAAATAATGTTCTTGAAACAATTTTAAAACACTTTGTAACTCTGAAGGCAAGCTGAAACCTAGAGCATGTTGTATCATGTAGGTAACCCCATAACTTATTCTATATACTCTTTCCTCTGTCCCCTTTTGTCTGTTATAAATTCATCCTGCCTTGTAATGATCAGTTTAGATTGTAAGTCCTTTGGGGCACAGACTGCATCCTTACTCAAGGTGTCAGGAGTCATGCAAACATGTCATTATATACCAATGCTAAATCATAATGAAAAATACCTTCTGCCGTTTATAAAAGCCACATGTGCGTCTGATTGCTAAAACAGTTAAATGAGCTTACAAAACACCTGACAGAAAATCTTTGGCTGTACTGTAGAACAAGATATTGAACTTGGAAAAGTATCTGGGCTGGAGTAATCCACACAAAACTATTATGCTACAATGACCAAATCCTCTTATTTATGTCTCTGTAGAAATGCTTGGATCCCAGTCAAACTTAAGCTATTTCACATTATTCAGACTACCCTGGTTACGTCAGAAGGCACAGGTACAACATTGCTTGTGCTACTAAGCTGTCCCATGATCTTTAACTTTGGGTACCATATTATTGATAGATTACAATTTTCTTTGTTGAAATGCTGACTCTTGCTGTATGGCAATGAGAATTATATTAAGAAGCTGTTGGCTATGTTACATATACTGGGCCAGACCTCCTGCTTGAATACGTTGGCAGAGATGTATTGCTGTCCTCTCTAGACATATATTCTATCTAAGGTACTTCTATGGCCTGCATAACCAAGGTGTCTGACAACTCACAGTTTTTAATGTAGTTGCCTCACAATACACGGTGAGGTAGGAAGAACTTCAAACCCCCAGCTGCAGCAGAGAGAGACTTGAACCCTGTAAGTTCTAACATAGCAGTCTAACTACTGTACTCTGTCTTTGTGTAGCTAGTGGAGCTAGAGCAGTTTACACTAACCAAGCCTCTGGCTCATTAAGTTAATTTTTGTTAATTGATGCATTGCAATTATTTGTTGCATGGCAATCTAAAACATACATAACACACTGAACAAAAACAAAATTCCGGTCCCCAGGAGCTTAGAATAAAAAACCCACAAACAGCTAAGGTCTAAAAAAGAGTGACATGAGGAAGCTGGCTTTGGTAAACTGAAAAGCCTGTATTCCGGGATTGGAAGGGCTTTTCTCAATTATAGCCTAACCGCTCTTGCTACTGCTTATAAACAGGAAAGGTATACGATGGTCAAATAGTGACTCACTTGAATTGTTTATCGGAGCCTGGAAACAGTCACCTCCTTTTTAACTAAACAAATCAGTGCATTATGATTCATCATGATTGTTCATTAATGTAAGAGACTTTGTACTATATCACCAAGGTGATTTATTTACACTTCATTTTATTAATGCCAGTACTTACCACTTACAATGCTGTTATTATCCAGAGATTTCAAATACATGTTACAAGAATATCTGATTATCTTTGTGATACTGATGAAGAATTGAGGGACAAAGAGGTTAAGTGACTTGTCCAAGGTCACTCAGCTAGTCAGTGGCAGAACTAGGAATATAACTCTGCTTTACTGACTCTCAGTCTGGTGCTCTAATATCTGGATCACACTACCTCATTTTCTGTTACATTATTTTGAATATTAAGCTCTATTTGCATTACTGTAGCACAGTCAAATCTCATTAAAGATAGTGAACACAAACAAGAAATTAGGTAGGTGAATATTCCCCAGGTATTCTATTCAGGATCTCAGTCACCAATGTATAAAAAAATATCCCAAGAATTTTGGAGGAAGAGGACAATCTCTCTGCTCCAGATCCAGCTGTCCTTGCACAGTTATTATTCTGGCACTGAAATTGATGTGTAAATGGCCAGAATAAGGATGGAGGGATCCTTATGTTAGCAACGAGAAGGTCGGGGAAAGTATAGGACCCTTATTGGATAAGGGAGGACACTTAGTAATAGATGATGTTGAAAAAGCTGAAGTACTCAATGCTTTTTTTGCCTCCATCTTCACAGACAAGGTCAGCTCCCAGACTGCTGCACTGAGCAGCACAGCATGGGGAGGAGGTGAGCTGCCCTCAGGGGTGAAAGAACAGGTCAAGGACTATTTAGAAAAGCTGGACATGCACAAGTCCATGTGTCTGGATCTAATGCATCCGAGGGTGCTGAGGGAGTGGGCTGATGAAATTGCAGAGCCATTGGCCATTATCTTTGAAGACTCGTGGTGATTGGGGGAGGTCCCGGAGAACTGGAAAAAGGCAAATATAGTGCCCACATTTTAAAAAGGGAAGAAGGAGAATCTGGTGAATTACAGATGGTCAGCCTCACCTCAGTCCCTGGAAAAATCATGGAGCCTTAAGGAATTCATTTTGAAGCATTTGGAAGAGAGGAAGGTGATCAGGAACAGTCAACAACAATTAACTAAGGGCAAGTCTTGCCTGACCAACCTGATTCCTTAAAAAAGTATGGATTGGATGAGTGTACTGTAAGGTGGATAGAAAGCTGGGTAGATCATCAGGCTCAATGGGTAGCGATCAACCTCTCAATGTCTAGTTGGCAGCCGATATCAAGCAGAGTGCCCCAGGTGCTGATCCTAGAGCTGGTTTTGTTCAATATCTTCATTAATGATCTGGGTGATGGGACTGATTGCACCCTCAGTAAATTCGCAGATGACATTAAGATGGGGGGAGAGGTAGATACACTGGAAGGATAGGGTACAGAGTGACCTAGACAAATGTGAGGATTGGGCCAAAATAAATCTGATGAGGTTCAACAAGGACAAGTGCCGTCTCCTGCACTTAGGAAGGAAGAATCCCATGCACTGCTACAGGGTGGGGACTGATTGGCTAAACAGCAGTTCTGCAGAAAAGGACCTGCAGATTACAGTGGATGAGAATCTGGATAGGAGTCAACAGTTTGCCCTTGTTGCCAAGAAGGCTAACGACATATTGGGCTGCATTAGTAGGAGCATTGCCAGCAGATCAAGGGAAGTGATTATTCCCCTCTATTCAACACTAGTGAGGCCACATCTGGAGTATCGTGTCCTGTTTTGCGCCTGCCTCCCCCACCCCACTATTGAAAGGATGTGGACAAATTGGAGAAAGTCCAGCAAAGGGTAACAAAAATGATTAGGGGACTGTTCAGACATGCCAAACTTGCAAAAACAACAACAACAGAACCTAGACTTTGGGCTTGTTTTTAGCTTAATTGGCTTGTGAGTTCCTTGTTGGCTAGGTTTTGGCTTGTGGATTGTTGCTTGTTTGCCTTGGAGCTTGTTGCTCTTTTTTTGATCAGTTCCTGTCAGATAGGGACAAGTGTGTGTGTGGCGGGGAGGGAGGGAATGCAGGTGTGAGAGAGTCAGGGGTACACAGTGAGCCCACCACAGTCCCAGACTGCAGGTCGGGGGGTCTAGTCACAGAGTGTTGGGGTTCTTAGGGACTGGCTTGTTTTGAAATGAGATTAGCTTGATTTTTGGCTTATTGTGAAAGTCAGGGTGCTTATTTACCACATGAAAGTTGTCAGCTGTGGGGCTGGGGTGCATGACTTATGAGGAGAGGCTGAGGGAACTGGGGCTATTTAGTCTGCAGAAGAGAAGAGTGAGCGGGGATTTGATAGCTGCTTTCAACTACCTGAAAGCAGGGCCGGCAACAGAAATGTTGGGGCCCCCTACTCTGATCGTTTGGGCCCCCCCAGCCCAGCCGGCGCTTCCCCCCCCCAGCTGACAGCGGCTAGGCCCCCCCCCAGCCCAGGCGGTGCTTCCCAGTTCCCCCCCCAGCTGACAGTGGCTGGGCCCCCCCCCCAGCCCAGCCGGTGCTCCCCCCCACACCCCCTTGCCTGCCCCTCAGCCACGCCGATGAATGAACCTCCCACCCGCCTGCCCAACGGAGCCACCGCCCCCCGAGTGGGGCCGGGCCCCTTGCCCCCTTACCTTGGCAAGGCCGGCTCCCCTTGACCCCTTTTCAGTGCCTCCGCTCTGCTCCGCCACCATCAGCACCACACACCACCATGGCGGCCGGGCGCGCTTCCCTGGGCCCCTGATGTGGTCGGAGTCTGCCGTCAGCCTCAGCCATGCGCTGCGTGCGGGCGCTTGCCGCGCTACAGCGCAGCGCTGGGGTGGCTGGCGGCGCCCGGGATTGCACGCGGTCTGCAGAGGTCCGAGCATCCGCACTACATCGGGGGCCCCCCTTAAGTCCAGGGCCCGGTACAGTTGTCCCCCTTGTCCTCCCCTGTCGCCGACCCTGCCTGAAAGGGGGTTCCAAAGAGGATGGAGCTAGGCTGTTCTCAGTGGTACCAGATGACAGAACAAGGAGCAATGGTCTCAAATTGCAATGGGGGAGGTCTAGGTTGGATATTAGGAAAAACTCTTTCACTAGGAAGATGATGAAGCACTGGAATGGGCTACCTAGGGAGGTTGTGGAATCTCCATTATTAGAGGTTTATAAGGCACAGCTTGACAACAAAGCCCTGGTTGGGATGATTTAGTTAGGGGTAGTCTTGCTTTGAGCAGGGGGTTGAACTAGATGACCTTCTGAGGTCCCTTCCAACCCTAACCTTCTATGATCTGCTCCCCTATGTCTAGTTTTAATCCTTTTGCCTGTCTGCCACTGATCAGAAAACTAGAATCTATGGAATAGAGAGAAACACCTCAAAGTGAATTGGGAGCAGATACGTTGTGCAGCTTCTGGATGGAAAGGGGGAGGGCTATGTCTTTGTTTAATTTATCTGCCATCTGATTATAAGTCTGTACAGGATTCTACCTGTACATCTACCTTGTTTCTCCAGAGAGTTTGGAAAATAAGATGAGGTGGCAAAAGTGAATCAGAGAATGGACGGGAGAGCAGTCTTAAGGATCAAGAGATTTCGGAAGAATACAAGAATTTTGAAAGAGCCCTGGGGAGCTTCCGACATTGCTGGGATATATCCAAGGCTATGGGGCATTTCAAGGTGGAGGGCTGTGACAACATCAAAAAGGAGCCTGGGGTAGCTGAAGGTTTCTGAATTTGCTGTGGGAATCTGGAATAAGCAAGGAAGGCACTGTAGGAAAAAAATAATAATCAAAGGAAGCATCACCCTGGAGGGAAGATGGTTCGTTCAAAAAATAATTCATAAACAAACACTACTGAAGTCTCTAGGTTTAGAGAAAAATAAGAATCAGAGGATTTTTGGTCTGAAGTCAACCTTGATACTATTAAAAATTATTGCTTAGCCTTAAGAACCACTATCAATGCACTACGTGAAACACAGATGAAGACTGCTCCTGCTGGAGATTTTACAGTCGAGGAGGCTCTTGTTCTGCAAACAGCTCCACCCAAGCAGGTACCAGTGCCCATGGGGAGGCCCATTGCCTCCATCAGGGCAGTGGTCAGGCACAGTAGCCCATCCATGGGTAAGATCTTGCAAAATCAGGGCATAGGAGACAGAGAGACGACATGATAGACTGAGAGAATCGTAAGCCCTTAGGATTGCATCTGAAGCCTTTTAAGTCAATGGAAAAAACTCTCATTGACGTCAGTGGGCTTTAAATCAGGCCCTTAGATACTAACGTGACAGATTCCTTAGAAATATGGCAGAACGATACTGTAAATAGACAGATAGGAACAGCACAATCCTGGGGGCCTATGCAGCACCTGCTCATACTGCCCTGGGTTCTAACCAAAAGCTGTTTGTTTTCACTGGAGACTGAAGTCCTAGTTTTGGTGCATCTTGTAAGAATAGTAGAGCAATAATAAAACACAGGACTTTGCTTTCAGTTTCCATGGTGCCCCAAGTGGAAAGTTGAAAACCTGCTGAAAGAGCATCACATGAACCATTAATAAATTATGCATTGAGTCACTGATTACAGTCACTCTCAAGAAGAATTCTTAAAATAAAAAATGCATTCTTTATTATGGCTTTATTCATGCTTTTCTGCATCCCAGTGCTTAGACCTTCTATTTTTAACATATTTTATTCATATTATTTAAATGGGGGCAGGGCTTTTGTTCTCTGCTTTGTAAAGGGATTAAAAGATTGTTCCAGTATATATATGTATATATATCTGAAGCTCACTTGAGAAATGATTATTCATTGACACAAAAAGAAATTTGCTTTCCCCACCTCCACAGTCAATTTATTTATAACTAGTATTTGTATGCCTAGGTTATATAAAGGCAGTGCTTTGCCAAGAACATTAGCATGCAGCCTTTTCAGACCTTGTATATAAGTTGCTCGTGAGAGTGAAAATCCCAGGTTTTAGCAGAAAATTGCATAAATCCAGTGGCCTGTTTGCCATCTGTTCAATCTTTTTTTTTTTCCTGGACTGTAAAGTGGAAAATGCAGGATTTATAGAAACCACATGCAAAGATTCATGTTTACTTCTGCCAGGGCTTGCTGTCACAGCAGCCTTTAAAGCAGATATGCAAGCCACGCAAAACTCAATTGCTCCACTGGTTGTTCCTGACAAAGATGTATAATCATGAAAAGTATGCTTTTGTATTATAAAATGTTCTGATAACTCAAATCAGTTCAAGACTTCTTTTATTTCCCAGTAGGAAAGTCCTATTGAAATAGGTCATGTTATCTTTATGGCGAGCTGAGAAGGAAGATATCAATTAAAAGGGACATAGAAAAGTTGAGAATAAATTTTAAGAAAGGTCTAATTGGGTGCTAATCTGGGTGTCGGGCTCATTCTGATATTTTCTTTTGCTTTAACGCAGTGTTTGTGCACCAAAACAATTTAGAAATCAAATCAATATTTATATAGGATTTATATGTATACATTGTTACGGTGATGTGGATAATCAGTTCAGACTATGCCGTAGAGATTCTTAGTGCGGAACAAAGAACAGAACATGTCAAATGAATGAAAAAGCCAAACGTAACCATAATATTTAATCTTGTTTTCCGGAAGTGTTCAGTTAGCTGCAGGGTTAACAGACACATGTGATTTTCTTTCATGTGGTAATATTGCACAAAAAACTCTACCTGTTCTGCAATGTATTTCCATAGGTAGTCTACTGCACTGACTGCGCTGTTAGGCAGCAAGCTCTTTGAGATGGATTCTTATTTTTACAGCACATTTTAGCTGTTGTACAAGGGTGTGTGGATCCACTATATGATATGGCTGCCACATTTTGCATATTAGGCAAATTGAGACACAGAAGTTAGAGCCAAAAGTTTCAAAGTTGGGTGCTTAAAATTGGAGACCTAAATAATGTGGCCTGATTTTCAGATGTGCTGAAAACAGATGGCTCCCACTGAGTTCAATATTGTTGCACAGGCTATCGGGATAAAATTTGATTCCTTTACTATTTATATTAAAGTACCTCTTTTTTTTATGGTTGGATGGTTTTTTAGGGGTGGGGGTTAACAAAAAGAGATAGAGGCTGCTCATCCCAGATGGCTGAGGAAGATGGAAAGACAAAACAAATGGGAGAGTAAGGGATCGGACAAAGCAGGTGGCTGGAACATACACACTGTATAGAACATGGGAGACATACTAAGCAAGCATTGAATTGAGTACCCCAGGGAGGAAAGGAAAAGTCAAGGTCAAGGAAGAACTAGTAAAAGACAGCGATAGAGGGTATTGAATACACTGGCATCTCTTGAAAAGAAGTACGACAACTAGCAAGTGACCATAATAAATGGAGGAACTGTTCTATCTGACGTGTCAGTGGCACAGGAGGAATTGAAGTCTAAGGTAAGGATTACAGTAGCATCTAGAGACCTGAACTGAAAACAGGGCCCCATTGTGCTTGGTGCTGTACATACAGTTAGCAAGAGAGAGTCCGTCACCTAAAAAATTTACAGTGTATATAGACCAATAAATTAAGCGCATGACTACACTATAACCTATCAATCTGGCTCCTACATATTTGTCTGATTAATACCTTGTGGCAGTGAGCTCCACAGGTTGAGTGTTGTATAAGAAGCATTTTCCTTTACCAGTGTTAAATCTGTTGATTTTAATTCTACAGCATGTCCCTGTGTTTTTCATAGATATTAATTTTCTATTATAGGAAAGGGTAAACTGATTTACCATTCATTAATTAATATATCTCAATCACGTCACCTCTTGGAACCTCTTCTCATATAGGAGGTTTTCATTCCTTTAACCGTATGATTGTCTCTCTCTGGACACTGTATATTAATGTCATATGCATTTGGGGATAGGATGACCAAACATGAACACTATTCCAGATAAGGGCATACCATCAATAATATACTGTTTTTTAGCATTATTTTCTTTTCTTTTCTCAACACCTTGTTTGCTTATTGTTGACAATTGGACAGTGTACTGAAACAGACTGGGAAAATCATGAAAAGTGGTGGTAAGTCAGATATGAGATTATATAAGATGTTAAGGCTATATAAGATGATGTTGCCATTTATTATTTACAGTATATTACACTAATGCCTAGATACCAACTGAGAATCAGGTCCTCTTATGCTAGGAATAAGCAGAATACATTCCCTGTCCCACCAAGCTTATAGTCTAAATAAATAAGGCAAAAAAAGGGTAGGAGACAGGGATATAAACACTTGAAGGGTGATGATTTGCAAGTGTTGTGTTTGTGCCACATTTCGGGGAGGGTGGGATGAAAAGGAAAAATGGGGCTGGAGGGTTTTGTTTTTATTTAATTATTTGGGTGGATTTTTCCAGCTAGAAAGTGCCAAATTCTCTTTATCTCTTTGCTTACTTACATTTTAGTCATTTGGAAATTTTTGCCTTTCCAGAGGAAGTTTTTACTCATATGATCTAAGGCTTTTAGATAAAAGTGGTAAGAGTACTGGCAGGACTTAAAAGTGCTAGAGCAGGAATGGTAGGATGTTCGCTTCTAACAGATGGATCCTGTCCCACAGTGATAGGGAAGGTCTTGTCATTTGCCAACATCTACATGCTGTGTTTGAAGTATGGGAACTTAGTTGTCCATGGGTCTGATTGTGTTTCTGTATGGGTAACACCTATTGTAATACCATAGAAGTGCTATAGGATAGAACTCCAGCACTGTTCTCATTAGCATGTCTTCCCATGGCTTTGATATTGGATTTATTAATTATTTTTCCCATTTAACTAGTTTTCATGGAGGTCAATATGACTAGATACAAGAATCACAAATATAGGACTCAATTTTTTTGATAGACTAGGATCAGAGCAAAGCAAAAATGAAAGGAGGGCATAGATCCTCAGAGTGTCTAGATCAGCTATTTCTGGTATAATGCCATTATATTATATTATTATTTTATTATTATTGAACATTCATATACAACACCATGAGATTAAAATATACATTATCTCAGCCCCAACTGGATTACCATCTAAATTAGACATAGAATGTGAAAATGGGAAAAGAATAAAGAAATATCAATGAAAAAAGATAAAGAACTTCTGAAATTACTTCTGATGATTAGTTTTCTGCTTTTAGTGCTTCTAGTAGTTAACCTTATATTGAAAATAGCGGAGGTTGTATTGAACATAAAAGATAAATGT
The DNA here is from genome assembly GCA_032164245.1 of Sternotherus odoratus. NCBI lineage: Eukaryota > Metazoa > Chordata > Testudines > Kinosternidae > Sternotherus > Sternotherus odoratus. The sequence goes on along the minus strand of JAVMKO010000003.1, from coordinate 22,023,454 downwards.
AGGATGGAATTTATGAATAAGCATAACCAGACAGCAAACAAAGCTGAAAATACCAGGAAATATTAGACATGTATAGTTCATGACAATGGAGATTCTTGGCATTTCATAAACTTTAGAAAATCATACGTAAAAGGGAGGCAGTTCAGACTTTGGGTCTACTGCGGGCAACTCATTATGGACCATAGCCTGATTTGATTTCTGGAAATAAGGGAGTGCATTTACATGGAAAAGAGGGTAGGAGCATGGACTGTGATGTGAGATCTGAGCTCTATTCTTGACTGTGTGACCTTCTACAAATCATTGTGATGCTATCCAGGGTGCCCAGGGGTGTGAAGAGTCCTCATCACCACCTGCCCTTAATGTGAGGGAGTCTTGTCTGTTCCTGATGTGGATCAGTTCTCTGAAACCATCAGCCTCTGGCAGCACAAACACGGTCTTCCAGATCCCAGCAGACCTCACTCTCTGTATAGGTTAGCAATAGGCACACACCAGCCTGTAAGTCCTAAAAGCGATTCCTATAATGTCCAGACCCTTATGCATTAGACACTCACAGAATCACCAGGTGTGCCATCCCCAAAGGAACAGTACACACCAACTTGTAAGATTCAACTCAGGATCTCCACTTTAACACCACAGCACTGAGATATATTTAGAGTGAAAACAAGAATAAGTTTATTATCAAAGAAAAGAGATTCAAGTGATAGTGAGTGAGAATATTGGAAACAAACGGTTACATATATAAACAAAATCATAACACTTTGTAGAGACTAAACTTAACTAAAAGGTTAACAACCTATCTAAAGAAGCTTATCTCACCCAAAGTGCTCTCCAAGTCTGGTTGAGATCTCTTTTTTGTGAAAAAAATGCACTGTTTACTTCCTAGGTGAAGGATGATGGGGTATTTTGTCCACCAAATACAGTAAAGCAAACTTTGATGGGCATCTCAAGATACAGGCCCCCCCCCCCCACTTCTGCTGTTTGCCTCTTTCTGTCACTTTTCTCCTTTTCACATTTTTACAATCCTCCATTAACATTTTGCTCAGATTGGTGATATCAGACCCATTGAAAACTACTATACTTTATTTACATGTAAACAGCCAGCTAGACAAACATATCGTGACTGAGAGGATATCCATTTTTCGCATTTGCTGATGACTAGTCCCTAGACACAAACCTTATAATTTCAGTTTATATGCATAACTTCTTACACAACATCTGTGCACATGTTTCATGGTGATATTGATGACCAGTTTGACCCCAGAAGATATTCTTTGGTGAATTAGAATGTATACACCATACCACGACATCTCTGTAACCCTGTTGCACCTCCTTGCCAGTTGACAGTAAGAGTTTCTTGTGGCACAGTCATTTATTCTCACTTTACCTAAGCTTCCCTATATGTAAAAATGGGGATAATAATGCTTATTTCCCCACTTTTAAATGCTTCGAGATCCACAGATGAGATGTGCTAAATAATGTTATTGTTATTTCACACCTTTCAAAGATAAATGGATGACAAAACATCTGATCCTAGTACCCGCCAAGAAAAGCCTGTACAAGCCCATCTTATCTGAAGACATGACGTTTCCTAAAGGAGCTGTTATGTGATCACATAACTTCACAAAAATATCACCTCTGAAACCCAATATTACTGGAAGTAAAGCTACAGGATTAGTCAATCAGCAACAGCAGATATGTCACTTAATAGTACCGGTTCTGTGTTACAATTCAAAACAAAGGCAAGGGTAGAAAGGTGAGTTGTGCATGTGATAGTAGTGATTCCAGCCCATGCGGTAAGAACAGTGCTGTTTTCTACCTATACAAGTTTGAACTTGACAGGAGGAATGGACTATTGACACGACACAATTAAGCACTGAAACTTACTAGAGCTGCACTAAAAAAATTCAGCGCTTCCCTGGGCAGGTTAGTTTATGAAACTTCAGAGAGAGGGATAATAAGTCTTAAGTATATCTTTTTTAATTTGGCTATTTAAAATTGCTAACTCCTAAGATGGCTCCTTTTATATGCATCACACTGTAGAGCTGAATTGTTCTTTTACTAGCCTGAGGTTTTCTCAACATGTGAAGTATTTTGGATCAGATTCCATGTGCCCAAACTACTTGTTGGTTTCCAAACCGTGCTATGATGCATGGGGATAGATTAGATAACCCATCAGAAATCTATTCCAGTGCAAATGATTCCCCATGCTCCATACACTATGGACAATTTATAAAAAGAACCTTCTGGCATATCTGACCATGTATGAAATGTGATTATTCTGGTTATAATGTGTGGCATACAATATCTGTGCCAATAGTCCTTGTAATTAGATGACTTATTGGATTGCAAGTATGAAAAATCATTGACTTAATTCAAAGAAAAACATATGTGACCTTGAAAGACCTCAAAATATATTCAATCACCAAAAGGCATCATTGTGCTAAAGAGCTGTTAAAATGACATGAGCTATGCAAACAGCCTGGGTAAAGTAGAAGGGGTGTGTAAATGATCCTTTTGTGCCTCTTACCCCAATCCTGGGGCTGTTTTTTTGCTGTCCCAATAGTATAGACGGATTTAAGCAACTTTATGGATGATCTAAACTACACCAGTAGCCAATAGCCCCAAAGAGGTATTCTGTTAGTAGGGGCTAATTGGGGCATAGGGATATCCTGATCATGCCCTGTTACCCTGGGCCATGCTTTCTATGCTGGGGTGGGGATTAAAAGTGAGGAATATTATAGGAGCCACTCCAGCTGTTCTTGCCATCCCAGGATACCCTTGTGTACCTACACCATTGCCTTTTCCCCCCAAAGACTGGCCCATAAGTGCTTTATTTGCAAATTGTTTTCTCAGCTGCATAAAGATGGAATACAAAAATTTAATTTAAAGTATAGTAGGTCCAATCCTGTTCCCGCTAAAGATAATGAACGTATGAATATTAGAGCTGGGAAAAATCAGATTTTGGCTGAACCTTCTTTAATGGGAAAAAAATGAAGATTTGTTGACACCAAAACATTTCATGAATTCACGTTAGTTTCACTAAATTGAATCAATCCCCTTCCCCCCAAAATCAGAAAAAATTATATATTTCATTTTGACATTTTTGAAATGAGAGATTTTGATTTTTCAATTCAAAACAACTGGGTTTAGAAGTTGCTTTAAATTTTGTTTGTTAAGAATGCAAAATTGTAAAAACAAAAAACAAAAACCACCCTGCCTAAAATTAAAACAAACCATTTCATTTCAGGTTGGATGAAACAAAATGACTTTAGACGATTCAATTTACTGAAAACTTTGAAATATTTCATTTTCAAGTTGACCCCAAACATTTTTTTTTCAGAAGTATTCACTTCTGGCCCTCTCTGTATTCCTCACCTTGTTCTATTCCTTCATTAATGTTTTTCAGCAACTATTAATTATTAGTAGTATTGCATCCATTATTTGTGCATCTTTACCTCATCATGACCCTTACAAATGAAGTCCTTGCTTTGCTGTATAATTTCTTCCTTTTTTCAGGAATTTATTCTTACAGCTACTTTTCATGATAAGCCTAAAAGTTTTATGCTACCTCAATCACTTGGATACTGAGGTGGGAAGGATGATCTGGTGTTTAATGCACTAGGCTAGGAGTCACGAGAACATTCAGTTCTGGCTCTGCCATAGGCTTCCTGAGAGACCTTGAGCAAGTCACTAAGAGTCTCAATTCCTCTTCAGAAAAGTAGGGATAATACTTTCATTCAATAACCTTTTGTCTGTCTTGTGTATTTAGACTACAAGTACTTCAGGGTAGGGATTATGTCTCTTATGATGTGTGACCTTGCACAATGGGGCCCTAGTCTCAGTGGGGATCTTTAAGCTTCCCTATGATAGTTAGCCTTGTTTTATATGTACACATTTTTATACCAGCCAAATGTGTTTTAAGAAATATGATTTCTTCAATTTAAATAAGAAAAATGTTGGTACCTATCATTACATCGCAATATTTAGCACTTATATTGATTTTGACATGTATAATATATTGTAGCACTGGTTCATCAGAGAAATGAGAAAGTGATTTTCATGCTACCTTTGTTAAATTTGATACATGCACATAATAACTTTTATTTGAATGTGAAATTACATGGATTTCTGGAATAAGAATAATATAGTGATTATGTTCATAAATGGCCGTGAGACACTTACTCTTATATTTCTTCACTTATGACAAAGCTTATTTTCATATATACATTAATCACATTATGTGTGTGATACTTTATTCTCCTCTATTAGAATGAATTCCTGGGAACTTGTGTGGCAAGGGGCCAGACCTATGAAAAAACTTCTCTCTCCTACCCTTACACCACAGAAAGAAACATCTGTCTGAACAAGATTTTGAAGTGTATTTAATGTTGGCCTAACACTGTAACCGTTCACTCCTTGTGAGCAGAGGTCAGTGCTGGGCACTTTTGAAAATTCTGCTCTCCATGATTTAAGGCCTGGTCTATACACAGATTTTTGTAGTGCTACAGCTATTTTGATGAGAGGTGTGATTTTTTACTGTAATAGTTATACTGATGTGACCCATTGTGTGGACACAATCATTCCAATATTCAAGTGCTTATCTCATTCCCCTTCTTATATCAAAGGGAAGGGGAATAAACTACGTTGGCATAAGCACTTTATATCAGTATAACTATATCCACACTAGCAGTGTTGTACTGCTGTACTGGCATAAGATGGTACAACTTTTGTGTTTAGACAAGATCTTAGTTTAGAGAAACACTATGGCACGTCAAGCTGATGAGCCTACATGTCCTTTCCTTCATGTTTGTTTCTTAATTTTATCCCTTCTCCTTTCTCCTATATGTTTAACTTTTCTTCCTTTATGTCTCCTTTAGGTGGAGTCAGGCACAGCTAAAAAGAGAACACAATCCTGTGCATGGAGTGGAGGGTGGGGAAGATTCTTATCACCAAATAATTCAGCCATGCTTCTTGTTACCCAAAGATAAAATCATAAATAACTAGAGAAATCCAATCCAAAGGTGATCAAAATACACCTCGAGGCCTCTTGTTAACCTTCTGCTAACATATTATTGTGTTTTATATTACCACGCTGTGCTACTGTAAGGAGGTATAATGCAAAATGCAGATGTAACAGATGATACACACTGTACAGTAATTAAGATGACATACTAAGACAAGCAAGTTTTAAAGGGTACTGTTTAATTACACTTGAACTGACAATCCCCTTTCTTTGAAAGAGAGAGAGACTAAAATAAGCTTTTGGCCTATTGCTGGCTCTAACCAAACCTTTGGTGCTACTTAGATTGCAAGCTCTTTAGGGCTGGGAGCACCATTTTGTTCTGTGTCCTGCACAATGGGACCCATGATGTATCCTTTGTGTGCTACCACAATGCAAATAGTCAATCAATAAAACTATTAAAGGAGACACTGATCTGACAACCATATAGCTGAGAGGTGCACCAGCTCTGTGGACCCAATTATGCTTTCAGTGAAGTCAATGAGAGTTTTGCCATTGATTTTAAATGGAAGCAAAATCCTACTCCCGTGTCAATGTTCCCTCTAATTTTTGACAGGCTGTGTGCACAAAAAATGTCTTCTGTGCAAATTTTTGTGCATGTGGTGTTTTGCCATGTGCACAGGGTTGAGGATCTGTGTGCGCACACACACATGCGCACAGCTTAGAAGGAACAGTGTCCAGTGTTAGTATCAATGTAGAGACTTAGCACTTCTCAACTAGGGCAAACAGTTGTCTTTCTTTGATTGGTCTGTTGAAATGAGGCAGACAAAAATGGTTAATAGCTACCCAGGCTACGAAAGTATGTGTTAGAAAGATTATAGTTTAAAATAAAGAACCTGGAACCCATGAAAGCAAATAAATCATTCAGTAAGAAATGATCCTACCACCTTTATCAGCAAGGCTGACTTGCTTTATGCCATAATAACAGAATAAATGAACAGTTGTTTGCATAGCTTTTGTTGTCTTGCTCATTCCCACCAGAGCTATCATAAAGCATCATGTCAGCAACCCAAAACATAGGGGAAATAACTTTAGGAAATCAGTGAAGCAGAATGGAGAGAGGTGAAGGAGGCAGTTAAAAAATGAATTATGGGCTCCATTGCTGAAAAAAATATTGATGGAGAGACTTCAGGGTGCAGCTTGTATTGCATTCTTCTCTATAAAGTGTTGTCCCATTCTTGTACAAATTCTGGGCCAAATTCTATTCCTCATGAGTAACTGGTATGCAGTCTGGGGAACTCCTTGGAGGCAAAGAATTCTCTCCATGGATGTGGAATTCTCTCCATGGATGTGGAATTCTTTCCATGGATGTGGAAAGGTTGGGAGGTTTGAATTTGAATGGGAAATTCTCCCTCTTGCTGCTAATCTCATTTGAGTGAGTGCTCTCCTGAGTACCTGGCAGCTGACTAGTTCCCTAATTGATTTGCAGGCATATTTGTTTCATTGGACTTGACCAATTTTGTGTTATTTATCAAATTTGCTATGTGATTCACACATCCCTATTAGGCACTCTTCTTTCTTCTCCTCTTTGGGGTTTCAAAACACTTCTTTGTGTTTGCCATTACATTTTGAAACTGTATGAGTTGGGTCCTGCAGGTAGGCACATCTGAGGAATGTGAGTTATCCTACAATAGAGAATGCATTTTGGATGTACATGCAAATCTGTGCCACACATTGTTCTAGCACCAGCCAAGCAAAAAATATGTCCCTAGGATGTGTTCCGGTAAAGTAAACTCCCCTTCTGACAATGGTGTGGGATCAAATGTCTTATGGTAAAAAATGAAAGGCAATCAGCAAAGAAATTGTGTGTACTCGCAATTCATAAACTACTGCCATACTTGAAACACCACAAGAAACATACAATAGGACAGATTTGTTTCAGCTGAATTATATAATAATAATTATAATAATAATAAATTTGCCTAGATTAAGTGACTGATAAATCTCATCATACTACAGTCTATTATTGATGTAATAGCAGAGGTTCTATCTGCTGTAAATAAAATACATATTGTACTGTATGAAGCCTTTGTGGACTCTTATATTTGGAAATATCAAATTAAGGACTTTCATAGTGAAAAGGGAGCTTTTTAAGTTTGGATTGTAAGGATTCACATTTGGTGTAATTATAATTAATCTACAAGAATCCGTTTAGCTGTGGGCATAGTAAACATTGCACTAATAGATCAAGAAGTTAGAACACTATCACAATCCATCAGTGATTTCAGAAGAAAGGATTCCCCCCTGCCATTAGTTGGATTAAAAACAAATAAAACTATATATTAGTCCCAGAGGGAATGAAATAGACCTGCTAGTTCAAAGTGTGATCTAAATTCAGTGGCCCAGATTATCCCCGCTCGTAAATCTGTCATCCCCATACTCAGCAACCCCTCTGCATAATCCCACTGGGAGAGCTGAGTTTGCACCCTTGAAAAAGCTAAAAAGGTCACTCCGCCAAACACAGTGAATCTCTGAGGCTCTGCAGAAAGCCTTTCATTGCTGCCCATCCCTTTCTACAACTCCTGGCAATGCAGCACCAGCAATTAGTGCTTCCCTCTGGCTACAGCAGCCCTCAAACTCCCTAAAGGAGGACTATGTAGTAAACATACAAGAGCTGTAGAGAGAAAGGATGCTCTATGGTCAGGGCCCTAAAGTGGAACTCTGGACACAGGTTCAACTCTCTGCTCTACTACAGACCTCCTGGGTAATGTTAGTCAAGTCAGTCTTCATGACTCAGTTCCCAGTCTGTAAAAGGGGGATAATAGAATTTCACTACCTCATTGAGCAGGGATGAGTGTAAAGATTATGAGGCAGTAAGACACTCTGGTAATGGGTGCCTATGACAGGCAACTATCCCTCAGAGTGCTTCTTTGAGCTGTGTGCGGCCCTGCAGGCCCCCTTGTCTGGGTCTTGTAAAAGGTCATTGTCAGGACCAAGTACTTTAAACTGAGATTTGCCCTGTGAGGGTTCTAATTTATTAATTCTCTCACCATATAGCAATAAATCTTTAGAAGCTCAAGTCCAGTCTCCCCTCCCCCCCCCCCTTGAGTCAGGTGTTAGTATATAGGCCTATTAGTTAGTGTTAGATAGAATTTGAGGGTTGATTTTTGATACTCTTATATCTTTACTAATATGTATAAACAAAGAACAAAGACACTGTGTGTTGCCTCTGCCCACAAGCAGATGTGGGCAGGAGGGAAGAAAGAGATAAGAGATGGAGCTAGTGTGTTGCTGGGCAGAGTGGAAATGTAGTATGTGAGCATATACTTGAAGGAGAGTCCTGCCTCAATTTCCTTTCCAAGATAAGGTCAAGCCACCAGACAGGAAGAGTGAGAGGGATGCCGGGGGTGGGGGTGGGGGTGGGAGTGGAGGGCAAGGTCTAAGAAACACTACAAAGCCAAAGAAATATATGTCCCTCACCAACACAGCCTCACTACTTACTCCTCCCATAGGATACAAAAGAGGTGTTACCAAAGCCCCTCAAATCTTGACCCTCCAAAACCTAATATGACCCTGGTGGGACAAAGGGCATGCAGTAGGGCTATAGTTATGCCTGCTAAGAGAGAGGAGGTGGGAATGGGGACATGGGTAAAGGCTCTTCAGCATCTGAGACAGGGATACACTTGCTTGAAACCAACCCCAATAACATTGCATTGCCTTCACTTCGGACCTGCTGCTCTCTCTCTGCGTGACAAGAACCGGGGGAGGGGTAAAAGGAAAGCCCCTAACAGATGAGTTTCAAAAACTCTCCTTTTGGGCCTGCATGTGACTTTGGGTAGGTTCCCCCTCCTTGAGGTAGGAGTCCCACAACCCTCCTTCTGGTGCCTGTATTGCTAACTGTGACACGTAATCAGCTTCTCTGAGCTGGTTCTTTTAAAATTCTGCCCTTCCCCCCCAAGCAGGTAGGGCAGCCTTTTTCAAGCTGTTTCCTCATCCGCTCCCCCCTCCTTTAGCTCTCTGGAGGCTTCTCATTAATCACTAAGTCTGGGTCTGATTTAGCCACAATCTACCTGCGGAGAATAGCTGAATGAGGCACAGATGTGACTGTCTCTTCCAGGGGCTACTACCGTGACAGGGCCACATGAGGTAGATATTTCTTCTGCCTTCTTTCCATGGAGTGGGAGGTGGGGATGATTTGTGTCTCTCCTGTTTATACCCCCAGCTTGTTCATTTTTCTCTCAAGCCCACCCAGTTTACCCAGAGAGGCCTGTGTGGAGCCTAAAGGGTGAGTTGGTCGCTGCATCACAGAGATGGCTGATTCCCCCACCACCTCCCCTCACTTCCAGGCAGAAGGGGAGAGATTTACGTATGGAGTATCTTCTTCACGTACATATGAAGGGGGCACAATTTGGCCCAGTAGTTCTAGCTTTAAGTAACTGTTAAGGTTATGAAACAATGCTCTGCTATTCGGTTCTTCCTCATATTTGTTTCATGAACATGGTCTTCCAAATTTTAACTGTACTTCAAAACCGTTCACATTGAATAGAAAAGTACTACACCTTGACCAATAACTCTAGGACTTCCCTGGAAGTTTAATAACCCACAAGAGCAGCAACTTCAACTGTGATCCAGAAACCAAAAGTAGAACACTGTTCAGGACCTATTTCACGGAGATGACTTTTCCCACCAATCTATACCAGCTGGCAATTTTTGTATCATAGAGTAGGACCTATATTTTCAGAATTGGCTAGTACTTACAATTTCTGGGCATCCAGTTCAAGATACTGCAAAGTTGCCTGATTTTAAGAGCTCAGATACTCAGCACTTTCTGAAGATCAGGTCCTATTAAGGTGTCTTACAGTGCATGCTTCAAAGTCGAGTCACCCAAATATCATGTTGCAATGATTAGCAGCTAGTCAATTGTGAAAATCTAGGGCGGATTTCTCCGTATGATATAGAGCAGTGTCCCTGCTCTTTTAGGTGTATTGCATTTGTACCTAAAAATGCTTTAGTTGGACTCTTGAAATACTGAAGTACACCAGTGGTACTCTTAAAAGAAAGATGGCAATGATTGAAGCAGCTGCTTGTGATTGGTCCTGTATGTACATTATGCTGCATATTGGAAGAGGGATGCTATTGCCAGAGTTGCTTTTTCCATATCTAAGAGCACAAACTGATATATACCACCAGATAAAAGAATAAAAGTGAAGCACAAAAATATAGCAATTTATTCTGAATATTTCATCCCTCAATTCTTTATTTTAAATCAGTTGTTTGAATATCATACATTCCTTATTATTGCACACCAAGACAGGGAAATTTACAGCAGAAAATGTTATTTCCCTTGGATGTTGTTCAGCAATACAAGGTTTTGAAAAGTGCCTAGAATATCTATTACCATAGATTTGTAATGTAGCTTGCAATAAAACAGCTGTAAGTATTTCTCGATTAGAATAATCTGATTGAACTGTTTCTATCAGACATTGGCCCATTTGCTTTGTGATTGGGAGTACTAAGGAGATTTATTTCAAGTTCCTGGTAGAAAATAGCGTAGGCCTCTTCTAAATGTCCTACTAATGAAAAAGAATGCCAGAACAGGAACATTTTCTATACCATAACAACCCATATGTTGAGATCACTATTGATTGTAGCTCCTAAGGGAGCTTCAGAAGCTTTACATGGGCACCATCAACTTGAAACCCAGTTAATTAATTAAAAAAAAAAAACCTTTGTAGTTGAGGTTTTACAATAGTATTTTACTATCTCATTACTGGTTTTTTTCCCCGTCATGCGAAAAATGAGTCAAACAACAATGGAAACTGATTATGCAAAGGAAACCATGAAAATGACTGTACACAAAGTGCTTTATGTAGGTCTACACTTCAAGCTGGAGGTGTAGTTTCCAATTTGAGAAGACATACCTACATTAACTCTTGTCCCACTCCCTTCTGATTGGGGTATTTTAAGCTACACTGCTCCCTCCTTACACTATGTTATCTCAGCAAGCCAGTCTGCCTAAAGCCTAGTGCCTGTGCTTTGCTCTCTCCCAGAGGGCTATGAACAGTGTTTTTTCCAGCAGTTACTGGCTATCATACACCTCTTTTTAAGGAAGCAAATTTATTCTTAAGGTAAAAGCATTACAGAGAAAACATAATAAAAAACCAATGAACACACACTATCAGGAGTCACTATTAGTCTTATAGGGCACTAGTAGGCCAAAATCTTTCCAACCCATCTGCAAAGGTTGGGGCCACCTTTGGACAGAGGGCCTTGTACCTTTGGTTGATCAGAAAGGAGGCCCCAAGCCAGTTTAAATGCAACATTTTTATGCCAAAAGCATTTTTGTCTGTTGGTCTCTGTGAAACCCAGTTTGAACCAGTATACGGAAGCTTCCCTAGGGTGTGGTACCTCTCTGGGGCTGTTTATGTGGTAAGTGATTGACATTAATCACCTGCCCCCCTCACACACACAGTTGCTGATTCCTGAAGTAGTTTGGGTGGCCCTCCCCTCTAGAACTGCATACTCCCTGACCCATAGTAAAACAAATTTAATTAAATATAGCCCCCAAACATATTGCAGGGGATTGCAATGTCTGTCACATCACCTTCCTACTCTACATTCCCCTATTTATATATCTAAGCATGTGTTTGCCTCTTAACTCAAGCATAAGACTGGGAATGCCTGTTCCATTTTTTTGGCAAAACTCATATTAAACCACAAATCAAAATAAAACAGAACCTTCAACAAAGTGACTTTAATCTTCTTAATCCACTGGTGACCCTGACAGACATACAAACCAGGAAGGATGCACTTTATACCGTTGGGCTAGGTCACCTTACCCTTAACCTTGGAAAGCAAGCAACCCCTATCTGGAAGTGTCTGTAGGAAGTTTCCTTGCCCAAGATTTTTCTGATCCCTTTCAAAACTTCACTCAGTGTGTGGCGTCAAAACAGGGGGAGGCACTTATGAAATAAGGAAATATCTTTATTTAAACTAAAGAGCCATCTTTAGTTTAAATCTTTCAATAAAGGGCAATAAGTACAGATTCTTTTTTGGATGTAAATAGAGTGAAACGTCCCGTGAAAACATACCGTAACAAACTACTGAACTCCTACAGCTTTCCTGCTCTGCTTAAATTTTCTTAGTCATAAAACAAAATTGAAAATTGTGCCCAATGCAATGAGGAGAGGGGAGCCACCAACATTTGGTTCTTTTATGCCCTCGTTAATATTTAAATGTTTCCTGTTTGGTTAGAAAATTGGAGCACATAGAAACCTTAACTAGAAAAAAAAGCTCTTTCAGTTAAGAGGTTAAAGTAATGATTCCCGTGAAAGCATTTCAAAAGGAAGACTGAAAGGAAGGAGATCTAATGTTTCAGAATTTAAATTTAAAAAGTTTTCATAGGCAATGTAAAATGCACTTAATGGACCTGATTTTCAGCCAGGCCTCAATCTAGTCTCCAGTTTTGTGGGTGCAATTTTAGTAGATGTGAGTATCTGTACCTGCTAAATCGTCCCCCCTCCCCCCCAAAAAATATGGATGCCACATCTGACAACTGCGCCATTCTCTTTGAATTTGAACTCATAAAAGAACTGTAATTTTATAGGGTTGCTATTAACAATAACCTCTATTGATTGCTGCTGGTGACTTGAGTCTTGTATTACAAGCCCAGTATTTTCCCTTGAAAAGAAAAGAAGCAAACTTTTAAAAAACCTATAACGCAAATATAAATGACAACCACTTATGCAGCTGAATAGGTTATTTATAGTAAATATTCATTTTCTAGAGTTACATATTCATAAGTTACCTCAACACCTGGTTGAATCAGATAATTTTCATTGCACCTGTTGCAAGCTCCTGAAAAGTGACTGCATTGTGGACAATCCCAACCAAGGTCAGCAATGCAAAGGGGAAAAATAGAGAGTGGTGCTGTTTAGTGTTTGAAACAGTTGTACATTATTCACTCCTGGTGTGATTTATCTTTACCAATATATCTCCTGCTATGTGAAACATTAACTCAGCTTAAGAAGTCATTAAGAGCACTGGTTTTCTAAAATGTGTTGAAAGACAAGAAATACATAGGGTAAACTGATGTTGTGTTACTATGCTGAGAAAAGGAGTGGCTACCAAACAGTTTTAGCAAGGAATCTGAACTCATTGAAAAAAAGCTGGGAATGTCTAATACCAAAGATATGGAACAACTGTGCTTTGAGTGAGTTAAGTATAGAATAATAGAGTTTCAGGCCAGAAGGGATCATTTTATCATCTAATCTGACCTCCTGTAAACCACCAAAAACATCCTCACCCACACACTAAAGCCAACAGCTGAAATTATACCAAAGTATTACAGCCCTCAGGAGACTAGACTATTGTGTGCTATTACTGGGGGAATTATGTGCCAAAAAATTAAAAATTCTACACACTTTTTTCATAACATAATCTAATCATTCCATAGACAATGAAATATATTCATGAAATGTTGCTATAAATAGATTCCTAACTAGGTATGTTAATACAGAACTTTGGGTAAAATTCATTTAAACTACAAAATAGAAACATAGTTCCCTCATCCCGCATATTTCAGAAACAGTGCAAAAACTTGGGGCAGTCGCGGGTAATGGAGTTGTTGAGGGAGAGGGAAGTAATTGCTGGGAAGGAACCTGGGAGTAAATCTAGAGGCTTGTTGGGTGTGGGAGGGAGAAGTATGGATCAGACTTTTGAAGGGGAGGGGGGACTGTTAGGGAGTTGGGGAGCCTACTCCATGCAGACCCTGGCTAACTTCTAGCCTCTCCCAGACAGTCATGCACGCCTGTCCCCATGTGTCCCTGCACTTTCACTCAGTCATCTTTATTAATGATCTGGACGATGGGATGGATTGCACCCTCAGTAAGTTTGCATATGACACAATACTGGGGGGGAGAGGAAGATATACTGGAGGGTTGGGATAGGGTCCAGAGTGACTTAGACAAATTGGAGGTTTGAGCCAAAAGAAATCTGATGAGATTCAACAAGGACAAGTGCAGAGAATGGAAAAATCCCATGCACCTCTACAGGCTGGGGACCAACTGCCTAAGCAGCAGTTCTGGATAAAAGGACCTGGGGATTACAGTGGATGAGAAGCTGGATATGAACTAGCAGTGTGCCCTTGCTGCCAAGATGTCTAATAGCATATTGGACTGCAGCAGTAGGAGCATTGCCACCAGATCGAGAGAAGTGATTATTCCCCTCTATTGGGCACTAGTGGGGCAATATCTGAAGTATTGTGTTCAGTTTTGGGTTCCCCACTACAGAAAGTATCTGGACAAATTGGAGAGATTCCAGCAGAGGGCAACGAAAATGACCAGAAAGTTGGGGCACATGACTTCTGAGGAGAGGCTGAGGAAACTGCAATTGTTTAGTGAAGGAGAAATAGAGATTAGGAACACATTTGCTGAGTTGGAAAATGAAAAAAGGGCACATCTGGCTGTAACTGAAGGAGGGAGGGCAAGGAAGATGAGAAGAGTGGCTAGTCCTGTAAGAGGGGAAGAGCCCCAGGAGAATAAAAGATAACTTGCAGAAGTTTTCAAGGAAGAATAAAAAAAGACAAGAGAACTTGCAGCCAGAAAGAATAGGAGGAAGGCCATAGAATCACACCATCACCAGCAAAAGGCAGGTCTACATGATGAGAACTCCCTACTAAGAAGCACAGACAGGCCTGTCACCCAGAGCTGATCTGGCAAACAGAAGTGTGTGCTGTCTGCCAGCAACTAAGATATGGGATGTGGACCTGAGTCTGAAGAGAATCCTAATGGGAGCAGGAAAGAATCCACTGGATTCTCCTTCACATAGGAACAAATGATACAGCTAGATTCTCACTGGAACAGAGGCATTCATGTTCAGAGTTCTCATGGAATGGATTCCATTTGAGTAGGGATGGACGGAGACTTCTGGGATGGACGCTGGCATAGCTCATTAAAAGAGCATTAAACAAGATAGTCAGAGGAGACTGTTGGGAGATGCTGGTGTAATCTCCACACCTGATTTTAATATACAGAGGGATGAAACTCAAGTAAGAAAGGATACAGTAATAGAGAAAAGAATAGCAGTGGGTAGGAGATGGATATTAAGAGGAAGGATAGTGCTGATACAGGTCAGACAGGTGACCCTGGCAGTAGAATGACTAACCAATTGGGTGAGGAATGTGGGCCAAACCAAGCATCAACAGTTAAGGTGTTTGTACACCAATCCAAGGAGCCTGTAACAAAATGGAGGACCTAGAACTACTGGTGCAGGAAGTGAAACCAGATATTATAGGGATAACAGAAACATGGTGGAACAGTACTCATGACTGGAGCACAGGTATTTAAGGATATGTGCTGTTCAGGAGATACAGAAATAAAAGCAAAGGCAGTAGAGTAGAATTGTGTATTAATGATGAGGTAGACTCAGACTTTAAGGTCAGAAGAGACCATTATGATCATCTAGTCTGACCTGCAATGCAGGCCACAGAATTTTTCCCACCCATTTATACAATATACCTCACCTATATCTGAACAATTGAAGTCCTCAAATCTTGGTTTAAGGACTTCAAAGTAAAGAGAATCCTCCAGCAAGTGACCCATGCTCCCTGCTGCAGAGGAAGGCGAAAAACCTCCAGGGCCTCTGCCAATTTGACCTGGAGGAAAATTCCTTCCCAACCCCAAATATGGCGATCGGCTGAACCCTGAGCATGTGAGCAAGACTCACCAGACACCCAGGAAAGAATTCTCTGTAGCATCTTAGATCCCATCCCCTCCAACTTTCCATCATATACCACCAGGCCCCTCTATTACCATAGTCAAAGACAAATTGCCAAAATTATGTTTTCCCAACACACCATCTCCTCCGTAAACTTATCAAGCTTCATCTTGAAGCCAGCTAGGTCTTTTGTGTCCACTGCTTCCCTTGGAAGGCTGTTCCAGAATTTCACTCCTTTAATGGTTACAAACCTTCATCTAATTTTGAGTCTAAACTTCCTGTTGACCAGTTTATATCCATTTGTTCTGTGGCCACATTAGTACTGAACTTAAAGAATTATTTTCCCTCCCTGGTATTTATCCCTCTGATATATTTGTAGAGAGTAATCATATCTCCCCCCAGCCTTCTTTTGGATAGGATATACAAGCCCAGCTCCCTGAGTCTCCCCTCATAAGACAGGTTTTCCATTCCTCGGATCATCCTAGTAGCCCTTCTCTGCACCTGTTCTAGTTTGAATTCATCCTTCTTAAATATGGGAGACCAGAACTGCACACAGTATTCAAATGAGGTCTCACCAGTGCCTTATATAATGGTACTAATACCTCCTTATCCCTACTAGAAATACCTCGCCTAATGCAACCCAAGACCGCATTAGTTTCTTTCAAGGCCATATCACATTGGCGGCTCATAGTCATCTTGTGATCAATACTCCAAGGTCTTTATCCTCCTCTGTTACTTCCAATTTATGTGGCCCCAGTTTATAACTAAAATTCTTGTTATTAATCCCTAAGTGCATGACTTTACACTTCTCACTATTAAATTTCATCCTATTCCTTTTACTCCCATTTACAAGGTCATCCAGGTCTTCCTGTATGATATCCCAGTCCTTCTCTGAATTGGCATAACCTCCCAGATTTGTGTCATCTGCAAACTTTATTAACACATTCCTACTTTTTGTGACTAGGTCTGTAATAAAAAGACTAAATAATATTGGCCCCAATACAGATCCCTGAGGAACTCTACTGGTAACCTCCCTCCAGCCTGACAGTTCACCCTTCAGTATGACCCTCTGTTGTCTCCCCTTCAACCAGTTCCTTATTCATTTTTCAATTTTCATATTGATCCCCATCTTTCCAATTTAACTAATAATTCCCCATGTGGCACTGTATCAAATGCCTTACTAAAGTCAAGGTAAATTAGATCCACTGCATTTCCTTTATCTAAAGTCTGTGACTTTTTCCAAAGAAGGAGATCACATTGGTTTGGCACGATCTACCTTTTGTAAAACCATGTTGTATTTTGTCCTATTTGCCATTGACCTCAATGCCCTTAACTACTTTCTCCTTCAAAATTTTTCCCAAGACCTTGTATACTACAGATGTCAAACTAACAAGCCTGTAGTTACCTGGATCATTTTTTCCCCCTTTCTTAAAAATAGGAACTATATTAGCAACTCTCCAGTCATGCGGTACAACCCCTGAGTTTAAAGATTCATTAAAAATTCTTGCTAATGGGCTTGCAATTTCATGTGCCAGTTCCTTTAATATTCTTGGATGAAGATTATCTGGGGCCCCCAATTTAGTCCCATTAAGCTGTTAGAGTTTGGTTTCTACCTCGGATATGGTAATATGTACCTCCCAATTCTCTTTCCTGCTTGCCATGCTACCTTTATTCCTAAGATCCTCATTAAAGACGGAAGCAAAATATTTGTTTAGATAATCAAATCAAACAGGTAGACTGTTGTCAAGGCTGAATCCCCACTCTGGCACTTCAAGTATAGAAAGCGGGGGCCCACAAACATTCTAAAAATTAATACTTGCCACTCCAGGCTTGTATTAAACTCCCAACATTACAGTTTTTCTCTGATCTTGGCTTGGTAAATGCTGCCACCACCCAAATGCAAAAATCTTCCTTTTGACCTAGAAAGGAGTACTTGGAGTACTGTGAGGTACCCTCAGCCCTTTCACCCCTCCTTCCCTCCAGGGAAGAGCTGAGAAGAAAACAAAGGAAATCAGCGGTTGCAATCAGTTAATCAAACAGCATAGGCACAAACCTCTTAGGACACAAAAGTTCAAATCCTATTCTTAAAAAAAGGTAAATTTTAATAAAAAACAAAAAGAAATATCTGTAACTTATGCTTTTGCTAGATTTTAAAAGAGAAATTCCAACAATTAAGCACCCAAAATAGCTTTCTTGAGGGGTCAGATTAAAGGTTACAAGCAAAGAAATGCATCTGAGGTTAGCACAGAGGAGATCCACAAACCAAAATAAAGAAATAAACCTGATGATGTTTATCTAAACATTCCCTATCCAAATGATTCCTTCTAGGTATGGAAGATAATTTTTCGTACCTGGTTCAAACCTTACACAGCATTCATCCTTATAGCATTGCTGCTTATGTACCTGCAGCCCAGAGAGAACAACAGACAAAGGGAAAGTTTCTTTCCCAATTTTAAAAAGTTCTAGCCTTCCCATTGGCACTTTTGGTCAGGTTCACATTTTTTTCTTTACCTGGCTAACTTTTTAACTCTTTACCGGTAAAGCAAGTAGAGAACAGCTACCAAGAGAGATTTTACAGCCAGCTGGGTGTCCATCAAAGGGAATTACCCCTCCCCTTCATTTATTACAACTGTAAATAAATTAGATGTGATGGAATGGATAAAACAGAGTCTGTTTGGGGTGAAATTACTTTGGGGAAGAAAGCTACTAAAGGCAGTGCTTGGAGTGTGCTACAGACCACCAGGATCTGATTCGATATGGATAGAGACCTCTTTACTGTTTTTAATTAAATACTACTGGGAATTGTGTGATGTGATAATTTAACTACCCAGATACAGATTGGAGGACAAGTGCTACCAATAATAGATGGGCCCAGATTTTCCTAGATGAGATAGCTGACAAATTTCTTCACCAAATAGCTACTGAACCAACAAGAGATGATGCCATTTTCGATTTTGTATTAGTCACTAGTGATGGCATCATAGAAGAATTGATTGTAGAGGACAACCTTTATTCCAGTGATCACGAGCTAATTCAGTTTAAACCAAATAGAAAGATAAACAAAATAGATCTGCTACAAGAATCCTTGATTACAAGAGCTAACTTTAAAAAATTAAGATAATTTGTTCGGGAAGTGCACTGGAGTGAAGAACTCAATTATCTGAATGTGGAAGAGGCCTGGAATTACTTTAAGTCAAAGTTGCAGAAACTATCTGAAACCTGCATCCCAAGCAAGAGGAAAAATCCATAGGGAAGGGCTGCTGATCAAGCTGGATAAGCAAGCATCTCAAACAGGTGAGTAAGAGAAAGCAGAAAGCCTACAAAGAATGGAAGATGGGAAGAATCAGCAAGGAATGCTCTCTCTTGGAGGTCAACAAAGTGAAGGGATAAAGTGAGAACTGCCAAAGGCGAAGCAGAGTTGGACATTGCAAAGGGAATTAAAACTAATAGTAAAAGTTTCTATAGCCATATAAATAAGAAAACAAAGAAAGAAGAAGGGGGAATCGCTAAGCATTGAGGATGGAGTGGAGTTTAAAGATTATCTAGGCATGGCCCAAAACCTAAACAAGTACTTTGCCTTAGTTTTTAATGATACTAAAATAGTTTAAGGGTAGTGGCAGGGTAGCCAATGTCTAATGGCAACAAGGATATAGAGGTATAAATTACCACATACGAGGTGGAAGTCAAATTGAAATATTTTAATGGGACTAAATTGGGGAGGAGAGATTATCTTAATCCAAGAATACCAAAGGAATTCACACATGAAATTGAAAGCCCAGAAGGAAGGAATTTTAATGAATTTGTAAACTCAGGGGTCATACATTATGATTCAAAAGTTGCTAGTAAAGTACCTATTTTTAAGAAGGGGAAAAAAGTGAACTGGATACTACAGGCCTGTTAGTTTGACCTCAGTTGTATTCAAGGTCTTGAACAAATTTTGAAAGAGAAAGTAGTTAAAAGCATATAGGTGAATAGTAATTGGGATAAATTACAACATGGTTTTGTAAAAGTTATTTATACCAATACCATGCCAACTTGAACTCTTTCTTTGGGAAGATAACTGATTTTTTTTTTAGACAAAGGAAATGCAGTAGATCTAATCTACGTGGATTTCAGTAAGGTATTTGATATAGCTCCACATGGCAAATTATTTAAATCAGAGAAGATGAGGATTAATATGAGAATTGAAAAGTGCATAAGGAACTGGTTAAAAGAGAGACTACAATGGGTCATACTGAGACCAGGTCTACAGAATCTGCCGGATTGGCAGGTAAAGCTTGATCTTTGGGGGATCAATTTATCGTGTCTCATCTAGAGGTGATAAATCGATCCCCGAGCATTCTCCTGTCGACTCTGGAACTCCACCGCGGTGAGAGGCGCAGGCGGAGTCAACGGGGGAGCAGTAGCAGTTGATTCAGCACCGTGAAGACGCTGAGGTAAGTCAACCTAAATACGTCGACTTCAGCTATGCTATTCCTGTAGTTGAAGTTGCGTATGTTAGGTTGATTCCCCTCATTAGTGTAGACCAGGGCTGAAAGGTGAACTGTCAGGCTGGAGGGAAGTTACTAGTGGAATTCCTCAGGGATCTTGAGACCAATCTTACTTAACATTTTTATTACTGACCTTGACACAAAAAGTGGGAGTGTGTAAATAAAATTTGTGGATGACACAAATTTGGGAGGTATTGCCAATACAGAGGAGAATCAGAGTATTGTACAAGAAGATCTGGCTATCTTTGAATACTGGAGTAATAGAAATAGGCTGAAATTTAACAGTGCAAAGTGCAAGGGTGTGCACTTAGGGACTAACAACAAGAATTTTTGCTATAAGTTGGAAGCGACAGATGCGAAGAAAGACCTGGGTATATTGGTTGATCACAGGATTACCATGAGCCACCAATGTGATCCTAGGGTGTATCAGGCAAGGTATTTCCAGTAGAGACAGGGAAGTATTAGTACTAGGGCTTTCAAGTGATTAAAAAAATTAATTGTGATTAATCATGCTGATAATATACTACTATTTAAATATTTTTGGATGTTGTACACATTTTCAAATATTGATTTCAATCACAACACATGTGTATAGTGCTCACTTTGTATTTATTTTTGATTACAAGTATTTGCACTGTAAAAAAAAGAAATATATTAGGTGAATTGAAAAATACTAAGTACTATAGTGCAATCTCTATCATTAAAGTTGAAATTACAATGATAGAATTATCAAAATATTTTAAAATAAAATAAAATTTTAGAGCTTGCAAATCCACTTAGTCCAACTTCATGTTCAGCCAATTGCTCAGACAAACAAGTTTGTTTACATTTGCAGGAGATAATGCTGCCCGCTTCTTGTTTGCAATGTCACTTGAAAGTGAGAACAGGTTTTCTCATGGCACTGTTGTAGCTGGCGTCACAAGATATTTACGTACCGGATGTGCTAAAGATTTATATGTCCCTTCGTGCTTCCACTACCATTCCAGAAGACATGTTTCCATGCTGATGATGGGTTCTGCTTGATAACAGTCCAAAGCAGAGCAGACTGGCACATGTTCATTTTCATCATCAGAGTCAGATGTCACCAGCAGAAGGTTGATTTTCTTTTTTGGTGGTTTGGGTTCTGTAGTTTACGCATTGGAGTGTTGCTCCTTTAAGACTTCTGAAATCAAGCTCCACAACTCATCTCTCTCATATTTTGGAAGGCACTTCGGATTCCTGGTTTGAATGCTGTAGCTATCTTTTGAAATCTCATGTTGGTACCCTCTTTGAATTTTGTCCAATCTGCAGTGAAAGTATTCTTAAAATGAACATGTGCTAGGTCACCTTCAGAGACTGCTATTACATGAAATATATGGCAGAATGCAGGTAAAACAGAGCAGGGGACATACAATTCTCCCCCAAAGAGTTCAATCAAAAAATTAATTAACACATTATGTTTTTAATGAATGTCATCAGCATGGAAGCATGTCCGCTGGAATGGTGGCCCAAGGATGAAGGGGCACACAAATGTTTAACATGTCTGGCATGTAAATACCTTGCAATGCTGGCTACAACAGTGCCATTCAAATGGCTGTTCTCACTTTCTGGTGACACTGTAAATAAAAAGAGGGCAGCATTATCTCCTGTAAATGTAAACAAACTTGTTTGTCTTAGTGATTGGCTGAACAAGAAGTAGGACTGAGTGGACAAGATTTACATTGTTGTTTCTGAGGGCAGCTATGTAACAAACAAATCTACATTTGTAAGTTGCACTTTTACGATGAAGAGATTACACTATAGTACTTGTATGAGATGAATTGAAAAATACTATTTCTTTTGTCATTTTTATGGTGCACTGATTTGTACACAAAAATATACACGTCATATTCAGTGTTGTAATTTAAATCAATATATATATGAAAATGTAAAATAACATCTGAAATATTTAATAAATTAACTTGTTTTCTATTGTTTAACAGTGCAACTAAAACTGCAATTTTAAAAAAAATTTAATCACAAGAGTTAAACTGTGATTAATCAATAGCCCCAGTTAGTACCATTATATAAGCAACTGTTGTGACCTCATCAGGAATAGTGTGTGCAGTTGTGGTCTTCCATGTTTAAGAAATATGAATTCAAACTGGAACAAGTGCAGAGAAGAGCTAGAATATCAGAGGAATGGATAACTTACGTTATGAGAGAACACCCAAAGAGCTTGACTAGTTTAGACAAAAGAAGGATGAAGGGAGATATGATTGCTATCAATAAATACATCAGAGGGATAAAGAACTCCTCTCCCTCCCTGGTATTTAAGTTAAGTGCCAATGTTGACACAAGAACAAATGTATATATACTAGCCATCAACATGTTTGGGCTTGAACTTAGGTGAAGATTTCTAACCATCAGAGAAGTGACATTCTGGAACAGCCTTCCAAGGAGAGCAGTGGTGGCAAAAAACCTAACTACTTTCAAGACTAAGACTGATAAATTTATGGAGGGGAGGGTATAATGGGACTGCCCACAATGACCTGTGGCCCATTGGTAACGGCTAGTAGCAAAAATCCCCAATAGCCAGAGACAGGACACTAGATGGGGAGGGCTCAGAGATACCTGGGAAATAATTATCTGAAGTATCTGCCTGTTTGGGCTTGCCCACATGCTCATGGTCAGGAAGGAATTCCCCCACTCCCCCCAGATCAGATTGGCACAGACCCTGGGAGGTTTTTTTGCCTTCCTCTGCAGCATGGAACATGGGTCACTTGCAGGTAACTGGTTTAAATGGTAAATTCTCTGTAACTTGAATTCTTTAAACCCTGATTTGAGGACTTCATGACTCGCAGAGGTTATGGTTTTTTTACATGAGTAGGTGGGTGAGGTTCTGTGCCCTGCAAATGTTCAGGAAGTCAGATTAGATTATCACAATGGTACCATTTGATCTTAAAGTCTATGAGTTTATGATGTGTTTTGAATGGGACAATGCCATTTTAATGTATTTTTTCTCTGAGAATGTTTGAAACTAAATTGTGTTCAATTTTTAAAAAACTAATGTTCTTCAAAATTGCCAAATTCCAAAATTTTGAATTTTGTGTCCCCCCCCCCCCCCACAGTCTCACTCCAATTTTTCCCTCCGAACCATTTTTTTTCTTCTCTCTAAATTTTTAAAACTTCTCTAGATTTGGATCACTTACAGAGTAAAAAGACAATAAGTTTGTCACACTAACTTTGGAAAAGTTGAGGAATAGAATATAGATGCCATTTCTTTTTTTAAAAAATATCTGAAAACTTAATCTAAAAGAACATCTGGTGAAAAATTTAACAGTTTTGAATTTACCACCCACTGCTTTAACAAGCATCAGAAACATTTCAGAAAGAGGTTAGTTATTTGTTGTTTGTCATTACTGCACGTTTGAGGGTTGAATTGGGGGGACAGCAGTAAAATTAAATCATACGGGAATGATATTTCATAGATATGCATGGATGTATCACAACATGAAATATTCACATTTGAGTCATTTAGAAAAAATGCATGGCAAATAGACCATATTTCAGTGTTATGAATGAATATCTCAATGAGAAATAACAGAAATAGAAGGGTGCTCAGTAACTCATCTTTTAATACCATGAGTTAGTTGGCCCAATTCACAGCTACACTAATGACTTCTATCTCCATCTGGCAAAATCAAAGGGCCTTAAAGTGGATGGAAACAACCCCATGTGTGGTGGGATTCCCAGCTGTCCAAAGGCTTAAGGTTACTATACCTCTCCTGAGGTTATTTGAAGTGAGCGTCAGGAAGGCCACTGCATGGCCTCAAAATATGAGGAGTGAAAAGACAGCTTAAAGCCACTTTTGTCCCACACCTCCATCCTTGCTCCAAGTGCAAGGGAGGAACTGAGAATCAAGCCCACCCTTCTCAAATGGAAAACCAGTGTCCATACAATTCAGTATTTTATTCATCAATTGCTTTGCTATTTTAAGAGAAAATACTATACAATTTTAACTAGAAATAATTTCTTTTGCCTCCTTGGTTCTAGGATACTTGTTGCAAGAGCGTTATGGAGTCATACAATTCCATCATCTTTGAAGCACAACTCTCCATTGAACATCTGCTTAAAAACCAACATGGCCCTTTACAGTAACTGGGGAAGTGCACTGAGATTAGCTGTGACTGGTAAACTGGAGGGATTGATTGTTTGACAGGGAGATGGAAGGACGTAGGACTGTCCAAGCAACTTCCATGCTGAGAAAACATGTGGTGTGAGCTGAATCAATTTTTAAAGATGTAGGCAGGGTGAAGGAGAAGGGTGGAGACTGAGGAGATTAATTTTCTTTAGTGTTTATTTAAAACACTAGAGAGAATATACTATAAAATAGGTTCTGCTAATATGACTTTTGGTCAGTAAGGACCAGTCAAAAACTTGGAACTGAAAATGTTTTTAACATGGCTCAATAAAATGTATTTAACCCTTGCTAGCTAAGCCTGTTTTACAACAGTAGCTACTTAACACAGCTGCAGCTTCCCAGTCAAGCAAGAAAAAAAATGGCCATGGGGCAATGTGATCGGAGAAATATCCTCAGGAGTTCAGAGGATGTCCAAGCCACAAATGAATTCAGATAAATCACGAATGAGCAAATGTTTGCCATGTAACACTGCCCACAATACTCACTCCTGGTTTAAACATTTGGTTCCAATGTGTTTCACTTCTAGAAGGCTGGAAAAAAGTTGGTTGAAAACCATATCCAATGTTGTCTTTGCTGTTGATTGATTTCTAGACAGGATGACTGTGGTTTGGAGGATTTTGAGCATTGATACATGCTTTTCCTAGTTTGGGCTTTTAGTTTAGTTTATTAAGGCCAACTCTGGCAAAAGTTGCATTCTTGACCTAAGTTGCCTGTTTTCAAGGGTACATGAAGGAGCTTACTGAACATGAATACTGTATATGTGACGAACTGTCTGAGATTCTATTATGATTGAGGGGTACAGGCAGCAGTCAGAGTCCTCTGAATCATGTGCTAAGAAGGATTCATTCAAACAAAAATATTGTTTTAATATAGCCAAATGCAAAGTTAGACAGCTAGGACTGAAGAACGCAGGCCCTCCCTGCAGAATGGGGGACTGTATTCTGGGGAAAAAATGACTCTGATTTAGACATCAGTGGACAAGCAACAGAGCATGAGCTCCAAGAAAGATGATGTGGAAAAAAAGGGCTAATGTGATCCTTGTGTGTATAAATAGGGGTATAACAAGTAGCAGTAGGGAGGTGATTTTACCTCTGTATATAGCAGTGATGAGATTAGTACCCATATTCTGTTATGTGACCCTATGGGTCAACACAAGCATGCAGAGACCCTGGAATGATGACACAGGCATGAGCTCTGTAACAACAAAACACATGCTTATTACTGGCAGGGGGGACAGAGGCAGCTCCACTTTTGCTGCTGATACTGCTTCTCTAAGCCCTTTCAATACCCCCTCTTCCACCTCCAGCCCCCTATTCAGGGTTACTTCCCAAGTCCATGGTCCTCCTCCTCTGGGATAAGCCACATCCTTTTTGGTGCTGTCTGTGGATACACAGACCCAGACAGCATAGTAATTCAGTTACACTGCTCCCCCTTTAGAAAAATCCCCACATTGACATAAAATAATCAGTGGAACAAGCTATGCAGCCACAATCTTCAGAGCGATCTGGCATCCGCATATCTTGACTAACCTTTGAAAGACAACATTCCTTGGTATAACTAGGGATGCTCTGATGTGGGACCTATCAATTTCCTGGCAGCCCAGTCAGTGCAGATTAAGTATCATTGCTCCACAGCCACTCTCAATCATGGCCGGTAGACCCTGGCTGATATCTGGCTGTGAGCTTCTTAGAGATTTCCCATCTGGTCAGATCCAGTACTGGCAACACAAAGGCAAGGATGAGCTTCCTTGAGCTATTGTTTGAACCCTGACTATTTGGCTAGATAGCTAAGAGGCTGCATTTGATTTGCTGTAAGACACAATCTCAGTCTTGTTCATATTTCTCCATCATCTTCTGATATTTTATTTAGTCTATCATTATCTGCTATTCCTACTACCTGCCCTGGAATTACCCACCAACACTATTACCCTTGAGGGAATTGTTACCTTCTTTTCCACAATTACCCTACATACACCACTGTCATCATTCTGGCAAACTACAGAAATGAATTTTCCAATTTTTGTGCATGTTTTATCCACCATACTTCATCAGCAAGTCAATCCAAACCAATGCTTCTTGATCCGTGATCCAGGCCACAACAAACTCTATTACCAAATTAAAGGTGTCAGTTTCTATAGTGATTTGACAACTGCCCATTACATCCAGTCTTTGGCCATTTGCCACCCTGACCACTGCAAAGTAAGGAGTGAATTTCTGAGATTTCTCCCTTAGAAGCTTCTCTTATAAGGCTTTCCATTAACACAGAAACTTGTGCCCCAGAATTGATTAGGCTCTCACATGAGACTCCTACAGATAGATACCACTTCCTACAATGACATAAATCCTCAGTAGCCATGAATTTGAAGATGGGAAGCTTGTGGCATTATTCCCTGTCCCTGACTATCCAATATGAATTTTAATCATTGGGCCACCCTGTTTAAAATCCCCAGACTTGCCACATTGTCATCCAGCCATCTTGCTCTTCTGCAGCAGCCAATGATTCATTCCAGTGCCTGACTGGTTTCTATCTGGAGTGTTTACTTGCTTCTCTTCATTGAAATGCTGCTTGTTTTTATTTTCACCACTTCTGTCTTTGTGGGGTCACATGCTATGTGTTGATCCCTTCCACTTCACTGCTGGGCCCTTGACCTCTGGAGTCCCAGATCTTTGATGTTGCTTCCTCACTCTTTTCCAGCTCACCAATCTGCTCCAGTTCACTTGCTAGCATGACACTTTCATGTTTTTCCCCTATACAGTTGTATCTGGATGTCCCCTTGGACTCTAAATGTACTGAAGTGGTCCTGTGCTAGGCCATCCTGTTCTGCTTTGTCCCATCTCAGCAAGGATTTCACTGCTGATTGCCATAGTCTCTGAGCATGTCTTGTCCTGGCATTTCCAGTCTGCAAATGTTGCCCAACCCCAGTCTTCACTGCTGCGCCAGTGCCTCTTACTGGGCTATGTAATCTGCCTGTAGCGGGGGGAGGGCAGGCATGCCTCTCCTTTCACCACCAGCATAAAAAAAAAAGTCACTTCTCCCTCAGACCACTGATTCACCCTTGCAGCCCAATCAAAGTGTCCTATCGAAGTGCTCCAGTCATTCTCAGCCCCTGAAAAGAACCATGAAAATGATTCAAATGCCTTACAGTGAGAGACTTAGAGTTCAGTGTGATTATTTTATCAAAAAGATGACGAGGTGACTTGATTAGAGTGTATAAGTACCTTTATGGGGGAAAATGCAGGGAACTAAAGATCCTTTCAATCTGGTGAAGAAAGGCCTAACAAGAACCAATGGTTGGAAACTAAAGCCAGACAAATTTATACTGGAAATTAGGCACACATTTTTAGCAATGAGGGAGATTAACCACTGGAACAAACTAAAGAGGTAGGTGGTGGATTCTCCATCTCTTGATGTCTTCATAGGAAGGTCCGATGCCTGGCTGGGAGCAAGTAGATGCAAGGCCTATCACAGACATGGGTGAATGCTTTGAAAAAAAACCACTAATTTTTTTTCTCTCCTTTCCTGTCATTTGATGGCACAGCAGCCTCAGCAGGCGAGACTGACTGCCATCTACCACAGGTTCTTTCATAAGCAAAAATCTATATCCTGTCACTCAGTCCTGTATCCTTAAAAAAGACAAGTATTACTACCCTACTTTCCCAGTACTCTCACTAGTACTTTCAGGCTATATTCTTTCACCTTTCAGTTCTTCATAAAAAAACAAAACAACCCACTTTCTTTCTATGTAATTCTCCCTGCATTGCCACAGCAGATGCTCAACTATTTCTTAGACTGTGTGTGTTGCACAACCTGTCTTTGAACTTGTTCAGTAAATATGCTATTCAGGTGGCAGTGAGCTGTTAGCCCTCTAAATAGAGTTACTTTACTTATTTTATTATAGCTATTAATATATACCATTATACACAAGTTTAGGACATATTTCATAGGACCTTTGTCCTTTTGTCTTTGGTCCATAGCTCTTGTCTTTCCTTAAGTTCTCCATAACCAAACTTTTGAAATCCTGTGTATTCAGAGGGTACTCTATGTCAACCTCCTCATTTTAAAGGCATTTTTCTTTGCTTTATCTGCCATTTCATTGCCCGGTATCCTTGCATAAACCAGAATACACACTATTACTATATGTATACCTTACTGTACCATCTCCAAGGTTAAGAACAGTATTTCATTAATTAAGTGAATTAATCTTATTAAACAGTATTTAATTGATTAAGCTTTTAGTATACCTGAGTCAGATGGGATAGCAGACATAGTTGATGCTGACCTGGATAAGAGATGTATTCCCAACATCAATTTGGCTGCCATAATTGTTACAAAATTGGATAGCCTCATAGATCTTTTAATTCCAAATTCAAGGATACAAAAGGCCATTCTTACTCTACTTGTGTCATCTCTAGAGACCATCAGTATAGATTTGGAACTGCTGACCCCATTTGCCACATCTAAACTCATAAATCTTAGTCATCCATATTAGACAATTCTGCCCTCCCCTTTGTTTTTCTGTACCGTCCAGCTGTAGCTTGATTTCCCATGACTAAAGATTGTAACTTCTTCCAGATATTTCTTTTCACACAAGTCTGTATCCACCTTTGGACCCTGTTAACTTGCGGGAGTTTGTGGCCCCCGATTACGTCTTGTCTTCTTAATTCCCAACAGCGTTCTTATATTCATTTAATTGTCTTGTCTTCACTAGTTCCATTAATCTTAGCCCAAAAGGTTAAATCTAACAATTTCATCCTTAGGTTTTCAGGCATTTCTCTGGTTGCTACCTGCAGCACATACAAATCGAGCCATAATACTCATACTACATGCTATTCCCAGCGCTTGGGGTTTAATCACCTCTAACTTTTTTGTGTTGATTTAGAAGCTGAGTTAAAGGTATGGCATCTGTAATATATAGCTGGTCTTATTAATGCCCAATACAGTTTCAATTACATGTTCATATCTGCAGCTCAATTATTTCCAGCCATATTTTTTAAGCAGACTCATCCTTTCTTTACATTTAGCCGAATATAGTCTGTACAAGCCTTCCAGATTAGTTTATCATCAAACAACTTCAAAGAATGTAAAATTTTGAACTAGCTGTAGTTTTTCTGGACAGAGCTATAGGTTCCATTCTTCTCCAATCTTCCTTTTTGTGAGGATTATTCCCTTTGGTTTAGCAAATGAGAATTTAAATCCTGAAGTGTCTCCCCATTTTGAACTTACCCTGTGTACCTCATTGGTTCTATCCACAACTATCAGAAGTCTTCTTTGTTTGGCCCATATAGCACAGTCATCTGCAAATACAGTAATACCTATCCCTGCCCATATACTCTATGGGAGATCATTAATCAGAATATTAAACAGGGTTGGGCTGATAACACTCCCCTGTGGAATGCTATTAGTAAGTTTATAAATATTCGACAAAGCCACCCTGGCCCTGACTTATCTGATTCTATTAAGACTGGTTCTATTAAGACTTCTATAAGAAACTTGAGGAGTCTCTTATGCACCAGAACATTCTTCCTCTTATTCCAGCTGTGGCTATTTTATACAGCAAGCCTTCCCTTCAAAGCACCTCATATGTTTTTTCAATGTCCTAAAAGATGACTTACAAAAAAACCATGAAGAGTGAGTTTCTGATATTTCTCTTTCTAATCTTACAACATGATCCACTGTGCATCTTTCTTTTGAGAAACCACTTTGTCAACAGTTTATAATTTCATTTTTCCAAGTATGCTACTGAACTCTCATTTATCATTCCTTCCATGATTTTACTCCCGCACGATGTGAGGGAAATAGGTCTATACACCTCAGGTTTTATGCATAATTGGCCAGATTTTCCTATCAGTAAAACCACCACTTGCTCCTGTTCTGGCGGTAGTATTACTTTCCCCATATCTATATATATAAAAGTCAAGTGGTGTATGTATGTATGTGTGTATGTATGTATGTATGTACGTATGACTGCGAAGTCCTCCCGCACCGTTTGAGCCAGAGACTTGAATTTTGGTACAGTGAGGGGTCTTGGGGTCTAGATGCTGGTAAGGGTCGAAAAATTTTCGGATCTCACCTCTGACGCCCCCCAGGGGTGAAAGTCTTTCAGGGCCAATCACATCAACTGGGCAGTTAGGTGGTGATGATGTCATAATACCCCCCTCCAACAGACACCTCACTCGCTCAGCTCACCCCTCCCTCCTCCAACGGAACCCCGGAGATCCCTCAGTTCTCTGCCCCTCCCACCTCCCCAACGGAACCCCGGAGATCCCTCAGTTCTCTGCCCCTCCCACCTCCCCAACGGAACCCCGGACTACATCAGCTCTGTGCCCCCCCCACCTGCGAAGGTCCCCGGAATCCCTCGGCTCTGGGCCCCCTCCTCCCCTGCGACGGATCCCAGTTGGGTTTGGTGGGACGGTAAGTGAGGTGGGGGTGTCGGATTCGGTCGGGGGGTGAGGTGGGGGTTTCGGGTTTCGGGGGTGGGAAGGTGTCGGGGTGGGTGAGGGGTGAGGTGTGGGTGTTGGCTTTGGTCAGGGGGTGTCAGCTGTCTGCCACCTCCCCACCTCCGACTGACCCGAGCAGCGCCGGGCACTTATGCTAGTATTATATAATTTCAATAAAAAACCTTTACAGTCCTATCCAGTAGGTTCTTAAGATTGTATTACATATTTTATCTTTAGTTGGGGCTCTATTTTTACCTATATCCTTTTGGAGTCCCTGTATGATAAAATTTTCATTCAGTACATGATTTTTATATTCTACCCAGCCATGTAAGAGCTTACAGTTTTCTTCAGAAAACCATTCTTTTTTGTTGTTGTTCACAAAAAACTCTTTCCTTTGATTTGTATACCACTAACTTTTTGGAACTCTTCTGCTAAAATGTCTACATTTCCTAAGTTAGGACTTTCAACTTTATCATTTACTATAAGACCAGGTATGCATGTGTGTTTATTTCATATTCCAGTCATTGTTTTAACTTGTTTATACATCTCTGAAACTTTGGAATCTTTATTCCTTTTCCCCCACAGTACTTTTCTCCCACTCTCTTTCTTTGTATTTTTCATAAGCCTTTGTGCCACAGCTTTATATCTTTTATACTTCATTAAATCCTTGCTATTTATTATACTTTTTGCATGTGTGTATGCCTTCTCTTTCTTTCTTTAATTGCTGCTTTACAATCTTCATTCCACCAGAGAACTTGATTTCTGAGTTTGTGACAATTTGATGACTTACATGGAGCTAGGTTAGCTGCAGCCACAGCTCCCTTTATTATATTATCATGAAATTCTTCTAGATTATCACATACACAATTGGAACTTAGGTACCCAACATACTTAAAAAGTTCCCAGTTTGATTTTCTAAGCTTCAGGTAGGAATTCCTTCAGTATTTGAAACATTACCTTGCCTTTGCTATGTAATTAGCATGGGGAAGTGATCACTTCCTATTCCACATTTTTTATAGATTTTCCAGCTGCATTTAATTTGCTATATTGCATGTTGCAATTCCAAACATGAAAAGGTTACGTCAACCAAATTAAACCTAGCAGGTGCTCCACCATTGAGTAATACCAGGTTGTACACATCAATGAACTGTTCCAGGCATTTGCCATTATAATTAGTTTTTCTGCTTCCCCATAATTCATTATGGCTATAAGGTCTCTACAAATAATATTCAGGCCTTTAACACACTTAACTAGTTCTTCCATTTCTAGATGCTCTAGTTTTTTACATGGTCTGAAAACATTGCAGAATAGTAGCATAAGAATGGCTGTACTAGGCCAGCCCAGTATCCTGTCTGCAGACAGTGACCAATGCCAGGTGTGACAGATCGCCTTCTCGCCCCACTCCAAACACAGGCAGGAGACTTTTCTTTGGCTCCAAACGGTGCTCTTTATTTACAGTGCAGCTTGTGCAGACCCCAACACCTACTATACACAGCTCTATACCCAGCTCTATAGCTTAGCTCCTTCTCTCTATCTCACTCCTCCACACTACCTGGCAGGCTTATATCCCCCTGAGGAGGCTGCCAGGTGCAGCTCATCAAGCCTCAGCCTTCTGCAGCCCAGGTGGCTAATTAGGCTTTCTGCAAGGGAGGTTTGCAGAGGGCTTTTCTCCCTCTTAAAGGGGCAGCAGGCTGGGTCAGGCCCACCCTGCCATACACCTCCCCCCTTAGCCTAGCCCCATCGGGCTGGCTCGGACCCCTCAATACTTCCCAATTAAGTTTAATAGGGCTCTTGAACCTTTGTTCCTCATTTCCTTCACCATAGCCACATGGTTCTGAGGCTTCGGGGTGTCATGCCCGGCTGTGGTGGAGAACCCCACTGACTTTTTATTTTCTGCCTGGACCTCTTTCACAGGCGCCGCCCGGGCAGGGGGTTGTGGTTCTTTGACCCCCTGCTCTTCAGGGGGGAGCCTTGTCCACTCCTCGCACTGCAGGCAGTAGGGTGGAAGTGACCGTCCCTCTGCCTCAGTTTCCCCCAGGCTCTCACATGAGCTCGGGACTTCCTCCATGGAGCTCACCTCCTGCCCTAGCCTCTGTCGTTCAGGGCTAGCTAGACCCTTTGCTGGGTTATTGGGGTGAGACCCGCCCCTTCGCTCGGCTGAACCCCCTGTACGGGTTCGCACGCTCGGCCTCAGGGCAGCTCGGGGCCTCGTACCACCCACTGGGCCCCAGTCCCGCCCAATAATTACGGGGCAAGGTAACCCCTCTGGCACCCCGACCCGCATACAGCGGAATCGGCCGCTGATCTCGAGGGGGACCTGGGCCACCCGACAGGTCTTCCTGTCCCCATGGACACACTGCAGGTCCATGGTAGCCCCTGGATCAGCCAATCGGGGCGGATCAACGCTCTGCGAATGAGTGTGTAGGGGGAAGCAGAATCCACCACCCCCTGATGGGACTTCCTTCCCACCTGCACCGCAGAGTGGGTATCCCCTTATGCGGTTTCTGCCCCCAAACCTCAGTCCACCCACACCAGTCAGTGTAGCCACATTCCATGGCTGGGCAGTCCCTCTTAATGTGCCCTGGCTTCCCGCACTGCCAGCAGGTAAGCCGGGCCGCTCTCTCTGGTGCCCCCCTGGGCTCCCCATCAGTCCTTTTGTCCCTGGCTGGGGGGGGGAGTCCATGGGCCGACGCCCCATGTCCCGGACCCGTCGTGGTCGGTCTTCTCCCCAAGGTCCCTCTGCCTCCACATACTCCTCGGTCAGGCGCACCGCAGACTCCACCGTCTCCAGCTGGTGCCTTCTGACCCAGGTACGGACAGTTTCAGGGAGGCTGAGCAAAAACTGCTCCAGGATCAGGGAGTCCATAATTTCCTCCCCAGACCGGGCCTCTGGCCTCAGCCAACGCGTGGCCCAGTCCCTCAGCCTCTGGCTGAACGCCCGGGGCCGCACCGCCTGCGTCCAGCAGGCCGCCGGAACTTCTGTCGATATTCCTCCGGTGATAAGCTGACACGGTCCAAAATGGCCGCTCTCACAATGTCAAAGTCCTGGGCCTCTGCACTCCCCAGGGCCATATAGGCCACCTGGGCTTCGCCCACGAGGTAGGGAGAAAGCCGGAGGGCCCAGGTGGTCCGCTCCCACCTGGCGGTGGTGGACACCCTCTCAAAAGTCCCCAGGAAGGCATCGGGGTCATCCGCCGGGCTCATTTTACAAAGTCCCCAGCCCGGCAGCCGGATGCCCTCTCCTGCCCCTGGACTCACCAGCTGTTGTAGGAGAGTTGCCTGGGTCTTTGCTTGCTCCTTAATGAAGTCCTGCAGCGTCCTCTGCTGCTCGGCCTGGGCCTGCTGCATGGCCAGCACCTGCTTCACGAGCCACTGCAGGGTCTCCTCCATCTCTGGGCCACCAGTTGGGTTGCTGGTGTAGCGATCCCACCTCTGACACCACGTGTGACAGATCGCCTTCTCGCCCCACTCCAAACACAGGCAGGAGACTTTTCTTTGGCTCCAAACAGTGCTCTTTATTTACAGTGCAGCTTGTGCAGACCCCACCACCTACTATACACAGCTCTATACACAGCTCAGCTCTTTACACAGCTCTATACCCAGCTCTATACCCAGCTCTATAGCTTAGCTCCTTCTCTCTATCTCACTCCTCCACACTACCATACCACCACCACCCTAGGCTTCCTTCCTGGCAGGCTTATATCCCCCTGAGGAGGCTGCCAGGTGCAGCTCATCAAGCCTCAGCCTTCTGCAGCCCAGGTGGCTAATTAGGCTTTCTGCAAGGGAGGTTTGCAGAGGACTTTTCTCCCTCTTAAAGGGGTGGCAGGCTGGGTCAGGCTCACCCTGCTACACAGGTGACCCAGAGTGAGTGAACCTAACAGGTGGTCAAGTGATCTCTCTTTTGCCATCCATCACCCCCCTCTGACAAACAGAGGCTAGGGACACCATTCCTTACCCATCCTGGCTAATAACCATTAATGGACTTAACCTCCATGAATTTATCCAGTTCTCTTTTAAACCCTGTTATAGTCCTAACCTTCACAGCCTCCTCAGGCAACAAGTTCCACAGGTTGGAACTTTTGTTTTAAACCTATATTTAATAGGTTTAATTAATTTCATTTGGTGGCCCCTAGTTTTTACATTATGGGAACAAATAAATAATTTTTCCTTATTCACTTTCTCCACACCACTTATACTTTTATATACCTGTAGCAGGGCAGCGACTCATCCCTGCGGCACCTCCTGCTAGTCCTTCCGAGAATTAGCTCAGTCCAGCCTCTGGAGCACCCTCTACAGGCCGATGTCCCGCTTGCTGCTCTGGCCCAGCGTCCCTCCCAGACCCTGATGCCCTCATCCCTTCGGTGCTGCACCCCTGCAGTACCCCCTCAGGTCTTAGGATCTCCCCTCCCTAGGGAACCCCCACCCTCTATCCCCACCTTGCCTCAGTCTAGGCAACGGTCAGTCACCACTTGCCCCTGTTCACTGGGGCAGACTGCAGTATCATTGCCACTCATCACTGGCAAGGAGGGTTTGGCCTGCTGCCTCTGCCTCTCTGGGCTGTCCCCTGCAACCCCAGTACCCTTTTTTGGGCCTTCACCTAGGCCCTGCAGCCTGGGGGTTTCCAGGCCAGAGCTTCCCCAGCTCCTCTTGCCTAGCCCCAGTGCTGCGCCACTCTAGGTATCTTACTCAAGCTCTCAGCAGCCAGGCCTGTCCACCTCTACAGACAGAGGAGACTATGTCTGAGCATACTGAGCCCTTTTTATCAGAGTCAGCTGGGCCTTAACTGAATCCATCACAGCTGTGGCTGCTCTGCCCAATCAGCCTGGGAGCTGCTTGCCCCCAGCCACAGCCCTTTGCAGGACTGTTTTAAATCCTTTTCCATGGGATTGGGGCAGTTGCCCCACTACAATACCCCTTTCATATCTCCCCTTAGTCTCCTCTTTTTCAAGCTGAAAATTTCTAGTCTTTTTAATCTCTCCTCATATGGGACCTGTTCCAAACCCCTAATCATTTTAGTTGCCCTTCACTGAACCTTTTCTAATACCAGTATATCCTTTTTGAGATGAGACGACCACATTTGTACACAGTATTCACAATGTGGGCGCACCATGGATTTGTATAAGGGTAATAAGATATTCTCTTCTTATTCTATATCCCTTTTTTAATTATTGCTAACATCCTGTTTGCTTTTTTGACTGCTGCTGCACACTGCACAGATCTCTTCAGAGAATAATCCACAATGACTCCAAGATCTTTTTCCTGATTAGTTGTAGCTAAATTAGCCCCGGTTATATTGCACCTTTATACAAATATATAGCGGAATCTCAACAGTATTGTACTCAAAAATGTAGGTTGACATAGATGGACAGAACGTAAGACCTTCCTGTATAAATATACAAATCCCTAACAACTGAACTGCTACTACTACATGGGCTTAAGAGCATGTCAGCTGACCCTTCCAATCAATCAGGTAGTGTAGCAATCAAGTACTCTACTGGAGGCCAGATGTGTTCATTGGGTTGCCTGGAGACTGGCTTTTCTGCAGGCCCTGATTTCTGACAGCCCGTGGTACTGGAGGCTTTAGATTCAGGGAGGCACAATACTGAGATACCACTGCTACAACCATGGAATAGCAGAATAAGAGTGAGGTTCTCAGCATTTTCCCTCCCTTTCTCGGTGCTTGGCTTATGGGAAAGAAGCCTAGGGTGGGGGATTGGACCGCAGGGGAAGGAATAGTAGGAAGCCATGAAGGTGCCCCAGCAACCTGTTTTCCTGCATGCCCCAGATCCATGCAGATCTTGGTATGTTGTGGAAGAAAATATTGGTCAACACACCTAAAAAAGGATATAGGGACTGAATCAGCTACCAGTAGAGGAGAGGAATGAGGCAGCTACCCATGAACAAAGGATAGGAAACAGAAAGAGAAGTAGGACAGATACTGTAGATTGGGAGAAGAAAGGTGGAGATTGGAGGCCTCTTGTGGGGAGGTAGGAGGAATAGCACAGGTGGCACCTGTTGTAGGGATGATGCAAAATGGATGGGATGGGGAAAGAAGTGTTCTTTGATGAGGTGTATTACAGGAACCCCCGTTTAGTCCATGAAAAAGAAATACAGTGGGTCTGGCTTGATTTATTCTTAGAAAGGCAAACCTGCATATTGCCCATGGTTCTGCTGTTCCTCTAAGTGCCAGATTTTGAAAACTTTACTCATGTTGAGTAGTATTTTGGTCCACAGTTACTCTCATTGATTTCAGTGGTACTTTTCAGTGGTACTTTTCAGAGCGTAATGGACTATTCAAGGTGAGTTAATGTATCTACATCTGACCTTTCATTGTCAGTCATTTTCTGTTTCAGTTTTTGTTTCATTATTTTACTGCGGTTAGAAGTTAGACTTATAGGGCACTATTTCCCAGGAACAATTATACTAGCTGATTTCTAAACTCCTAATGTCTTCTTCTGTAGAAAATCTATATTTAGGAACATTTTGTCACCTAATAGTGACTGTGTAATGTTCATACAGTAACTGATATCAGCATTGGCTATATCATCTCACACATGATACAGTATGCTTAAGTATACTGCTGCTCAGCTTCCTGAATGCTAAGAGTATTAGAGATATATTAGGTGGTTAAGCATAATTCCACTCAACATAGAAATAGACCATTGTCCTAAAGTTTTGGATAGTGTTGCTTTGAGCTCTAAAGAGGTGTCACTTTATTTCACCCATCACTGAAATTCCAGAATGTAATGCTACAGGTAAATAAAGTACCAAATGCTTTGGGGGTCATTTCTGATTATAGGAATTATATAGGTAATATGTGACTGCATAACATTTATTTAACCCATCTCACATTAATTAGAATAACGTTGGTAGTGTTTAGAGCTTCTGCCTCTAAATAAAGATGACACTTGACCATACGTCTCACCAAATCCTTACTCATGAAGTGCTACAGGAAAAAATATTGATTGTAAGTGGCACAAGGAGGAAAAACGTTCAAGTTTGTATGTATAGACATTAGATGCAGTTTTGTTTTGTTTAGTTTAGTTTAATACATCTGCCATTCCCCCTCTCATCTGAATGGAGATACAGTCAGATTTCAGTGTTACATATTCTTCGGTAGAAGCAAAATAATTCAGTGGTCGATTTGCAGATTTCCGGAGGCAGCGAGGCAAGTAGAAACATTTTTTTTCTCTTGTCTTGATCATGCTTTTTATCAACCATGTGGAATCACTTTTGTTTGCACAGCCACAGTGAGGTATAAGTTAATAAAACCCATGTGTTATACATTTTCTAAACCAAATACTCTAGACTCATGTCTCATCCAACTTTGGAACCTAATGTAATCCCTGCATATATATTTCCAATTGTTTAGAAATTGTGCCTGACCCACTGCAGGACTTCATTCTAACTTTAGATGCGTCATAACTGAATGTGGTTGCCATTACTTCTAGTAAGGTCCAAAATCATATGTTTCATCTAAACAATGTAACATGGATAAGAAATTAAACCTTTTGAAATTTTCTCTTACTGTTTTAATGAGAAATACAAAAAGATTGCAAATACCCATTGGTATGATTTTCATACTAGAAACTGTAAACTTATGAAATCATAATGGAACATGATATTTCATAGACATTCATGAAATCTCAAAGTATGAATCTACTTCTCTGAATTAAACTTAAAAAAATCAAATCAGGAATTGTAATGATTTTGTTTGCAGATGAAATAATAAAAAACATAAAAATTGCAATTGTTTTCTAAGAAATCCTTCACCTGCTTGTCTACAAGGGCCAGGACTTACTGGACCTGATTCTCCACTTTTTTGTACCAGTCTTACTGTTGAAGTCAATGAAGTCATACCAGCATCAGATTGTGTAATGAAGTGCAGAATGAGGCCCACTGTTCTCAGATGGAGGACTAACTGTTTGTATAATTCAGAAAATTATTGAGTGATTGCTTTGTTTGACCATTTGCAAGAGATCCTACAATTAAAAGTAGAAATTGTTACTCACATAATTTGGTATCAAGGCTACAAACAGCTTCACTAACAGGATGATAAAAGCTATTACCCATAAATACCTCCAGATACTATTAAAATATCCTCAACTAATCCATCCGTGTATTACTGCCACCACTGAAAGTTCAAAGCTGGGGTTTTTGATATTTAAATAAATCAAATTACTTTCCATAGTTGGAACAGGAATTATTTTCCCCACATTCAGCACTGCTGCCATGGAATGAAACAGGATCAAGTGCCATAGGAAATAGGAGATAATGGACCAAATTCACTCAGTAAACATGGAGCTGATAGATTTGCTGATTTCCTTCCAAATCAACCTACCTTAAAATTCAGCAG
Organism: Sternotherus odoratus; assembly: GCA_032164245.1. Classification (NCBI taxonomy): domain Eukaryota; kingdom Metazoa; phylum Chordata; order Testudines; family Kinosternidae; genus Sternotherus; species Sternotherus odoratus. The sequence continues at coordinate 21,984,333 of JAVMKO010000003.1, read as the reverse complement.
TTGTCATGTAGTGTGTGCCTTGTTCCATGCCAGCTCCTGCCTTGGTCCCTTCATTGCCTAATGCACGATTACCTGGTTCTGTGCCTCGGTTCCAAATCCTGAACTCTAACGTTGCTTCTCACCATTGCCTGTAGCTTCTGAATCTGTGGTCCAATTCCTGGCTACTGACTTCTGCTCTGACCACTAGGTACAATTGCCCTCATCCAGGTCACTGACATGGGGGATGTTAGGGCAGAACTTACCTCCCTGATGAAAATCCTGAAATCCTCTGGCTGTTCACAACTCAGGCCATATTGACACTACAAAGTTAAGTTGACTTTATGTAAGTCAACATAGAGTCTCTGATCTAAGCAAGTTGATGTCACGTGTCCACACTATGCTCATTTTGTTGTTGGAGTGCACCCTCACTAGCAGGACGTGCATCGACGCATGGAGCACTGCACTGTGGGTAGCTATCCTATAGTGAACATGGCCAAGTGGAATTTTTGGTTGGGCTGGCAGTGCCTTATGGGAACAAATCATTGGTGTGGGTGGTTATGGGAACATGGCTTTAACCTCTCATGATGCACTTACCTCCCTCCCTCCCTGAAATACAATGGCAAACAAACCAAGCCTTTTTCACAAGTCTGGGTTATCCACACGGATGCCATAGCACGATAAGCATGGGCCCTCACACTGTTGTTGTGAGTATTACAAACACCTTGTACCTAATCCTGCAGTATTTACACACACGATAAAGGAGCCGCTGTGTAGAACACTATGATGCCCTGCTGGAAGCAAGCAGCCCTGCTGGAAGACAGAATGGAGCAATTAACAGTTGCTGGCAACAGTTACACATCACCTTGACACAGCTGACTACCATTTCTGGCCCTAGAAATCAAGCACTGATTGGTAAGACCACATCATTATGCGGCTATAGGATGACAAGCAGTGGCTGCAGAACTTTCAGATACACAGGGCCACCTTCCAAGAAATCTGTGAAGAGCTTTCTCCAGCCCTGAAGCACAGCAATACTAAAGTAAGAACTGGTCTGACCGTGGAGAAGTGAGTGGCAATATCTCTGTGGAAGCTGCAACACCAGACAGCTGTTCGTCAATAGGGTATCACTTTGGAGTGGGTAAATCTACTGTCTTCAGTAGACTGTTGTGATTCAAGTTTTCAGGGCCATTAACAGAGTTCTGCAAAGAAGGATAGTGACTCTGGGCATCATGCAGGACACAGTGGAGGGTTTCGCTGTGATGCGGTTCCCCAACTGCATGGGGCAATAGACAGAATGCATATCCCTATCTTGGCACCAGAGTACGTAAACTGAAAGGGGTTCTTCTCAATGGTGTTGCAATTGCTGATGGATCACGGGGGCCGTTTCACGGATATCAATGTGGGATGGTCAGGAAAGGTGCATGACGCATACATCATTAGGAACACACAGGTCTGTTCAGAAAGCTGCAAGCAGCGACTTTCTTTCCAGATGGCAAAATAACCATTGGTGATGTTGAAATGCCAATCATGATCCTGGGAGACCCAGCCTACCCCTTGCTCCCATGGCTCAGGAAGCTGTATATTGGCAACAGCAATAAGGACCCATTTAACCATAGACTGAGCCAGGGCAGAATGGTGGTGGAATGTGTCTTTGGATGTTTAAAAGGTCACTGGTGCTGTTTGCTTACTAGGTTAGACCTTAATGAAAGTAATATCCCCATTGTTATTACTGCCTGCTGTGTGCTCCGTAAGATCTGTGAAACAAAGGGAGAAACGTTTCTGCTGTAGTGGGGGGTTGAGACAGCTAGAGAGCAGCTGTTCCTCTCCTTGTTCTACTCCTGCATGTACGCACCCTTCTTCAGCATCCTCCTCCAGGCTCCAGCTGGATGCTCTCTTAGCTCCTGCCCATCAGCTCTTCCAATCCCTTCCTCAGATTGAAGGGCGGTAGGGAGCAGAGAAGCTGCTGCATTTCCTACTTCCACCCACCTGCAGGACATGCTGTAAACCCAGGCCAATAATCCCACTCTTCTTTTCTTGCAGTTACTGATGGGAGCAGAGACAAGTCAAGAAAAACACTTAATGGGAGAATGGGGGTAAGAAATTTGTGGACGTAGGGGAACAGGGGACAGCCAACTCATAAAATAACAGAGCTATAGGACAACAGGACATTTCAAGACAAGAGATTCCTAACCCTTTGTAATACTTACAGCAAACACTGTAAATGTGCAGTTGAAAGACAAAGTATCCTGTTAATGTGCAAGTTGAACAAAATTCTGAGACATTTCTACCATGGAAATCAAAAAGTGCCAACATTCTTAATGAGAAACACACTTCTAGAAGTGTAAGTTGCCTAGTAACAGATTCATTTATTTAAACCTTTATATTTTATTGTCAGTTTGACTAAGAATAAAAGGAGAGAAAGGACACAACTACCATTAGTAAAAAAGCTACCGACTTGAGAGGGCTATTTCAATTCTTCTACAGGTTCTGCTGCATCCTTCTTCTGCAGCATGTTTTCTTTCTGGGGGGAGAACAGCAATGAGAATGACGGCACTGAGAAGAATGTTGGCTATATTAGTAGTGAAAACATTCTGCACTCTCCATCTGAGCCAGTTTGAATGGAATAACTGATCACTGTATAATGTAACTTTTTAATGTCAAAATGTTTGTTGCTTTCATCCTAATGATGCCAAAATTATAGCTCTCTGACAATAACACAAAAATCACATAAGCACAGCACTTGATTTAAGTGTTATTTGATATTGCACTTGGTCTACATTTGATTTAAGCCTAATTGTAAATTGTGGGAGCTAATTGTAAATCATAATATTCCCCAGTAATTATTATATCTTCATAATAGTTTATAGGATAAATTATTCAGGATAGCAACAGCAAAACAGCACAACTAATACTGATGCTAGTCACAGTATTTTTACTGTTGAATTTAAATGCGAGAGGCAACATTCAAAGAACTAATGCCCAAATCTGATTTTTAACATACAGAATTTCTGGAACATTAAGTAACATACTGGTCAAAAATTGGCATATTCATATTTTATGTTTGGTGTGCTTATTTGCCAATGTGCACATCTATGTATAATAAAAGTACTGATGTCCAAGCGCTAGAAATTAAGTTAGTGGCTTGAGTATGCTTGCGTGCACACTGGATATATATTCTCCATGCTTAGCAAGCAGGAATTGTGGACATTTTCCCTACTTCTAGCCCATACAAATTTATTGACTGTGAGGGTGGCGGTATATCCAATTTCACCTAGGCCAAGAAAAGTTGGTGTATTCTTCTCATCAGCTCTAAAGAGGTGAAATGTTTGTTTCTGCAGGTGCATGTGTAGTCTGGATCAACCCAGTTCGTGCTTAAAATACTATTCACGTGTAGTCATTGAATTCTCAACAGGTGAGTGAGCCATGAGATCTATTACAGCATACTCAGAATTCTCTAGTAGCTCTGTTAGTTCCTGGATTCTTAGCTCTAACCACTAGGGGAGAGCTTTGGAGGTACATACATATATATATATATATATATATTAGGCCTTGGTGAAATTTTTTGGCAAATAATAAATTCACCAAAAATGAATGTTTCATGGCACAACCTATTTGTGCATCCCAGTTAATATTAGATGAACCATTTCAGCCAATGTACCTATTTTTTCTTTATTAAGTGAAAACAAAATTTGATTGCCCATTTCAAAAATTAAGAGCTTTGACCATTTCTAAGATTTTCCTTCCAACTTTTTTTTTTTGAAACATTTTATTATGACTTTTTTTAAATGTCATTTTGTTTAAAAATTTAGCTGACTTTCAAACAAAAAAATGGGCGAGGGGGGAAACATCAAAAAATGACATGAAAGTGATATAGATTAGAACAAAAAAATTCTTGACCGAAAATATTTTTGTCAATGAGAAAAACAAACAAATTCGTGTTAGGTTGAAACTGAAAGGACTTTTATATTTCAGTTTGGCCCCCAAAATAAAAAAAAATCAGTTATTCACACAATGTACACTTAGGGCACAGTTCAACTCCCACTGAATCATGCTATGCTAAAAATCTGCTCTTTAATCCACTTGGTGGATCTCAAATCGAGTATTCTGTGTTCCCTACATACACTAAAATTACCATTTACCATGGTGGGAATTCCATATGCTAGGCAGCAGTTTTGCAGAAAAGGACCTAGGGATTACAGTGGATGAGAAGCTGGATATGAGTCAACAGTGTACCCTTGCTGCCAAGAAAGCTAATAGCATTTTGGGTTGTATAAGTAGGGCATTGCCAGCAGATCGAAGGAAGTGATCATTCTCCTCTATTTTGCATTTTTTAGGCCTCATCTGGAGTAGTGTCCAGTTTTGGGGCCCACATGCAAGAAGGATGTGGAAAAATTGAAAAGATTCCAGCAGGGTGAGAGAAAAAAAAAGTATGGGGCTGGAGCACATGACTTACGAGGAGAGGCTGAAGGAACTGGGATTGTTTAGTCTACAAAAGAGAAGATTGAGGGGAGATTTGATAGCTGCTTTCAACTACCTGAAAGGGGGTTCCAAAGAGGATGGATCTAGACTTTTCTCAGTGGTATCAGATGACAGAACAAAGAGCAATGGTCTCAAGTTGCAGTCAGGGAGGTTTAGGTTGGAAATTAAGGAAAAAAAATTCAATAGGAGGGTTGTGAAACACTGGAATGGGTTACCTAGGGAGGTGATGGAATCTCCTTCCTTAGGAGTTTTTAAGGTCAGGCTTGACAAAGCCCTACCTGGGATGATTTAGTTGGGGATTGGTCCAGTTTTGAGCAGGGGGTTGGACTAGATGACTTCCTGAGGTCTCTTCCTAATCCTGATATTCTATTCTATGATATGTGTAAGCAGAGCAGAACATTGGAAGTCAATATCCACTATGCAGATGTGAGGGGAGAATTTTGCCTTTAGTAACTTTCTCTTAATAGCATCATATTAAATCAAGACTGGATTTTTTCCCATAAAAGAATTTCCTAGGAATAATTTTAGGGAAGTTCTGTGTTATACATTAGGTCAGACTAGATAATCACAATGTTCCCCTCTGGCCTTGACACCTATGAATATTTTATACAATGAAATTTCATTTGTTAATTGGAAGAGTACAAACATGTTGACAAGCCTAACAACAATGAATTATATTCTTCACACATTTCTAGCATCAGGTCTGCAGCCCATTTCGCTTCAATGCACATGAGACAGGGTGCTGAATTTGGGCCTTATTCACAATCTCTGTTAAGCAGTTTTGACTAAGGGCTTGTCTCCACTACGGGGGGGGGGGGGGGGGAGAGGATCGACTGCAGATACACAACTTCAGCTACGTAATCACATAGCTGAAGTTTGCGTATCTGCAGCCGACTTACCTCTCGTCCCCACGGCGACGGCAGTCGGCGGCGCGCTCCCCCGTCGACTCCAGCTTGCGCCTCCCGGCAAGCTGGAGTTACACAGTCGACGGGGGAGCCGTGAGCGATCGATTTCTCACGTCCTCATCAGATGCGAGAAATCGATCGCCAGAAGATCGATCCCGCGCCGCGCGAGTGAAGACCAGCCCTAACAGGAAATAAAACAACAGGGCCAGATACTCAGCTAGTGTAAATCATTGTACAGTACAGAACCATTTACGTGCGAATGTCAGGAGTCAAGCATCACGACCACGTGTTAAAAGACCATGGGCTAAGAGAGCAATGCTGAAATATCTATAGATATCTATATATACACGGCACATGTATAATTATGTAGGATTACATAGGTATTCATGGCATCCCAAATACTGCAGGATTTTAACTTGGAGGGAAATGCTTTCATGGCCTATTTATCAGCTGATCGGCTTTCTCCAGGAATCAATTCCTGCACTATGCCATGACACTTTTTAAAATGACTTATATACCCCTTGATGGGTTGGAATGATTCATCTCCCATTAAATTTCCAAATTTTGTCACTTGGGCTTGAAGAATTGGCCCACTTAGCAGCATTCCCTTCAGCGAAAGGAAGACAAAAGGAATGCCACTAAGGAATTTTGTTTCAGCAAAAGAATATGAAAGTGGCATTCCTTTCGCAAAAGAAAGGTTTCCCATTAGAATCAAATAAATGAGAATCAAACAATTTTGAACTAGATTAGCACAGACTATATATTACATCTCTGTAGCGTGACAATGACTAAGTGTGCATGATAAGTCTTTACCAATATTGACGATCAAAAGGAAGAGGAAACGCCATTAGGCCTATAACACATTTCCGCTGCGTACTTCCTGTCAATTTCTGTGTCAGTGAGCAAATCTGTAGCACTACGTAGCAAGTTCCTGTACTGTGTGTTAATGAGTCTCATATGTTAAATATGTAGCACTGGGAGGCATGGCACTATCACACATTACTAGGATTCACTCTAAAGAGGTCTGTACTGTAGTTCCAATGTAAATGGAACTGCAGTCATACTGATTTGCATTGGACTCTGGCTCACGTTATTTTGGTATTTAAGAAGCCTTGGAAACAAAGGGAATTCTCTCCTTTCCCAGCCTTCAAGATTTATTTGCATGCCAAATGTGCCTACCTACTTACCCAAGGCCATGGTGTTTAAAGATATTATCTATAGCATTACAGGAAGGCATCGAGGATGAAAAAGAATTTTTACATACAAAAGAAAAAAGTGTCTTGTGTGAATGTATTTTATTTATCCCTGGCATATATGAATTAAGGTCAGTGAAATGATAACAGACAAATTTGCCCCTCAGGTTAGTAAACTGTGATTTTATGCATTACAAATGAATTGTGAATTGGCTTGCTGTTTTGATAGGAAATTGTACAGAGAATTTGTAAGTGTTTAGTTTATAGGACTCTTGCAACTAACAGGTATTTCCTTTGAGAGATCAAATGTACACATGGCAATCTATGGACTTGGAGCACCGGTTCAAGGATTAGTGTGCATACGTTTTCCTCCCATAGTAAGAGTAGTTTGCACAGCTGCTGTTTTGGGAAATGTTCAATAATCTTTCATTATGAAACAGCATAAGCACTCAGCATAGCCATCAACTCGTTTTTGGACATTCACTGCCTCTTTCCTTTGGCATCCACATTCTTGAGATGAATATGAGGCTGACAAAGTGCTGTGTAGTGAGTTTGTCGTCTTCTAAATGTGAAAATCATTAAATTACAGAATGTGGTTTTCATGCCTCTTAATTCCTCAAGCAGAACTCCCATTGAGTTTAATCAGAGCTGTGTTTGTGAAAGGACTGCCACAGGAAATCTGGAATTGTATAGAGACATAATAAGTTGAGATGGATAAACCAGCCTGCATAAAGTAAGGACTCACTTGAAATTCTGCCAATTGCTTGAACTTAAATGTGAAAACAGGATCAGTTTTGGTTGAAATATATATCACCTCCCCCTCCTCCTAGCCTTTGCACTTGGCCTGTTTTCTGCAGTGGAACCAGAAGTAATGAAATATCACAAGAGACTATTCTCATGGTATTTCCAGCCCACCTGGAAACAGGATGTCCTGGAAACCATGTTCTTGTGAGAGTTGTATTTTAACTCTGCAGTCCAAAAAGGCTCATACAGACACTGCTCTAACACCCATTGGGGGTCAATCGAAAGAATCCCACTGGTTCCAATGGCTTTTGGCCCTAAAACCAAGTGAAATCTTTTGGCCAAAAAACATTTTTCCAGTGAAAAATGCAAATTAAATGACACCAAAATGTTTATTGAATTTGTGTCTGTTTTGCCAAATTGTTTTGATCAAACAAACCATGCAGAATTCTTTTGATTGTTTTAAAGTTTGTTTTGACATGTTTGAAACAAAATGTTTTGATTTTTTTTGTTTGAAACAACTTTGCTTCAAAATTTATTTGATCTTTTAAAAAGTCAATGTTTAAAAATGGTTAAAATCAGTGAAACATTTGGATTTTAGCTAAAAAACACATTTGTCATTCAACCCCAAATGAAACAGTCAGCTTTTTGATTCAATAACATGTTTGAAAAATGTTGACCTGAAACAATTTTCTTTTTGATTTTTTCAGAATTGCCAGTGAATTGAAAAATCCATTATTCACCAAGCTCTATTTGGATCAGGCCCAGAAAGCAGTTAAAAGTCCCAGTCATACGAGTTGCTCCATTTGTACAGACTACAATGCCCACAATAGAGTATCATGGATTTGAATGGGATTTTGCATCAACAAAGATCTGCTTGTTCAGAGCTCATTGCAGTATCAGGGATAGAATTTGGAATAACAGCCAAACTTCTGGGTTCTTCTCCAAACTCAACCCACTGTGGTACCTTGTGGTACCATAGATTTCAATGGTGTCTAACCAATGGTGATTAACGTCCTACATACAAATGCGCAAATCTTCACAGAAAGCTTGTTTGTTCTCAGAATTTCTAGGATTAATTATCCATAGGGACAAGACATAGTAGGAGATGAGATGAGAAGTTACTCATTAATCCAGATTTTGTGATTTAAAAAATAAAATCAGAATCACTTTGACAGATGTTTAAGACAGTTCTGTTAAAAGTTAATTATAGGATATCAAATTCGTCTCCCGTGTCACATGGAGAACTCCTACTAACATTTGTTAGGGTTAGTCATCCACAGCAAAGAGGAGAATATTTAACTTGACTCTTTTTCTGCAGTACAGTAGAAGTGACATGCTAGAGGAAAGGTAAAAGCACACTCTGGCTAACAGAGGGAAATTAAACTGCTTGTAAAAACGGCAATGTATAATGTTAGTGATTATATTACAAATACACAGAATTCCTCATTTCCAGAGCCCTATGTTTGCTAAATCAAACTGTGGTTTGAGTGGTCAGAGCTGATAAAGTAGTAATTGTCATCACCTCGACTTGTGCAATTTGGGTGGGCTTTACAGCCATTGATACACATTAATGCAAAGAAAACCTATGCCACGTCGACTCTTCTGTGAAATCGTAATTATGCCAATAAATTACATTATTCTGATCTTAAAACGTGCATCAAATATCATTTCATGTTTACAAGGAGACAAATACCACGCACTCCATTAAAAATCCTATTACATTTTGGATTACTGGACTGCTACTGCTACTATGTGTCCTACATGAACCAATTCATGGTTGAGGTACACTGAATGCTTTTCTTGTATACATTTCTACGTGTGTGGGTCTCAGCTACGGTTCTTTGCACAAAGAGAGGAAGGGATAAGTGATTGCCTTGGCAAGGATTTCTGCCAAGGAAGTAATATTTTTATGAAACCAACATAGTCAGACTTTATTGTTGTCTTTGTGGTACAAAAATATCTCTAAATCTTTTTATTCTGAACAAATCTCAACTGAAATAACCATCATTCATGTGCTATTATTATTATTTTTCCAACTGCAATAATGCTCAAATGTGTTTGTCTCTTCCTAGGTGTCAGGACAACAACAAAGTTCAGACAATTAAAAAACCCAAGCTGACATTCCAGCCAATTTCAAGCACCCTGACTAGAATGGTGTTGCAACAGATCCAATGAAGGGTCAATTTTCTCTTCTTTCACTTGACCTAGTACTTAGTCATGAGCTCACTTTAAACTGGAACATCCATTAAATCAGCAGTTTCCCAAGGTACTGATTTAAACCCAAAGATTCTTACAGCACTGAGTGTTTAATGCGGACTACAGATCTATTTACTCGCTTGGCTTCCTGATTAAGAACTACAGAGCATGGGTCTAACCTCAGGCTGGTCCTATTTGCTCCTCTACCAATAGCTTTCATGTCCGTCTTAGCAGCAATACATGTAAACAGATATAACTTGCCTCTATGTTAGCCCTCAATGCAGAGAAGCATTTAAGCACACACTTTAAGCATGAATAGTCCCGTTGCAGTCATGTGCTTAAGTGCTTTGCTGGATCAAAGTCTAAGGTCCAATAGGAAGAAAGCCCAGTGCAGCTCTTGGATATAAGATGCTGGGAGCCTACTCAGGGCATTTTGGATTCCGAGTGCTGAATGGTTCTGCCCTGGAATTTTTGCTAATGCACAGGCATATTTTTGGAGTGGAGGAGGCTTAGATAAAGGGCTTGTCTAAGAGGATAAGAACAGAGGATTTTCAACTGAGTATGGACATGTAGGAGGGGGGAAAAAACAACACAAAAATAGGCAATAGGGTTTCTATAAGGTGTGGTAAAGTTAATGTATTGACAATAGAAGACCCTACCAACATTTTTTATGCTACAAAATAGGTGTCTTTTAAAAAGAGAGGTGATGGGAAAATCCATTCAGCTAAATCAAAACAGAAATGTAGCTGATTTTTAAAAAATGGCAAACAACAATCTATTTAAAAGAAAACAGATTCCCTCTGTAGTACCTGGCATAACAGCAGTAAATCTTCTTATGCCTCATTTCTCCATCCTCCTCTCAGGCAATGTAGGTAGGGCAGCAGAGTGAGTCAGTGAACAGGAGACTGAGCTAGGAATTCCTGAGTTCCAATCCTGACTTTGCCACTCATTCACTGTATAGCCCCAGGGAAGTCACTTCAAAACTAGAAATGATCCTGAACCAGAACCATGGATCCCAACTCATGTGGGTCTGGGTCTCTCTCCTCTCTTTAAAACTGAGTGTTTGTCTCCCAACTTGTAAAAAAGATTATATTTACTTACCTGCCTGTGAGGTGTAGGTAGGTAGGTGGTAAGAATTGTATTGTGCTTTGGGAATGTAAAGCACTGAAGAATCTAAATTGATTGACAGATGGTACATTCCCCTTTTTTTCACTTTTTCTCACTACTACTGCTTTTCCCTAAGCTATATAACTACTTCTATGACAATCACTTTAGTATTGCATATCTAGGAACCAAGACCATGGTGATGTTTACTGTGAAGAAAAATATCTGGTTTAAGTAATAGATACAAGGGTAGAAAACTAAACACAGTCAAAAGCATTGTGAATAAAAAAACAACCTAAATTGGGACTTTACAACACAGTCCTGAGCAACCTCCTTGGGATTAACTCTGGAAGGCATTAGTATGCAGACAACTCCTCCCCTGATTCTTCCTTGCTCCCGGGATATAGTAATTTACCTGTGGCCTATACCAGCAGTAAATTAGGACCAATCCCATCCTAGTTTATCTCCTCTGGCCATTCACACCCCCCTCAGTTCACCTGCTTTATATTTCCACACTTTGTGTTTTCTCTCTGTGTTTTGAAAGCACGTAGCTAGTAATCAGAAGATGGGCAGCTCCACTTACTTCTATGTGCCCGGATCAATATCCACATAAAAAACGAAGAGTGAGGTTGTGGTAGAGAGATCTTCCTTCCCCCCCTCTAAACACTAGGGTAAAAAAAAGGGGGTCTCTCATACAAGACCAAATAATTATAAGCTGCTTTCCCAGCCTAAGTTAATCTTTTCCCCCCAAAACCCACTCTACCAGTTGGGGATTGGGGTTCCGCTGTCACCACTCAGTGAAGTACCCCAAGACTATGGGGTAGGGGCACCTTGACTCCCCCCCCCCCCCCCGAGAGTAACCCTCCCGACCCCTCCCTTTCTCTCTGGGAGATAAAAAAAAACACACAGACTTAACTCCAGATTCCCCTTTCAACCTAGGAGACACTGATCCATTCCCCCTTCCCCCCTCCCTCTTACCCAGGGAAGAGAGATGTAGACACCCAGGCCCCCCCCCCCCCCTTACCCGGGAACTGGGTCAAATCCAAAGCTAGGACAACTTTAAGGGAATAACCAAACACTTTTTATAACAAAAAAGGTTTAATAAAGAAAAGAGAAAAACTCATACAACTAATCAGACTTCACAGATACTTAATTTCTAGCCTTGACCCTCCCTCCAGATTTCTCCTCCAGATTAGGTCAGTGGCACCTTAAATCCATTGCAAACTTATACAATTACAACTCTACTTACAGTTAGTCTACTTAAAGCTTATGAAGGAAAAGTAGGAAGTTGTCTCTCCATAGCTAGATAGAAGAGATGGGGAGTTGCCCAGAGCCGGGACTGAAGAGAACTGAAACTAAACCTCCCCCTCTGTCCCGAGGGGCGGGAGCTCTTACGTCACCCCCTCTCTCAGGTTTAGTTAACCCCATACAGGTAAAACAACAACTCTCAAGCACTTCACACTTATGACAGAGGTGAACACTTTCCTTACTCCTGTGTATGGAATACATAGTCTAAATCACAAACTAGCCCAAAGAAAATGATATAATGAATAATTAAATAAGGGGTGGGGACAGGTAAGCTGACTTTGGATAACAAGCAAATGGGTCTATTGGCTGAATGATAAAACCACATAATAGAACTGGAGAAAGTGTAGCAACAGTGTAGAATGATATGGAGACATTCAGAAAAACAACACTGAAACTGAGGATTCTGGGAAATTGAAGTGCATCACAGGGACCACAACCAGGTAACTTGTGGTAGGAAACTACCCCTTGAAGATGGTCTTGGGGGAATGAAAAATTATCCAACACTTGTAACGCCCCCCCCCCCCCCGACAACCCCCACTCCAAACCTCCTCTTTTTAATGTGAGCTTGCTCCCAAAATTCTCAGTCTAAAATTCTATTTAGACTATTTTTTCCCATGTGAGGTGGGAGAGTTCAGAAAGGTACTTTCCATACCATCCCACCCAAACCTCCCACCTCAGCCCAACTCCCCTGTTCTGCTTTGCAGGCTAGTGTGACAGATTCCTGGCACAGAGTCAGCAACTTTGCCCAAATTAGCATTTTTGCTAATTCCACATAAATGCATTTTGCTGCCAGTGCAAGTTTTTTGCCTAGCTGAAGCTCCAAGGGTATTTGGGAGTGTGTCAAATCCAAGAACAAAGGAGCACCTGTCACTAGCCCTAAGCTAAGGGAAGGGATGGCACTTGAGGAATTGAGATGAAATTTCTTTATAGTTGCATCGCAGGGACAGAGAACTGGTATTAATAGTTTTAAATAATAGCAAGACAAAGAAAAGTGGCAAATGCAGTGGGCTTCTTAGAAGCAACTGCTTCTCCAAAGAAAGGATGGGGGTAGACTTAGATAAGCTTCCTGATCTGCTTCCATTGAGGCATTCCAACAATGGTTTATCAGAGTGTAAGGGCCTTTCACTGGCAACGGGATGATCACATTTGACTACACCCCTTCCCTTTTGGGCTGGGATATAGCCACAAAGAGGCACATGATCATAGTCTCCAGAGTGGATAGCTGCAATTCACTGTATTCGGAGCTGGAGGTGGAAATAACACAAACTCCAGCTCCTGCAAAATGCAGCTGCCCATCCCCTTAACAGGAAAAGCTGTCAAAAAATCAAAAGGGTGCTCCACATCCCCTGCTGGTTCCTACTCCACTGCCAGTATCACTTCAAAGCCCTGGTACTTACTCGAGGGCTGGTCTACACTACAGTCTGCCTCTTCATCTGTATTCCAGTGGGACAATTTCTCCCCCAGAGATGGACCAGATCGAGATCATCTTTATCTAAGCTGTGGAGTGTGGATCTGAGGCAGGGCAGTGTAGGAAAGCAGAGATAGCTGCTGCCTGGGCTGTACCGATTATAGGAATAAGCAGGATTTCAAGCACCAAGCCTATTAATCTGGCACCTTCCCAAAGTGCAAAAAGCTAATTAAAATCCAGGTTTAAAAAATGAATGTGCCTAGAATCTTCTTTAAATCAGAGAAGTTCCTTAATACGAATGATGTTCATCCGGTATGTACTGTTAAGTTACCCAATATAATTTACCTTTGTTGCTGTTTGCTCATATTATAAGAAGCCATTTAAATAAAAGGACAATTTAACACTTTTTTTAAAAAAAACTATCAATTTTTCCCTCCACTCCCTGCATTCACATAACCTCCCCCTCCCCCAATCCACTGCACTCCAGTTTATGTGGGCAGGATTCAAAAATAGGACCAAATGAGACAGAAAATTAAATTTAAACCATGGCCATCTCTTCATTGTCTCTGACTTGCTTTGAGTCTTCACTAAGAAAATAACTTGTCTATGGGTTTTTCTATGGGTTTTTAAATCAGAACCTAAAAATATTTATTCTCTCATTGAAGTTTCAGGTCTGCTTATTCTGACCAAAAACAGAAGAACTTTCTTTTTCAAACCGCTTGTTTGAGTATTTGGATTGTCAACTAAGTGTGTCAAAAACCTGACACAGTCAGTGTTGTGTCTTTTTAGTAGACAATATCAGCATAAATTCAATACAAGTAGACCTGTCACAAAGATGTGCAGAGATATACAAATATGAAGAAAGCACACAGCTAGGCCTTCATCCTGCACGGAGGATTCTCGTTCCTATCTGACAGGAAACACACAGGAAGACTCCTGCTGCTACCCAGACCACTACTGAAGACAATGGGTTTTTCCATAGTTTTCAGTGCAGATATGGGGCTATTGGAGCGATAATTCCACGTCCCTAACCAAATCTGAATGCTCACACATGGGATCAGACATTTTTGTAACCAGTAAAACTAGGATTTCCTATCACCATCACAGTCACAGAGTTTAAGGTGAACAATACAGAGGTCCTGAGATTATGCAAAATAACTTTAGACAGGTGGCTGACACCAAAACCCAGATTCTAATCTCCATTACGCAAAGAAAACATGAAGCAACTTCACTGAAGCTGGTGGAATTACAGCAGTGTAAAATTGGCATGAATGGAAAAAGGATCAGGCCCCATAAAACTAATAGGGTAAGTCAATCAGATCAAACTAGAAAGTTTTGCACACAAGTAACTTTGCACCCATGAGCAGTCCATGGAGCACAATGAGTGTAAATTACTCTCATACTTAAATTGTTACAGGACTGGGACCTTGGTCATTACCAGAATCTGAAATTTCTGTGCTTTGGGGATTACTTCTGCCCCTTTGCCTCCAATTTTCTTTTGAGATTGCAACACAAAAATATAAACTCCCCCCCACCACACACAATCTCACCAGAAAAAGAGCAAAGATGATGTTCGCAAAAACAGAGGCCATATCCGCGGCTTGCTGTGTAAGTAGTTCCTCCTCCTCCAAAATGGGGTCTTTTGGACAGAGCACAGCCAAACAGACTAATCATCAATTCACTGGACTATCAAGTCAATACACACTGGAAACAGAAAAAGGAAAATCAAAACTTCTGGTTCACTGATAATTTTAATATGGAGACCCAGATCCTGAGCTCGTACAAATCAGAATAGAAACCACTGACGCCCTTACAATTTACACCAGCTGAGGATCCAGCCTGGAAAATGTATTCCCGAATGATCTGGCGAACAGGCAGAACAGGACGAGTAACACCACTGATTTAAGCAGGTGTACTGTGAAAGAGTTCAGTATTAGAGGAGATTTCACTATGAACCACATCTCAAGCAGAGAAGGGGACCACATGCTTCTTGTGTGTATCCACGCTGCTTCTGCTCAGGGCTGTGAAAGCCACTATCTAAACTGATAATAGCTTTTTCAGTTGTAAATCTCTATGCATTTTTGGCAGCTGTTGACAATGGTACACTTGCCTTGACTAATTGAGAAAACAGACACTTCCTGCCCCTCCCCCCCCCCCCCCCCAAAATCAGAGAGCTTTACTGTGTCTGCTACTCTATTTTAGAGTAAAACCTTCCACCACCCACTCCTTCTCCCACACCTCCACTATCTGTCCAGATAATGGCTTTCACAGCTGAAGAAATGCAGCACACAGAAGTAGCTTTCGTGGTGTTCAACACCCAGAACCCACAAATATGAAGATATGTAAATAGCCCCTCATTCCTTCATCCAGCTGATATTTGCAAAGGACAGCATGGTATTTAACAGAAAAGATGCAACACCAGTTCCCAGGGGAAGTTGGGAGAATGTTAGAGTGGTTATTTAGAAAGCTATTTTTAGTAATCATCCTTTTATTGATTTTTAAAACAATAAGAGGCCGATTCTGACATACTTGTTCATATTCGCTATTACTTTTGCGCTTGACTCCACAAGTCATCACTGATTCCAATGAGGTTACTTGCAGAGAAGAGCACTACCTAAAGTGAGTAAGGGTGAGAGAATTTGAACCTTAGTTTGATAGAAAAGTGAGCCTAAGTATATTTTTCAGTAGTAATGTTTTGATTTTAGAAGTGAGCTTTTATTCCACACCCCACCCTCATTCCACTGTATCAGAGAAGGAAAAAGAAGGCATATAAAATGAAATAGAGGTGCAGGCAGGACCTGAGCACTCCCTGGTCATCCCATGGGGTGATACAGGTGTGCCCCATCTTAATTTCCCAAGCAGAACAGCAACAGATTTCAGTTTAGCCGCCGAGGGCAAGGAGATGCCAATGCACACACTAATCAGATCATTTCTCCCCTTTTAATAAAGCTTCAGTCCAGGAAGCATTGCACCAAACATTTCCTCGGGCCAGGGATCATTATAACAGTCATTTCATCAGGCCTCAGGTTCAGGGCTTCCAAATTTAAAGTCCACACCCAAGTCTGTGAATCAGGTTGGACCCGTCTCCAGCTGCCTCAGGGAGCAACTGCTCCTACTCACTGCAGCCTGCCTGGCTTCTATTCCTCTCTCTATCTTTCATTCTGCTTCCTGTTTCTGTTTTATATCACTCAACCCCAGGGCAAGGCAGGGCCTAATTTACTATTCCCGGGTTTCAGGCTCTAGCCTGTCCTTAAAGGGAAAGGTTTAAGATTAGCAGCCGTGTTAGTCTGTATCAGTAAATAAAACGTGGAAGACTTTGTAGCAACTTAGAGACTAACCAGTTTATTTCAGCATAAACTTTTATGGGCTATAGCCCACTTCATCGGATGCATAGAATGGAACAGAAGTAAGATACATTTATACACAGAGAAAGAAAGAAAAATAAAGTTGTACATTAGCATGACAATTCTAAGAGGCTGTTTAATATGGATGGGCCATTATCAGTAGGAGAAAAAAATACCTTTTGAAATGGATATGTCAGGCAGGAGAGAACACCTATTGAAGGTAAATTAACAAGGGAAATGCAATCAGTTAGTGTAATGAGAGAACCATTCACAAGTTCTGTTAAGCCCTTGGTTTATTTTATCCAATTTGAAAATTAATTCCAGTTCCTCAGTTTCTCGTTGGAGTCTGTTTTGGAAATTTTCTGTTTCAAAACTGACACCATCAAGTCTTTAATGGAATGGCCAGGAAGATTGAAGTGTTCTCTTGCTGGTTTTTGAATGTTATGATTCCTGATGTCAGAGTTGTGTCCATTTATTCTTTTGCATAGAGACTGGCCGGTTTGGCCAATGTACATAGCAGAGTGGCATTGCTGGCACATGAAGGCATATATCACATTGGTCGATGTGCAGGTGAATGAGCCTCTGATGGTGTGGCTGATGTGATTAGGTCCTATGATGGTGTCAGTTGAATGGATATGTGGACAGAGTTGGCATCGGGCTTTGTTACAAGGATAGGTACCTGGGTTAGTGTGTTTGTTGTCTGGTGTGCAGTTGCTGGTGAGTATTTGTTTCAGGTTGGGGGGCTGTCTTTCTGTTGTTTCACTTCCCCAGGTGAGTATTGTAGTTTTAAGAATGCTTGGTAGAGATCTTTTAGGTGTTTGTCTCTGTCTGAGGGAATGGAGCAAATGCGGTTGTATCTTAGAGCTTGGCTGTAGACAATGGATCGAGTGGGGTGTTCTGGATGGAAGCTGGAGGCATGTAGGTAAGTGTAGCGGTCAGTAGGTTTACAGTATAGGGTGGTGTGTATGTGCCCATCATGTATTAACACAGTTATGAACCTCTTGTAGAAATGAACTGCTTGTGTGGATTGGTCTGGGCTGAGGGTGATGGTGGGATGGAAATGTCACCTTAAACGGACAGTACCTTTTCCCACAGGTGCTCTTTCACATATCCCATATAGCAAAACACAAAAACAAACCGACCACCCTCTAAAAATACCTTGCTTCATACAACTTTCATTGCCATGCCCTCAAAGTAACCTATGAAGTAGATTGTGTCTCAGGATCACCCAATGCACCACCTGCTCCGGAGAGGATGGGGTGGGCTAATATAGTCTATACCAAACCTATATCTGTGCAGCCTATATCCCCTCGCACAACTATGCTGGCTGATATCCTGAGTGTGCAGTCAAGACACTACCTCCACTCCTTGTCCCCACCTGCCCACATACACAAGAGATGAAGCAGCCCTTGCTCTATTCCCCACCAGGTTTGGATAGCCAGAGCAGGGTACTTTATGTGCATGCAAGTTAGGCCATCCCAGTGACCCTAAGTTTGCAAAGCCTAGCACTCAAAAGTCAGGTAACAGCACAATTATATATTGTCCATACAAACTTATCCTTCTTCTGCATGTATGTTATGATGGTTTTATTAGTCATATGCTTTTTCAAATAATAAAGAATAATTTCATATGTTTTATTCATACACCTTAGATATACATCACAACACACTCCTGTGTTCATGGGAAATATGATTCTCTGCAATATGTCAGTTTGTACAATCTAATAGGCCCTATCACATTTGAAATGACTTGTACAACTTTCCTAAAATGGCACATATTGTTAAAAGGAAAGCTATGTACAGAGCACACAAAATCATAGGACAGGAAATGACCTTGAGAGGTCATTTAGTTCAGTCCCTTGCACCCATGGCAGATTAATTGGACCATCCCTGACAGGTGTTTGTCTAACCCACTCTTAAAAATCTCCAGTGATGGACATTCCAAAACTTCCCTTGGCAATTTATTCCAGTGCATAACTACCCTGATTGAAAGTTTTTCCTAATGTCCAACCTAAATCACCCTAACTGCAATTTAAACCCATTGCTTCTTGGGCTATCCTCAGAGATTAAGGCAGGGACCGGCAACCTTGGCACGCGGGACTGCAGAGTAAGCACCTTTAGCCAGCACCGTGCTGCTTCCCACAGCCCCCATTGGAGTGGGACGGCGAACTGCGGCCAGTGGGAGCTGCAGTTGGCGAACCGGCAAGTAAACAAACCAGAGGGGCCTGCTAAGGGTGCTTACCCTGAGGTTACATGTGCCAAGATTGTCGATCCCTGCTTTATAGCTAGATGGGACGGCAGATCTCAAAGTTATTTTCTTTTGTAACCTGTTGAGAACTACTGAGACACAAAGCAAATTGAGATGCATTTGTCCCTTCCCATTCTCCAGGGTATAATCTGTTGGATGCCAAGACATTCTACCCAAAAAGAAGGAAAAGGACAACATGGCCACTAAATATATTAAATTCTCTACATAGATTAGAGAAATCTTTAACAGCTTGTTGATGAAATATTGGAAATGTGTAAGATTTTGAGTGGCCCTGATTGAAAAGGGCAGGAGATGACCATGTGTTCCTTTCAAACAGAACAGCAGTGTCATTCGACAACAACCTTAAGGAATGAAATAGGTTTTCAAATAGCACTTTTATATGAGGCCATTTTAAATGGTGCATAATGTATCTACAATGTGTGGGAGCGAATATACCTTGAAGGTGAGAAAGGTGTTCAGAGAAAGTGATTTAACAGAGAAAACCGCTAATTAAAGTGGTGTGTCAGGGTATCTGTGAAGATGAAGTACAGGCCATGTACTCTGTTTTTAACATATGTTATGCAACACAGTCAGCTAATTTAGTTGAAACATGCTCTCCCTTCAGTGGTTACTATAGTGAGGATATTTTTAACTCTCCTTTTAGTACCTGAATAGCTAATCTTTAACTAACTGTTTCACCAGAGGAGGTCCCAAATGCTCCCAGCAAGACTGAATAAATGCAAGCAGTACTTCAATTTTCCCTCTTCTAGTTAACTTTTAGAACCTCGTTTTCAAGCTTTTTCCAATTTAGCTCTATTTATGTAGCCAGCATAAAAGAGTTAAATATAAGTTTATACAGAAAGATTTGAATAACAATTGTAATAACTATAGCTGGCTTCATGGAAGAATTGATGGAGTGAAGCCATCACTTAAGGGTATAATACTTTCCACTACCAATGCTTTGCAAGAATATCATCATTTTGGGATAAGCAGTTCTTAATTTCCATAATGGTATGTTTACTTTTCAATATCTCAACTAAACCCCCCACAGTGCCTCTTATTAGTGTCAAAGATTTATGAGTATTTGACCTTGTAATTCAGTTCCAAATACTTTTAAAATCTAACTTATTAAATGTAGAACTTGATGAAAATTTTCAAATTGAAATTGAAAATTGAAAAATTGAATTCAGAATTCTTCCATGAGCTTTAAATGATATGCAATACATTTATCCTGATATAAATGTAAGGAAAAAAATATAAATGTGTTAGTCTCTAAGGTGCTACAACTACTCCTCGTTCTTTTTTACAGATACAGAATAATACGGCTACCACTCTGAAACACGTTCCATACAGTGTCCGACAAACCTGTATGTTGCCATGATTTTATCTAAAGACCTTAGAGTTCCAGGGCTATGTTTTCAAATCCTGCTTTTAAACTGCATGCTCAAATGCTGCATGCTCACCAGTTTGCAGCTCAAATGAATGTGTTCACTGAACTGTGCAATTTGTATGTGTAAACGATGTTCAAAATGCAATCAACATTTGAACATGTAAAATGGGAAGTTAGATACAGTAACTCCCCACACAACCTCCTCTCACTTAACATTGTTTCAATCTTACGTCCCTGCTCAATTACAGAACGTGCTCCATTTAAAGTTGTTCCGCTACGTTGTTTGGATGCCTGCTTTGTCCACAACTGGCAGTCATCAGCTTCCCCAATCCCGCACAGTGCCTCCTGCCCGCAGACCCCCAAAGATCAGCGCCTTCCCCTTGATCCCCCTGTGGCAACCAGCTGGCCTGCAGCTTTCAGGAGGGAGGGGGGAGGAGCGAGGACTTGGCATGCAGACTCCCCCCTCCCTTCTGCCTCCTGTACAGAGCAAACTAGCTGATTGCCACGGGCAGGAGACAGGGAGGCAGGAGTTGCAAGGACATGGCATGCAGAGTAAAGGGGGTGGGGGAGAAGAGGTGGGTTATGGGTGAGGGCTTGGGGAAAGAGGTAGAGTGAGCGGGCCAAGGGTTGAGCCCTGGTGCTGGCAGAGTAGGGGAAGCTGCCGCCGCTGCTGTGCAACGTGCTTCTAGGGCTACAGCACTTCAGCCTCCTCGCCGGCCTCATTCTCTGCAGTGCCAGTGGCCCGTGCGAGATAAGGCGTTGGAACCTCCCAACTATAGTACTGTGCAGCAAAAAAAAAAAAAAAATTCCCTGGAACCTAACCACCCCTATTGGATTTGCTTAGGGTGACCAGACAGCAAGTGTGAAAAATCGGGACGGGGCTGGGGGGTAATAGGAGCCTATATAAGAAAAAGACCCAAAAATCGGGACTGTCCCTATAAAATCGAGACATCTGGTCACCCTACACATCATTTCACTTAAAGTCACATTTTCAGGAACATAACTACATTAAGTGAAGAGTTACTGTATCTAAGTACCTAATTAGTGTATACAAGGACTCAATCCTGCATTGTGCCCAGCATTCTTACCCAATTCAGTAAACACAAACATGTGCTTAACTTTAGGCACAGACTTCAATGGGACTATTTAAGTCTGTGCCTAAAGTTAAGCACATAGATTTAAGTGCCCTGTCGGACTTGGCAAGGATGCTCAGAACTCTATAGTTGTGTGCCCCAGTGCTGAATTTAGTACATTAATGCTTTGAGACAATTGTGAAAATGTGACCAGGAGTCCTATATGCAAAAGGCAACGTAGCTGCAGTGTTAAGTTTGAGATTCCATTTGTGCCAATGTTAGAACACTGAAATGCAAGATTTCTAAATAGAGTAATTTGAAAGGAAAAGTAATCAATCACCAGTGACAGCAATCCATGTCTAAACTTCACCAGCAGTGCAACAAAATATATTTCTTGAGTGCAGCAGAAAGATTAAATATAGCCTTGTATGTTGACTGACCGGTAATGGAAGATTATTATATTTGTTGTTCCTCCACACAGCACAGTGAAAATTATATTTCCTAGATTTAATGTAAGCACAGATGAATGCATAATGGAGATGTGACTTACATACTAACGTAAGTGAAAATTGAGCATACTGTTTGCAGAGTTCAGATGTGGGGGAAAAAGCCTTTATTTAACTAACTAGTTTCCTATGATTGTTGATATTTTGGCAAATGTGACAGATGGTCAGAACTGGACATATCCTAGTCATCTAAATGCTTTTTAAGTCACCTCATTTGTCAGTTGAGGATTGGAGGTCACTACAGGGCTTGATTTAGAGCTGGGCAGGAAAAAAAATAAGGGTTTTTTCACAATATTGAAATTTTCCTCCCACCCAAAAATAATAATTCCAAAACATTTGCAAGCAACTCTACAATAGTCTGACAAATAAGGGAAAAATATTTTGTGAAAATTGTCACCAAAAACAAAACAAAACAAAAAAAACCATACATTTTTTCAAGTTTATCAGCTTTGCATTAGTGTTGTGACCAGCCTACCATCATCTTAAATATCTCAGGAGATGGGAACAGTTTCAATAATCTTCCCTTAGGAGTATATTCTAAAATATCACACTTAAATATCTTTTTCCAAGCTTCAGTCTAAAATCTCCCTCAGTGGCATTTTATTCCATTATTTCTAGTTGTGCCTTTCACAGCAACTATTATAAACAATTCCTTTCCATCATTAGCAACTAAATCTTTCTGAGGCTTGTAAATGGTTAGAATATATGCCTTTGCCACTATTTAGCCATGCTGTTCATACATAGGCTATGTTTCTTCAGTTGCATCCATGCAGAGCCATGATTTAAAAACAGAACCCCACCGGTTTCACAGCTCAGATCCTGCTACTGGAGCTGCTTAATCAGGGTCTTAATTATATTACTATTTCATCAAAAGTTTCCTTTTTGTCTTTCACCTTCTCTAATTGTTATGTCTTCTATGAAGCCCCCTCATTTTGAAATGTATCTGCTGATACTTCCATCCTTTTCTCCTTTAAGTCTCAAGTACTGTGTACAATTCTGGTCACCCAATGTTAAAAAAGGATGAAGGGAAACTGGAATAGGCTAAGAGAAGAGCTACTAGGATGATCAGAAGAATGGGGACCTCTCATGAAAAGAGACAAAGAGCATGGTTTGTTTAGTCTGAAAGCAAGTAAGATTGATCTTGCTAAATATACCAGGGCAGTAAATGCACAGGAGGGAGAACTACTCTTTAAGCTAAAGGATATTGTTGTCTTCTTGGGCCATGTGTATAAACTGGTCATGAATAACTGGGAGGTGGATTCTAACTGTCAGAGGAGTGAGGTTCTGGAACCACTTTCCGATAGGAGTAGCAGGTGGCAAACAACTAACTAGCTTTTAGATCTAGCTTCATAAGATTACAAAGAGGATTCTATTGACGGAGTGCCAATGACCCAAGAAATTCCTTGTAGCTTATGTTCTTAAATCCCCCCTCAGCATACAACTTATTTCTAAAACCCTATTCCTCCCTACACTGAACCATTAGAAAAGCTTTAAAAACATGAAACAAAAAAACATGGATCTAATAACACAGCTGAATTTCACAGCTCAGTCAGCTGCATTCCATCCCCATTCACCACCTTTACATTGTCTACTTAGGTTATAAATCTCCTCAAACTTTGACCCTGTCAGGTAAGGTGCTGATTCAGCCAAGTATTTAAGCACATGCTTAACGTTGAACACATACTTATTTCCATCCCTGTTCAGCTAAGTACCATTAGCTTCAGTGGGATCTAAGTACATAGTGAATAAGAGTACTTTGCAGATAATATAAAAGGATAATATTTTAAATGATTTATGTCTGAAACACAGCTCAGCCCATGTGAATACAGAGATAGACAAACAGGACTGTTATCCAGTGGAAGCCTTCAGGGAAGAAGGCACATACTTGTGAAAGATACAATATGTAATTAGATGCCATTGGTACACTGTAGTCCAGGGTAAAGTTGAGGTCCATGTAATAATAATTTATCAGTATAAATGTGGCATCTGAAGAACACATGGTTTTTTTCCTGTGGCAAAATAAAAAACTGCATAATTTATGGTCCTTTGAAGGAAAAAAGAATCTCCTGTAAAAAGAGAAGTAACAAAAGATGTATGTATGTAACAAGAAAAGTTTGCTCACCCTGTGCAGTAACTGAGTATCTTCAAGACAGTTGTCCCTTTAGATTCTCCACTTTAGGTGAAACTGCATCTCTGTGCTTGTAATCAGAGATTTCTAGGAGCAGTGCCTGGTTGGGTCGCACATGTGCCATCCCTGTCTCGCATCGTCTCAGGCAGCTACATAGCACTGTGCAACCTCTAGCACAGAGTATCTAGCATGGAAAAGCTCCAAAGTAGAAGGGAGGAGGGAGAGAGTAGTGGAGTACTCACAGGGACAACTGTCTCGAAGAACCTCCGTTACTGCACAGAGTAAGTGATCTTCTCCTCTTCTTCAAGGATCGTCCCTATCCGTGCTCCACTGTAGGTGATGTTAGAACAGTGTCCCCTCAGTAGAAGGGAAGGGCTTCAGAGTTGTAGTCATGGTGGATGACGAAATCGTGAGCCAAATAGAGCATCAGATGATGAGCGCTGCTCTATTGCAGAATGCTGTGTGAACATATAGGCTGATGCTCAGGTTGCTGATTTACAGATGTCCATAATGGGCACGTTGTTCAGGAAGGCTATTGAGGCTGAGAGTGCTCTGTGGGAGTATGTGCAAGTCCCTGGAGGGGCTTGTAGCTGTTGATGGCAATAGAAAGGTCAATGTAATCCATTTAAACAGCCTCTGTTTGGATATGGCATCCCCCTTATTTCTTTCCATCACGGAACAATCTAACTATGGTGACTTTCTGAGTCTTTGTCCTGTCAATGTAAAACATTAGCGCTCTTCGGACATCCAGCGTGAGAAGCATCGCTTCTTGTTTATTCTCATGAAGTTTTGGGAAGAATGATGGGAGATGACTGGGTTGATTCAAATGGAATGAGGAAACACTTTAGGTAAGAATTTGGGATGTGGTCTTAGGGTAATTTTGTTTTGTTTTTAAATATTGTTATGGGGGTGGGGTGGGGGTGTGCCATGAGTGCTCCCAGTTTCCCCACTCATTGGATGGATGTAATAGCAATGAGAAAGGTGTGTTTGTCCAGGATGGAGGTACATTGGATGGAATAGCTAGTCTTGATGATTTCGAATACCAATTTGTCTGATGTGATGATCTGCCATGCTGGGTGAATGGAGTCAGACGATCTCCGATTGGATGGATGATGTCAGATGGGTCCAGCAACAGAAAAGAAGTGGGAGGTGTCTTTGGTCCTTGACCAAACCCAGTTAAAAAACAACAACAATTGTGAGGGAGGTTGTTTGGGACATCGAGAGCTGTGAAGGGAGTAGCCTTCATTCTGCAGCTGCCTTTGCAGGTCATATTGTATCCAAGGTTGTGTTGATTCTAGATCTTTGCATCAAGTCCTTCAAAGTGTGAAGGGAATCATCTGTTTTGGCTGTGAACAGCTTGGGGCCTTCGAACAGGAGATCATCAACTGTTGATTGTACCTCTTTGGGAAAACCCAAGTGGTTGAGCCAGGAACCTATTTCATTACTGTGGCCATGGCAATGGAAAGTGCTGCTATGTCTGCAAATCCAATGAAGCTTGTAAAGTTATGCAAGCTGAAAGTTCACCCTTAGATATAAACGCTTTAAATTGTTCCTTTTTTGTCCTCAGGTATGTGTTCAATAAAGTCAGACCATTTTGAGTAATTGGAGTGATTGTATTTGGCCATTATGGCTTCACAGTTTACGATCCTGAACCGTAGGGTCACTGAAGAGTAAACTATATGCCCCAAAAAGGCATCATGAGACATTTTAGCTGTAGGTCCCTTGCTTTCCTGGTCTGAGCCTTGATATTATGACAGTGTGAACACTTCTGTGATATGTGTCTCTTAGCTAGGCAGTGGACACACTGAATTTCAGTCAGACAATGGGATTGAGGCAATGTTTAAAATCTGGGGAGCCAGGCATACCCCTTAGAATAGGGTTTCTCCCATGAAGGAAGGTAACTATGCTACACTAAGAGGTAGCCTAATAATTGAAACTTCAATTCCTAAGAAAAGAAAAAAAAAGTAAGAATAAATACAAAGATGTAGTGTAGTAACTATTGACTATTAACTAATTATTGATTAACTAACTGGTATTCTAAAGTTAAGGCCGGACTAAGAAGCTCAGAGGTGCTGCCACATCCTCCGTCTCAAGCCGAGAGCGATAGAGAAGGAATTGAGGGAGGGTTGGTGGCACAATGCTATGTAACTGCCTGAGAGACAGGGACAGTGCATGTGTGACTCAACCAGGCGCTGCTACAAAAAAAAAATCTCCAAATTACAAGAGCAAGGGCACAGATTCACCTAGCATGCAGGGGCACTCCTCGAAGAAAAACTGATCTTTTCTGCAATTGTAATTCAAAGCAACAATGAAGGGGAGAAAAACAAAGGAGATCAGATCATGCAGAGTATTTAAATTACTTTAATCTTTAGCCACCTTCCTAAATTTGGCTCATGAATGACCAACCGTAACATGAAAGTGTAAAGGATTACTCTGCTGAAGGTATGGGAATGAAATTATCTTGCTTCCCATTTCACTGGGTGGAGAATTTCCTTGGTTTCCTGCTGTCAGTAAAACTGAAGAGTCATGAAGGCTATATAGATAAAGGCTACAAAACAGTGTAGATAAAGGCTCTACACCCCTTAAAAAACAGTGATGGGAGTTATGTGAGGCAGGCTAATAGATGCAAGGGCAAAGGTGCAGATAAGACAGTGACCACTGTACTATTGCACAGCTCAGAGCAATATCAATTGTAACGTGTTAAACTATACCAAGAACATCCAGCTGAAAGCTCACTGGTGAGTGCTTAGTTCTGTTTACTAGAACAGTGAGGATGTTGTGTGTGCATTCCTAATTAAAAGGTAATCAATCCCTTATATACATTACTGTTTTGACAAGAGGCCACAGCAGTGCTGACTAGAAATGCAGATGGTGTCTGTTTTGCAGTGTGAAAACTTCAGGGCTAACGTGGACTCCTAAATACCCATTTATGGAACACTGTCTGCAACAGTAGTTTCCAAATTATAGAATGCTTACAGGTAATCTGTGACAAGCTTGTCAGTAAAATAGTGCCAACTCCTCCTGCTTCTTTACAATGAAGGTCTAGAATTAGGGTGACCATATGTTCCAATTTTATAGAGACAGTCCTGATTTTTTGATCTTTTTCTTATATAGGTTCCTATTACCTCCCACCCCCAGTCCTGATTTTTCACATTTGCTGCCTGGTCACCCTATCTAGAATGCCTAAAGAGCCTGGAGCATTGTGATGAGAAAGTGGAGGGTGTGTTTCTCTCTCTCTGCTAGGGGTGCTGCTAAATAGGGAGAGGAAATGGGATCCTCTTCACAACTGGATTCCCCAGTGGGACTGGAGCTACAGGGGGGAAGTGTCCAGGGAGGCAGGAGAGAATGGAACAATACCACCAGGCAATATATCCACATGAACAGGGGGCACAGGAAGACCAGGTAGCTAGGCAGCAAGTGATAAGATGTTCATGCCATGCCTCCCCTGAGGTTGAAGATAGCTGGGAAGGAGCTAATTAAACTAATAGGCTGCACCTTGGGGAGAATTGGGCTGACTAGGAAAACCCATAAACAACCTAATTGAAAACCCTCACTCCCATTCCTGTGTGATCATTTATTGTCCCCAAAATTTAGTTGGACCCTGGGCTTAGTGGCCTCTCATCTTAGGCTGGGGAAGGGTTGGTGGGCTTGCACCTGCTCTCCTTCCTGGAACTTCAATAGGTGACCAAGTGTAGGCTGGGCTGATATAAAACCAGCACACTGAGAACAGAAAGGGACTGTAGGTGAAAGTTTTCTAGTTGGGAGGCAGGAGATGTGCTTGAAATACACAGATTCTGACAAGAACCTGAAAGGGGTGAAATAGCTACAGGGAGCAGTGGGGGCTCTACTGGTAACCTGGGGAACAGAGCTAGAGGAGAAAAGTAGGAAGGCACTGGGGTAATAGGCGCCTATATAAGACAAAACTAGACTGTCCCTATAAAATAGGATTAATCCATGACAAGATAGTTGCAGGTAGAGAGGTGCCGTGTGGTATGCAGCCCAGAGTTGGGAAGGGGTATCAAATTGGGTGGAACTAATTCCCAGAGTAACAAGGAGTTGCTGCCCTAGCAGGGAGTTGAACCTGGTTACGCAGCGCATCCAGGGAGAAAGGAAACCATGCACAGCTGGAAAAATCCTGGCAACAGAACAGCATTTGTTGAGAAGGAGGAAAAAGGGAATAGGAGGCAGAGAAGCACGTGCCAGGGAGCAGTGGGAGAGAAAGTAATATCTGAGCAGGAGATGAAATGAAGAGTAAAATCAGACAATGTTGCTCTACTGTAGTTGCCACAGTAATCTTAAATAAAATATATGGGGATATACCTCTCATAGAGCTTGAAGGACCTTAAAAGGTCATTGAGTCCAGTTCCCTGCCTATACTAGCAGGACCACATACTGTCCCCTCACAGATTTTTTTGCCCCAGATTTTTAAATGGTCCCCTCAAGGATTGAACTCACAACGCTGGGTTTGGTAAGCCAAATGCTCAAACCACAGAGCTATCACTCCCCCCAAATCTTATACATTCATGAACAGGAAGGAAGCAAGCCATGAGAAGATCTATTAACATGGCACCCATAAAATGGGGGGAGGGAAGGCATTTTGATTTTTCAGCCGAAAAAAGAAAACTGACCAAAAATGAATAATTTACCCTGAAAGTTCATTTTGCTTAGAAAACCATTTTAATAAAAAAAAAATGAAAAAAATTCAACCAGCTATATTCATAGCTAAAAAATGTTCCTTCCTGGTACACAGACCATCAACTATATCTTTCTTAGTTATTAAACTATTGACTAGAGCTGATTGCAACACTTTCAGAAAAATATTTTTTTGCCAAAGCATTTTGGAAATTTATAGATTTTCAAGGTTTTCAAAGGAGTCAAAGGGGGAGGAAAGAGCTAGAAGCTATATTTCTACTCTCTAGTCTAGTAATTAGGGTGATAGCTTGGAATAAAGTAAAGTAGAACCCAGGTTCAAGTTTCTAATCTGAATGACCAAGGATAAAGAAACCCTCTGCTTGAGATTGGACAGAGCAAGGACTTGAACTTGCGTCAAGCACACTGTACAGCTCAGGTTTTGGTTCCACCTCCCCCCCTCCCCCCTTTTTGATGCACTTTCATTTTTGCAAAAATGTTTGTTGTGTTTTTTAAAAAAATCATTTCACACTGGAGGACAAAGTTATCCCAAACTGGAATAGTCATCCAGTCAATTCCAATATAGAGTCATTGCTTAGGATGAGATCACTCTATATCTGAATGGAAAATACACTGAATAATATAGGAGACCGCATATTCAATGGTTTAATATTTAACCCTTAGGGTGGGTGTGTAGTCAGTCACCTCTCTTACGTGTTGATTTAGCAGGCAATGTGAAAAATGCCAGCATTTGAAAAGTTGACAGGAAAAAAATCTCTGGAATCTAGCTGTTTGTTGCACTTGCTAATAATTCTTCATTGTATATTATGTTTTCAATGTAAAAATCATTACATATAAGTGAATGAATTCTTTGCATCAGTCTTCACAGATGAGGATGTGAGGGAGATTCCCAAACATCAGCCTTTCTTTTTAGGTGACAAATCTGAGGAACTGCCTCAGATTCAGGTGTCATTAGAGAAGATTTTGGAACAAATTGGAAAATTAAACAGTAGCCACCAGGACCAGATGGTATTCACTGAAAAGTTCTGAAAGAACTCAAATGTGAAATTGCAGAACTACTATCTATGCTATGTAACTTATCATTTAAATCAACCTCTGTACCAAATGATTGGAGGATAGCTAATGTGAGGCCATTTTTTTAAAAAAAAAAGGTTCCAGAAGTGATTTTGGTAATTACAGGCTGATAAGCCTAAATTCAGAACCAGACAAGTTGGTTGAAACTGTCGTAAAGAACAGAATTATCTGACATTTAGATGAACACAATATGTTGGGGAAGAGTCAGCTTGTTTTTTGTAAAGGGAAATCATGTCTCATCAATCTACCAGATTTCTCGGGGGGGGGGGGGGAGGTGTCAAAACCCATGTGGACCAGGGTGATCCATTTGATATAGCGCACTTAGATTTTCAGAAAGCCATTGACAAGGTTCCTCATCAAAGACTTTTAAGTAAAGTAAGGTGTAATGGGATAAGAGGGAAGGTCCTCTCATGGATCAGTAACTGGTTAGAAGATAGGAAACAAAGGGTAGGAATAAGTGATCAGTTTTCAGAATGGAGAGAGGTAACTATCTTTCCCCCAGGGGTCTGTACTGGGACCAGGACTGTTCAACATATTCATAAACTACTCTGTAAAAAGGGATAACCAAAGCAGATTGCAAAGAGTAACAAAGGGATCTCACAAAACTGCATGATTGGTCAGAAAAATGGAAGATGAAATTCAGTGTTGATATATGCAAAGTAATGCACATTGGAAAACATAATCCCAACTATACATATAAAATGATGGGGTCCAAATTAGCGGTTACCACTCAATGACACCAAGATGTGTTTCTTGTGGATAGTTCATACAGCATCAGTTTAAAAAAAATTAACAATATTGGGAATCATTAGGAAAAGGATAGGTAAGATGACAGAAATATATTGCCTCTATATAAATCTATGGTCTGCCCATATCTTTAATGAGTGCAGATCTGGAACGCCCCCTCCCCCCCCACACACACACTGTCTCAAAAAAAGATCTATAGGAATTGGAAAAGGTACAGAAAAGATCAACAACATTATTAGGGGTATGGAACAGCTTCTGTATAAGAAGAAGTTTACAACACTGGGACTTTTCCGCTTGGAAGAGAGACAACTAAGGGGGAATATGATAGAGGTCTATAAAATCATGACTGGTGTGGATAAAATAAATAAGAGTGTTATTTACTCCTCTTCATAACACAAGGACTAGGGGTCACCAAATGAAATTAATAGACAGCAGATTTAAAAACAAGGGGAAGTATTTCTTCACACAATAGACAGTCAGCCTGTGGAACTCTTTGCCAAAGAACAGTGTGAAGGCCAAGACTATAACAGGGTTCAAAAAAAAAAAGGATAGATAAATTCATGGAGGATAGATCCATCAATGGCTATTAGCTAAGGTGGGCAAGGATGCAAAACCATGCTCTGAAGTGTCCCTACCCTCTGTTTGCCAGAAGTGGGGAATGAGCGAAGGGGCATGGATCACTTCATGGTTATCTGTTCTGTTCATTCCCTCTGGAGCCCCTGGCATTGGCCACTTGGTCTGACCCAGTATGGCCATTCTTATGGTTCTTAGCAAATTACAGTAACCTCACCAAAATAACAACTTCTCAGAACTTCTCATAAATATATCACCCATGTGGTTTGCTTAGGGCAGCAATGACTGGAACAGCTGATTAGTTTTCTGTAAAGTATTTGGATCTTTTACAATGCTGTCTACATTATATTGAAACATTTTATTTGCTACCCCAAATAAATAAAGCAACCCCAGAAAAATACACAATGAAAAAGGAAGATCATGTTAACCAAAAGAATGTTTTGACAAGTATTTCACAATATTTTAGTGAAGAAAACAGCAGCATTTCATTTAAATGACGGCTTTGCAAAATACATTTCGAATGGGATATGCAGTGAGATGTGAGTTTTATTACTTTTCTTTTTCTAACATGATCAAACTCTCCTTCCACTGCCAACAGAATGACCACTTGCATATTGTTTGTTGAAGAGGGCCAGAAACTCTTACTTGCATTGGTTATCAATTATGCATCCAAGTAAATCCCTGGGACCACTTGTATGAACAGAAGTTCATTCATGTGTGTGGGCCTGATCCAGAGGTTGTGGAAGTCAATGGGTATCTATTTACATTTCATAGGTTCATTTATATATAAGCCAGAACACATTGTTGTGATCATCTGGTCTGACCTCTGTATAGCACAGGGCATAGAATTTTCCCAAAATAAGTCCTAGAGCACATCTTTTAGAAAAGCAGCCAATCCTGATTTAAAAAAATAATAATTATCAGCAATGGAAAAGCCACAGCTAAGCTGCTTACCTGCCAGCACAATCTCCAAGCAGTCTAATGAGCACAACTGGGCCTCAGTTGAGCCTCCTCATAGACTTTAAGGTCAGAAGGGACCATTATGATCATCTAGTCTGACCTCCTGCACCACGCAGGCCACAGAATTTTACCACCCATTCTTCAATATACCTCTCACCTATATCTGAGCTATTGAAGTCCTCAAATCTTGGTTTAAGGATTTCAAGGTACAGAGAATCCTCCAGTAAGTGACCCATGCCCCCTGCTGCAGAGGAAGGTGAAAAACCTCCAGGGCCTCTGCCAATCTGCCCTGGAGGAAAATTCCTTCCCGACCCCAAATATGGCGATCAGCTGAACCCTGAGCATGTGGGCAAGACTCACCAGCCAGACACCCAGGAAAGAATTCTCTGTAGTAACTTACATCCCTGATTGACCCAACCACTCAATTAGCTGAGGGGATCAGCAGAGCTACTCTTAAGACCAGCAGCAGCAGGGCACTGGCCATTTAAAGCATTTGCTGATGGCTGAACTAGTATCCTTCTGTCTTGTCCCTGTACTTTCCTAGCCCTGCTCCTGCCTTTCCTGATTAGAGGTAACTAGGTTCTGGTCTCTGGCACTGACACTGCCTTGACCCTCAGCTCCATTTCCAGCTCCTGCTCGGACCACGAGGCAAAAATCATTCACATCCTGGCTCTTCACAATACAAGTCTGAATTTGTCTAGTGTCAGCTTCCAGTCACTGGAGCGTCTTTTGCCTTAGTATGATGCTCTTTAATCTAAGCATACAAACAGAAATCATCTTTCCGCGTAGGTACTTGTGGACTGTGATCAAGTCAACTCTGAACCTTCTCTTGGATAGTCTGTCACTAGAAAGCATGTATTCTAGACCTTAATCATTCTTGTAGCTCTGTGCTAGACCTTTCCCGGTTTGTTGCTATTGTCTTTAAAGTGCTGAGACCAGAATTGGACATAGTATTCCAAAATGACCGAGCTAATGCCACAAACAGTGATAATACCACCTCCCTAATATTCTCCCTCTTATACTTCCAAGGATCACATTTGCTTTCTTATCCATCCCATCATACTAACAGATGATGTCCAGTTGAGTGTCTCTCGTGACCCAAGGGCCATATAAAACGGATAGACTTAATTAAGGAGACCCTAGCCTTCTAGGGTGTGGATTGCCACGTGGGGTCAGTGTAAATGTGAACAGCAGGCTGTTATTTACCAGACTGCTTTGTGGCAATATCGTATAAGTTCAAAATCCAGGATAGGAAGGAGCCACTAAGCAAATTGTGGACACACAAATGAGGAATAACTATGATGTTTTATTTAAAATTGCTTTACACACCAGAGCAGAAAATTTAGATTGAAAACAAGTAAGCTTATCACAATTTACAATTAATAAAGGAAAACTTAATATGCTTGATAAGTAAAAAGAACTAAAAGGCTAATAACTAAGAAATGACTATAAACAATACCCACATACAAAGGTGCAACATTTAGTAATGATTAATACTTACAAACAATACAAACCAATGCATAACGGCCGGCAAACGTAGGAGCTCTTTGAAACACGAGAGCTGAGAGGGAGCTTCGAGTCTGGTTAGGACTCTGTTACAACACGACACTGGACACGCAGAATTCGGATCTCCCCCTCCTCCCCCTCCCCCACATGTTGCAGGAGACACACTAAATAGCCAATCTGATGTCACACTAGTGTGACTAGGAAGGGCCGAAATGGAAGCTGTGTCAAAACTTAATTGGCTAAAATCCTGCTCTATACCAAATAAGGTGCGCTGGTATCTTAAATGCCATTTCCGTGTTAAAAGTTGTTTTTTTCTCACCGATTCTCTCTGTTAGGAAGAGGTTTAAGCAACATGGATTACATTATTCTCTTGCAAGTCCTTCCTTTTATTTCATAAAGGAGAGGCCAGGGCAGGAACTAATGGGAGCTTGTACTTTAGATTACTAATTTTGTCATAGGGGTTTCTTAATTATTGTCTTAAATACTTCATCTTTCATTTTTTAAAGTAATGGTCCCTAAAATGTACACAAGATACATATACATCACTAAGAGCAGTGAAACAACACTTGATATCCTGTCCTTTGTAAACGGCTTGAATGTTTTTGGCATGTGACCTGGTTTTAAATTAGTGAACTTAAACTGCAATATGAATATGTAAATTAATGTACATATCACCGGTGCTTCCTTACACACTGTGGATGCTGGTATTAAAGACATCCAAACTGCTCCTGATATGCTAATTTGCAAATAGATTAATGTACCAGCCATTGCTACTCAAGTGAGGGTGTGAAACAGAAGCCAAAAAGAAAAAAAGTTGCTTGTTTTAAACATCTATTAGAAAGAAATTTCTATGTTTAGCCTGTTTTTTAAAAACCTAGAGAAGCCTCTCTAGCAGTTGTGAAATTACGGGAAGCAACTTGGCCCACCTGGAGCTGGTATTGTTGAAAACTTGAAAGCAAAAGGAAAGGTTATGGAAATAGAGCAGTGAATTGCTACTTTCAAAGCTGCAAGAAGAAAAGGTAAATGTCTCTACTGCTATCTACAGATCCTGCACTGTGGAGAAAATTTGATTGAAACCAGCAGTTTGGGGTAGCTAAAGGTTCCGCTATGTGTGGAAATGTGAATGTAAAAAGACTTCCCGACTTCCGTGCAGGTAGTCGCATGAGAGAGAAGAATGTTTTCTAAAGAATGTTTTCATTTTTCCTGATTTGTTTCATAAGATAGAGAGTAAATAAACCTATCTACTGGAAAAGGATATTGTCTTGCGTCTAAGCTTTTCTCCATTAAACTGTATGCTTTTACAGAAGGATTCAGTAATTGGAAACCATGAGTTTACCATGTGATCCAGACCAGTCTGTAGAACTGATCTGCCCTTATTATTAACCACTCCAATTTGCATCATCTGCAAAGTTTACAAGCAATGACTTTCAATTTGGTAGATATCAAATTGCACTGGGTCAGTAGCAGATCCCCGGGGGACCCCAATAAAAATGTCCCCATTGGGTAATAATTCCCCATTTACAATTTCTTTGAAATCTATCCGTTATCCACATTTAATCCATTAAATGTAGGTAGGCTTGGCAGAAATCAATTTTTTATAATTCAAACAAATGTTTATTTAAGCATTTCTTTCAATTTTTATCAATTTAAATATTCACAATTGTGAAAAATTATGGAGAGTCAGGCAATGGGATGGATGCAACAATTATTTAATCATAATAGATATTACTATTCAAAAAGGTTAGTTTTATAACCAAATTCAAGTTGTCAACATCGCTTGGCAAAATATATGAAGTAAATAGCCTTAAATTCAAACCCTAATACACTTCCCTTTTTTAAGTTTCTGTTATCAATGGAAATATTTTGTGAGTTTCTTTGTATGGCAAAAATCAATATTTACTGAAGGGGGGTGAGGGATAATTGAATCCTTCTAAGCCTGAGTATGGGCTATGTTGATTTTGTATAATTCTAATTTTTAGCAGCATGTCACGTGATACTAAGCCAAATTTCTTACAGAAGTTTAAGTACATTGTGTCACAAGTTTACTTGTTTTGTTGATTAAAGGTATCATAAAAAATATCAGTTTTGCCTGATCAGACCTATTTTTAACAAAAACATATTGATTGGTAATTATGCTATCATCTTTAATTCTTTATTGATTCCATTCCAGGTCATCCTATTTTCTATTGTTAACAGTCATATTTAGGATTTTTAATAGGATCCTAGTTCCTTTAGTCATTGTGATTACATGTAAACCTCAACTTAATTTTTTTTTAAAAAAAAAATGATTGCAGGGAAAGCGTGACAACTTTACTGTTCTAAGTGTAACCCAAAGACACAAAAAAACAGAAGACGGATTTAAGAAAAATATATTGCTAAGATTAAAAAGCCACAAGACGTTTGGGGCACCTCAACTCATGCTTTGTGACTGCTTGGTGTTGGTGATATTGTGTTTATACAACACTCGTTGGGCTGTGGTGCAAGCAGGAGCTATGAACTCAGAACCGTGCCTGGTTGCAATAGTGTTAAATGTTTTATTATTAACCTGGAAGTGACACAAGTCCAACATTACTTCTGGATGTAGTGAGACCTTCGGTAATGACAATTTAAGGCTCTTCGAGTCACTCCTAGCTATGGCATTTAGCTGCCTCAAAATAACTAAATAGACACACCTGTTGGTCTTTAGAAACCAAAACAGTTTCAACATTAAGCCAGATTCTTCTCTCAATCACACTGCTGTAAGGGCCAGTCTACCTTCCCTTGAATTCAAAGGAAACATTCCTACAGTCTGCGATGGATTTAGGGCCTACTCCAATTTCCATGGAAGTGAATGGAATCACAATGGAGTCAGTAATCAGAACCTGACCCAAAGCACTGCTTCTCAACCTGGGATTGAAGCTGCTCTCAGCAATATCCCTACACTCAGCAGCACTGCCACCTACTCACTCAGCAGCATCATGCTAGAGTCCTTCTTGCCTGTACCTATCTGTGACAGTACCCAGCCCGATCCTGCTCTCTCCCTCAGTCAGCAGCACACATGCTTACGTTTAATTATTTATTTTATATGTACCGCATAAAATACCCATATTTAATTGGAGCACATTTGCTGTAATAGAAGTCAGCACAAAACTTAAAAATAAATCAAAAACAGCTACAAAGGCTTGTGTGATGGTATCACAAAATACTGTGGGATTTAGGATGTGGCAAGAAAATCCACAAAGACTGTTTTTAGGAACATAGGAATTGCCACACTGGATTAGCCACTGGATTAGTGGTCCATCTAGTTCAGTAGCCTGTATTCAATAGTGCTCATGACCAGATACTTGAACTGAATGATCCAGCAAGATAAATTAAAATCAACTAAACACATGATTAAACAGACACTATAGCTAAGCATATATGCTTTCTTAAGGTGGAATAACTCTTACTTTGGTTTCATTAAAGATTATTTCCAAACACTGAGTAACTGATAGGACACCCAAAAAAGAAAAAGCACTTAAATTGCAAAGTTTTAAAAAAAAATTGGCAGCCATGTCACTTGTACCAATAAGTCTTCTTGTATGTCAGTTGATCTCTCTATCCCCAGTCAAACATAATAAGGTCAAAAGGCAAGTACCTGAAGTAATCCTCTTCCCAACTCTTACGATGTAGGTAATTGTAAATTTAATTCAACAGGTGTTTATTTAAAAGAAATAGAGAAAACGACTATCTAGAAATCAAAAAATAGTCTCTCACTTTGACAGCAATAGGCAAAGAAGCTTAAGGTATGACAAAGCTTGACACTCCTCCATGGGTAATTGTGGAGACTGTAAAAGCTCTTTGTGAAGCTGGGAACTGAGGTCAATAAATAAAGTGAACTTGTCCTTTGCCGGTGTTAACCATTTTGGGGAAAAGTTATCCAAAAAAAAAAAAAAAAAAGATTTTGGTGCTCTGATAAAGAAAAAAAAAGTGTCAGATCAGATTAAAATGTATTGTGGGATGTCATTATTTTGAGGGGGGGGGCGGAGATAAAAATGTCCTCACAATGTCACATTTCAAAGATGGGGATGTGGAGAGTCAGTCTCCTGTACGAAGTGTCCAATGTGTCATACAAGTGGTCAAACTGGTTTACACATGACACTATTTAATATGCACTTTGCACTACATTCAAAGTTTGTGCCTTTATCCCTGCAGACACATCTTACACATCAAACTTGATGGTACGGGTAGTTATGAGGGGCGTTGTGCTTGTGCCTTTACAGAACTGTTCTAAGCATGCTTTCCTATCTAACAAAATGCTTTCATGTTTTGAAGACAGTAAGGAAAATGGCCTACAAGCAATTCAGTTTTTTTATATTCATAAAAATCCATAGCTCTTGTCGGACAGGAGTTTTGATTTGGTCTTCCCTGAATAATTTTTAAAGAAGATTGCTTCTTAAATAAATCAACTACATTATGGAAATTAATTCCAGACTGATGAAAGCTGATCTACATGACAAATGAATCCACAAAGCTCAGTATGCATTTGTAAGAGAAAAGCCTTCACCTGACCATGGGGAAAGCAAATCTTTTGCAGGAAGATAAAAAGGAAAAAAAAAAAATACAGCTCACTCTGTCTCCCTCCACTGAAAGGTTAAGATTAGAAACACTTCAGACAGTCTTCCTCCTACTGAATGGGAGAAGAGCAGCCTACACCATTGGTTCTCAAAGTGGGGGTCGGGACCCCTCTGGGGGTCGGGAGCCAATTCTGTGGGGGTCGGATCGCGAGCCCCTGCTGCCAGCAGCTGGCCCCGAACAATGCCTCTGCTGCGGGCTGCTGGCATCTGGCCCCTGCGGCTGCTGGCAGCCTGTGCCCCTGCCACGGCGGGCTGCCGGCGCCCCCATAAGGCCGGTCCCGGCTACGGCTCCCGCTGCGGCGGGCTGCCGGCGGCCCCGCGAGCCTGGTCCCGGCTCCCGCCGCGGTCCCGCGAGCCCGGTGCGGGCCCTGGCTCCTGCTGTGGTGGGCTGCAGGCACTGCCACGTGCCCGACCCGGCCCCTGTAGAAGTGGGCTTCCGGTGCCCCGAGAGCCCGGCTCCTGCTGCGGTGGGCTGCCAGCGCCTCCGTGGGGCTGCTGGAAACACCCACACACCCACACTGGCTTCGGGGGGGGCTGCTGTACCCCCCCAATCCTGACCCCTGTCCTGGGGGGCTGCTAGAACCCCCCCCCCATTCCAGCCCCTGCCGCAGTGGGCTGCAGGCACGCTCCCCCCCCTGCCTGACCCCTGGGGGGGGGGTCCTGCTTAGAGGCCCGGTGTGGGAAAGGGGTCACCACTACAAAAAGTTTGAGAACCACTGGCCTACACTAAAAAAGGAAGTACAGTAATAGCAAACAGCAATGGTAACTTTTACAAGGGGATCTTTGTGAGTAATTATAAGTGATGGCTATTTCAACATCACCCTGAATTGATTTGTTATACATAGTTTCATTGTGTTCTTTGTCATCCCAAATCAGATACCTTACACATAAATGATGTTTACTGAAGCCTGCCTAAAAAAGCCAAACTATTCCAAAATTTGCTATTATGAATGCTTGTGTAGCACAAAACATGCTGTGCTGCTGAAATACCTTGTAAGGTAATAAGGAGGTTGCAGTGTTTTGCTTGCTCCAGATGATTACCCAGAGAACACTTCCAAAGTATTTGAAATGACGAGTCTTCAGTTTTTAAAAAATGTTTGCATCTGTTCAGATATTCTTCTGTTTGCTTTGTGGTGAAAACACAAGTGGATGATAATATTTAACGTCATCCTTCGGACACAGCACTACATAGCTCATGCCCAAGTAAAACATTTGCCTTTTAAAAAGGGCCTGCATTCATTTTCTATAACTGGTTTGTTATTGAAACTGAACAATCAACAGGTTTAAACATCAATTCATCAAACCTTCTTATCCAAAACAAACTGCAAGAAAGACAGTGCAGTCTTTTGAAATGGAATTCTTTAGTACTAGATCACTTGAGAGGGGGAATTTAAGTCGCTTCTATATTTGAGGTACTGTCCTTCCAATTGCCTTTTGGAGCTCATTTTATCAGGCACTGTTTTGTTTGAATGTTAAGTAGATCAAACAGGAAACCCCTGCTGAAAAATTCACACACACACACACACAATGAAAGAAACCTAGCTTTCTGCAAACCTCCTGGAAAGTAAAACAAAAAAAAACAACCTACCACTGTTCAGTTTGGATCATTTGACCAGGCAAATACACAGCATTTACAGCAAATGCTCTTAGCAAGGTTCTTCAGGATGGGAGCTCCAGCTTGTCTGTTAAAGTGCACATAGGCACCAGCTCCATGGGTGTTCCAGGATTGGAGCACCCATGGGGGAAAAAAAGTGGGTGCTTAGCACCCACTGGCAGCCTGTCAATCAGCTCCTCCTTCTCCCTCCCAATGCCTCCCCCCCCACCATGATCAGTTGTTCAGCAGCATGTAGGGAGGCGCTGGGGAGAGAGGGGGAAGAATGGGGGCAGGAAGAGGCAGAGTGGGGGCATAGGTTTGGAAGAAAGGGTGGAGTGTGGGTAGAGCCAGAGGCAGAACCCTCCCACCCCCAGGAATGCGAGAAGTTGGTGCCTCTGAAAGTGCACGTGGAAGGACATGTTTTGCCCAGTTTGGTGGCTGTTGGGGAATCGATTTTTTCGGATCTAGTGGGCAAGTGCCCAAGTGCCTCCTCTCCACCCCCCGGCACTTTTACTGGCCAAGGGCTGAACTGACTAGAAGCTATGCTATCCTAGAGATAGCTCCTTCAGACTACAAGGGCAGTGTTTCAAACATGCCAAAATGATTGATGTAGATTTACACTCTTGGTTTGATAAATGCTCTTCAGTGCAGTAGAGTGGGAGTTACTTACTATACCATTATTACTTGCTTTGGTCTAATTAGTTGAGATAAAACCTATGGAGAGAGTCAGCTAAACTTTTTGCATAGAACTTGTTTATTTTTTTTAAGAGTAGATTGAAATTATGAGCTCACTAGTTTTCAACTATTTCAAATTCTATTTATAGG
Organism: Sternotherus odoratus; assembly: GCA_032164245.1. Classification (NCBI taxonomy): domain Eukaryota; kingdom Metazoa; phylum Chordata; order Testudines; family Kinosternidae; genus Sternotherus; species Sternotherus odoratus. Next base: position 21,943,805 of record JAVMKO010000003.1, on the reverse strand, counting down.
AACAACAACACTATTAGCACTAACAATCTGATAAGAGGGGTGGAATATATTGTCTTTACATTATATGATGAAAGATATGCTATATTAGCTTGTTAAACAACTAGATTTTGTAAGGTATTGCAAAGATTTTCTTCCAATCTAGACTACTAAATAATAGAAACCTTATGAGCAACTGATCTGGTTTCAAAGAAGCCTCCAAGTCCTCCTATGTTTATCTCAAGTGACTCTTTTGTGGCTCACTCATCATTAGAGTTGAATGAATAATTCATTGTTGATTTGAAGAGCAAACAGATAAACAAAACATTTTTTTTTAATCTGAAACAGAATATTTTTGAGTTCTCTCCCCCATGAAAAAAAAGTTGTTCAGGTCAAGTGAAATGTTTTCAAACATGTTGAAACCCAAATTGGAAAATAGTTTCAGTTGCCCCAGAGTTGCATTTCTTCCCCAGTACGTTTACTAAAAAAGTTGAACAAAAACTCAAATGCTTGCCCGGCTCTACTCATCATTGGTTTACTCTTGTAGAATGCTTACAAATACTATAATTTAACTGGCGCATATTTACATTGATGAAAACCTTCTTCCATATCTTCTAGACCAGTGTGAGCTCTAACTCTATGAAGCAATGTTGCTGAGTAAGCATTCAGCAGTGAGTAGTGCTTCAGCCGTATGACATGTACAGCACAGTACAAAGACCTAATCCATATCAGATTCTCACAAAGGGTACATCTATACTACCTGCTGGATTGGTGGGTAGTGATTGATCCCCGAGTGTTCTCCCCATCAACTCTGGAACTCCGCCACTGTGAGAGACAGAAGTGGATTTGATGGGGGAGCAGCAGCGGTCAGCTCACCGCCGTGAGAATGTTCAGGTAACTTTGCATAGCTGAAGTTGCGTATTTGAGGTTGATCCCCCCGCCCCCAGTGTAGACCTGGGCAAAGAAATGTCAAGGACATCAGGCAAGAACACAAAGAGTGATGGGCAATACACATTCCAGGGTGCACATCACTAACACATGTAGCAGTCGGCATTTAGGGTCATCTTCCTACAATGTCCACCATGGGTGACTTGTTCATGCTGTCAGAAGGGGCATTTACTAATGTTTACTTTATTATTTCTCATGTTCTTATGAGAGGGGACAATCATACACCCTATGATGTCTTCAGCAGTAGCCATTTCATCCAGGCCACTCCCTTTCTCAGACATGGGTCCAGATCTTCAGCCACAATAAATAATGCAAAGCTGTCTGTAGTAACTCAGTGTGCCTACCAATCTCAGGGAAACAAGGCAGTTTTCTACTTGCTTTTCCTGTAAAGAGTTAAAAGTGACTGCTATGCTTAGGTAAAGGGAAGTGAGTGGGCACCCAGCCAAAAGAGCCAATGGGAAGGCTAGAACTTTTAAAAATTGAAACATGACTCCCTTTTTAGCTGTCTGTAGTTCTTGGCGAGAAGCAGACGGGGAGCATTGATGCTGTAAGAAGTTTTGGGCCAGGTATGGAAAGTCATTGGGATCATGCCTAGAAACTACTCATTTAAAATCCCAGATAAGTAAGTAAAGCAGGAAGTGTCTAGGAAGATGCAATTAGGTTTCTCTCTTTTTATTTCTTTATGGCTTGTAGATTCCTTTGTGCTAACCTCAAATTCTTTCATTTATTGTTTTGCTTGTAACATTTACCTGGACCTCAAGAAAGTTATTTTTGATGCTTAATTCTTATACGTGGGTTTTTTTTAAATCTAGCAATAGTCCGAGTTTCCAAATGTATTTTCTTTCTTTAAAAAGGTAAAGTTTATTAGAAACAAAACACAGGTTTGGATTTGTGTGTCCAAGAGGTTTGTGCACATGTTCCTTAATTAACTGGTGGCTTCAGCTGATTTCATTTGCTTGTCTTTCTCAGCTCTTCCCCACAGAGGGAGTAAAAAGGCTTGAAGGTACCCCAGAGGAAGGAATTCCCAAGCGCACCTTCCAGAGTTCTCAAAGGGGTTTTGCACTTGGGTGGTGGCAGCATCTACCCATCCAAGGTCAGAGAAAAGCTGTAACTTTGGGAGTTTAATACAAGCCTGGAGTGGTCAGTATTAATTTTTAGAGTCCTTGCAGGCCCCCACCTTCTGCACTAAAAGTGCCAGAGTGGGGAATCAGTCTTGACATGCATTATATTGAATGTGTGAGTGTGGGGTGGAGGTTAATAAGAGTGGCAGGGGCAATATGGTATTGATGGTCTTTTATTGGAAATGAGAGGAGGAGGTTCTGGGGGAGAGGCACACAGTTGCATAGGATGTAGGCCTCGCATCACAACAATGGAAAGTTCAGTGTTGAGGTCTGTTGCAACATACTCTATCCTCAAGTGAAAGGTGTGGATAACTAATGTGTAAATCAGATGTGGCTTTCATTTTAGCAAATTTAAAAATTAAGATATTCTGGGAGTGCTAGAGCAGATGTGAATACAAAAAAAATGTAAGAAATAGTGGGCGACTTGCCTCATAGTCTCTATCAGTTTTTAATAACTTAACCGGCATCTCTTCCAGGTTGAGGGCATGTTAGCTAGGTCCTTTATCTAACAGACACTGGGGGACCAACGACAACATTTCTGTCCACTGTCCCGCCTTGATGAAAAGGAGATTTACAGCTGAATACAGTCAACATAACCTCAGACTCTCCCTCCTCCCAAAGCATCTGTCTAGCCTTTCCCAGTGGTGTCACATAGCGAGGGAGTGACAACTGGACACTGCAGACTTCACAACCAGTGATCCGAGTGCTAAGCAGATCCCAAACCTAATAGTGCTCAAATTCAAATCAAAGCTTTCAATCCCAAGAGAGAAGTAGGTGGGTTTGGGAAAGTTAATTCACCCATCCTTACAGCAGACTAATGCAGACATATCAAACACAGGTGGTATTTCAGCTGCCAAAATGATCACACTTCAGTTTTAACAGTAAATGTGGGTGCTTTATCTGTATATACCTCCCAATGTGTCGGAAAAGGATAGCAGCTTTCACTCTCAAGATTAAAACACTATGACCAATTATTAAAACAAGTGTTTAACATTGGCATTTCAAATAGCTGATGTGCTTTTTGTAATTGCTTTGCCTATTCAGTGGAATGCTGTCATCACTTAGGCCCACTGGTGCATAAATTTACTAACATCATGCAAATGCACTATTTGTAATAAAACTGACTAACAAACTTTAAAGGCCAATTATTTGTACATGTTTGCTGGCTTAGGGTAGAGCTAATCATGTATCATTCAGATTTACAGTTATGTGTTTGTGGTAGTGCAATTTTAATCACTCTAATATATGGTTTGCTATGCATCATGGGTTTAGATACTTGCGAAAACTGAATACAAGGACTGAAAGCTACCAGATTTACAGACTGAATATTTGTTTTCTTAATGTAGTTCTCATAAATAAATTCAAACACAACTGGACCAAATTGGTCTACTATGGAACTGCTGGAGCTTCTTTCTTCTGCATTAGCTTTCCTAGCTCTGCTTCAGTGTGTATGGACCAGTATGGGAGGAAAAGCCTAAATTTATAATTTTGACAATGTAAGGGAACAAGTAGTATAACATATAAGCTTATTAGTATTGGGAGCAAAGACTGCCTAATGGTAAAAGATAGAATTCAGAGCCAAATTCTCTCCTCACACCTGTTACACTAGGGAAACTGCACTGTCTTGAATGGAGTCACTATTGATTTACACTGATGAGAGAGCCCCTAGGTTCTATGCTTGACTCTGCTGATGACTTTTTATGACCTTGGGGAAATTCCTTAACTCTTATGCTTCATCTTACCCATTGTAATACTTACTAATGTACAATGGAGGCTGTGATGCTTAATTAAAATTTGGCAAGAAGATCAAGATCCTTGAATAAGAGGCGAAAGTACTATTTATTATTTTTTTTTAAAAAAAAGAGTGGATGCATATGTCACTAGCAGACTTTTCTAATATCGTTCCCCCAATTCATCAAAATGAACAATTATATATTTAAAATATTTTCCAACCCCTAGAAGAAAGCCATCAAGTTAGTCCCCTTGCTCATTACTCATTCTATCACTCTGCCAAAATCAGTTAGCTGTCCCGCTCCTGCTAAGGTTGCTGCTGGGAAAGCTTGTCACCAAGTTGATGCTGTATGCAGTGACACTGGAGCCCTCAGAAAAAAAGTCTTCAAAAGAACACTTTGTTAGTGTCACTACTGAAAACTTATTAGAAAAATTGCTGCTAAGAGTAAATGACTTCTGTGTACCCCTCTTTCTCATTCCACAGAGCCTAGTATTGCCATTGGGAAAAAGGCAAGTACCAGCATCTGACATGTTGTCAACAAGATTTTCAGGTGTGATCTAGGGGAAGTGCTAGCTAAACCATAACGTATTTTCTGCCTAGCAAAGAATGTTGATTCCAACTTAAGAAGTGGAATTAAGATGCTGTTCAAAGGAGGTGGAGAGAGGTTGGAATTAATGCTACAGATTTGATCTTTTCATGCACTGTAATGTGTGTGTAATATATATATGTATATATAAATTGTGTATGTTACATTGCATGAAAAGATGGGAGTTAGAAAATTACTTTTTGTAGTGTTGTTGATATTTACCCTTTGTCAACTGTTGGGAATAGGCTACATCCATCCTGTTTGAATTGGCCTCATTAGCACTGACCCCCCCCACCCCCACTTGGTAAGGCAACTCCAATCTTTTCATGTGCTTAATATATATACACACACCTGCCTACTGTATTTTTCACTCCATGCACCTAATGAAGTGGGTTTTAGCCCACAAAAGCTTATGCCCAAATAAATGTGTTAGTCTCTAAGGTGCCATAAGGACTCCTCGTTGTTTTTGCTGATACAGACCAACACGGATACCCCTCTGAAAATTGTCAGTATGGTTAGATAGTGGTAAGATGCAAGAGGTAATTCGAGTCAAATAACTATCTTTTAGGTAAAGGCTCCTATCATGTGATATGATTCCATGGTGTTGCATTGCTGCAGGAAGAGACTTTAAATTGTCAATAAATATCTGGAATTCATCAACAGAAAAATAGCACAAACTACTTTTTAAAGAGTTTGACACAGATCGTTGTTATATTTATGACAGAATATTTTTAGCCTGCTGTTTTAGTTCAAGTTTTAGATATTACACACAAGCAAGGAAACTCTATGCAACCCTGCAAAAAGGACTGCAACAAAATAATCAGTTGCTAATATAGGTAATATAAGAAACAGGATTCAGCTGGCTAAACTACTCAGTTACACTGGTGGTATTCTGTGTATAGCTTGGATTTACATTGTCATAATGGAGCCGAGTTTGGCTCAGTACGCTGGAAAGTGTTTTGAGATGTACTCTTGAGACAGGATGTACCTAGTAAGAAAGATTTCTGGTACAGGTTTACCGTATTAGAAATGAAAACACTAAACCCTGAACCTGCATCTGATCCACACAGCCTAACTCTTATACTTGCACCAAATCTAACTGAAGTCATTTGGACTCTTTACATGTTCAAAGATTGGTCTCTGCAGAACAGATTACAGGATCAAACCCAACATATAGATGCATTGTCTACAGTTACAGCAAAATTATTAAATAAAACAAATAAGTTTAATTTAGACCTTCAGTTAAATATTTTCCTAGTCTGTAAAGTGTTGTGCCTTAAAAAAAGAATATAAAAATGTGCATTTGTTAGTAATAGCAATGTACAAATGCAGTACCTGACTGGATACTGTACTGCTGATTGACAGATACTTGAAATTTTATACCACAATGAAACTAATTTATCTGGATTAGTTCCATGCTCTAGCTGCCTATCCCTATGCTGTTAGTTGTGGACCATGTTTCCAGCCCTATGTAAAGATGTTTCATTTTAGAAGACTTTATAGTACTTGTAATCAAGCTTCCATTCCTTCCTGTTTCTAAAAAAGTAATTTGATGCAGCTGTGCTGTTGGCTCAACACAGTGATGTAAGTTTGAGCTTGCCTGGTTGCTTTGGCCCCTAGGTATACATGAGCTGCATTCCCAGACCAAAGCTGGCCTTAATGCAAGTACTTTTCAGGAAGGCTCAGTTACTAGGCTTTTTCAAAACAACCCCCACCCCTGACTAAGCTTTCTGTTGCAGTCCCCGATTCTGCACCCGAAAGCTTGCCCCTCTCAACCCCTTCCAAAATCAATACTGGCAGTTTGGTATGGATGAAAAAAATAAAAATGATGGTTAAGCAACATCCGTGAAGGTTATATCATTCATTCATTCAATTCTGGACACTATATATGCAAGATATACTGAACACAGCATATATAAAAGTAGTTCAGAGTCAGGTCATTAATATATTTGGTTTTTATAGAGACACAGTGATGTGACGGAGTGTTTATAGGTCTGTATTCCTGTGCAAAGTACAGATTCACTTTTGTCTCTGTACCACTTCCACTGAGTTCAGACATATAATCATTGTTACAGTGATCAACCCTCCTCTCCCGCCCTTCCCTCCACAACATACCTTTCAGGATCTATGGGTCCTCCAGTATATCTCATCCAGTGCACAAAATGCCCCAATAGCAACTATGTGAGTGAAACCAGACAATCACTATGTTCACAAAGAAACCCATACAGGAAAAAGACAAAAAAACACCACATCACATGTGGGTAAACACTTTTCACACAGCAAACACTATAGCTGACCTATCAGCCCTCATCCTCAAAGGAAACCTGCACAACAAGACTTTCAAAAGATAAGCCTTGGAGCTTAAATTCATAACTCTGTTAGACACTAAGAGTTGTGTACTGAACAGAGACTGGATTTATGGCTTATTACAACAACCACCTACTACCCACTTATAACTCCCCCCAGCTGTTTCACCTCTCTTCCACTTCCTTTCCTCCTTAGGACTGGAGTGGATGTTCACGGGCCACTTCACCTGGAATGGTCCCTTGAAATGTATTAACTACTGATGCTAATCAATCTGTCCCATCTTGTATTTAGCAGACACATTCTGAGTAAGTTTCCGACTGAGACCTGAAGAAGAGGTCTGTGTAAGCTCAAAAGCTGGTCTCTCTCAGCAACAGAAGTAGGTCCAATAAAAGATATTCACTCACCCATCTTGTAGCTCTGTATATCCTGGATCCAACACTGTTACAACACCACTACATTCAGAACACACACAGTTGAAAATACAAGCACTTTGTTGCCCAGGTTCGCAAGAGATTCCAGCCTGAGAACCTCCTAAGGTGCTTAGGGCTGAGTGTTCTAGTTGTGTCTAGCTAACCAGTTCCAAATTAAGGAATTTATACAAAATTACTGTCAATTTATTGCAAGCCAACAGAGCTTCCAACTCTTGGACTCTGAAGCGCCGTTCTACGTTTTGCCTCTGCTTCCTCCTCAACCTTGTCTCTTTGAAACAAGCCATTTTGGAATTTGTGCAAGATGTTGTGAAGTGTAGTTTGTGCCCCCTCTGCTTTCGCAGCCTCGCCAGCTAGTATGCTGTGCTACCATTAGGTCCCCCGCTGAAGTCACTGAAAGTCTTCTGTTAACTTCAAATGGGAGAAGCCCTGCTGAACTAAGGGGAAGAGAAAATACCATGCCCACTAGCAACAGCTTTTTTTAGCGCAGCCCTATGACCCTGCGCACTACCTAGCAAATTGAAGTATCTGGCCCAATGAGTTTATGGTTTACAGTACTATTATTTCCTCTAAACATTTGGCAGTCTCATATTTAAAATAATGATACCTTGTAAATACTTCATTTGAAGTTTTGATAACTCTCTCTTTCATGAACTGTTGCTAATTATTGTACATCAAGTGACAAATTAAATGCAATTTCATGCAATTATTCCAAAATGATCAAAAAATTTACAGGTACAGTTAAAAGCTATTTTTCCACAGCTGATTCAGCGTTCCCAGTATAATATAAAGAACATTCAGGGATTGAAAACAAGCATAAAAATTTGGACAAATCTAAATAAACCCTTGCAAGGAAGGAATTATTTTAAAAAATACCCAGATTTTCAAAAAAAGTTGATTAATTTTGAATGACAATAGTTTCTCAGATGCTTTATTTATTTGCATTTAATTAACTTGAACACATCTTTTTCAAAGCGTCATTCGTGCTACCCCTCCTTTCTTGGATCATGTTAAAAAAAAAAAAACTATTCAATTAACAGAGTTCTGAGAGTGTCAGGGACCTGAGCCAATGGTATACCAAATACAAAGTACTGATTTTAAAGGTGACCAGGATACCAAAGCTTTATAATCTAGTTCTATTTATTTTAAATTGATCCCATTTGTCTAGTGGAGTGCCCCTCACAGCCGCTCCCCCACAACAGCTCTAGATCCCTAGAGGCTGCTCCCTTCCCCAAGCTGAAATTCCCTGGGGCTCCTTTCTTCTCTCCATCAAGCCAATACAAAATTGGTGTAACACCACTGAAATGGAGTTTCACTGGTGTAGCAGAGTTGAGAAACAAGTCCTCTCTCAATGGCTTCCTTATGCCAGGCCAGGCCTTCTGTCGCCACTCTTCTCCAAGAGGCAGTGTGTATACCTGCCTACTGATTACTGCGGATTATGGCCTGGGCCCTTGATAATTACTTTGGTGAACTCAGTGAGCATGTATATTTTGCCCGCTATCATTTTAAGTGAAGGATTACTGGGCAACAAAAAATAAATAAATAAAACTACACCAATTTTAACCTAAAGTAACCCTACTTTTTAATAACTTTTCTGCATTTATAAGGTTCCTCACAATATAATATTAAAGTTGGTATATAAAAATTTACCCAGGGCTGTGTATTATCAAGGTATTAAGTGAAAAGACCATGGAAACAAACATGCATTGAGAAAACAAATATACAGTTACTGTATCTAATCTGGGGACAAAAAAATCCTGGTTCCCAGTGATGTAAATTTAGCATCTTTCATCAATCTCTAAATTCTGTCTCGTGAACATAGGAATGGCCATATCGGGTCAGACCAAAGGTCCATCCAGCCCAGTATCCTATCTGCCAACAGTGGCCAATACAGGTGCCCCAGAGGGAGTGAACTTAATAGGTAATGATCCAGCCTGCCATCCATCTCCACCCTCTGACAGACAGAGGCTAGGACACCATTCCTTACCCATCCACCACGTTTGTCAGAGGGTGGAGATGGATGGCAGGCGAGAGATCATTTGTTCATTACCTGTTAGTTTCACTCCTTCTGAGGCACCTGGCATTGGCCACTGTCAGCAGACAGGATACTGGGGTGGATGGACCTTTGGTCTGACCCACTATGGCCTTTCTTGTGTTCACGAGCCAGAATTTAGAGATCATGAAAGATGCTGAATTAACATCACTGGGAACAGGTATTTATTTGTCCACAGATAAGATACAGTTGCTCTATCTAGTTTTTCTCTATGCAGGTTTGTTTCCTTAATCTTAAAATATCTAAACAGAAAGTATAGGTCTTTGTGTATGAAAACCCCATCCCCTTCCTTAAAGCAAGACTTAAAACATTTGACCACAGATCAAGGCCCAAACACGGAATGGAGGTGCTCAGTTACTACAGCAGTGGCACCTATATAAAGACCCAGATAGATGAAAATCAACATGGGGGAAGTAATACCTTGTATTGGACCACCTTCTGTTGGTGAAAAAACTTTCGAGCTACAGAGAAGAAAAGCTCTGTATAGCTCAAAAGTCTGTCTCTTTCACTGACAGAAGTTGGTCTGATAAAAGTTATTACTGCACTCATCTTGTCTTTCTAATATCCTGGGACCAATATGCCTAGAACTTCGCAAACAGATAAACACATACAGTGGTACCAAGATGTAAAATGAATTATTTAGAAAACAAGCAGTGGAAGAAGCTACACAAGTCCAGTGATACAGTAAATACTGTAGCATAAACATTGATAATCTGTTTCATGATTCCGCATTTGTGATATGAATAAACTACAGTAATAAAAAGATAAATAAACTAAAACATGTGCATGGCACAAATAGTGCCTTTAGAACTAGAATGAGAGATCTCCCCCCATTAAGGCATAGTCAATTTCTGACCTTCCGGACAAGTTAGTTGTACTTAAAACAGATTGAATGTGGTGGTATGGGGTTGGGGAGGGGAGTTTCCCCTCAAATAATCCATTCAACAAGTAATGGCAAAACTTGGTGCATACATTCTTTGACCAGCTCAAGTATGCACGGATTACAAAAAAAGGACTGGAACCCAAGAGCTCTGCTCATTTTATTAAAAATAATCATAAAAATTACTTTGACAGACAGACAACTGACTGGAGATTTAATCAAATCAGAAATATTTGCTGAAAGAGAATGCAATTGCTCAGAAGCAAGAGATCCTGATCTCTAAATTTGCATGATTAACAAACACCTAAGTGACATAAGATAAAGGCCATATAATTGGCCTCTTGAGATTAATAGGCTGTTCAGCTAGCCCTCTGTCCCTTATTTCTCCTAATGAAATGTCAATGTCTGTAGAGTAAACAAACTTCCGAAAGCAACAGACATAAGGCTAAAATTAAATGAATTCCATAACATAAGAATTTGATCATTAAAAACTGCAAAGCACCAAGGTACAGATATTTGAAGCCATTTAAGTGCCTAGGGATGCAGATTTGAAAATCTCCGTGGGTGCTAAAATGTCTAGGTGCCCAGAGAACTGTAAAAAAACTGGCCCTAGCTTAGTAGGAGTTCACTTAACTGTTTAGAATAGACTTTTAGGATTGTCTGAATTTAGGTCCTGATCCCAAATCGAGTCTATAATCCCCATGCAGTGACAATAACAGAATCATTAACAATGAAACTTTGGCTTTTGTGATATTGCATTCATTACTTGAGACTCCACAGAGACTTGAAATACTGCTGTATTTATAATGAAATGTCTTAATTATCATGCTCATCATTTCAGTTCCAGCTGTCACTCCACTGCAAATGCTGTGACTGGAATGAATATATAAACGTGGATGTGTTGTCAATTCAAAAAACAAAAGCAACCCCAATATACCGAATTGTATGGCTTGTCAAATAATCAAAGATGGCTCAACTTGGAAAGAGGGAAGTTGGAAATCTGGCTCATTACACTGCTAAATTAACAAGGGGTGCCACAAGGACTCCTTGCTGTTTTTGCTGATACAGACTAACATGGCTACCACTCTGAAACCTTTGCTAAATTAGGGTACGGGCATTTAAGTACCGATGAAGAACTGGGCCTATGAGGATTATGCATTTAAACACCTTTAAGATTCTGGGCCTCAGCGCTTATAGAGGGACAAACACAATATAAAGACCTAAATTATTATTTTTTTAAATCACTTATACAAAGGTTAAAATGATAGAAGTTGCATCATGACATTCATGGAAGAGGCAAATTTGGCACTTAGTGATAGTTTAAACTGCTCCCTATTTTCCTCCCACCTTCAGTATGCCTTATCTTTATTACCCTCAGTTTTAACTTCTCATCATTTAAAATATATTGATGGATCGTGCTTGATGTACTCCAATTTAAGGTAGCTTAACTGAAGCAAAGACGATTTAAGTGACTTGCACAAGGTCAAACAAAGTAGTCACCCTACACCCCCTCCCATGTTTATCCTTAGAATATGATATTGTGGTATCTAATGAAAAGTTTGTCATATTGGGTGTCATGTTGAGCCTTCTGAAGGCTCATGGTGTACTGAGCATTGTTATAGCAATGTTATAGGTTGTAATTCATGTATATAGCTATGAGGTTGAAAATGTGTCCTCATAGCTTAAAAGCAAGCCCAGGCAAAAAAACTCTCCAAGAGCAGAGGGGCAGTTCACACCTCATCGGGGCATGTATTGGACAAACCCAGGCCAGCCTCACAGGAACAAAAGGACACTGGCCTAGGCAGCAACAAAAGGATCTGTTGGAAGTTCGAGTGAGTCACTCTCCTTCCCTTGGTCAGTTAGGGTCTACGATGAGGTAATGCTCACCTCACTCTTGGGGGGGGGGGGGGAGCAAAGCCAAGAGGGAAGAAAGAACATGATAAAAGCGAGAGAGGTTTTCCATTCTCTTCCACCCCCATTTACAGACATCACCACCCAGAGACTGAAGTGCTGATCAAAAGGAGAGTGCCTGGCTGAAGGGCAACCAGCCAGCTTGTGGTGAGAAGCATCTAAGTTTGTAAGGGGACTGAAAGTGTTAATCAACTTAGAATGTGTTTTACTTTAATTTCATTCGACCAAATCTGACTTGTTATGCTTGGATTTATAATCATTTAAAATCTAGCTTTGTAGTTAATAAATCAGCTTGTTCATTCTATCTGAAGCAGTGTGTTTGGTTTAAAGTGTGTCAGAGACTCCCCTTGGGATAACAAGCCTGGTATGTCAATTTAACAAAGAAATTGATACAAACTCATAAGCTTGCAGCATCCAGCAGGAATAACTAGAAACTACGAGATGGAGGTTCCGAGGGTTGTGTCTGCAACTAGTGTCATTCGGTTGCACAATCCAAGGAGCAGTTTATAGGCCAGAGACTGTGCATGAACAGCCCAGGAGTGGGGGTTCTCACAGCAGAGCAGGGAAGGCTGGCTCCCAGAGTCAAGGCTTGGAGTGACCTAGCAGACCACCAGTCCAGACAACACCAGAAGGGAACATCACACATAGTGACTCCCAAGCCAAATTCTGGGCCAAATTCTGTTCAACTACACCCACAATGAACAGAATCAACCACCAGGAAATACATTTCAGAAATAAAAGATATTCAACTAATATTCACAGCTTGTGTCAAAGTTTGACAAATAGCACTCAAAACTACTACTTGTTAAAATACATTACTCAAAAAATGTAAAATTTGTCAAATATTTCATGAGTGCACTCTACCAGCTATACAACTGTGTATCTGAGAAGAAAATTTAGCCCACTCTTCAACTACCCTCTCAATAAAATCCATACAAAAATAGATTAATGAAAAGTTAAGGCTGCATAACTAAGAACTCAAAACTTAGGAAACTCCACATTTGAAGTTTGAATGTATAAATGTAATTCTCTGTTGCATATGTATAGGAAGTGGGGGGGGGAGGGAGAGATAAGGTCTGTTAAAATGGACAAGCTTTCTCCCCCCCCTCCCCCCCGCAATAAGTACATTGTATCCAGAGAGTCCGCTTACATGACCACAAGATTATATCCAATGTTTATGACTCCTGCACTGCAGGTTAGGATGCCTATCCTATAACTGGGTTCTGATGGGTGGATTCTTGAACTTGGTTGCAGCTCTGCTGAAGTTAAGACTTCTCCATAAGACTTCTCATGGGCACACATATTTATCTGCAAGATCTAATTGCTGAATCAAGGCCTAGCTCTGCACATAACCATGTTCTGAGCACCTAGAAAGTCCAAGAATACTAATATCTTCAACTCACCAACAAGTGTATGAAACAAATTTGAAGGGTTTTGTATTTCTGTAACTAAAATGTTCTATATTATACCTAAAATATATACAGATGAAAAATGAAATTCACTCCTAGGAATGCCAAGTATCATTTTGTAGTGATTATTTTGATGATGGAGGTAGAAGTAGGAGCATAATAGAAATTCTGATAGACAATTAGCTGCAGCAGTGCTAGTGATTACTTCACAACATGTTAAGTGGCAGTAATAGTAGATTTTCATTGGGCCTATTTTAACATTTTAATTATCTTTTCTTCTAGAAAGTAAATAATAAAGCAATTGTGTGAAAAGAAGAATTGAAATATTTAATACTAGTAACTTTCATATAGTAGATTCAGTAGCTGTGAAAGGCCCAGCCTGTTTATAGACAGACAAAAACTGAAAAGTTTTACATTTCATATTTTTGTAAGTGTGAAGTCATTAGCTCCTGTCAACCTTAATTATGTTTTACCAGAGAAACTCTGAAGTATTCTGATTTATTCTAGTTCTCTGCATACGGCTGGATTAATCAGATATGGATCTGAATAACTGAACACAAATTTCCTCAGAGTATAAGAAATCATTTACTATTTTATCTTAATAGTTTACTGCCACAATTCACCAGCCCAGGGGCGCATAACATTTTTCACTGGCAATCATGTAACTTTTCACTAACCACATATTCAGACAAATATTCTCTTGTTTCAGTAGCAATGCCAGGAAACCCACAGCTGTTCTTTTCTAGTTAATGAAGAGATTGTGTGGGCGGGCATTTGTTCTGTAACATGTTGCAATGACCACGGCTTGCTTATCCTTACATCTGGTTCTGCATTGGTCCTTTGAGTTTGTGTTCCATATTCACATGTATACAGTGAGCTTAAAAAAAAATTGTTTTGGTTATAAAAGCAACCAAATGGACACTGCACTAAGGATGGGTATAAAGAACAGTAGCAAAATGGACAGAAGTTCAATACAGCAAAGCCTGTTCTGAGGCTTTGAATTCAAAGTATGCAAGCATATGGTGAAATCCTATTGAAAACCAGGCTCTCAAGGTCCAGGGGGACTTCAATGCATGTTTAAGTACTTTTCTGGATTGAGACCTAAGTGAGCACACATAGGACTGATTAAAATCAGTTGCTAAATCACTGTGATCATCTAGCAAAGGTGTAGCCAAACTGTATTCAGTGGCCCGATTTTTAGTTGGTACAAACTGATACATCTTAATGGCACTGCTCCGGTTGACTCCCCTCTGTTTTATGTGGCCTTCTCAAACATAAGGTTACATAATGGAGTAGTCTATTCCACAGATTTGCCTATATTTGAACTTTGTGGTTATTAGCAATGCATATCTGGAAGTTGATTTGTGTAATATCCTGGATATATTCTCTTCAGATTGCAGAGCAGGGATTTCGAAGCCTCAAACAAAACAGCCTCTTAGATTCCATCCCAAATTTCCCACTGAGCATATTGGGAATAAATTTTGAGGATTGAGTCACTGCTATGGAAGTGCTCAAATTGCAGACATGATCAATGAGTCTCAGTTATGAGAGTAAAAGTACTGTGCTTTGCAACTTTGAATGCAACTATTTTATTATTTGCTTTATAATTTTCAGGTTTCTTCTTCCAGTAACTAGTTAAGTTGCTGCACCCCATCCTGTTGGGTGTAGACTTGGCCATGATGGTTCATGAAATTATGATCTCCAGGCCTGAATCCTGGGCAGAAAAACGATACCACCCACCTGAAAAAGACACCAGAGGATCAAAACATAACCTCTTTACTCAGTAATACAGGCTGCCAAAAGCACATGACCCCACTGTTCTCATTTTACATTGTTTTCTTCTTGAATATTGGGTCAGATTCATCTTCAAAGTTTTCCATGGGACTAAACCAAGTTACTCCAGGGACTACCTCATCATATAAGATCATGAGATCTACCATGACAGAGAGAGTTGGAAAATGAAATTAAAAATCCCTCTACACGTTTTTTTTTATCTATTGCCCTTCCCCCCCATTTTCAGCACATACATTCAGTTGAAGCTATCAGAATGAAACACACATGTGCAGAAGACAGAGCTTTCTTGGTAAGTGGCCCGTGACTATGGAATTTGATTCTGGAAGGTATCAGAAGGATGACAAGCATCAGCCCCATCAGAATGAAACCTTCCAGTCTTCTTGTATATTTAGGAGTTCATTATGTTCCTATGTTCAGCCGCCACCAAATAGGCATGGGGTACCAATAATAGGCTTCTAAGGAAGGCCTATATTTTTTGTTGTGTCCTTTCTTCAACCTACCACCCTTATGTTTATTTTTGTCCAGCTTTTTCTTTTGTTACCTATTTATCTGCCTGACTAGTCTTTTAGTTTATTAACAGTTCAGACATTGCTTTTCCCTCTGGATAGATCCCTCCAACCTTTATTTGAGGATGACAAATTAAGCTATTTAAAGAATGACTCACTACAAGTATATACCCTGTTGGTGCCACCACCCTCCTACACATAATAATTATTTAAGTTTGCAAAATGACGCACAGTCAGCACTTTCAAAATGGGTTATCAGTGCTTACTGTTCCTGTTCCAATGCCTGAATACCTTATTGGCAGTGGTTACCCATGGCAACTAAAATGATCTATTTGATGATAGTGGTTTGTTGTTCTGTTAGGTGTTTTTCTGCTGAAATCAAAACTGCAATCTATAGATATCGAATGGAGTTTGAGAGGGTGGGCCAGATTTTGCAGTTACATAGGTAATAATGTATTTGATTTCATTTACACTAGGGTAAATGAAGAGTAAAGTTGCACCAATGAGATTAAGTCATTTCACTTTATTTGTAAATACATCCCTTCAGCCAGTTAATTATAAGAAAACACTCTTATTCTGGAAGGTATAGTAAATTCATGGGGGGGGCTAGAGAGTGTGGAAGGGGAGTTGAATAGACCACCACGATTCCAGCATATTGCTTCAGCATGAAACATTGATTACTTAGATTTTTTGCTATCATTAAAGATTTTTAATAGGTATTCAAAAAACTAGACAGAGGATCATCATTTGTATTTAAGTTATTTACTAACATTTGGCTAAAATAAAGCACAAGTAGTTTTGGCATTGTAAAGCTAAAAAACATTTTCTCTGTTACAAGCATGTTTTAATTGGCAAGTATTTTTAATTGGCAATGCTAAACTGCAAATATTTTGGATTGTTCAAAGAAATTCAGTGTAACCATTATATCTTTTGGCAGCTTTAAGACCATAGACTCTTTCTGGTCTGTTATGTAATCAATCAAGGAAACAACAATATATATACTCTCGAGAATTTTCTTTTTTGCACTGGAGTTTGACAGATAATTAGCTTTCTGAAGAAAATCTATTTGGGCTCTATTTTCTATGCTAACACAGAGGGCAGCCTGAAAAGTTAATTTAAGTGTAGAACTGCAGGAAAGTTGACCCGACTTGACTACAGAGTACAATAATGTGTTCAACATGAAGAATGAAAAAAAAATTCTCTATTTTTTCATATGAACCAAAATTCTGCAATAGCATTACATATGAGCACACTTTATGTAACAACTGCAATCCATCAAATCCAGCATGTTACTAGTCTAGACTGACCAAGTCAAAGAACAGATTCCAGCCTAATCACGCAGGCCCAGATTCACAGAGGAACTTAAGCATTGTAATACTCAGCAGTGTCTAACTTTTAGGCACCAAGCCACCCACTGGCCTCTGCAAACCCTACATTAGGCACCCAGGGTCCCTGTACGATGAATGGGAAGATATAGGCAGCTAAAACTGGGAGCCGCAAAAAACCAAAAAGCTAGATAGAGAGTTCCTTAAACTATCCAATAGTACATGCCAAGGAGAGGGCTGTGTCCTAAGTCCTGCTCCCCTCAGGGAATTAAACACTAAATTCTGGGCTGGAGGTAGATGCCTATTTCTGCCTGGGATCCACAGTCATGACCACTCTCCTGATAGGGTAGCTAGTTTTCGACTGGAAAGTCTGGTCGAAAAGGAGACCTGGCAATGTCCAGTCAGATCTACTGACCGGACACCCAAAGTCCAGTAACTGCAAGTGTGAGAGGTACTAGTTCAGCACCCATACCAACCCCTAATCAGCCAGGGCTGCCTCCTATCTGCACTGGGCAGCTGTAGCTCCCAGCCCTGGCTCCACAGACAGGTCCCTCCTGACCTGGAGGGGGGAAGGGAAGACATAGCAGGGGAGGTTCCAGCACTCCTGCTGGAAGGTCTGGTTTAAGTTGTCAATCCTATCTCCTGGATGCAATTGCCTCTGTCATTTCTTGTAATAACAGTAGCAGTGCAGCATGTCTACTTCTACACAAAATGGCTATGGGTTTAGCAGGCCAATGCTCAAAGCTATCCCTGCCCTCCCCCTCCAAAGGATCCTCAGTCCTTTGGTGGATCTGAGCCTGGGTCTTTGACTTAAAGGGTTTATTTTTCATGAAAAAGAAAGAGGATTTCTTCTTTAAAAAGCTTCTGTTAGTGCACATATTTAGCAGTTGCACTGTCAGTTGAAACATGGGTACTTTTAAATTGACCCTTTTCTGCATTTTACTCATTCGGTATTTCTGTAAATATTTGATGATTAAACATTAAAAATTAAAATGCAACATGGTCCCTAAAATGTTTAAAGAGATTTTTAAGAAAGGCAGCTAAAGAGCAAATAGGGCCTTTGTTTTCTTTAAAGGAGAGGGATTTGTGCCCTGATTGGGAATTCCTTCTATGAACATTATCAGTAAAAATGTTTTGGGCCAGATGGTCATGCCTTTATGATATGGGTCTGCATTTGAGGGTGGTGCAGAATAATGGAGTCTAAACTAGCGGTTATCACTCAAGAACGATCTTGGAGTCATTGTATATAGTTCTCTGAAAATATCCACTCAGTGCACAGCAGCAGTCCAAAAAAAAATATCTAACAATGTTGGGAATCATTTAGAAAGGGATAGATAATGAGACAGAAAATATTCTGTTGCCTCTATATAAATCCATGGTACACTCACATCTTGAATACTGAGAGAAGATCTGGTCGTCCCATCTCAAAAGAGATATACTGGAATTGGAAAAGATACAGAAAAGGGAAACAAAAATGATTAGGGGTATGGAACAGCTTTCGTATGAGGAGAGATTAATAAATTGGACTTTTCATCTTGGAAAAGAGACAACTAAGTCAGGGGATATGGTATAGTTCTATAAAATTATGACATGCGGAGAAAGTACATGAGGAAGCATTATTTACTCCTTCTCATACCACAAGAGCTAGGGGTCACCAAATGAAACAGGCAGCAGGTTTAAACAAACAAAACAAACACACACAAACAAACAAAAAGGAAGTATTGCTTCACACAACACACAGTTAACCTGTTTCAGAGTGGTAGTTTGTAAAAGCAAAGCCAACAAGGAGTCCTTGTGGCACCTTAATGACTAATAAATTTATTCAGGTATAAGCTTTCGTGGGCCCATATGCCCAAATAAATTTGTTAGTCTGTCTCTAACATTTAATATGGGGTGAATATGGGCCGGTAACGGTTCTTACTGGTACGGTGTACTGGTCCACTTTCACCCCAGGGAAGCCTTTAAGGAGTGCCAACTAAGTAGACACAGCAAATAAAATGAAAGTCAATGGGCTAAATCCTGATGTCCTTAAATCAAGCAAGCACTAGATAGTTTGCCTGAGTATGAGCTGAATAAGGATAAGAACATAAGAATGGCCGTACTGAGTCAGACCAAAGGTCCATCCAGCCCACTATCCAGTCTACCAACAGTGACGAATGCCAGGTACCCTGGAGTGAGTGAACCTAACAGGTAATGATCAACAGGACCTCAGGATTTGGCTCTATAGCACAAAAGCTGTCCTGGGTGATATTTGGTTAGGGTTGATTATTTCATACTGGATTCACCAGCCTCTCTGATATTCCAATAAATTCACCATCCTGGGGAATTTAATCCCTTCTACCACAAGCATATTAATTAGGATACAAAATACAACTGGTTTTACCCACCACTGTCACAAATGAAAACTTCTCTCAGATCTATTTTAATTGGGTGCTCCAGCAAAGCCAGCTGCTCCCAGGGAAATAACAGGCAATCAAAATGACTTAAAGGATCACAATTTTAGATAATACACCTTATACCGGGAGTTTTCATGAAGATACATATATCTTTCAGCCATCCCCCCCCCACACACACACACACTTTTATTCAGGCAATTTCAACACAAAAATCCTATTTCTCCATGAAATACTTTCCATAGCAACTTAATATTGCTTTATAGATCCACTAAGGCTCATAAAAGACTTGCATTTAGTTGGATGGTACCAGTAGCAATTGTCCTCAGAGTAGAAGACCTTGTACAGACTCCAGAACCTTGTGCAATAATCATTTATGCCTTTGCATATGGGATGTAAAACATTGCCATTCTGCTTTAGTAGTAAAGTACATGCATTGTGAACTGGCATAAATAATTTCACAAAGGGTACAGCAACAGAGAATCAGAGTCTGTTTTTGTCCCATGGTGAGAAGGACCTAGTGGGTCTGCACTAAGTGGTGAGTTTTCTATTTTAAATTACATACTAGCTATTTTAACTTGAATACTCTGAAGGCAAGGTACATCTGAATTATGTTTCAGATCCCAGAATTTGCTGGTTTGAACTTTAGTTACTCAGTGACTTTTTTTTACAAACTATGGAGCTCATCAATAAACCCTTACAAAGCTAGTCCTTATGTGGCATCAGTGGTGCTATTCATGAGAATAAGGACTACTCATATGAAGGCAGAAGGAATCTAGAGAAGGTAGGACTAGTGAAGCAGCCAGTTGTGTTGGGGTGAAACTTTCTGTACCCTACTGGAATAGTGGATGTACTTCTCAGAGATGCTCAGCACACAGGATAAGCACAACATGCTTCCGGATACTCCCAACCTTGCTTGTGCCTTAGTGGTACAGTCTAGTTATTAGTGTAACCGGTAAGTGTCTATTCATAAGCTGTAGACAGCTCTACTCTGTTTTCACAGCCAACCCCCCCCCCCCATTTATTTTCCATTAGAAACTGAATGTTTCTCCTCTTTGTTGCAAGACTGTTATAACTCTCTGCCTTCGGCAAGGTTATTTAATATTGTCTCCCACTTAAACTGAGTTATTTCCCCATGTTATAACAGGGCATTATGACTTCCAAACTAAGCTTTTTGTGATATTAAGCTGAGTGAACTGTACATTTTAACCACTTGAAAAAAAGACAGACATCTTCTGTAAATGAAGCAAAGAAAAATATCCTCTGGAAGACAACCTCCCACAAATGAAAGCTGATATGCGTATCTCTGGTACTGCTTATTTTTCATTATTTATGATTGGCAAACAAGATATGCATTGCTGTGGGACTCTCTGTAAACATTCTCCATCATGCTTCCACTTACTCATTTCTTCTATTTATAGAATATTGCCTACACGGAAATATGGAGCATTCTTACCTTTCAGATGACTTGATTATTCAGATTGCAGAAGACACACAGAACTTGACCTGCAGGGAAATATCCTCAGTCTAACTGAGAAGCAGGAAAGGGTGTTCCAAGGTGCTCTATCCCTAGAGAACTACATGTTGTGAATCCAAGAAAAACAATTGAAATGATATTGAGAGACATTTCCTCATTACTGTAATGCTGCCAATTTAGCTACAGAAAAAACCTTTGATTATCCTCAACATTGGGAAGATATATTAAATTAGACCCCTTCTGCACCGCATTAGTTTAATATGGTCCCAGAAGAAGTAGCTAGAGATTTTCAATATAGCTCAGCATCATCCTAGCTTTGCTCACATTGAAGTCAAATGAAATTTTCCCCAGTGACTTCAATGGGAGCACAATGAGGTCAACACTGAGCATTTCTGACAATCCAGTCTGTAATATACATTGGCCTAATTTTTTTAAAAAGTGACGTGATTTGGGGTGCCCAAGTTGACAGGGAACATCTTTTCATAGGGCAGGTGCTAAGTGCTTTCTGAAGTGAGGCCCCTTTGTGATACTGCACCCCATATTCTTTAGGGATGTTATGATATGATGACAATCATAATGTATTTTATACAAGATCAGTCATGTGAGGGGTCATTGGAAAGGTTATAATTTACTGAATATGAGTATCCTATTTGTATGCATGTATCGTTTTTGTACCTGAAATCAGGAACATTGATACATAGTCAATGTGTTTACACTTGGGGAACACCCATTAGACAAGATGCTTTCATACTGAAAAGCTAGAGAAAACAATAGGCCTCGGAAGAAGCTTGTGTCCCACCTGGGGGCCATCCTGAGGACGCTGCAGACAGCCTCCAAGTCATGTCTGTTGTGACAATACAGGGACATGTGATCAGGTCACTTGGTGCTGGACTCCATCAGTGTTTTTTCCACTGACTGGCATGGGAACCAAGTTTTGAAACAAAGCTTGTTAGATAAAGCATCCATGTTTCACAGCCGGAGTTGGCATGCATCTTGTAGTGTCATGTCATGAGGTTGGTAGGGACAAGCATATGAAACTCATACCAAGAATGTTGTCAGTTGACCTAAAATCAAAAGAATCAATTTTAGATGTTTTTGCATCTTCTACTGAACTTTTACTCAGCCCTGCTTGATCTTTTGGTTGTTCTGCATACTGACTATGGAACAAGATGTTGATACGATAATAACTGATCTAACCTAGAATGAACTGCAATATTTTGTAATATACTTTCAAATGCTAGCCATCCAAGCAGTGTTTTATGGGTGCAGAGCACATGTAAGACTTCCCCCCACTCTAAACTCTGGGGTAACAGAGTGGGGTCTCTTATATGCAAGACCAAATAACTGTAAGCTACTTTCTCAGCCTAAGTTCAATCTTTTCTCCCCAAAACCCAAACTCTTCCAGTTGGGGATTGGATCCAGCTGCCACCACTCAGTAATCACCCCAAGACTATGGGGTGGGGTACCTTGACACCCCCCCCCCTTAAGCCACTTGAGAGAGAAAAGAACTCAGGCTTCCAGCCACCACTTCTCCCCCCTGCTCTCAGGAGAGAGACTTAGATGCACAGACCCCCCTACCTGGGAACTGGATCAAATCCAAAGCTAGGACAACTTTAAGGGAATAACCAAATGCTTTTTATAACAAAAAAGGTTTAATAAAGAAAAGAGAACACTTAATACAACTTCACAGACATAAAGCTTTCTATTCTGAGTCTTCTTGCATAAACCAGCCTAGCCCCTCCCTGGAGATTCCTCTCTCTCTGCTAAAAGTTACAGTCCAGAGACACCAGAGATCAGATGCAAAGCTTATACATGTACAATTCTACTTACAGTTAGTCTACTTAGAGCTTGTGAAGAAAAAGTAGGAAGTTGTCTCTCCATAGCTAGAGAGAAGAGATGGGGAGTTGCCCAGAGCCGGGACCAAGAAGAACTGAAACTAACCCTCCCCCTCTGTCCCGAGGGACGGGAGCTCTTGCGTCACTCCCTTTCAGGTTCAGTTAACCCCATACAGGTAAAACAGCAATTCCAAAGCACTTCACACTTATGACAGCACGCAATCACCTATGCATATTTTTGTGGCTCCTCTACGGACATTTAACAGGTTTTTCATCTTTCCAAAAAGCAGCTTTAACTAGAGCTGGTATATGGGTCAAAGACAGAGGGTACTTTCAATCAAATGTTTTGAATTTGCTTATAAAGTTATTGCTGTAGCTAGGTGCTGCAGCTCTGTGGATGCTCTACCACCAGCTCTATTCCAGAAGTGGCAGATTCAATAGCTCCCTGATTATTAAGATTGTTTTCAAATGCTTCAATACATTTATGCTGAAAACTATCCCCAAAATTCAATGTAGCTGTTTAATCAGAGAGCTCCATATTTTTAAATAAGGTGAACAGTGTGCTGTGAAAGAATGTTAGTCATAGATTCATACTGTTTCAAAAGCTTAATAACGAATTTGATTAATAGTCTAGGGAGATGTCCTACATATTTATACTCTGGTATGCATACAAATGTAAATGTATAATATTAGATACTTGTAATCTCCTCTTGTCCTTTGTGCTTTTGAAGCACTTACAATACAGAGTAGTTTAATCAGATTGCAAAGCAAAGCCAAGCACAAATTGTTATCATTCTGCAGAGCGGGTGGGTGGTCACACTTCACAATGGGTTCTGTGCAACCATTATTGTACTGATTTGGAACTATTTCAGCAAGGAATGCTTGCCTAACCAGTGTCAAGGAGTCTGAATTAGTTAGTGTCCTGTGCTCAGAACTATCAGTGTACAACTGAATCTTGCAGAAGAAAAGTTAGGCGGCCAGTCTCTCAGCGTTATCTGTCACCTCCATGAATCACAAAGATACTTCCCCCTCACAACAAAAACGTTACAATCTTATTGAGAAACCAGTGCTTTGTGAAGTATATAACTGAAAAACAAAACCATCCCATGAACACATTGCCTCCTGCGCTCACCAGGAACTGCGGTGCTGTTGAGATCAGGTTCTTTTGTAGAGATTCATTAATAGAAAATGCATACTTAGAATGTTACACTAAGCCTGTAAAACAGCGGGGGGGGGGGGAGGGGGGAGTTACATATAAACCCTTGGTGACTGATTTTATCCCCAGTGTGATGGATCAGCTGAAATATTTGAGGAAAAACAGTTCTCTCAAAGTATGGTGCGATGGCTCACCGGAGCTGCACCTCCTGCTAGTCTTCTGGGAATTAGCTCTTCCAGCTCGGAGGATCCTCTGCAGGCCAATGTCTCGCTGTTCACTGGCCCCGTGCCCCTCCTGGACCCCAGTGCCCTTTTTCCTGGGGTGCTGCCCCTTGGCAATACCCCCACACTCTGCTTCTGGGTCTCCCCTCCCTGGGGAACCCCCAGCCCTCTAATCCCCACCTTGCCTCAGTCTAGGGCTACTGCCAGTGATCATCAAGCTTCCGCACCCTGGGGCAAAAAAGCCAGTCATCATAGGCAAGGGTTTTTTGGATCCGCTGCCTTTGCCTAGCTCCAGTACCTCCATAGGCCTCACTTCAGGCCTACAGCTGGGGGGTTGCTAGGCTGGAGCTCCCCAGTTTCCTTGTCTATTCCCCCACCACCTCAGGTACCCTGTCCCGCAGGCAGCCAGGCCCTGTGCTCCCTCTGAGCCTGGAGGGAGACTACCTAGCTCAGGGATTGGCAACCTAGGCACATGGCACCGCAAGGTAAGCACCCTTAGCAGGCCCCACCAGTTTGTTTACTTGCCAGTTGGCCGATTGCAGCTCCCACTGGCTGATCACAGCTCCCACTGGCCGCAGTTCACTATCCCAATCCAATGGGGGCTGCGGGTGTGGGAGAAGGACAGATGAGAGTACATCTGCAACAAATATTTCAGTGAGTACAAGGAGTTTCAGGGGCAATGGGCACTCTGGAGTGGGCACTACAGAGCAAACTGGAAAAGAGAGGGAGACACTGGGGATGATATTGCATTGTGAATATTGGGGTAGAGGTATCAGTGGGGAAAGGTGCAGCTAAAAAGGTTAGGGATGAAGGATGGGTCAAGACTATGGCAGATGTTGGCTGTGAGGAAGAAAAGGGTAAAGGAGCTGGGATATGGATACAGGGTGTGAGTGATGGGGGGAAAACAGGAATGGGAGAAAAAAGATGGAGATAAGAGCTTCTTGTGGCAGGAGTCACCAGATGGCACTGTTACACATAGCCTTACAAGCTCTCTGTCTTAGAATGCAAGCAAGTTTAGACTTTGAAGATGTACTATGGTGTTGGTTTTCTGTTGCAGTTTCTTTGTAAGTAACAGTGAGGAAGTTTGCTCTCTGCCTTAATCCCATTAACTAGAGTCAATTCTTGAGGCAGAGCTGCTCCTTAGGAACTGGGCATTATTGTTTGGGCTAAGATCCCTGAAAAAGGGATTATCTGTATGCCCTTTGTGATCAAGGACTAGTTTACGTGCAAACAAACAAAAATATATATATACCTATGCCCAACATCAAGGATTTCTTCTCCAACAGAACTCAACCTGTAAAGTCCCAACATCTGTTATTGCTCAGCAGAGAGGGGACAAGTTAATGAGGCCAGTTTGGCGACATAACATTGGGAATTAAGGTGACAAAGGGAGGATGGAGGTGAGGAAGCAGAGTATGGATGTTGACAAAATGGTGGGAGGATGGAGAAAGTGATGGATAAAAATTAATAGATAGCAAAGGAAACTGCAAGTGAAGACATTCAATGAATCAACAGTCAGAATAATGGCAAAGACAAGTACTATGGAGAAATGATATGCAGCCAAAATAAAATGTGGGTAGCAGGGCCAGATTATGACATTCTGAGGCCCTAAAATATGTCAAATAGAAGAAGCCCCGTACCATAAAAAAAGAAATAGTACATTGAATATGTAAACATGAAAGCTACATATTTGCATGTATACAAAGGCAAAGTTGTAAAAATAGAATACTCTAAAACATCTTGCAATGCCTGTTTTCATTATAGAATAGGTTCTATAACATTTTCATTTATGACTTCTTGACTAGCACATATGAAAACTTTATATCTACTGCAACACAAAAGCAGTTACAGACCAGCTTACTAAATGGAAGCAGTACAACCTGAAATATGTCTGTTTGTACATCACATTTATTTTAAACTCTGGAATTTAAAATCTTTGCTTCTGTGATTGTTGGAGAGCAAACTCACTGATGAGGTCATCAAATGATAAGCTACAGGGTTTGTCACTTTTGATGCACAGAAAGTTTAGGGCAGATTGCCTAAAAAATGCTGTAGGAAAAGCTGACATCACTCTTCATGTTCACTTCTCTATCTCCCACATGACCACTAATTAATCTCAAGTAAACACTTGGGACACACAGAGTGACAACCAGCTATATGCATGAAAGAAAAAATAATTACCACAAAAGACTGGTAATCTCTAGACAGCCATTGAGAAAGTGAGAAAAACGTGCCTATATTCAAGCAAATATCTATCTATATATATAAAAGTCAAGTGGTGTATGTATGTGTGTATGTATGTACGTATGACTGCGAAGTCCTCCCGCACCGTTTGAGCCAGAGACTTGAATTTTGGTACAGTGAGGGGTCTTGGGGTCTAGATGCTGGTAAGGGTCGAAAAATTTTCGGATCTCACCTCTGACGCCCCCCAGGGGTGAAAGTCTTTCAGGGCCAATCACATCAACTGGGCAGTTAGGTGGTGATGATGTCATAATACCCCCCTCCAACAGACACCTCACTCGCTCAGCTCACCCCTCCCTCCTCCAACGGAACCCCGGAGATCCCTCAGTTCTCTGCCCCTCCCACCTCCCCAACGGAACCCCGGAGATCCCTCAGTTCTCTGCCCCTCCCACCTCCCCAACGGAACCCCGGAGATCCCTCAGTTCTCTGCCCCTCCCCCCTCCCAACGGAACCCCGGAGATCCCTCAGTTCTCTGCCCCTCCCCCCTCCAAACGGAACCCCAGACTACATCAGCCCTGTGCCCCCCCCCCACCTGCGAAGGTCCCCGGAATCCCTCGGCTCTGGGCCCCCTCCTCCCCTGCGACGGATCCCAGTTGGGTTTGGTGGGACGGTAAGTGAGGTGGGGGTGTCGGATTCGGTCGGGGGGTGAGGTGGGGGTTTCGGGTTTCGGGGGTGGGAAGGTGTCGGGGTGGGTGAGGGGTGAGGTGTGGGTGTTGGCTTTGGTCAGGTGGTGTCAGCTGTCTGCCACCTCCCCACCTCCGACTGACCCGAGCAGCGCCGGGCACTTATGCTAGTAATGAATATCATAGGTTTTAAATAGCCTATAAATCACATATGCACATAATTTGAAATAACTTGCTCACCAAGTACTCAGAATATTTTGATATATCGATATCTATAGATCTATCTAGATATAGATTTTTTTATATCTAGATAGAGATCTATATCTATATATATAAATAAAATATACACATTGTGTGTGTCTCTCTCTATATACACACACACACACTCCTTTATTTCGCTCAAAACTCTCTATTTATCCTTTCGTCACCACTCTGATATTTACTGTAAAGGTTCTGGAAACTGACAGAGGGAAGCCAACAGAAATTTATCCTCCTCAAAATCCACTCGACCCAAGATGATCACTTGCAAACTCAAGCATTTGAAGCATGGATAGCGCATGAAGCAGAAAGCGGCGTGCACACTAAAATATACAATTGTATGTATGTACGTACAGATCACAAGAAGAAATCTTACACTAACACTTAAGAAAAAATGGAGCAAAGGCACTATATGACTGAGTGTGCTGAACTGTAAACTAAAGATAGCGGCCTTTCAGCTATTACCAGCCAAAGGGGATGCTGTACAGGATATCACTCCTAGGATGAGACCCAGAGGAGGATGAGTTTGGAAGGATGGCTTCACAACACTGCCATCTCCTACCTCACTTTTTTCCCCAATTTTATAGGCTGTGAGATTTATTGAAGTTAGTTATGAAGGCATGGTCAAAATTTTACTGGTAGCAGATGGCCAACACCACACTGCCTTAGGAGACTGTTAGCAGACTTACTTGTAAAAATATTAATTTTACAAGTACAATTATTTTTTTCCTCAGCCCTGGCCTCCTGCCTGTCAGTGAACAATTAGCAAAGGATAAACCAGATGTGTCGATTTGTCATATTTGAACAAAAATGTCTATCTATATTTAGAAAGAATTGTCTTTTTCCCATCTCCTTTATTTATCAACCATTTTGATAAAATTTGAAATGGAGTCAGTTCTCTCTGTTTTAGGGGTCCCTTGTATAGCGTGGCCCTAAACTGCATCTTGGTTTATGTCTTATTCTGGCCCTGGCAGGTGATATTAAAATGCAACTTCTGTCGATAGGAGGAGGTATGTTTTTTCCCTTTAAATATCTTTATCATCTTTTTCAAGCCTCCTTCTATGTAGATTTTTTTTCCTATTCTAGTATGTAGCAGAGTAGTAGTGTCATTCTGGAGGAAAGCTAACAGTCCTGTTAGATTCTTTCTTCCTATTCCGGAAAGGGAGAGGACTGTGAACAAGTCTACACATACTGCATTCATTCCAAATTTGCCTCCTTTCTGTGGTTTGTCTTTCCAGATCAGTAAAACAACAGAACAAGAGCCTGAACTTTCTCCCTAAGCATGACTGTTCCTAAAGGGTCCCCGCAGAATCTTCTCTGTTGGCTCTTTTAGCTGTCTCTGGGCCAGAGACAGTCCAGCCACCTGTTATATCCCGATAATTAGGTGAATAGTGTTAACTCCATCCTGAGCCTATAATAATCACTCTGGAGGAAATCCTGGTTCTATTGGAATTGGGGTCAGGATTTCATACTCGATCTCTACACAAGGAGTTCTCAGAAGGAGAAGACCTCAACTCAAGCTCACCCAAGGAGTTCTGGATGCCTGTACAGGATTGTAGAAACGGTCCTGCTCTTACAACAACTTTCAGCCCAGCAGAATCTAAAATACTTTAGGAGAAAAGCTAAGGATTAATTGGGGGTAGAAAAAACTGGAGAAGCCATCAGCCACATAGTATTGCTTAGCCAGCTGCTTTGATGGCATTACAGTTAGTGGTCCTGGAGCATGCCACACCATGGTATTCCACTGCAGTCACCCCACTTCAACTCCCAGCTCAATTCGCCAATCAGCTTCCAGAGAGACTGTCCCTCAATTGTATAACAGATTGATTGTTGATTTCCCTTGTACCACTTGAAACAGACACTCAGAATTAACGACCTACCCAATGTATTATGTAAGGAGCTTTAACATAACACTCCCCGGGGCTAATGTACTAAGGTTTAACAAAACAAACATTGAGTGCCTTTGGCCCTTCAAGGTTCAAACTACTCCTTCCTCAGTACTTCCTTTTTACCCTGATTTCAGGCTCTACCAGTTTTTTAGCTCGACTGTTCACCCCAAGCAGGGGATCTCTGCCAGTCCCACACTGGCTCCAGATCTCTTCCTATTACTAGTCCATGGACTCAAACTCCCTCTTCCCTTGGTGTAGGGTTTCCCTGGCCCTCCTTCCTGAGGTTGTGCTTGAATCTTGGCAAGCTTCCCCAGCCTGCCATCTTCCTGGATCAGCCACAGAATAGCCTCCTTCCACATCACACCCAACTTGAGATTCCCCCTGACAGAGCTAAGCACACTTTTATAATCTTCAGCTGGTAGTCACATTATTTAGGCCCCTAAAACCAAGCTGGGAATGAGGATGTGAGCCTTCTCAGACCTACCTGCTCTTGGAAAGGATTAGATGGCACCAGAACCCACTACTCTTAAAGGGGACAGACCATGCTGTTACAGATGGGAATCTGTACACCTGGGTGGTAGCTAAACTACCACCACCACCACTTTAAAAGTGACAAGTGTGATAAGCTATTAAGATGCTCACCCCTCTTTTGCCAACATGTTGGTAAGTTTTTCCCTATGAACACCTTAGCATACTTCTATGACAAAGTTACCACTTATCCTGCAAGGACAGAGACAATAAGTAAATGAATTTAGTTGGAAGGTCCTTTGTAAACATATTTGTTTTTAATATTGTACTGGAACTGATTATGCAACAAGTATTTTTACAGACGCTTTTAGTACTCTATTTTTACTTTTTCCTCCGCTTGGATTCCATCCTTTCATTTTTTCCTCCACTGTTTCGATAGCTGTTGTCAATTACGCAACTGTTCTCATTAGTATCTAAACTTAAAGGTCAATATAGCAGAATGAGGATTATCTCTACTGAAGAGGCAATGAAACAATCCAGTGTGAACCAAACGGGTTAGTTCATGTGATGTGGCTTACTAGTTTCTCCTCTCTATCCACAATCATGAGACTTACTGTATGTCTCATTGTCATGAGTCAAGAGACGTGTGTGTGCCATACTCAGAAGTAATGCTTCTAACTGCCTCTAATTCCCATCAGAGGAATGTCTTTACATTACTGGAAACTGGTGCAATACAGCATGCAAAAGTCACAAGGAATGCGGCACCAAGGAGGGACATCATTCATGTCACAATGGTTGCTAGGGAGTCGAAGAGAGTTGACAAGCATGGTCATGTTGTTTTAATCCTCAAAAAAATACATATGAATGGGACACTGGGTCACTTCCAAATGAGAAAGGACACCAGTATTAGAAAGGGGATTGCATACATGTAACTATTGTTCAGACCATGACAAACCTCAACACCTTCCACTCAAGTGTAAGGTGCATTTCTTTCACCTGACTTCTCTGACATAGCCACAGAGCAACATGGAAATTAAAAACCACAGAAACAGAGCATGGGCCACATTACAAAAATAAGGCTACAATCCCTACCAAAACAAGACCGTCAACTGCATATGCTTCCCCTCCAGGAAAAGAATGAGAGAACTACCAATGTGTGACACATGCAGTCACACTGCTTAATGCATTACTGGAAGGCACTCAGATACTTTACAGTATAAAACCCCATATAGACTAGACTTAAGACCCAAGACCTCCAAGTTTCAAAATCTGTAAGTTTTTTCTTAAGAAAAATCAAAATCATTCTGGAATTTTTTTAGAAGTAGATCAATGAAAATAAAAAGTTCTTGATGGGGGGATTGGTTCAATCAGTTTTTTAAAAACCCTCTAGGAGGCCTGTTCAACTGCAGAAACTAAAACTTTGTCAGCAATTATACATTAGCATGTATTGGTGTGTTTCATAGAAATTTCATCTTAACAGACCCACTTCTGAAGTCATTACTTGGGCAAAGCTGATTACAAATAACATCTGCTCAGTTTTTCTAAGAGGACCAGTAGAATCTAAGATTTTCACAAAGAAAGCTGCTTCTTCAAGTTGTTTGTGCTCACTGGCATCTCTGGCACCAATTCAGCAAAAGAGTTCAGCATGTTAACATATTCTCAACCCCCTTTGAGATTACTGGAATTTAAACATGTGCTTTGCTGAATTGGGACTTAAGTGACTGAGGCCCAGATCTTCAGAGGGACTTAGGTCTTATGACACTGAGCATCACAATGCCTAACTTTTAGGCATCTAGAGAAGTCACTGGAACAACCCACAAAGACTAAATTAGGCACAGTCACATGGCACTGTACTCACGGCTGGCTGGTGCCTCCTTCTGGAGATGAGCTCCATCTGGTTCAATGCCTCCTTTCTTCTCTTCCATTGTTGCAGTTCTCTTCCTGCCCATGGCGTCACAGTATAGATGCTTTGTAACTCATCCCAGGTCACTTTGTGTTTTTCCCTTCCAGGAGAGTCTTTCAAAGTCCCCCTTCTCCTTCTGCATCAGGTAGTTCTCGTGCCCATTGTTCTCACTACACCACTCCTGCAGTGACTCAGGTAGGCTTCCCATTCACTGCCCCTCCCAATACTACTCTGCAATGGATGGTAAGGAAATCCAGGCCTGTCTTAGTCTGGGTTCCAGTCCAGGGCCCTATAGGAAGCAGTTAAGACCAGGACTTCACCTACCCTATGGCTCTCTTCCCTGGACTACCTCCTACCATGCTGCTTTAAGCTCTGTCCAAGCATTCCTAGCTAGACCCCTCTTGCAGGCCTCCTAGCTAAACTCTTCCTTAAGGGTTCTTATCACTCCCTATTTTCTTCTCCTTTATCTCAGGGATAAAGGCTACAAGCTTCCTATGTGAGTACTGACCTCTTTGCTTCACAAAAGTCCTGCCTGTTCCCCCACAGGTGAGTTTCCTTCTAATTAGCAGCTTCCCCTGCCTGAATCTCCTGCATTTGCAGCTTAATTGGCTGATTGGGCCCACCTGGCCTAATTCAACTCTCTCAGGGCCGGAGTGGGAAGCACAATGCACCAGAGACAGGATGATGGATGGGAAGGTGCTCTGTGACTATGGGGCCTACTTTAATTCCTCCCTTGTTTCACATATCTGGGCAGCATACGCAGGCTCCCTATATACCTCTGAGGAGCAGTGGGCACTGACCAGGGTTCTCTACTCAGTGTTCCCCTCTCAACCCTGATTTTGTACCTGTGACCCTTACTCCTGTCCCTGTTTAATCATTTGTTGTCCCCTCAATCAGTTGATATGGGCAGGCTTGCACCCATCTCTTCCCAAAATTCAATAGGTGCATCCCAGTCACTTAGGCTACCTGTATACTGAATGGGATGAGTTCGGCACCTAAGAACACAAAAGCCAGCAAGCTAAGCCTAAAATACCCAATGGGAGATGCCAATGGGAGGGTATGTTCTAAGCTCCACCCCCTCACAAAGTTCAGAGCCTAAGTTCATTGGCAGCTGAATGGTGGTTTTGTGGCTATAGCAGTGCCTAAAATTGGGATTTAGGAGGTTTAGGTGCTTAAATCCTTTTGAGGATCTGGGCCTAACCACACTCGTATATGGTAGCTTCATCTCTTTCTACTTGTTTTTCAGTGTTAGTAACACTGGTTCTGTCTCATTTACCTCTTTTCAATCATATTTCAGGTGACCATGAAAAGTATATATTCAGGAGATTGAGACAGTGATGCAGGACCTTGGAGACACTGGAAGTGGACCTTGAACAGAAAGAGAACTCGGAGGGCTGAATCATCCATTCATTGCTGAATAAAGAAGGTTTCTGAACTAGAAACAGCAAGGTTAGAATTATTTAATCCTGGATTAAGCAGGCATTCAGACAAGTGAATGTATTGCAAAAATGAGAAATGGTTATTTTTGTATTCCCTAACCCAGTTTCATAACAACATGTGTTTCAGTTCCTAATATACTGCAAAAGTTCTAAATAGTCTAAGTGCTTGTGAAAATACCTGGAAAGTTTTTATTAAAGTTCTATATACTGTCAGAACTCTACGATGATTTTCCTATCCTTATTCCATCAGAGGAGAAAAATGGGGCTTCTCTCCTGATCACATTTAGATGAAGATAGTATTTATTTGTATGGGCCAGCAGAGTGGTAGGCACTATATACACAGGTATAAAGATAAGATACGTGCTCCAATTAATGTAGAAAGAGAACCCTCAGAAACAGGTGGGGAGAAGGGCAACACAAGCAGAATGATTCAAAAGTATAGCATAGCAGGGGCAAAAAAGGCCACTAGCTGCCATGAGAATGTGGCAAGCCTAACTGTGATTTAGATAACATAGTCACAGATGTAACAATTCCCACTCAGCTGATTTGGAAGCAATATTAGGTTTCTGCTATAAATAAAGTCCTGCAGCAGAGGTCTATGTTAGGTTAGATAGGGGGTCCAAGTAAGTATGAAGTAAGACTTCATAGCCAGCTCTTGGGACTAACTTGATTATTCTTGGGTAATGGAGGAAAAACATGGTACCCTATTTTTATTATTATTATTTCAAGATTGAGACACTCTGAATTTAGGGACAACATCAGTTAAAAATGCCTTTTGTTAGTGACAGCCTAGGATGAAACAGTTCAACCTGAAATGTGCTTTGTTTGAAACACTTTCACTTGTTATGACTCTCTGGTCCTGACAGTCTTGATCTGGGACAGCCTGGATTTAGAACAGAGAAGTATGAATTTAGTGTGAATAGTGCATACATTTTTCCTTTTTCCACTCACTCCAGTTTAGATGCAAATAGGATATATTTCTGCTGTCATGAATGCAAACCCAGAGTAGCAACATAGTTGTCATCATTCTAGGCACACCTAGCATCAGCAGTGTTCTTTTGGATTTATATCAGGGTAAACAAGAGTGGAATCTGCTACTATTTGTATTTCAGAATATAATATCTTGGGTAAATATGCATTTCATTTTGCATTCTATTAGAAAATAAATGTATAGTGATAGAGACGCTAGTTGCATGCATAAACACAGGGGGACAGAATTAAAGTTGATTAGGATTTCCAAGTGCTTGACTTACACAAGTTTAAGGTTAAGAAGAAAAGTCTGATAGTGGACTTTTGTGTGTGTTTTGGCATGCAATATAATATTTGCTGAGGCTAATGCTTTGAAAATCTATAATACACAGCTTGCCTGTAAAATGTAATGAACCAGCCACAGACCACAACTCTTGTCTTTTGTTCTCCATCTTCTCAAATTAAAGATATAGGCTCCATGGAGGAAGATGAAGATAATAAGCATGCTAGAACATACAAAAATTGGGTGATTCAGCATAGTGTCTCCATGGGCTGTAATTAAAAGGCAGGCAGACACACATTTTCAATAATGTGAAGGAAAGTGCTTTCTAATTGCTGGGTTTTTTCCAAATGGAATGTACTTGTTTAACCTATACTGCAATCTATCCCTTCCTACCATTATGTGTCATCAGTGAATGAGGGATTATTCATTCTGTATTATATACCCTCAATCATTTTAAATGTAAAAGCTTCCTTCAAACCATGTGTTGGCATTCTGCAAAACTCATCCAGGCCATTTAGGCATATTTATAGTAGCCTTTCATGATAAAATTCAAGGAGGGTGGCAGAACACAGTAATTTTTTTAGTCTATCAAGCTTTACATTGAATTAAAAATGGCACATCCATTTAAAATCAGGATAGAGAGAGGTTAACTCTTATGGACGAGAATCAGCACATCCTGTGTGCTATACATGCATAATCTGCCTACATTTGCACCTATCTATGTAGAAGGACTGGTATGTTCTCACACACCTTGCAAAGATATATTTACATATACAGCCTACACCCAGCCCATACCAATAATGACGCATTTGGGTGGTGGGTGTGGGTGTGGATGGGTGGGTGTGGGTGTGGGTGGGTGTTCGTTCATTCGTTCAAGACTCACAGTCCCACAATGCCCCTTATGGTGAAGCCCAACATGGCAGTCCCTCTGCCTCAGTCTCTTCCTCCAGGCTCCCATGATCTGTGGCGGTGACTTGGCTCTCTGGTCAGGTCACCTTTATGTTTTCATCTCTTCTTGGGTAACAGAGTCCCTTAGTTCCTGTCTAAAACCAGGACCAGACCAAAGACTCTTTCCCCCCCTTCCTTACACGCAGGCCCTAGCAACAACAGCCAGCCTTGCTGCCTAACTATGGACTCCTGGACCCAATCACCTCATTGATCTAGGCCAGGTCTACCCTCCAACTAAAGGCCTCCAGCTTGAGCCAGGCATCTTGACCCACACAGAAACTAGCTAGCTGCCTACCTGCCCGCCCGCCGATCCAGCCCCCAACTGCAGCATTCTCTTCCTCATAAGTTCAACAGCCAATCCAGGTATACCAGGGCATGTCTAATTGAACAGGACTGGCTGGTCCCAGGCCTCCTGACCCTTAAAGGGACAGGCCAGCCTGTTACACTGGCTCTTTCTGGTTTACTACCACCATATGCTCTAAATGCCACACGTTAATTAAAGATAACATTGAATGAGCCTTAAACCCTACACCAGGACAGAGAGGGATCCCATCAATCCATCCATACAGGAGAAGTAGCTGGAGCTACCAGGATATGTCTATACTGCAATTAGACACCCTTAACTGGCCTATGCCAGTTGACTCGGGCTTGTGGGGCTCAGGCAAAGGAGCTGTTCGACTGCAGTGTAGAAGTGAGGTCTCAGGCTGGAGCCCAGAATCTGGAACCCTCCCTGAGCCCAGATGTCTACACCACAATTAAACCGCCCCTTTGCACACACCCAAGTCAGCGATTTCAGGTTTTCAATTGCCGTGTAAACATACACATAGAGACCCGTGAAAAGCAGCAATGAAATTGGCAAAGTTTGTCAACAGCCAAGTGACTGCTCTGCTTTTGGAATGCTTTGCTTTAGAGATATTTCTTTCGTAAGGAGCCCAAACAGAGTTTAATAAATATATGGAGATATACCTATCTCATAGAGCTGTAAGAACCTTGAAAGGGCATCAAGTCCAGTCCCCTGCCTACATTAGCAGGACCAAATACTGTCCCCTGACAGATTTTTTGCCCTAGATCCCAAAATGGCCCCCTCAAGAATTGAGCTCACAACCCTAGATTTAAGCAGGCTAATACTCAAGCCACTGAGCTATCCCTGATATTTCTAATATTTAGAACAAGAAAGGAAAACCTTCAAAGCCCCTCCCAACTCTCTCCCTCAGACTCATTCTATAATCCTAAAGAAGCAAGAAAGAATGTAAGCACAATGAAAACAAACAAACAAATAATACCAAACCTTTGCAAGTCACCTTCAATTCCAAGTATGAGAACTGATTAGTGTTTGATTATTTTTCTTCATGGGGGCTGTTATAGGCTTAATTCTATTAATGTCAGTAAAACACATTAAGATGTTAATAGTCTAAAGTGGATCAGACTTCCATTGGTCTGGCTTCATTATTATGGAGACTGTTTGATAGGAAATGACATTGGGAGAGACAATATGTGATATCCTAGAACAATATTTCAAGCAATGTAATGCACAGTACTTATAGGCCCAGCCCAGCTCCTGTCATAGCAGATGGCAACATTCCCTTTGATTTCAATAGGGGCAGGACCTAGCCTGCTTTTAAAACCAGGTAAACTCAGGTTTTGCGGGTGTGAAGCTGAGTTACTGTGAAAAGCCTGAATAAAGAGGAAAAACTGTCTCCATGAAAACAGAATCCCTGTTTGAAAACTTAGGTCTTGTTTACATTAGGGAATTGCCCACCATCATCATAGGTATGTTAATTCTGCAATCAAACTGGTGAGTGCAGCATCTGTAGACAAACTAAAACTAGCTTTGATCTAGCTAGATGAAATAACAATAACAGCGAAGGTACGGCAACACAGGCTGGTCACTCAAGTATGTACCTAGGGTCCCACAGCTTGGCCTCTATTGATAGTTGAGCTAGCTAGATGAAGCTAGCTTGGGTATGTCTATGTATCCTGCAGT
This sequence comes from Sternotherus odoratus, assembly GCA_032164245.1. NCBI lineage: Eukaryota > Metazoa > Chordata > Testudines > Kinosternidae > Sternotherus > Sternotherus odoratus. Next base: position 21,906,742 of record JAVMKO010000003.1, on the reverse strand, counting down.
CACACCACTTATCGCCCTAAGTGTACCAGTGCTATCCCCTGGAATAGACAGGCAAAGCCACTATATGTGATGGTAGATGGTTTGAAACAGAGTACGTTGCCTCTGAAAATCAGTGTAGTCTGTCTATGCTAGGGGCTGCATTGGTGAAACTGCATTAGGGGCTGGTTATCGCTGGCTGTAATTGGGACAAATCCCCACTGTAAACAAGGCCGAAACCTCTGTTTGTGTGACTGGCCTAGATGATTTTTAATTATTTATTACTAGCAGAAAATAAAGTATACCTTGGAAGCTGGCAGAACTCTGTGCACCTAATTTACCTGCTACAGTTTATAGGGACTGGATCTTTTCACTAAGACCCTGGCCCTAAATGCAGCCATTTGAGTGGACTCTCAAAACAGTGTCTCACTTGCCACCTCCTCACCCCTCTCCCATGTTAGTTAGAAACTAAATAATGCGTAGCTGTATGTGTTCACCTGCTACCTAAGGCCTTCTTCAGTCAGAACTGATTATAAGAAAAAAATCTAGTAACTGAGATCCGGCACATTGGAAAGTTGGCGCCTGTAGCTTCAGCCCCGCAGTCAGTATCTATACAAGGAGCCACAAATTAACTTCTGAAGAGCCGCATGTGGCTCCGGAGCCACAGCTTGGCCACCCCTGACCTAGACCATCCCTGACAGGTGTTTGTCTATCCTGTTCTTAAAACCCTCCAGTGGTGGGAATTTCACAACCTCCCTTGCAAGGCCTCACCAGTGCCAAGTAGAGCAGGACAGTTACTTCCTGTTTCTTATATACAAAACTCCTCTTAATACACACCAGACTGACATTATCCTTTTTTGCAACTGCATCACATTGTTGATTTATATTCAATTTGTGATCCACTATAACCCCCAAATCCTTTATAGCAGTACTAGCACCTAGCCAATTATTCCCCATTTTGTACTTGTGCATTTTATTTTTCTCTCGTAAGTGAAGTACTTTGGAATTGTCTTTTTTGAATTTCATATTGTTGATTTCAGACCAATTCTCCAATTTTTCCAGGTTGTTTTGAATTTTAATCCTGTCCTCCAAAGTGTTTGCAATACCTCCCAGATTGGGATCATGTGCAAATTTTATAAGCCTGCTCTTATCCAGGTCATTAACAAAAATATTGAACAATACCAGACCCAGGTCTGACCCCCATAAGACCTCATTAGATATGTCCTCCCAGTTTGACAGCAAACCATTGATAACTACTCTCTAAGTATGGACTTATAACCAGTTCTGCACACACCTTAAAATAATTTCATCTATACCAACTTTCCCTGGTTTGTTTTTGAGAATGTCAGGTGGAATTGTGTGAAAAGCCTTACTAAAATCAAAAGGGAGGTGACATGAATTCTGATGTCTGGCTATGGGTTTGTTTGTTTTTTTTCCAACATGGTTTCCAAAGTCTGAAACAATTTCTTGTTATCTAGGTGGGTGGGCATGGGTTAGACAGAGAGAGAAAACACGTCTGTGCCAGGGGAGGTGAAAAGGGGGTCATTTACCGGCTCATAATAAGGGAAGGAACAGTTAGTGCACTGGAAATTAAGTTACACTAACACCAAAATAAAATTTTAATAGGAAGGAAGCACTGAGCCAGGGATTGGCCAACATTTTGGAGATTAACACAATGGCATACACTGCTCCTTGATTTGCCATATTTTGAACCAGAAGGTGCCATTTTAACAATTCAGAGAGTAACATACAACATCTCAGCTTTGCAGTTGTATAATCTAATGCTGGAAAGGCACACAAAACATTGTCTAAATCAAACAAAAATAATCTTTGAATAATTTAGAACATTATTAAAGTATTAAATATGTAATAAATCACATGAGAAGAATGTAAATCATATTCACTGGCTACATTTATTAGTAATATCAAGCCTGTGACTGCAAAGGAAAATTTAGCAAGAAAAATGAAAGCAGGTTATAAAACTATAAATATAGAGAAACGCAAATGTTTTTTACTCAGAGCTAACAGAAGGGAACTCAGTCAAATACAATATGACTTTAGATTTTCCTTTTGTAAGTTTTCTTGAAGCCTGGCTAATAAGTATAAAGAGATCATGGGGACCTTACGTCTGTGGAATATAAAATGGGATTTATCACACTAGAAGAATCAACACTGTACAAATGCTTATATCAGAACTGTTACAAGCGAACATTTTTAGCAGTGGAGCAAAGCATTAAGAATTCTTTAAAACCCATCTTTTTGATCCAAACTTGTGTTGTAAATAACCCAACAGCAATTTCAAAACATTCTGTCTGTATTTCCCCCATGCACTTGTTAGGCAGAGAGTTTTCTTTTGATACATACCAGTTACAACTTGCTACGCTGATTCCTCAAAGCCAGCACATATCCCTAAAAGAAATTAAAGACAAAACAGACACTTTGTTTTTAATTGTTTGGATCTGCTCCTACAGTTTTATGTGAGCATAATTCTATTTAAATCAATGGAAGTTTTGCTTGGGAAAGAACTACAGAGTCAGGTCTAGATGCACTGAACTGTTTCATTGCACTGACAGAGTTGCATATCAGTAGAGTCCCAAGTTAGAGAGAAAATGTTTAGTCTGAAGTTGTTTTCAATTAAGTTTTAGAGAGGAGTATTGACCTGGACTCTGTTACTGCCTATGCATTGGTTTTCTGTATGAGTTTGGACAAGTCATGTAGGCCCAGATCCACAAAGGTATTTACCTCCTAACTTCCATTGATTTTCATGGAAGCTAGCAGCCTAAACACTTTTGTGGCTCTGGGTCTATGAGCCTCAGTTGTTCCACCTGAGAAATAGGGATAATGACACCAAATTTGGTAAAGTACTTTGTAAGGGCTAGCTGTAAAGTACCATGTTAAGTGTTAATAGGCGCAATGGCGCTCAAAACAGTAGGCACATAAATACAGACCTGTTATCAGAAGTGCAATTAAGTGTCCCATTCCTCTCCCCTGGCAGAATAACTGGATAACTAGCAAGTATGGTGTGTCAAATATGTAAAGCTGCATTTTACCTTTCAATCCAAATGTAGAAAATGCCAGATGTCAGTGTCTTGATATAATGTGCCTTTAGAGAGGACAGCCCACTTCACAGTAAAGCAGCACTTTTTCCTCCCAGCTGTTTTCCTTTTCTTCTTTTATGCTCTAGTGACATTGAGTTACTACATGGTCCACTGAAACCTGCTGGAATTGACTAGTGTGGCTGTTAAACCCGTTCCCATTGAAGTCCAGATAGTTTTGCCAGTAACTTGAATCTCTGGGGTGTTGGGAGCATCCAACTACCTCATAAACCAGGCACATTGTGGTGGAAGCACAATACCAGTAATGATTAGTATTTCAGTGCTCACTTATGAGGATGTCCACTTCCGCAGGTATGAACGAAAGTGAAAACCTGGGAAAAACACAATGGCTGCTAAAATGGTTTACCAGCTGGAAGGAAAACAAACCCTACCGCAATCACATACAAAACAGCCGCCCTCTTTTAATCTCTTCAAGACTTAAAGGCTGGCTATGGGAGGTAAATATTTGGAAAGGTGCCAGTAAGAGGATGAACAAAGAGGTAAGTGAGCAATGGGAAACAATTCCGGGAAGAGGTAAACTTCTGACTGTTATGAGGCGCCAGGGCTCTGTAGTGAGGTGGAGGGGGCTCCCATTGAGATGTGGGGAGGAGGAGGAAACCACTCGCTGAGCCTATGCAGGTGGGACTAAGGCATGTCTGCCTTTCCCACCAGAAGATAGGAGGCAGGACAGCTCCATTGGGCTACAGTTGCCAGAGGAAACCAATGTCTTCTGCTCACTCCAAAGCCTGGAGACCGAAGGGAAGCCCGGCCAAGCTAGGGATTGGCTAGAGCTGCTGGAGATGCCAGCCGACCAAGAAGCTGAGTAGTTGCTGGAACTGTTGCTGACTACCTATCCTGGGGAAAGTGAAGACACCCATGGATCCAGGTACACCCTGAGGTGAGAGAAGGAAGCGGCTCATGGACAGCCAACTCCAGTTTGGCTGCATTACTGCCTGAAATGCAGTCAGTGGGTTGCAGCTGGATTCCCCACTGTCCCAGTAGAAAAACACTCTTGTACTCTTAGCCCCCTGGGCAGGGACCTGGTGGTTGGGTGGGCCTGGGTCCCCATAGTACTCCACCCCTAGGGTGGCAACCTCCCCACTGAAAGATTGTGTCAGCCTACCGTCCACCAGAGATAGGATACTGAACTCTTCACTGCTCTGACCTTCCTGAGGGGCTGAGTTTCCTAGACTGTTTATTGCTCTTCCTGGCTCCGGGGCCAGTGCCCTAAATCTTTGCTCCTTTGTCCTGCCTGAAGGCTGAGCTCTTAGATTAATTGGTCCCCCACCCTGCATGGAGCTGGAGTACACAGACCGCTTATAACCTGCCCAGCCTGAAAGGCAGAGCCCCTTAAGACCATGAGTTTGCTCAGACCCACCTCCAGGGCCCTGGATCCTCATGCCAGACTTTGCTAATTCCCTGACTGTGGACAATGCCCACTGATCTAGTGAGGTGGAATGGCCTCCCACTGAGTCTGAGGGAGGAGAAACCACAGCTAAACTACTACAGGCTCTTAAGGGAAATCATCCTGTGTTTTCAAAGCTAGAGCTTCATAGATCTGCAATAGTTACTAACATGCTGTCTTGTTTTCATTTGATGTTCTGTTTCTGTAATTAATATATAGATTTTGGACATCATCTGCTTCCCTTCGTTAAAATTTACCAATACTCCATTGCATCACCCAACCCTAACTTTGGCTTTTTTAATTGTACTCTGAATTATTATTTCTTTAGTTCCAAATTCAGCAAAACACTAAATCAGGTGCTTAAATTTATACACATGCTTATGGACCTGGCTGGCTGAATCCAGTCCTTTATAAGGAGGGATACAAGTACAGGAAAGGGATGGCTCTCTCAGTCAATTAGTATAAGATATAGATAGATCTTCTACCTCTAGGTTCTTTCAAGTCCATCCCAGTTTGATCATGAGGAAAGGGCAGTTATTTCCATCTGATGGCTGTTTGAAAATGTTTGTGAAATGAATGGATGATCTAAATCCAGACCCCGCTGGAAAAATATCCACATGGTAAAAATCCCAATTGCAAGTAGCACCTTTGTTGGAAATCTCAGCAGAAAAGCTGCAAATCCACTGATTGGGGATGGAAACTGAATCAGATTGTTTCAAGTAGGCAAAGTTGAGGCACATGAATGAAGCAGATTAGGGAAGCCCCTACTGCTACTGACAGTGATGTGTAGATAAAACAACAGCAGATTTTCCTTGGCAATGCTGCTAGCATGGCATCATTCCGGAATACTAGATTCAGCTGGAGAGAAAAGGAAATATAAGAATGATCTTACAGCACTACTTACATCTTGATTTTCCATAACATTTAGTGCTTTAAACAAAAAATGACCCAGCTGAGAATCTGAAAGGTCATTGTTGTATTTCCCTTTCTCTCCAGGTGAAAATCAATGGGGCTATACTGATTTACAGCACTTGAGGATCTAGCCCAGTGAGTATAAGACAAATGGCTTTAGAAATCACTTCAGCCTTTGGCAGCAATAGTAAATACTATTTCATGTTAGTTATATATACCTCACACATACTGTAAATAGAATGAAGAGTGTCTTTTTGCTGAATAATTTATTACACATTAAATATGGCCCAAGGCAATAGAGGTTTCAGGTTTCACAAAGGCCTTATATATTTTCTGCTGTTGTAATTACATAAAGGAAATACTGACTGTCTGAATTATGAAATATAGATGATCTGTTCAGTAATAGTTCAAAGAGATCATGTGTGTGAGGCTAGTGTGCCTTTGCAGGGGATTTCAAATACTGTTCCCACTTTTCTATCTTATGTCATTCACAAGCTCCATTTAAAAATCTCTCCCATTGTGTGAGCAAAGTTACAGAACAGCAGGAGACCTGCGAGACTTTTTTTGCTTATGTGCTACAGTCAGATGAAGATGTCGGATGTCTTTAGGTCTGACAATGAGGCATCCTTGGATTCCCGCACTGGGTTGGGTAGCTCAGACGATTTATCCTCATTTCCCCTTTTCAGTCAGATTTTTTATTCTTTCATCTTTGATTTTGTTTCCCAGTTTCTCTTTATCTCCCCTCTGTTTAATACGATATAATATTTTCACTTTTAATACAGAGAACATCACATCCATGAATTAAGCAAGGGATCTGCGTGGATGATTTCACCTAACACTGGAAACAGCCATCTCCAAGACAGAACACAGAAGCTGTTTTAATGGTTCTCAGGACTCTTTCCACATAATCGTTAAGAAGAGGAAGTGAAGAATACACTGACAGTGCAGGGAGAGTTGGGGCAGGATTTGTTCCATAGACTTCAGTGAGAACTGAGGAACTCAACAGCGAAGAAGACTAGGCCCAAAAATATAGACATGTTTTAATAACAATAATACCCACCTCTGACATAAGGCTTTTCAGAGATTAATGAGAAGCATTTTATCTCCATTTTACAAATGGGGAAATTAAGTACAAACAGATGAAGAGACTTACTCAAGGTCACCCAGAAGGCCAAAATGGAAGAAGCAGGAATAGAGCACAGGACCACTGACTCCAGTGCCTTATACACGGATCCATATTGCCTCTGAGAGAGAAGTTTGAGGGACCTGCTCCCATTAATTAACAATGGTGCAAAATCAGGCCCAACATTTAAAAGTAGGACATTATAGCTGGAACAGGGGTCATTTTAAAAACTAAGAATACACAATTTAAAACATAAAAATATTTTATTATTACTATTTATTATTTGAATTATAATAGTACCAGGAGCCCAAACTGAGACTTACATTTCTTATAGATGAAATTCATCTAAATTTGATATGGTTATCTTAAAAAATCAACTACTTTTCTCTATTTTGGTGAGAAGTTTGGTAGCTTTTCTAGGCCCCTTTAAAAGCCTTTTAGAAAAAATCCTGGATTAATTATATCATACCATTTTTCTATGACATTTTTGAGTGACATACCATAATATCTAGAGAGATTAATCATGACAGGATATCAAACAGGATTTCTTTATATTAGAGGGGTAGACAGATAAATGGTTTGACAATCAATGACATGCCAGTGTTTTAACACAAAAACTACTTGTGCTGAGTTACACTCAATAATTGTCTGCCAGATCAGATGCACTTTGTTCTACTAATGGCATATTAGCTACAATGCACTTAGTCACGCTATCCTAGATACACTTCATCCTCACTATAACACTGTATGGGAGAAAGACAGGCATCAAGAGTGTTTCTAGCAGGCAGTTATAATGAGAATAATTTTAATTAAGATTAAATAGATGTTCACTTCACTTGTTGGAGAGGAATAGGTAGGGATGGGGAGAAGGATTTTACCACCTTACAAAAACTAGTGAAACAGTCATGAAGTTCAGACTATACACAACATTTTGGGGCTTAGTTTGACCATGCAACCTCTGTCTGACCCCTTCATGCATATACACTATGATAGTCTTTAATTTCATTGTGCACTTACCATTTTTATCCTGTAGGATCCCTGCATCATTCATTCAAGGGTGCTCAGTAAATGAGGCAATAATTCTATATTTCTTTTATTCTCCTTATTCAGTGTGTGTGGTCCCAGGCCTTACTTGCTGTATGTAGTCCAAATACTGCCCTGAATATGGAATTATTCACCAAGCACTATATGATCATCCAATCAAAGACTGTATCATAATGCACAAAGCAGTATAATAAGGTTGCAACCTTATAACTGGCATTTCCCCTTTGTAGTGCTTGACTTTGCAGCCATAATAACCTTCTTTCAACATATTTTTTTTAGTGCAATACAATAAGGACAAATTATATGTAAAAATCTGTGGCAGATTAGGAACCATTGCAAATTTCAGCCTCTACAGCAGAAATGTTGTGTGCTTAATGTGTAGATGTCCTGAGGTCTAAAGAGGAACTGCACACTTCTCAGGGGACCCACAGAAGACTTGTGCCTCTACAGTAATTATTGGGGCCCCTGTCTGCTATGGCAACATCATCCTTTCAAAGTGCTACACTGCTATTGGTTCCCTGAAAGAATCTGCACCAACCTTCACATTTGGTGGAAGAGTTAAAAGAGCTCATTATAGATTCTGCATAATACTGCTATTATCTTATTCAAGGAAATCCACATGGTTTTGGAGGAAGTGATGTGGTGAATGGATACTCTTCTTCGGGTTTCAATCTGCTAAGGGAAACCGCCATCCTAAATCTCGGATAACACGAAAGGACTTCTGCAGGTTTGAAGGGAGTGTCAGTGATGCCTCCATCCTCACCTCATGACAAATTCTGGACAATCATGGATTCACCATGATATCCCTGCCCTCTGAGTAATACACAAGGGTTTAATCTGACCCCTGGAATTAGAGATAAAAGGCCTATTGTGTCATCTACTTTGTCCCCTAGTGATTTCCATCTTTCCTCCTTGAGCGATTATTCCACAGTATAATAGATGTTGCTGTTAAGAAGAGTGTTTTTTCATGCTGTCTTATTTTTCCTTAATTTCATCCAAGTATGCCTAATTATACCTCCCAGTACCAGGATAAATAATTTCCAACCCTACTTGGCATTTACCCCATTCAAATATTAAAGACGGGGCTGATTCTCTTCTCATTTATACACCTATAAATCGTGAATAACTTCACTGAAATCTATGGAGTTGCAGATTTACAATGGTGTAAACAATGTCAAGAGAGAATCACCCCTATATTCTGGACAGATTTTAAAAGTAACCATTCAGAACTGAATATATGAAACATGGCAGTCAGCCATGACCAAAATTTCTTAGACCTCATGGGGGGGGGGGGCAGGATCAGTTCATCAAAGGACAAACTGAATTCCTTGAATTTTAAGTACAGAGGGATAGGTAAATTAATACATAAGGGACTCTAAACAAATACTTGGAACTGTGTGGTTGAAAGCACCAAAGAAGAGTTAAGTGTTAATTACTGTCACATATGTTGCCTGGATTATTATACTACATTTACATCCCGCTAGCATACAGCTGGAAATGTCATCCTTGTTCCTGTTATACATGACCCATGCAGGACACAGTTGAACATTCATCCAACTTGTGTAAAGTACTCTGTGTGCAGGCTGCTGCTTACATTTTTTCCCCTCTTTATGTTGGCATTATTCCTACATGTATTGCACAATCCAATGTCGTCCACTTACCACCTCCTCCTCTTTCTCCTACTCCACCTCAAGCTATGAATAAAGAAAGGCAGCTGGTGTTTCAGTGTCATGTTACTAATTCAACAACTGCATACCTTTCCTCTGAATGCATCCACCAGAGACCCCTCTTCACTAAAAGCCTGCTGCCGCTCCCCCAAAGTAAATTTAAACAATCCCAGTGATTGCAATAGGAGCATCCTAATATAGGAACGTTTCTAGAATTTGAAAGAAAATTAACAAACAATGTATAGTGATAGTTAAGGTTGTAGCAGGACATACACCTTCCCCAAAAAACCTTTAAGAAATTGAAATTCAACTCAAAGTTTACATTATATGTTTTGGTTTTTGTCATTTCATTTACATTTTTATTAAACAAAGTTTCAAAGATCCTGTTAAAAATGGAAATCTGTAATACATCCTTAATTATGAAGCTAAGCTGTACCATAGGGTTTTTTATAGTTGATTTTTTTGGGGGGAGGTGGGGAGAGTGGGGTAGTTTATTTTTTTTTTAACCATCGTATAGATCTTAATAGGAAACTGTATTCCTGAAATAGGATGGCTAGGGGGAAAAATTAAAATATTTGTATTTATGATTAATTTATATAAATGCCAGCATAATTAAGAAAGGTCCAGCTAAGGGTATGTAGTAAAGGTTGAGTTAATTTTTCTATTTATATCAGGGATTTAACCATGTTGTTGCATATGAAGAATACAGCGTATACTCCCCACAATTACAGCATTTACTCTTCTCTGAGAATTTACAGGTGCCTTAATTAGTTCATTTATGAGCTAACATTAATTTCAGGGCCTGTCTACATGAGTACTTACTGGGTGGCAAGCAAGGGTGTAATTCTCCAGTGTGCCACACACTGTGTGCATGGACCCTACTGCTGTGCACTAATCTTCCCTAGTGCGCTTTGACATGCTGCTGTTTCAAATCACCTCCTCCACTGGATTTTGAACGGAACATGATCTGGTAGACAGTCACTGAGCACGCCTATCAGATTGGGCCCCGCATGCAATTTAGGCATCCGAAAGCCCATCTTCCCCCAGTTCATGAATCACTCTGGGGTTTAAGTGAGAGATGGTGTCCAGACAACTAGAGGAATGCAGCAGTGCACATGCTCAGAGTCAGAAACAGACTCCTAGAGACATTTTACACTGAAAATTCAGGTGCTGAGTGAGTTCAGATGCCTACTGGGCTTGACAGGAGTATTATAGATGGCAATGGAGTCAAAACTGAGATTTAATCTCAGGTTTAAGTGTTTAAGTACCTTTGTGGATCTGGGCTTAATCTCTGTTGAATTGTAGGCTACATACCATAGGTTTGGGCCCTGGAAAGTCAACATCAAAACAAATCCACTTCTTTCTATTACAGCTGCACTGAAGAGGGGTAGTCTAATAATTATTTAAATTCCCTTAATGTAGCACTACCAACATCCAAGATTACTTGTAGATTCTAAAATGACTTGGAACATAGTGCAGAAAGCAAAGTACGGAAACAGGACTCCAGCTATAAAGAGTGGCAGTTTTGTATTTTTTGGTGTGTATGGGGGTACTTAGAGAGAGGGAAAGAATAACCTCCATTGTGAATACTTCATTAACAAAGGCAGTCAACAATAATAATAAAACGTAACTCTTATATAGCATGTCTCACTTCAGATCTCAAGATGTATAAAAAATAAAAAATAATATGTCTCATAAGTATATTTACCTTCATCCTGTACCCTGGAAAACTGAAAGGTGAAGTGACTTGACCAATGTCAAACTTTAGCTTGCTAGCAGAGCCAAGAATGGACCTCTGATCTCTAAATATTAAAGATAGCGGTAAAGGATTTACATATATATATACACACACAAACAAAGTAACACATCAGACCCCCAATTCAAGCATGAGGCACCATAAAGAACCAATGACATAAAAGCAGACAGTCTGACAAAGTTAATTAACTTTCCCATTTTTTGTTTTGTTTTAACTTCAAACTATTTTCTGTAAAACTTTTGATACTTATTTTTCACATCATTTTTTGAGTTGACATAGTAACTGACTAAAACTGTGCTACAGACAGTTAAGCTCTGAGCTTTTCTTATAGCCTATGTTGCTTAATCAAAAAGTTTGTAATACACCCCGCTGCTGTAAATACCAGAGCTAAAAATATTGCTCTCTTTTAGAGCATAAACTGTAGCATGCTTTCAAGCTGAGTCTGTGCTTACAACATAACAGAAAAACCTACATTTATCCCTGCACACCAAGATATTTCTGCATTTTAGCAGCAGGCAGCAATCCTCATGCTCTTGAATGTTTTGTGTTGAGTAACTTTTTTCTTTACCGTAGCATATACTCGTAAGGTTGAATGTGTTTGTTCTCTTTAATTTCTGACAAAGATGCTATTTAAACCCATGATTCTGCAAATACTTAGTACACAAGTAATTTTACATGAGTGAATAGTACTTTGGAGCTCATGAGGGTAATTTACAGTACTAGCTACTCATCTGCATATGTGTTTGTAGAGCTGGGCTTTAACCCTCATTGTTAACTACATGGCAAAATGTTTTCTTAATAAATTATTATTGTAAAGACTGTATAGATCTTTTGAGAGATAGTATTGAAACTAGAATATTCAATTATAGCTATAAATTGTACGAATATAGAACATAATCCCCCAACCTTTTCTCGCTTCAGTAAAATTAGTTGTATGAGAGAGGGTTGCAGCCTCAAACTTTCTTTGGTCATGTAGAGCACTTCTGCTGAATTCAATGGGTTTTGGAACAGGTTTGTAAAGTGATAATCATGCCGGTTGGCCACCTATCTAAAAGAGAATGTCTTAAGCTGACTTGCTAATGGAGAAACCTGAGTTGTACAGGAATATTTCCTAAACTCAATGTAACAAAATATATTCTGTATTACTTGATATCTTTTCAGCTTGTTGTGAAGTGCCGATTTTAGCTCCATCTTTATAGACAAAGAGATTCAGGGGTGGATAAAAGCCATTGTAATGATTATTAAAAGACTGGAACTTCTCTTTAAAAATCATGAAGATGATGATATAAAAAATGTGGTTCACATATGTCAATCTCATCCCCTTCACATGAATGGGGTTTGTTCAAGTGGGTAACACTTTTTCTTGCTAGATCTTTATTTAGTGATCTTGACATTCAAAAAGAGTAGAAGCCAGTGTGATTTTTCAGGTCCCAGGTCATGTCTGCAGGGCTGGCAACGTGAAATAGCAAACATCCTTTGATTTGTAAATAGAGAACATTTATTCTGGAAATCATCTAGACACAATGAAGATGGAGTCCCACAATACCATATTTCTAGACTCACTTATTGGAGTACAGCCAAATTTAGCCACAGGTGCTTGGGTGGCCTGCACATTGAATAAAAGTTCTCCCTGATGGAGCCCAAGCAAAAGCCATACAAGAGAGGGGTATGAATGGGATGCTAGGGCATTGAGTCCTATCAGTGGGTAAGTTCTGCACTGGTTCTGAATATGCAAGTCTGGCGACATGGCTACTGGAGCCACACTTCATATTCAGTGGCCAAGAGTGCACCAGTCCCCTCCCATAAGACCACAAAGAGATTGCAGCCCCTATGCCAGTTCAAGGGCAATGGGTGGATTCCATTCATCAATTCCTGCAGTATTCCAGGCACAAAACCTGTTTATTTAGGATCTGTTTGTGAAGAGGAGGTGTGAATTTCACCCATAGGGAATAAATTCCTTTCTGGCAGTACTACAGAACCTGACATTGCACCACTCCTAGAGGCTTACTAGGCAATCCAAGTTCTTCCCACACAAACATTTGAGTGACTAAAGTAAATTTTTTTACACAATCCTTCCACCGCTCTCAGTTGGAGCTCATCCACTCAATTTGAGGTCAGTCTCTAGATAAACTCTATCACCTAGGTTAGTATGTAAAAGATGCCTTTGGAACTTGTGTTCCTGGTTTCTAGGGTGATACTGTGATGGCCCAACCAAACATTCCTCAGTACACAGCTAAATTACACACATGGTAGGGTGTGTTATCTTCCTAAGTCAGTGGTCTGCCTTCCTTCTCTCTTCTTTCTGTAAAGCTGTTCAAACAGGGAGCTTATGCCTATGCTTGGTTAAGAAGCAAGGGCAGACTCCTGTGGTGGAGGAAGCAGGATCTGGAATGATCAAATAATTATAAAATTAATTGAATAGAATACATGTCTAATACAAAGCAGATGAAGCTCATTCCAGGACGGGGCTGTCAATTAAGTTTTTCTATATGCATTCCTGCCTGTAAACTCACTCACTAGAATAGCCACAGAAAGTCAACACAAAAGGGCATGCACATGCTTTAAGAATAGGCTTTCAAAAATCCAAAAGTATATTTTGGGGAAATATTGTGGTACTGACCCAGATGGACTATTCACTAGGTGTTAAATCCATTCAAGTGCAGAGGGAATGAATGAGGCCCAAGTACATCATTTGAGCTTGTAGGGAACTGGGTGTCCGATGATAGTTCTATCTCCATCTCTGACACTGACCTGCTCTGCGACCTTATTCAAGTTACTTTATCCATCTTTAGTTAGTAAAAGTGTTCCACTGTTTGGATGAAGAGTGCTACATAAGTAAAAGAATTATTATATACTTGTGGTTGAGTTTTCTTGGTCCCAAAATCCACTGTAAGCAGTGCAGTGAGGGCATGGGGGAGACTGGGAAGGAGGCTCCTGGAATTGTTGTTAATGTACAGAGATGGTTTTACTTCTAGGTCAGTAATGTGCTGGGCATATTGAATGGTATTAGGGCTGAAGTTTTATACTGGGAGAGAAGGTGGAGAAGCTTGTGATGTCCCTGTTCATTGAGGGCTAGTTTGTATATTATATGAACTGTACTACCAGAGGGGGAACCTGAAAAATCACAGTGCCCTGAGGGCTCTGCTTGAGAGGTAAGAACAGCAGCTGTCCTTGAAGGTCTTTACCTCCATTAAGAGATGCAGCTTAGCTCCCACCATGCAGCAACTGCAAAGGGCCATTGGGCTATGACACCACATTCTCCTGTGACATTTTTCCTTGCACGGGAAGTTGATCAGTAGAAGACCCTGAACTCAGCAGCTGAAATTATGTTTGATCCTTCATCTGGCCACACAAGGTGAGAGGGAGCAGTTCTTAACCCCTCCCCATCCCTGAGAAGCTAGATGAATCAGAGCACAACTCAGCCCTGCCTGAAGAGAGGCTTTGGATTCTGCTGCTGTCAGTCCAACAGCTTTCATGAATATTTATATCCACCTAAAATAAAATAAAAAAAAACTTTTATGTAAAGATCTGGCTATTATGCGTATGAATATTTATTAATAATTTTAGATATAATTGTATCTACTGTAATTGTAATGAGGTACTCTAGGGAATGCATGCATTGAATATTGCATAAGGGAGCTTAGAGAAAGCCTCTATTTTATTCCTTCCTATGCCCCTTAGCTGTAGAAATATTGACACCATAACCATTTGCCACATCTCACTGCTTAAATAATTAAGAATTTCAGAAACTTTACTCTGTTAAACCGCAAAGGTGCTATGTTAGCTAACCAAACATGTTTCCATCAGCAGCAGCCCTCGCTCCTGTGAGAGAACCCAAGAGACACACAGGCCCTGATCCTGCAAATGCTTATGCACAGGCTCACCTTGATGCTCACGAATAATCCCATGGATGGGAATGGGACTATTTAAACATGCAAGTGTGTTTGCAGAATAAGGGCCATAGTAACTTCTGAGAAAGACATTTGCCAAATCCTAATTAAGCAATAAGACAAGGTGTATGCTATTGTGAAATCTTAATCGTATGCCTAGGTGTGTTTCTAGGCAAAAGGCTAACAGACCTGTATTGTCATTCAGCAAGGTGAGTTGTCATTGCACAGTAACTCCCAACTGTATATTAGTGATTAAATTGTGTTATTTCCAGTGTATAGAACATATTTTATTTATTCTTCCAACATACGGAGTAGAAATAACTGTTTGTTAAATGTCATGTTATAAATACAGCTTATTTTTAGATAGCATCTTTTCTACTATTGTTGTTTATTATTTTCTGGCATTGCAGGTGTGTAAGGCTCTCTTACAAGCAAGCATAAAATTAAGCATCTGATGGTTTTACAATGTAAGCCCTGATCCTGAAGTGAGCTCTGGACAGGCAGTCCCCGAGTCAACATGAAATCCCACCAAGTCATGGAGAATGGAAGGATAACAAAACAAAGCACACTGTAAGGCCAAGTCAGCGCTACGTAAAAGGAGGATACTGCTCTCTGGGAGCAGTTTCTCATGGGAAGTGGTATGAAAATGTTTTCTGTTTCACAATTACTGTATCTTGTTTGTTGTCTTTTTAAAAAAAATTCTCATGAAGATTAATAGATGGGTGATGTGATGATGGTGAATCCACAGGACAGGAAGCGATGACTACATAAAAACATCTGGATTTTATAATATAAACATTGTATGAGGAGAACTGAAGGATATCACTTTGAAAATCTTCTGCTCTCTTCCTCCTCTCTCAGAATACCTTCTACTTTGTTCCCCAAAATATTTGGAGAGATTTTAAGGTAAAATCTGCAATCTTCTCACCAAGTATTTTCTTCATCATCATGGCAAATCCCACAGGGATATGGCCTCCTTGCAGATCAAGCACCACCCGGATCGATTTCCTTCAAGGTGGTCTGCCTGAATATTAAGTTTATATCCATCACTGGCAATTTTATTACACTACGGAGGTTGATGGTGCACACTTGATTGCCAGCTGTGTAGTGGCATTGATTGGTAAATATGCTTTGGAATTTGTTGGTCTTCCATTCTAGTAATATGGGCATACCAGGAAATCATCCAAAATGAAAGTAATGCTGATGGAGGTAGTTACTGGGGTAAGTTCTGAATATCCTCATTTCTGATCTTGTCCTGACACTTTATATGGAGTAGCGGATGAAGATGAGGAGAAATGAAATCATCAATCTGGTGTTCCTTAGCCTTCCTCAGTGCCCACCTTTTGCTTCCATACAACAGAGTTGGTATAGATCTGCAACTTTATAGCAAGCTTGATGTCAGGATATCCCCACAGAGGTCAATGAGGGCCATAAATATGGCAGTTTCTCCCATTATGTGAATGTCCATATATTTTGAGCATTCTCCAGCACTGTCTAGGATACTCCCCAAATATTTGTATCAAATAACAAGTACCTTACCACTACGGAAATCTCTGGTTTAGGTTCATTTCTCAGCATCCTCTTCTAGTAGCTGACTCAGATTTTGAGAGAGATAAATAGCTATAACTTTAAGGGGGCCATGTGTTTCTAACTGCTACAAATATTTCATTTTTCTCCCTTCCTGATGGTAAGCAACATCAGTATTTTCAGCTTCTGTTTTCTACTTGTGGTTTTTTTTTTTCTTGTCACTTCTTCCTGAGATGATGGCATCTCCTGCTGGGGAATAGATAGCATTGAATGGTATGAAAGTTTTAGAAGCAAGGACTTGGAATGGAAGCACACGAATGAGTTGGACTGTTCAACCCAAGTATACTTATAATACCATTAGACCAAACCACACCGTCACATATTCTGCATATGACATACCCATCTCAGAAACATGAAAGCACATCAGGCCATTAGCTCTCACAAAAGAGTTTGTTCCGGCAGCTTTGTAGTGATCCCTCATGTTCCGGCTCAGAGGGAGGCCACTTGGTGACACTGTATCAGACGAAATACAGTTGGTTAGCTGTCTATAGCTCAAGCCCTCTAGATGGGGCACTGCCCAGAGCAGGCTTTCGCCTAAAAGCCTCCTGGCTAAGTCAGCCAGTAAACAAGCAGTCTGGGGCTTAGGACCTCAGACAGGGTGGAGCACCAAGCAAACTGTCTGACATCCTAGCTCTGCAGGACCAGTCTTAGACTTGCTGAAGCCCAGGCAGAAAACTAAAGTCTCATTGCATGGGGGGGAAGCCTGGGGCCCTGAGCAACTTACCTCATGGTGCCCCCTGTTCATGGTGTGCTGCTTGCAACCCCTTAACGCCAGCCCTGCCTTTTATTTGCAGAAAACCAGTTATTGTGGCACAGGTGGGCCATGGAGTTTTTATAGCATGTTTGGGGGGCCTCGGAAAAAAAGCTGAGAACCCCTGATATAGTCTTTAATTGCAAGATCACATGCTCTTTTTTTACACAGCATTCTGCTTCATTCAGTGAATGGGTAGTCACTATTTCTTTTCAATCCTCCTCATTCAGCATGCGTCCCAGGTAACATATAACACACACAATCCGAACGGAGTGGAATACTATTCGCTTCCTCCTGGTGCCTCTCTCCCTGTATTTGAATGCTTCACAAACATTAATGACCTGTCTTCACAGTCCCCTGTAAGAGAAGTAGTATTATCCCTCTATTTCCATTTCACTAGAGCCGCTTTAAGAACAAAATTTTCCAGTCACCTTCTCAGCCCGAAGTCATTTAATTAAATGTTCATTAAGGCAACAACAGAGCTGGTTCAAAGCAGAACTCAAAACAAAGTCTCTCCTCATTTCCAGCTCTGGCTAGTCTCCTGTACTGGGCTTCCCCAGCTCATTACAAGGCCTCCTACCTCTGGCAATCACAGATACCTCTCTAAACCATCCACTCCCTTTCTGAAGCGTCCTGCTGCCTTTGTACTGGAATCCCTAGTTTCTTTCAGGCAGTCTTATCCGGTCTCCAGGACTGGCTTAGCTCCATGCTCTCTAGCCCAAGGTCAAGCCAGCCTAGACAGGGCACAAATTAAAGTGGCACAGCGAATCTTACGTCTGGTACTTCCTAACTTCTGAGTGCTTCACTTTGCAACCTTAATGTTTTTAACTTGGCTCATTTGCAGAGGCTGGACCTTTAGATTCACAGCACGGACCTCTACCACTTGAGTTAATGGAGTAACTTGTGGCAGTAGCAGGCAGTTATCTTCAATATGGCCAGCCACTAAAGGGTGGTGAGAGAGACACTTTGCCGGCGGGTATCCCACCTATTTGCTGAAAGCAGAGGAATGTCAAGATGGGACTCAGGTTCAGTGTCAGGTTCTAGAGGGGAGTATTCTAGTGATTAGACTTTTTGGCCCCAACCTGTCCCCCTGTACTTTTATCAAACCCCATGCTCTGGCTCCTTCCCTTATCCCTTCCTACAACTATGTACCCCATCTTTACTCCTATGCATCCCCATCATGCCACACACTGGCTCTTGTCTCCCTGTGCATTTGAGTCCAGCAGCTTCCTCCTCCACTCTGCCTCAGTGGGACCAGAGAGAGCATAGTAGACATCTTCCTTGCTCTTAGTTCCTGTAACTGGCACAACAGTGGCTCCAGCTGCCAGGAGGAATAATTGCAGGGAAAATCAGGCTCAGCCCCAGCATCTGCACACAGAACCTTCCATGAACTTAGCTGCCAAACTCTAACAAGTCTCTGTTGAGCATGAGAGATTTTTGGCAAATTTGCTACATTTGGCCATTCCTGTTAAAAAGGCACATCCTGACACCAGTCAAATTCCAAGCCCTTTTTCCAAACACTAGTGTGCCTTAATTATATGGTTGTAAGGTTTTGTTTTGTTTTTTTAACATGGGCAAAATATGTATTTTTTTATAATCTCATTCTCAGAAATGGTTGAACCATTTTAGCTGAAGCTTTCGTAATAATAATTATTAATAAATTCAGCTGGAAGCAGATATAAGGGAGGGAAAACTCCACTGCAAATGATCAAGTTCTGCAATATTATAAGGAACTGAAAATGGTCTTTCAATGAAAAGCATTAGTTAACCTTAATCATAGTGTACCAGCTCCACTGATAATTATAACCAACTATTCAATGTAAGAGTATCAACACCCTGCTTATCAGAATCTAGACCATAATATTTAAGTTCAGTTAGATATCTTGAAACACCTTTGCCCTCTTATTTTCTAATTTTGGTAAGAATGACAAAAATGTTTTATAAATGAAGACTCATT
This sequence comes from Sternotherus odoratus, assembly GCA_032164245.1. Classification (NCBI taxonomy): domain Eukaryota; kingdom Metazoa; phylum Chordata; order Testudines; family Kinosternidae; genus Sternotherus; species Sternotherus odoratus. The sequence continues at coordinate 21,887,579 of JAVMKO010000003.1, read as the reverse complement.
CATTATATAAAACAGCAGCTGAGGGGTAGGTGGAGGAATAGCTGTTCCTACTTCCAAGCAATCATTCAGATTTCATATTTTAAAGTTGACATTTAGTTCTGATTGCATTATAATCAGCTACATGGACACCTAAGGGGTGGTTTACTGTTTAAACCTTCAAGAATTTTTTCTGATTAATCTCTAAACGCTGATGTAGCCCACTCCAATTGCTATCACATCCATATTATTCTTTATAATCATTTGCTTTCTTTTTTAGTTTTCTCTAACATATGGAGCTCTTAATTGAAGGTGTAATCTTCCTAAGGTGTTGGCAAGAGCCATAAAATTTGATTAAATTAAAACCAGTTTCTAACCAACTACCTCATGCAAAGGACTTCCCGGGAGATCCACATTTGTCACAGCCACAGTATGTTGTTTAATATTATTCAATATTATTTGAATTAGCAAGGAAACAGAATTTGGGGTGCTCGTATACTTATTCAGCTCAGCAAAGGGATTACGGCGGGGAGGGCAAACTTTTTGGCTGAAGGGGTTGTAAAATGGTATGGAGGCCAGGTACCTCCCCCAAAAGTATGGCCCTCCCACTTCCTGCCCCCTCCCCCCGACTGCCCTCCTCAGAATCCCTGACCCATCCAACTCCCACTGCTTCTTGTCCCCTGACCACCCCCTCCTGGGACCCCGTACCCCTAACCACCCCGGGACCCTGCCCCGTACAACCCCCCCCCCCAAATCTCCTGACTTCTCTGACCCCTATCCACATCCCCGCCCCCTGACAGGCCGCCTGGGACTCCCACACCCTATCCAATGGCTCCCTATCCCCATTGGCCACTAAGCAGACAAACTTCAGTGAACACCAGCAGGAGCCACATGGATTAATTAGTGTGTAACATGCTAGTGTGCTTTCAAAATCACTCCCCCAAGTCTGTATTATCCCACCATGTAGACAAGCACTTACGACTGTTGAGTCATTCTTGCAGCAGGATATTACAAGCACTTTAGTTTAATTTATGTACAACTTGTTCAATGGTAATGATTTTTCTTTCATTTTTTCTCACGTCTATAAATAAAAGCAATATTCTTTCAGCTTCATAGCACTATGAAAACATTGATTCTGACAACACTCCTCTGTGATATTCTTATCCCCACCTTACAGATGGGCAAACTGAGGAACAGAAGGCAGCATAACAAGTAAACGTCAGCTGGGATCTGCCTGGAGGACTAGGTGACAAATGTCTTTTAGGAATGTCTGTTTGAGACAGACCAAAAAGTTATGTTCACTTCCTCAAACCATTCCATTTCTAAAGTTAACTGAAAGGATTCCTGTAATATGAAAGTTATTTAAAGATCCTGAACTTATAGCTCTAACCTCTTCTCCAAGTGCAAAAAGCCACCTGCTGCAGTATCAGATATATGTGAACTTCAAAATAGATACAAGTAAAAAATACATTCGTTACATTTCAATCTAAAAATGCTTTGTATTTTCTCAAGTCAGAGAAAGTGCCACAGGCTTGTCCAGTATCCCAAAGGTGGGGGAAAAAAAGTCTTGTGTATTTAGTTGTCGACCAGTTTCCAAACAAATGATTATTATGATCTGAAGACTCCAGTCTGAGAGACAGAGTTTAAAATTTAATAAAACCACAGTATCGTGATCATTTTACAGGCTGTTCAATGCTAGAAACATGGCAACCCACACTTAACAGTGTGTTGGAGATCACATTTTAATTGTCTGGCAATCCTCATCTTATGGCAATAGCTGAATGAAATTTTGCTACTGAAGTAACAATTTTATCTTAGACAACTAAAAAAAGACTTAATGGGTGAGCTATTAAAAAATTATGGGCAAGTCAATATTTAGAGATCAGACACAACCACAGGAGTGAAACAACTGCTGTAGATGTGACGAGGGAAGTCAGTAGAGATGGACGGGAAGAAAATCTTCCATCCAGCTGATTGTTCTGTGCCTGAGTCACATTGCTATTAATAATGTACATTGCTATTAGTAATTAGTAATGGCTCAGGACTCCTTAACCCCTGCATCTGCCCTGGCAGGGATACAGGAACCTCACCTGATCCCCTCTTCACCAGGGGAGGAGTCCTTTCAAAGCAATACTTAGCAGCACACAGGCCCAAAAGCCCTCTGTGCATGCTTCTTGCATCTACCATGGTAGAACTGCATTGGTTCCATAGCATTTGGAGCCTTTCATGCCCGTGGTGGGGAAATAGGGTTTGTCTTATCTTTAATATATTCATAAAATATTCTTGTAGGACATTGATTAGCAAGAGAACTGAATCATATCTCAAACCTCCTATTCAAACATTTGTTTTGTACGGCAATGGCATTAGTAATGTACGTTTTGTACATGGTTACTTCCTCACACCCCCCATTGAAAACTGAGCCAGCCTGTCAAAATAAGAGAATGTAAATTAGAGATCAGCTATACTGTGCTTCAGGTAGACAGCTTTCCAGTTCAAATGATACAGTCTAGTGTAATCCTGCTTTCTCTATGCATGTAACATTGCAGGCAGGGCCTGTGGTTCACTGCAAGCATCCCGGAAACTAGAGCTATTCCTGAAATGTTACGAAACCTTGCAGTGATATTTAGCTCTCTCTTCCACTCTTGCTCATTCTTTTGACTTCCCTTGGAGACCCTTTAACAAACACATTCCCATGAATAAATGGAGAACATAAGAAGGGGAAAATAGAAGAGAAAAAAGGAAAGCAAGCATAAAGCAATCTCCCATGGAGCTGTGGGTTATAGTCAGGCTAGAAGATGAACACAATGGTATCTTCTGGCCTTGTAATCTAGGAATGTTGGTGAAATCTTGAGCCAGCTATGCTACCTCAGATAAACTGGTGGGAACACAAGCAGGTAGTTTAACCTGTTTTGCTGATGCAGGAACATGCATCACTGCAAAAAAGTGCTTCTAGACCTGCCCCATTTAGGCAGTATTCGGTGATCCACAAACACCCCTCTACATGCTACCAAAACACAGATCCTGGAGAGAAGAAAAAGCAATAAATATTTTCATGTTTTATTTCAAAAGTAGGGCATATATATTAATAGAAGATAGATGTGATGTTCATAGTATATTAAAAAAACATTTCACTGCTATGTAATAAGAGTCATAATGGCAGAAGCTGTAAGTTCTCACACTGGTAATGGGTTCTAACTTACAGGTACCATTAGATGATCAAATTCAGCCCAGGCCACTAATTAAGAAAACCTACCTGGTCTACTGAAATGAAAGACCCTTGTCTCCAGTGCTCATTTCATTAGCAATGAGCCAGATACTGCATGCAGGTTGAGTTGAAGAAGTAGAGCTATTTTAAACCCTGTGCATGGCTCTGTGCATCTGGCTGAGTTGTTTCCAACCTAACTCCCCATGTTTCCTGTTCTCGTAGTGTCCTGTCCATAACAGTCTCTCCCGGAAACATAGGCCTTCCAACTCTAGTTCCATTGATCATGATATAGCCTCCTTGTTTTATAAACATTTTAATATAAATATTATAAATAAATAATAGACAGCCAAAGCTCCCTACAGGCTGCTAGCACATAGCCAGTGGGAGTCTCAATCTTTACCATAGAACCAGCTTTGAGATAGTTTGGTCTTGTCAACAGGAGACTTACCTCTATCTCAGAGTCTGGCAAACTCTCTCTGTGAAATATCCTCTCTCCCTGTAGAGTTTGCCTCCAGGTGGTTCTGTCTCTCCAGTCTGCGAGGATCTTAGTAAGCTGTTGCTGGGTGTTGTCTCTACTGGGTCATAAGTGTCTCCTGTTACTTTGGATGAGTCTCCATTGAAAAACCTCAATCACACCATAGTTTTGTTCTGAGAGACTTGAGGCAGTGTTGAGCTTCATAGTGGTGAAGAGCTCTCTGCTTTTCTCCCCACTAAGATAAAATAATAGTTTTACTTTCCTGCAGTTCTCATCCTCCTGCATGGCCAGGTCGATGTACAGCTCACAGTCCTTTCTCTGGGTCTATATTGCTGGGCTAGCTTTGAGTTTGCAAAATCCAGAGCTCTGAGGGGGGTTTGGGTGTCAGACTGAGTTCCATGGCTCAGAGCTGTTGAACGTCAGAGGACTCAAAGCTCAGGTGCTGCCCCCATGTTTCATTCTGAAAAAGGATGCCGAATGCAGATTAAATTGAAAAAGTGAATGTCTCTTCCTGTGTGGCTAAGCTGCTTACAGCCTAACTTCTCACATTCCCTGTTCCACTAGTGACCCATCACTAACAGTCCCTCGAGGCACAGGCACCAACTCCATGGGTGCTCAGAGGCTGGAGTACCCACAGAAAAAAACCAGGGGGGGCTTAGCACACACAGGCAGTCAGCTCTCCCCAGCAGTGCCTCTCAGCCACCAGCAGTCCCAATGATTAACTCCTCTCCCTCCCTACCGCCCAGCACCTACCACCATAAGCTATTCCACACCAGTCTGGAGGTGCTGGGAGGTGGGGAGGAGCAGGAACAGGGCACACTCAGAGGAGGGGCAGAGCTGGGAAGGAAAAGATGGGGGGAGGGCAGAGCCGGGTGGAGATGGGGCCTTGGGGGAAGGGGTGAAGTGTGGACAGTAGGGTGACTAGATAGCCCATTTTTAAAGGGACAGTCCCACTTTTGGGACTTTTTCCTATATAGGCACCTATTAACCCCCCCACAACCTGACTTATTTTTTCACAGTTGCTATCTGGTCACCCTAGGGCAGGGCCTGAGTGGAGCAGGGGTTGAGGACCCTTAGGGCAAGGAGGAAGCAGGTGCCTGTGCCTGGTCACAGGGCATTCTCTCAGCTACCTAGTAGACCACTCTGTCTGACCCATTTCTGCCACCCCATAAACACACCCAGGCTGTTTTCCTATCACCATGTGTATCTTTTATTCCTCTGCACTTCTACACACACACAATGCAACACAAGCATTTTGTAATAGTGGTTTTCAACAGCCTCCCACCTCAGCACTACTCACCTTTAGAGCGCCCTGCCTTGTGTCCTGTTCCGCCTCCCAAATACGTCATTAGTATACACTTGCCACCCAGGCGCTCATAATCCCTCAACAAAAAATCCCACCAGTTGGGCCTGCAGCCTTCTTCATGCTGGACTAACGTCCGTGACCAAGGTCCTGCTGCTAGCACTCAGGCACTGGCCCTCTGACTCCAGTTCATTCCTTCTGAATCATCTGGTATTGGCCACTATCAGAAGATACAATATTGGGCTAAATGGCCCATTGGTTTGACCAGTTATGGCCATTCATATGATCTTATCTTCATAGGGATTGCCTTTTGCCTTGGCTCTTTGCTATTTAACATTTTTATCAACGATCTGGAAGAAAATGTAAAATTGTTTCTGATAAAGTTTGCAGATGACACAGTTTTGGGGAATGGAAAATAATGAAGGGGATAGGTCACTGACAGAGTGATCTGGATTTCTCGGTAAATTGGGTGCAAGCAAACGTGTGTTTTAAGATGTGCAAATGCATGTCTATCTACAAACAAAGAATGCAGGCCCTACTTACAGTTTGGGGGACTCTAACCTGGAAAGCAGTGACTCTGAAAAAGACATGGGAGTCATAGTAGGTAGTCAGCTGAACGTGAGCTCCGAGTGCGATGCTGTAGCTAAAGGGCTAATGGGATCCTGGGATGCATAAACAAGGGAATATTGAGTAGGAGCACAGAGGTTATGTTACCTCTGCATTTGGCACTAGTACAACTGCTACTGGAATATAGTGTCCACTCTTGGTGATCATGCGACACATTCGGCTTCACCCAGGACAGTAAGGGGTTCAGTCATTGGCTGCTTTATAGCTCTGGGTACTTAGAATGCTCTGCTGCTATGGCTCACAGTCCTGATAGCAAGCCTCAAGCTCTCAGCAAGGCTTCCACCACCCAGTGTCTCCAGGTAGAGGGATCTCAACAACCCTTCCACCCCTGAGTTCTCCCCAGAAATATTTCTGCAGTGTTCAGCCTCTCTTACTATAGAACTCGCAAAACCTTATCAAGTTCGCTGCCGCTTTCAGTTTTATAAGGGATCAGTGACCTATACAGAGAAACATAAAATTGATAACAGAGGTTCTTCAGTCTAGTAGACAAAGGTATAACAAGATCCAATGGCTAGACGCTGAAGCTAGAAAAATGTTGACTAGAAATAAGGCACAAATTGTTAACAGTGTAGGTAATTAATCACTGGAACAATTTATCAAGCATTGTGATGAATTTTCTATTGCTGCACATTTTTAAATCAAGATTGGATTTTTTTCTCTAGAAGATATGCTCTAGCTCAATCAGGAATCAATATAGTAAAGTCCTATGGTTGGTGTTATACATGAGATCAGCCCAATGAAATGATCACAATGGCCCTTTCTGGCATTAAAAATCTATGACTGAAATCTGAATTAATTTAAAATTAAAAAATTAAAAATTAAAATATTTATATTAGCATTCAGATTTCAATCATGGATCTATTTCACATATCAGCTGTTATGGTTCAGCATGGTGCTCTCTGTGCATTAGAAGAGTGTATAGTTTTAGCTATGTGTCAGGGAATCCTTCCTAAAGATCCCTCAGTATCATCATGAAATTGAGCATGCAAATTCTAAAAGGGAATTTTTTAGAAGTTTACCTAACTCTGAGTCCTTTGGCTTGGAGCTTGAGGCTAATTTCCAATGATACAGATGGAAGGAACTAATGCCGGAAGAACCTGCACTACCTAGGGAAGGACAGCTGGTTGCACAATCCCTGTGGAAAATAGCATAAGGGAATCTATTACCAAGGTGGAAAACCAATAAACAAACTTCCCTGAAAGGAGATAAATGTTATGAACAGGCTAGAAGAAGGCCTAAGGGTAGACTGAGAGCTATTTGAGTCTGCTCAAACTGCTGGGTATATTTTAGAGTTAGATAAGAGCCACTACATCGTTATTTATAATTAGTAGTGGTGTTTCAGAGTTTGTCTGGAATATTTAAAAAAATGGAACAAGCATTATAGGTATTTCCCTTCTGAATTGTGTGCATATATGTGTTGTGTTCACGTATGCAGGTTTGATAGTAATAAAACAATATTTTAAATTCCCCATCACCTTGTGACTGATTACTAATAACTGTAAAAAGTAGGCCATCTTATTAGTGAGCCAATGTTGCTAATGTGTAACTATTACATCTAATATAGAATAAGCAGAGAGTACTTTTTGCTTTTTTAAATTTTACACAGACAAAATAGGGGTTTGGTAGCAACATTAAAAATAAAGCTTCCTTGAGAGAAAGTTCTGTCATGAAAGGCTGGTTTTAGCTAGTAGGGGGCTGACAGTGACACGAATATACATAGTGAAACCATTTTTAAGCAGCTGTGAATGGTGCTGATGGCAGAGCTAGTAGAGAGAGCAGAAGAAGTACAAGTAGCTAATAGTCCATTGCGTTGACAGATTTATTTGATGTTTATTTTATTTTTATTAATAAAGGTCACTGACCACGCCTCAGATGAGACGATGATTGTGTTATTTGACAAGGTAGTTTGATCTGTCCAGGCTGATGCTGTCCAAGATTCATTAACATGGATCTAGTAACACAGGTGGTGGTTCCCAAACTACCATGTAAGCAGTGATCCATCAACAGCTCTTAGCGGAGCAAAACTCCAGTGTTTCAATATATGGTACAGCAATATCCACTTCTAAAATTGCTATTACATCACTGGGGCTAGGACCAAGAGACTAATACCACTAATTCTGGAGGAGTGGGGGAGTCTGTTTCTTCCTCCTTAGCAGGAATTATATCTGGGTTTTGTTTTGTTTTGTCTTACTGAATAGTGATGTACCATACTTGGTATATCCATGGTAGATAAATATGTGAGGACAATCTCCTGACACTTGAGCAAATAGCTTTTTTCTTTACAATTTCTATGCAACATAAAAAGAAAGCCGTTTGCTGAAATGTTGGATCTGCTTCTCTCTACCTCATTTAACTGGCTGCAGTACATAAATTACTTTGTATATTGTTTCTTTTTTATGCTCTGTAGTCAGCTGTAAATCTTGAACTGAGTTATTCAATAACACACTTTTTATTGTTCAAGTGAAGAATGGAGCCTGAGGCTTGATTCTCGCTCCAGATATGGTACACAAGTATATATTGTCACATGCTTTGCCAGATCCCCTACTGCATGTGTATACACATGCATAGTAGCTGATCTGACAAGAAATGCACCCATTCACCAGAGGATAAAAACCAGGCCCCTTGTTTTAAAACTGCTGTTTGTCTCGATGTCTTTGAATCACCTGTTTCTGTTGTAAACGGTGGATCAACAACCTTTTTTCACAGTCTTCATCCTTATGGGTAATTAGCATATTAGGAATATACTGCAAATTATTTTTAAAAAATCAAATCTGATATGGTCTGTAAACAATGAAGATTCTGTATTAAAAATCAGCCTCTTGTGGACAGGTGGGCTGTGTTTACTAGCACTTTTTGCCTAGATTTATTTATTCATTTTTGCTAGAATGAACTGCCCATTTCAATATGCAAGTTTTCAACACCTCCTGCAGCACAGTGTATGCTCTTAATCATTGCTTGAGGTTTCCAATAGGATCAATGCCACACCTTGTAAGTCAGCAAAAAAAGAGGGTATTTATTTTGCCACTTTAAAAGTTACCATCCTTTCTGTTTTCAGTTTGTATTTGCTTCCTGAATATTCAAAAGGGATAAAGAGCAGGTTGACCTGGAAAAGAGAATCTATGCAAAACTGTCTTTTGGTCTTTCATAAGATTTGTGACCTTATCCAAAACCCATTGATGTGGGGCTTCCATTGACTTCAGTGGTCCTCTGGATCATGTCCTTAGAGTCCCCTTATGCAAAATATCAAAGCAGATATACAAAATAGACTTCTCATGCTTAAGACAACTGAAAAAGTGAGACAAAAAACTCCTCTGCCTCCCTTCTCTCAAATAACAAGAAACTCCTCTACCTCCTTTCCCACAAATAACAATCTTTGATTTTCTGTTGATAAAGCATCAATACAACTTTTTGACTAATATTTTAAAATCCAAAAAGAAATTCCAGTTTCCACATGTATGGTACTTTCTGTCTGCAGTGGAAGAAAATTCTTGAATAAGGTCCTCCTCCCGTAAGGAAAAGGAAAGGTGTGTACTTCCCCAAGGCAAAGTAGGAAAATATAAGTTTCCTCACATCCCTGGACAGGAATGAGATCGGAGATTGGATTGTGGGAGGCCACCAAAAGGAAAACATGTTCGAGGGAAATTCCTCGCAATAGCACACTTTTAAAGGGGACAGCTGTTATTCAGGGAAAACTCAGCACCTTCCTGGAGGAAAAGTTCTATTGGGACACAGTTACCAAAGAAGAAGTCTCCATATGGAGACTATAAGTAGAGGAACAAAGAATTGCAGGGCCTGATCTAGATAGGGAAACTGCAGATGGGAATCTCTCTGCAAGTTAGTTTCCAGACAGAGTAGATCCATAGGATAATGTCCTAAAGATATAAAGCTACTTGGAAGCTACCCTTGAAATAGTTCTATAACAGATACCATCCCCAAATTAATTTACTTAGTAGAATGAGGGACATGATTTATATTTTTAAAGCATGTTATTTTCAGAATTATTAGGAGATTATATCACTGAGCATATAATTTATCAGCTATTTGGCATTATTGCTTCCAGGTATCATGGCCTAGTATAATGCAACAATTATAAACAATGTCCATGTTATATTGGTTGAGAAAATATAACAACACACTACTACCTAACAGTAAGACAGCTCCCTTCTTACAAGAATCTCCAAGGACTTTACAAAGGTGGGCTAAATATTGATCCTAATTTGTATGGATAAGGAGACTAAAGCCAAGACAAATTAAGTGACTTGTCCGATGACATGCAGTAAATCAGAGTACAGTCAAAACTATAACTCAGGGCTTTTGGTTCCCAGTCTCCTGCCTTAACCACCAGACACACAGTCTCACTAACAAATAAATAAAGCAGAAGTTAGGAATTGTGAAAAATTGATAAGGGAAGCTAAGGGACACAAGGAGAAATCTATGGTCAGCAGAGATAAGCACCATAGGAAGCTTTTTAAAAATATATCTATATATATATATAAAAGTCAAATGGTGTATGTGTGTGTGTATGTATGTATGTATGTATGCTGCCTTACTCCTTCCACACCGTTTGAGCTAGAGACTTGAAATTTGGTACAGTTATAGGCTTTAGGGTCCTAATCAGGGTAAGAGTCAAATTTTTCAAATCTCACCTCTGCCGCCCCCCCAGGGGTGAGATTCTTTAAAGCCCATTCACATCAGCTGGGCAGCAGGTTAACACCTGCTGTTCTCTGTGACATAGTTATGATGTCATAATACCCCCCTCCAATGGACCCAGCACTCACTCAGCTCTCTGCCCCCTCTCCCCTCCAACGGACCCCGCACTCGCTCAGCTCTCTCCCCTCTCCCCCCTCCAACAGCCTCCGCACTCGCTCAGCTCTCTCCCCCCTCAGGTAAGAATAGAAATTTTTAAAAATCTCAACCCCCTCCAATGGCCCCCGCACTCGCTCAGCTCTCTCCCCCTTCTCCCCCACTCCAACAGCCCCCCCACTCGCTCAGCTCTCTCCCCCCTCCCCCCCACATCTAAATGCAAGAGAATGAAATTAATTAGACAAACTGAGACTTCTGAACAAAATTTGTATTAATAAAAAATATTGTAGTCTTTTTACATCCCAGTTTCCAATTACAAATACCCAAAGCAACGCCGGGGATTTTTGCTAGTTTGGAATAAAAAGAATTCTGACAATGGTATTAGATAGAAATGGTAGAATTATCAATAATGATGCAGAAAAGGCACAAATGTTCAATAAATATTTCTGATCTGTGTTTGGGGAAGAAACAGATTATATAGTCTCAACATACGGTGACGAGATCACTCTCTGTCCCAGTAGTATTTTTGGATGATGTTAAACATCAGCTACCAAGGTGAGACATTTTAAAATCAACAGGCCCAGGTAACTAGCATCCAAAAGTTTTAAGAGTTGGCTGAGAAACTTGCTGAACTGTTAATGTTGATTTTCAATAAGTGTAGGAGTACTGGGGAAGTTCCAGAAGACTGGAAGAAAGCTAATGTTATATCAATTTTTTAAAAGGATAAATGGGATGACCTGGGTAATTATGGGCCTGTCAGTGTGACATCAGTCCTAGGCTTGATAATATAGTGGCTGGTACATAACTTGATTTTAAAAAAAATAAAGGATGGCAATGTAATCAATGCAAATCAACATAAGTTTAATAATAATATATGGAGATATACCTATCTCATAGAACTGGAAAGACCTTTAAAGGTAATCAAGTCCAGTCCCGCTGCCTACACTAGCAGGACCAAAGTACTGTCCCCTGACACATTTTTTCCCCCAGATCCTTAAAATTGCCCCCTCAAGGATTGAACTCACAACCCTGAGTTTATCCATTCCCTCATTGAGCTAGCCCTCTATTTATAGAAAATAGATCCTATCAAACTAACTTGATATCTTTGTAAAAAGATTAAATGTTTGCCTGATAAAGATAATAGTGTTGATGTAATATACTTAAACTTCTGCAAGGCATATGACTTAGAGCAGCAGAAAATTTTGATTGAAAAACTAGAACAATACAAAATGAATATGGAACACACTAAATGTATTCAAAATCTGGTTAACTGATAGGTCTTAAAATTAAATTGTCAGTGGGGAATCATCATTAATAGGGTGTGTTCCCAGTGGGGTTCCATAGGGATCAGTTCTTGGCCCGTGCTATTTAACATACAAAACATAAAATTGTCACTGATAAAGGTTGCAGATGACACACAAATTGGGGGAGTGGTACATAATTAAGAAGAGAGATCACTGGTTCAGAGCAAACTGGATCTATGGTAAAATGGGCATAAGCAAAGGTATTTTAATACAGTTACATGTAAATGTATACATCAGGAACAAAAACATAGGCCATACTTACAGGATGGGCATGGAGGTGTGTCTATTCTGGAAAACTAACTCTGAAAAAGATTTACAAGTTATGGTGCATAAGCAGCTGAACACATGGGCTCATGTGGCCAAAAGAGTTAATGTGATCCTGGGATGCATAAACAAGAATCTCAAGGAGTAGAGAGGTCATTTTATCTCTGTATTTGGCCCTGGTGCACCTGCTGCCAGAGTATTATGTCCAGCTCTCATGCCTGCAATTTAAGAAGGATGTTGATAAAGAGGATTCAGAGAAGACCCACAAGAATGATGAAAGGATTAGAAAACATGCCATAAAGTGATAGATTCAAAGAGTTCAATCTATTCAGATTAACCAAGAGAAAGTTAATGTGTGACTTGATTACAGTCTATAAGTATGTATATGGGGAACAAATATTTAATACGTAAACCCTCGATTTAACGGACCTCGATTTAACGGACTTTGGATGCAACGGACAAAATTTCTAAGCAAGTCTGATGCATCCGAAATCCATTTGTCGCAGGCTGGCTGCCGGCTCCCCGCTGCCGCCCGGGTCCAGGCAGTGGGCGGGCTGGCTGCCGGCTCCCGCCAGGGTCCCAGCAGCCGGGACCCGGGCGGGCTGGCTGCCAGCTTCCGGCTCCCGGCTGCCGCCCGGCTGGCTGACGGCTCCCGGCTGCCGCCCGGGTCGGACCCAGGCGGGCTGGCTGACGGTTCCCGGCTGCCGCCTGCGTCCCAGCAGCCAGGACCGGGGCGGGCTGGCTGACGGCTCCCGGCTGCCACCCAGGTCCCGGCAGTGGGCGGGCTGCGGAGCTGCTGCCCCAACCCTGCGGTGGTCGGGCTGCTGCTCCGACAGCTCGTTTTTTAAAAATTATTAAATAACGGACTTTTTCATTTAACGGACACCCCCTCGCCCAAATTAGTCCGTTAAATGGAGGTTTTACTGTAATGGGTTCTTCAATTTAGCAGCAAGAGAGATGACATGATCCAGTGGGTGGAAGTTGAAGCTAGACAAATTCAGATGGGAAATAAGATGTACATTTTTGTCAGTGGGGGTGATAACCCATTGGAACAATTTATAAAGGGCTGTGGTGGATTCTCCATTGCTAACAATTTTTAAATTAAGTATGCAGAAGCATCGACTTGGGGATTTCTCTGGGGGTGCTCCACCCCTTCCCCCAAACCTCCACCTACCCATCATCTTCCTGCCCCTGTTCTGCCCCTCCCCCACAGCGCCTCCTACACACTACTAAACTACTGATTGGGGCAGGTGGGAGGTACTGGGAGGGAGGGGGAGAAGATGATCGTCAGGGCCCTGGCCTGGGGGAGGCACTGGGGTGGGGGAGTGGGAGGAATAGATCCATGGGGCTGCTGGTGAGTGCTGAGCTCCCACTATTATTTTCCGATAGGTGTGCCAGTCCTAGTGCACCCATGGAGTTGGCACCTATGCAAGACTGTATGTTTTTCTGCAAGATACACACTAGGAATTATTTTGAGGATGTTCCAAGGCCCTGTGCTATATGGGAGGTCAGACTAGATGGTCACAATGGTCCCTTCTGGCCTTGGAAGCTATAAACACCACAGCTGTACTGCTAGAGAGGCAACACTATCAACCAATGGTAAGAGTAGAGAAATAAGCCAGGTGAGCTGAGTTGTGCTGTAAGCTCTTCGCTTTACTTGCTCTCCAGCATTGGATAAGACTGTCACAGGGTGGCTGGCCCTTTAAAAGAAGTTGAGCCCAGCTTCACCTGTGACACATCAACTACCTCCCAGCTAAGACTGGTCGGCTTGGGACCATGTAATTATAAAAGCCAGCAACTAGGCCAGTGTGGGGTAGAGGGCTATAAGAGATTCCTGTAGGAGAACCTAAGGGTATGCTACTAGACCCAGGTTGGTCTCTGTGGTATGGGGTCCCATACAGACAATCTATAAGAGGATTGGGGAACAATGCCTGGTAATGGGGTGGGGGAACCTCTAACAAGGAACCATGGATCAGGGGAAGGGTAGCTGTGATATTTATGCTGATCTCTTATTTTGGGGTTTGCTACAGATTGTACAACCAATAGATGTTGCCCCAAAGAAAGGGTCTTAATGGACTTTGAGTGTGATGTTTAATCCTTCCTGGACTGGGGAGACAGATGAGAACCTTACAAAGACTCTGAGTCTTCTATCAGTTCCCCCAAGTTTTACACTGATGTTAAACAATGGAGTAACTTTCATGTGACTAGAGATTGAAAAGATTTGATTTCTTATTTTAGAAAAGTGACAAATAATAGGAGACATGGTAAAAAAAAAAAGGCATTTTAAAATCGCCCAGAGGGGAAGTGGGTTGGTAGGTTCAGTTCTCTCACTTTCATTACATAAAAATAAGGGGACATTTGAAGGATGGTAAATTCAAAATTGATTAAAGGAAATATATTTGTATTCAGAGCATAATGAGACTGTGGAACGCATTGTCACAAGGTGGTAGTGATGCCAAGAACTTTAAATACTTAAAGAGATTAGTTTCAGAGTGGTAGCTGTGTTAGTCTGTATCAGCAAATAAACACAATTGATTTGTTAGTCTCTAAGGTGCCACAAGGACTCCTTGTTGTTTTTGTTAGAGATTCAGCATCTTTATGGCCAACACAGCTATTCAGAATGATGTTAATGCTATGGTTTTTGAAGGAATATAAAACATCATGCTTCAGAATGTAAAACAATCCCTAATTATTAGGAACTAGACTCTTCGGGGCAGAGCATCCCACATCTACCTGTTGGAAGATTATACCTTCTTCTGACGCTTCTGCTCCTGGTCACTCTCAAACACAGCATGGTGTACTAGATGGATCACAGGTCTGATCCTGTATGGTTATTTTTACGTTCCTATTATCCTCTTGAGGCAACCTCTTTAGGTCACGATTGACCTGTCTTGGCTTGACTTGCAGTGCTGCTCCTCTCTTCTGCAGTTGTTCTGTTCATAGAGGATACCACCACTAGGCTGAGAATTTAGTACCTTCCCTGAATGGTAAATGAACTTTCAGACATTTTTTTATTTAGACCATCTCCCCTCTCCACAAGGTGCTTGGGGCACCAAACAATATTAAACACATAATACAGGTTGCTATCATTAAATCTTCAGAAGAGAATAACAAATTGACTAAGGTCTAACAGTGGAACATGGAAGTATTGAGAACTTGTACTAGTGCTAGCTATAAACTGTGCTTGGTATTTCAGTAGAAATGAGAGGTTAACTTCACAAATTGTTGCAAATTATTGCCTATACTCTTCCCCCCTCCCCAACAAAGGAACTGATATTTACAAAGGGTTAAGCCCTGCAGTTTCCTCCGGCCTGACTCTCCTGTATTTTAGGCCAAAGTTAGGCATATTCATTTTCAATATTATCAATTATTTTTGGCACATTAACAGTGGATAGCTCTGGCTCAGAGCTTTTCTGGGATAACACAAGGCCCAAACCACCCTGGGAAGGAGTAAGTGAAGCGGAAGGGGTGCTGGTTTAGAAGAGCTCTTGCTAAAGTGTTTTCCAAATGTCTCTTTCCCCTGCAAATGCCAACACCTCCCTGTGGATTCATTTACAGCCTATATGCTGCATTCATTAAAATGTATTTCTTGTGTGCAAAAGGCAGATAAATTCTCCTACAGGGGGGTTATTTAATGTTTGTTAGAACACCCCATGTTTTAGCTAAGAGCTGTGTCACACAGACACAAAGCTCACTCCCCCAAACAGAGGATGCTATCTCCCAGATAATACCCATCCCCTCTCTCGTATGTCACAACAAAATCCCGATCGGGATTTGAGCGGTGCATGGCCAGTTTGCATTGCCCTGCATTGGAACGCCTCCCTGCTGAAGGGTAAAACCATTTCCATTTTCTATTGCATGCGGCTGCCATTCATGCCTGGATTGCACTCTTCTGCTTTTAACACTGCTCCCTTTGCTGGCTCCAGAATTGACAGGAAGCCAAACTCGATGGAGAAAACACTGGGCCTGGGGAGCTATTCATTAAACTTTACATACATCCAAAATCAGTTGTAAAAACAGAGGCGTTTTAACAAGGAAAAGGAACCCTACTTGTGCTTAAAGAGGACTCATTCATAGGTTCCTTTATGTAATACAAATGAGTTTGCTCTTGCTACCTTCTCCTCCCCCCTGCAACACTTTTTAGGTTTGGAATGGTGATTAAACTAGCCCTGGAGTGAGGGTAACTCCTCCTACTTAATTACAAGGGGAAGTACGGCTGGTGCTTGCTTCAATATTTTAAGACCCACGTTGCTTGGAAAAACTGATTTCTTCATTGAGGGGGGAAAAAAAACCCTTGGGGTCCCGTGCTCTCATCTAACACACACAGCATTCATGCTTGCAAAGGGGAAAAAATGTTGGATTCTTATTTTAGGAGAGTTAATTCCATTTTTATTAAGGACAAAATCTATTTTTTTAAAAAGGTGAATAAACTATCCCCAACCGCAAGGTTCACACAGTTTCCAACCAGACTGCACCAGATCCCAGGCAAATAAAAGGAACGGAAAGCAGAGGTCAGTGAAACTCGACATGCACAGATCCAAGCATTCACTCAGTCAGCTCCAGTGACTCGCCAGCAGCAGCTACAAAGCGCTCACAAAGCTCCTATTTCACAGCCTGGGCTGCGGAAGGATATTTCACCTTGTTTACCCTGAAACCGGCTCATTCAGTGAGAGAGTGAGTGGAGGTGGGGAGGGAAGAGACCGGGGGGGGGTTGGCAGGCTCGCTCTGTGATTGATGGTGCCTTGGCTCAATGAGGAGGCGGCTCAGTGTGGGGTGGGCTTCTCCTCCGAGCCAGTCCGCTGTGCGGCGGTGGGGACTGTGCAGTCAGCCTTTGCACTGGGGCACGGTGTAAATGTGCTGCTGCAGCTGCTGACATTGAGTAGTGAGGCATAGCGCGAGCTAGAGAGAGAATCCCAGCCACGTAAGTAGCTATTAATACATGGTGGAGGGATGATGTCTTGCTGAAAGGGGTCGGCCCGGCCATCCCTTTCTTCCCCCTTCTCCTACCTCTAGGAAATAGATCAGATCTCTGCAGTATTTTTTCGAGAGTGATTGCAATTTCTCCCCCCCCCCCCCCCGCACGTTCCCCGACCCTAGAGAAAAGAAACCATCCGGATTTTCCCCCGTGCGGCTTGTTTTGTTTTCTTTTGTGCGTGAATTCTATTAAAGCGCCTGGAGGCCCTGCGGGAAAACACACGGGGGGAAAAAAACCCTCGTGCAGTGGATATTAAGACTTGATCCTGGCCTTGATTGCACTTTTTCTTTGATTAAAACAACAGCAAAAATCTTGCGTTGCATAACAGTCTGGATATTTTGGCACCTTTGTTTTTGGTTTTGAAGTTCATTCTGTTAGGGCAAAAAAAAAAAAAATCCAAAGAAATCGAAGTATTTGTGCCGGTTATTTTTTTATAGCTGTACTGTATCTTTTGTCGGCTCTGCTGCTGCCGCTGACCGCTCTTTTAAGTTAAATGCTCCCTCTATTTTTTGTTGAATTTCTGGATAGCCCTTGCAATCAGAGGAAAGGTTCAGACGCCATCTACAGTTAAAACGTAGGCAACTTTTTTTCTCTTTTGCCTTATATTAAAAAGAGAGAAAGAGGACAATCCAGTCCTTTATGCAGCACGTTACTTAACCTTTTTGGGGTTGAACGTATTAACAATTTTGGTGGGCGTTGAGGGCACCAGAGACTGATACCGAATCAGCCTCCCCCTTCCTTTCCCCGGCTCCTTGCTCTGTTTATTTTGCAGCCTCCTTGCGAGGCTGCGTTCGAAAACCGAACGTTGCAGTTCTCCACGTTCTCAAATTAGTTACTTTGTTGCTCTCTGAAAAGGACAAAACCCAACAGTCAAACGAGTCGGTTGCCGCACGAGAAACAAAAGGACCTGCGGCTTAATCCTCTTTCTCCGATCACACGGTTCTCAGCACGCTGCTCCGAAGCTGATCCGCTTGCAAAACAATCGCTTTGATATTATTGTGGGTTATTATTTTTGGTACTATTATCGGCGTAACCCACCCCCCTTTAATAACTACAACACAAAGGCAGCTGGACTGGCAAGTGACTGATCTTCTTAACTCAGGGGTTTGGTATATAACTTTGGTTGGTTCTTTCAATACCCATGAACATACAAAGGTCAACCCCTATCACAATAGCGCGATATGGGAGACCTCGGAATAAAAACCAGGATTTTGAAGAACTCTCGTCTATAAGATCTACCGAGCCAAGCCAGAGTTTTAGTCCGAACCTAGGCTCTCCGAGCCCGCCAGAGACTCCTAACTTGTCGCATTGCGTTTCTTGCATCGGGAAATACTTATTGTTGGAGCCTCTTGAGGGAGACCACGTTTTCCGAGCCGTGCATCTGCACAGTGGAGAGGAGCTGGTTTGCAAGGTAACACCTTTCTCCATTATTCTAGTTTTAACCAGACCGTGTATTGATTTATATTCGACCAGGTAGACAACTAATATCGACTAGCTCGATTGTTGGGTGAATTTAAAACCAAACCCCAAACGAACGGAATTAAAGAGGCACCGTGTAACTTTCCCCCTCACTCTAGACAATGGCCACGTTATAACGGTGGCCTAGAGCCAAGCTGCCTTCTACCCAAGATGAACTGTACTAGGAAGACCCATCTTTAAAAGATGTTTAAATGTTAGTTTGATCCTGCTATAACCTGATTCTGTCCCACTCCCTCTTCAAAATGGAGCCCCCCCTCCCCCCCGCCGCAAATTTGAAGCTTCAGTATCCTGGCTTACTTTATTTCTTTAGTTTGAAACCCTTGCAGGTTGTAGACAGCTTTGTCTGAAAAGTGATTAGAAATCCACCTCGAATCAATCCTACTGAGCTCTGAGCCCTCCTTATTGAGGAGGTTGGTTGCAAATAGCATCCTCCCCCGTCGCACACTCAGCAAGAATAAAAGCTGTACACCTACGTTTTTTAGAAGAGCAGACAAAATACCTAAACCACTCTTTGTAGACTGCCTGCTTTTCAACACCCCCTCCTCCATTTTCTTTTAACATTCGAAGGTGACCCATGGGGAAAGGAAGCCCACATGCCTGCACCTCTATCAAGCGATGTATTTCCCTTAGTCTGAGGGAATATTCCCCCCCTTTGTTCCTAAACTGCACTGGTTACATTTTTCATTGTCTCTGGTGCATTAGACTTATGCTCATTCACTGAGCAGTAACAGTGTGACTATATAGCAGATTGCAACCCTGCAACATGGACTTGTATGCTTGTATTGTTCCCAAAATATATAATTATGCCATTTAGCAATCTCCTGTAAATTTCTGCTGTTGAGTAGTATGTGCAATGAACAGTAGACAGACACTCATTGATTGGTCATAACATTGTTGGTTATTGCATACTTTAAAATTTGATTCACAGGAAGTTATGGACTATCATATATTGCAAGGGGTGTGCTAATTTACTGCTTGCATCTATTTGCAAAAGATTTTGATTCAGAGGGTAATATAAATGGACTCCCCAATTATGAGTCACAAACCCTGATTTTAATGAAGATTCAGCTTACACTTGATTATTTGGAAATAATAAAGAAGTCTTTTGTCCTTGGAAGCTGAGTGATATTATATGTTGTACAAATGCATGCATTATGTTGCCAAAATAAATACAAGTTGAAATAGAACTTCTAGAATGAACTTCCTTACAGTAGAATATAGAGCTACACATTAGGACATTGCCTTATGAAATAAGGGTATTCTTCTGCTTCTCTGCATGCAATTATGTAAAAACTTGCATGGCCAGTAGTAACTTCATTGCTGTACTCTATTTTTTAGCAAGTTTTTTCTCCCTTAGCTGCAAGCGTTGCAGCATTTCAGTATATTTTTATGGCAGACTGCAGCAACATTTCAGTTCCTCAAAGGGTGAATTTGTTTTGTTTTCCCATTGAGATGCTTGGTTTTTTTAAAAAAACTTCACACCATTGAATTTTCTTCAAAAGTGTGAGCCTCTGCTTGTCATCCATATCCTGAAAATATCCAACTTGCCTTGAATCTCTAGTTTAACTGAGTGATCACATTCCTATTTACCTCAATTAATGCATACTTTAAAACACCCTACAGTAGCATGCCTCCTATTTGACAAATGGCCTCCCTGTTAAGAAAGCTAACAAGTTTTACTGTCTGGTATCCTACTGAGACAGTCTTAACTAATTTCTTGTGTGGACATATGGTGAGATAGCACACACATCCTCATAGTGGGTGCAACCAAATGGTTCTGAACATCAACTGTATGGATGCTGTTAGTTGTTTCTAGGCTCAGTGGCATTTGAACAATGGTGTCTGCTCACTTCCTCTTGCTAACCAGAACTAAATCAAACCGCTGTTTATTGAACTGTGTGTTGAACTGAGTCCAGGGATATTTCATAGGTTGACTACAAAAAAGCCCTTTATAAAAAATAAAAAAACCCACATCTGAAGAGTGACAGTATGATAGTACTTTAAAGAAACAAAACACGTATGGTCTATTGTCTTACAATAGAGACCTACTTGATCAATGTTCCCGCAGAACAGTGGAGTATAACATAGGTGGTGGTTGGTGTGTGTTTTTTAAGGACACTACAGTTGCATAAGAACTGTGGAAATGGTATTTCAAATGAAGACAGTTAAAATACTGGGAGGGTATGAAAGTCCTTTTTCATAGTTACAGTAGCTACTTTTTAACACGTCTCATGTGTTGGTTATTAAGTTTTTGAGACCTCAGCACGGATCCAAGTGTCAGTGAGTTTCCCTCTGGAATGAATTATGCAGTGGGATTTTAGCAACAAACCCTGAGTGCCGCCTTTGTGGTTTATCATGTCACCAGAACCCCTTGATGCTAATCTTCCCCCATATAAAATGAGTTGGGTTTGTTGGGCGTCTGCCTGTCTGAATGACTGTAGTCTGTGATGGAGTGGAGCAGCACAGGTAAGTGGGGGTTTTGGCCCATTTTGTCAAGTGTTCTACCATCTTGGAATCTCTCCTGGAGAAGGAATTTGTCAAAGCTGTGCTTTGAAGCCTTAAAAACCTTAGTTTGTTTTAGAAGCTTTTTATAAATTGCTGTTGAACCATGTCAGAAGATTTTAGTCTTAAAAGCTTTTAAAGCTTCAGAGGAAATGACAGTGATTGCCCCCCCAAGGAGGCAGGCTAGGATATGAAAAACAATCATTAATGGGAGTTTGGTTTAAGGACATACCAGCTTCTCTGAATGTTGCTAACTAAAACAATACAAAGAGTAGCCAGTTGTATCTCTAATGGGACCAGATTACTGTGTTGAAATCTGGTACCGCCAGAGTGTGTTAGACAGTAATAGTGTTTCTCTGGTGCTGGAAAAACTCACCCCGTTCTTTGTACCCTACAGTGCATCTGGGGCAGTATAACAGTATAATATAATACACTCTTTGTCATCTGTTGCTCTGCAATAAGAAAGTGTAAGCATTCCATTATTCTCTATGGAATCTTTCCACTACTTTAGATTTTTTAATTGACTGAAGTACTGATTCATTCATAATCACTAGACTATAGTAACATTTATATTTGGATTTCCCAGCATCCCTTATGCATTTTATAGCCCATTCACAAGATCACTGATAACCTGCTTACGGTTAAAGCAACACTCAACTTTTAAAGGGATACTCCATTATATTTGCTTTAAGATTTGAATTACTTTTTAAAATAAAGCTTGTATAAAGTCTAAAACCAGTATTTCTATAATGTTTTTCTGGCTTTTGAAACACAGCCATTGCAAAACTGAGAATGTGAAAGTGAAACTGACTTCTCTGATTTTTCTTGTCAGTGATGAACATAAGTAAGAGGAAGTAAACAATATTAATGGTGACAGATTTGATTTTAAACATGAAAAAAATGTTAAGGCTTTAAGGAGTTAGTAAAATAGGTAAAGCGATTTGTTGGCTTTAGTTTGACAAGATCTCTTTAAGCACAAATCTCCACAGGTTACTCATGGTCTCTGAGGTCTTAGTTGGATTTCTTCAAACAGAAGGTTAATTTGATTACTTTTGAGGCCTGACATCTTTATATATAACCATGGCCCTCAAACCCTAATGTAGATTAGAATTTGGGTTTAATCACATATTCAGTCTTCAAGCCATTCACACTATTGCTTCTGGAGAAAACCCTCTACTTAGCTTAGCATTACCTTCCATGTAAGGAGGTATAGTCTCTGGGTTGTTTTTTCCCCCCAACACTGTGCACAAATGCACATCTGACAATTCTACATGTGGCAAGAGGAGTTGTAAAAGCAATGTACATACACAACAAAACATTTCTGTACAGATCTGAGTGCCAGATATAACTATCACTTTGTACCTCTACGCTTTCTTTAACCCTTGTTTTACTGTCATTGTTTTCTAGGTATTTGACATTGGTTGCTACCAAGAGTCATTAGCACCGTGTTTTTGTCTACCTGCACACAACAGTATCAACCAAATTACTGAAATAATTCTTGGGGAGACAAAAGCATACGTGTTCTTTGAAAGAGGCTATGGGGACATGCATTCTTTTGTTCGTACCTGCAAGAAGCTTAAAGAAGAAGAGGCAGCCAAACTGTTCTACCAAATAGCTTCTGCTGTTGCACACTGTCATGATGGTGGACTGGTATTGCGGGATCTCAAACTGCGAAAATTTATCTTTAAGGATGAAGAAAGGTAAGAATCGTTTGCATGTTGGACTTGAGATTGCTGTTTGAATGAGTTAGTTTCTCTCCTCCTTGCTCTTCTCCAACCAGCAAATTCTAGATTCAGGTTAATATTACACTGTGTTCGTTACTGCAACCTTATTTCTCTGTGGCTGATGAGGAAAAAAGCCCGCAGATCTGTGCAGGGAAACCTGGTAAGGAAATGCTTTGTTTAGGACAGTTTCTCTCCTTTCTTCATGCTTTACTACCATTCCATCCTTGGAGTTGGGGAGCCATCTTTGAAGTGGGCATGCTTTTCCTGTACCACCTATGTGAGGATTTTGGAGCTAAGTAGTATGGAGATTTAGTATTGTTTGCAGAATTTCCACCTGTCTGCACTGTGGAATCCCTATTGTCCTGATTAGGGATTGGCTTCTGGAGGAAGAGGCTGGCTGCACAGAGACAGGTTGTGTACATGGAGGCGAGAGTGTGAAGAGGCCCTTTGGCAGATCCCCGAGATCTGTAGGACTTGACTAAAGTTTCTGTCCATTCCTAAGAGGAGAGGAGGGAAGAACTGGCTTAGTGGTTAACGCACTGCACTGGGAGGTCTGTTTTCTCCTGTTTGTGGCACAGACTTCCTATGTGGCCTGCATTTACATAAAAGGTTTATGGTGGTTGGGTGTGTCAACTTGTGAGTGCTCAACTTTGTGATTCAAGAGGACTGATCTTTTCAAAGCTGCTAAGTATCCACAGCTCTCACTGACTTCACTTATAGTTCAGTGCCCTGTGCTCCTCATGGGATTTGGCCTTAGGAGATCCACCAGGAGGGGGATTGAAGCTGACAAGAGCCCTTGACTCTTTGAGAACTCTCAGCGTTGTTAATACTGTTTATGACCAGAGGGGGCAAGGAGAGTTCGGTGATAGTATTGCATCTGTATGTCTCGACGAAGTGGGTATTAGCCCAGGAAAGCTTATGCTTCAATACTTTATTTAGTCTTTAAGGTGTCACAGGACTCTTTGTTACTTCTGCAATTCCAGACTAACACGGCTACCTCTCTGATTCTTGTATGTCGTGACCGTGACAAAGTTATACTCCTGCGCTGTTTGGTGGGTAGCCCGCGTGAGGAGCAGAGTTGTTGTAATGCTGGTTTGGGGAGGACCGACCCTTCCCCCCTCCCCCCCATCTCCTTGCTTTTGTGGTGAGATGGTTCTGCAGATAAGTAGATGAAGGGAATATCGTAGCAGACTTCAGGCCCTTGAAGGTTAGAATCCTTTCCCTATGCCTGCCGGTTCCCATTAATTGTGTTCCATCATGCATTTCAGTAGTGGCTTCTCACACATCACTGAGCCCTGCTAGAGCAGTGAAGAACATGGGAGAAATATTAAACTTGAAGGTGACCGTCAAAGGATTTAAAAGAAAAGGGAATGGAAAGAGGTGGAGCTTTGTGTTTTTCTTTCCTTTTTTATGATGTGTATTATTTTGGGAGTTTCCCCCCCCCCCCATTGTTTCACGCAGAGCATTTATGCCTACTTAGCCGCAGGCTGACCCAAAAGATGGAGGGGCCACACCAAGAAAGGCAAAGAGGCAACAGTCTGCTAAGAAGTGCACTATTCATCCCCCAGCTTTTGGAAACAGGGTGGGAGGGTGATATTCCCAGTAAGCTGTCCTTGATCCTGTTTGGGGAGCTACTTCTTTCAAATCAGTGCTGGCTGATAGACTTCTCATTAATTTGAAGCCCTTTAGTTGGCTCCTGCAAGTTCTCTTTCTGCACACCAGAGTCACTTCTAAGTTTTCTGTTTCTCTAACTTTCCAGTCCCGTGATTCTGTTGTGTCTGCCTGTACTTCTCAAGCTGTAGCAGAGTGAAATTGGCATTTTCACTGCTGTGCACAGGATTTTGAATTGTTTTAATGGAATAGGTCAGTGTCTTGTCAGTTTCATGTTCAGGAAAGCTATGAGTAGCAGCAGAGGCACTTGAGAGAGCCATCTGCAGGCTGAGGAACACAGTGCTGCATCTATTCAGATTTGGATGTTTCTTCTCAACCATGAGGAATAGAAACTTTCTCTTTTTCTAATTAGAGTTTTATGGGTACGGTCAACTTAAAACTCTAATTTAAATTTTCTAAAAACAGGCTTTTAATAAAACCTAAAACAAACCAAAATATTTGCCTATTTAATTCCCATATACACAGTTATTTAGAAACAAATAGCTGTTCCCCATTTTCCCCACCACTGCAATTCATAAGACCTAGAAGCTCCATCATGGGAACTTAAGGGAAAG
The DNA here is from genome assembly GCA_032164245.1 of Sternotherus odoratus. Classification (NCBI taxonomy): domain Eukaryota; kingdom Metazoa; phylum Chordata; order Testudines; family Kinosternidae; genus Sternotherus; species Sternotherus odoratus. The sequence goes on along the minus strand of JAVMKO010000003.1, from coordinate 21,862,717 downwards.
GGGCACTAATGATTAACATTGTGTCCAGTCTGAGATAAGTGCAAAATGGGAACAATTGGGTTTTTGCAGTTGTCACTGTTCATTATATCTATCTATCTTCTATCTATATAAAAGTCAAGTGGTGTATGTATGTATGTATGACTGCGAAGTCCTCCCGCACCGTTTGAGCTAGAGACTTGAAATTTGGTACAGTTAGGGGTCTTGGGGTCTAGATGGTCATAAGGGTCGAAAAATTTTCGGATCTCACCTCTGACGCCCCCCAGGGGTGAAAGTCTTTCAGGGCCAATCACATCAGCTGGGCAGCTGGGTGGTGATGATGTCATAATACCCCCTCCAACAGACACCGCACTCGCTCAGCTCACTGCCCCTCCCTCCTCCAATGGAACCCCGGAAATCCCTCAGTTCTCTGCCCCTCCCCCCTCCCCAACGGAACCCCGGAATCCATCAGCCCTGTGCCCCCCCCCCCCCCACCTGCGAAGGTCCCCGGAATCCCTCGGCTCTGGGCCCCCTCCCCGCCTGCGACGGATCCGAGTTGGGTTTGGTGGGATGGTAAGTGAGGTGGGGGTGTCGGGTTCGGTCGGGGGGTGAGGTGGGGGTGCTGGGTTTGCTTGGGGGGGTCAGGTGGGGGTGTCGGGTTTGGTCGGGGGGTAAGTGAGCCGGGGGGTGTTGGGGTTGGTCAGGGGGTATCAGCTGTCTGCCCCCTCCCCACCTCCGACTGACCCGAGCAGCGCCGGGCACTTATGCTAGTTAATAAATATTTATATCATGACAGCACATAGAGGCTTAGTTTAGAAATATAATAAGAAAGCTTGCATATAGTATTTTAAATTGGCAGTGTTTTCATTCTATGTTAATAAAAATAATTGCACAGAGAATATAATATGCTCACAACATCTGTGGTTATATATTGAAGTCAGTGGGTGTTGATCAGTGGGAGCAGAGTTACTATGGAACTTTGCCTTTTGGAAATCCTGCACTAAATGCTTCCCAAGATTTGACTACATCATAAGGCACAAGGCTAAAGCCTTGTATGTGCTACAATAGAACGGCTTTATTGGTAACATTAATTGGAGAGTCAGAAAACAATCAATTATTAACTAAAAGAGAATGTTTCTTCTGATTTTTAAAATACCATATGCTTAGAGGTTAAAAGGCCGTTGCTAGTTATTTTTATGCCAGTAATAAGAAAATAAATTTTCATCCAGGTGTATCAGTGATTTAAAACAATTAAATCTATTACAGTAAAACCTCCATTTAATGGACTAATTCGGGCGAGGGGGTGTCCGTTAAATGAAAAAGTCCGTTATTTAATAATAAAAAAAACCGAGCTGTCGGAGCAGCAGCCCGACTGCCACAGGGTCGGGGTGGCAGCTCCGCAGCCCACCCACTGCCGGGACCCGGGTGGCAGCCGGGAGCCGTCAGCCAGCCCGCCGGGGTCCCGGCTGCTGGGACGCGGGCGGCAGCCGGGACCCGTCAGCCAGCCCGTCCGGATCCAACCCAGGCGGCAGCCGGGACCCGGGTGGCAGCCGGGAACCGTCAGCCAGCCCGCCCGGATCCCGGCTGCCGGGAGCCAGCAGCCAGCCCTCCCGCTTGCGGGATTCGGGCGGGACCCGGCAGCCGGGAACCGTCAGCCAGCCCGCCCGCAGGCGGGAGCCGGCAGTCAGCCCGCCCGCTGCTGGGAGCCGGGCGGCAGGTGGGAGCCGGCAGCCCGCCCGCCAGAAATGGATCCGAAATGCATCAGACTTTTGTCCGTTGCATCCGAAGTCCGTTAAATCGAGGTCCGTTAAATCGAGGGTTTACTGTATAACCATTTCTCATCTGAAGAAAGTGAGACACAGTCAGGTGAAACAGATAGTGAAAGGCAGAAGTAGAAGAATTAGATTCTATTTTTTATTTTTCTTCACATGAGCCAAACCATCAGAAAGCAATCAATCATCACTTTCAGTCTGCTGTTGCTGTAATTACTCTCTGTAAAATCTCTTTGCAACTTCCTCATGCACTGAAGATGTTACAGAGTGCGTCATTCCTTGACATCCAGAATACCAGGCATTTTCAAGGAGGCTGCTAGTGCTCCTGATGTTGCATTCTGAGAAACATCACAGAAACCAGCAGCCTTCTTGGAATGCATGGTATTTTGGGTGTCGCAGATTGCTGCTGTCTGTGACATTTGTAATGAACCAGGAAGTAGGAGGAGGCAAATTGGAGGAGGAAAAAAAAAGGGTAAATTGTATGTTTGCTAAATAACTTTGGCTTCTCTCCCCCCCCCCCCCCCCCGGTGTTACTTGGGGTCTTCTGCACACAGTTTCAGGATTTCTTAGTGCCTATTCTCTTCTTTGGACCTATTGTTGCCTAGGAATACATAACCAAGTCCTAACATTTGAAGTTATATTAAAAACATGCCCAGTTGGAACCATCCTTACCCTTTCTGAACCTATCTAACAGCTGTACATTAGAAAGATGTAGGGTTTCAATCCAAAAAGGTGTATTGAGTACCTTGACTCCCACTGACCTCAATGGCAGTTGTAGGTGCTCAGCACCTCATAGAATTGAGCCCTAATCCATTAATGACAATCTGGTGATATCCTAAAGCAAAGCTAGAATGTGATGGTGCATGAAGTTTCACACTCTCTAGAGTATGCATACGTTGGTGCTTAGGATTTAATCTAAAATTACTGTTGCACAGTTAAAATTAAACAAAAAATGGGAAGAGTGATACATTTATTTTTCCCCAGTGGTTATTACATGTGTTAACTTCATTTGGAGTTTTGGGGACTCAGCACTTCCGAAAATCCAGCCTTAGGCTCTTACAGCTGTGTTAATTTATCCAGCTTTGAGCACCTAGGTATTTGAGCATTGTTAATTGAATTCTTTGAAATATACAGATATACACAGTAGTCAGGGTAATGTTACGGTAGAGTACAATAGTACTTTTGTGTTTCCTGACTTGAACTCTGCAATCTAATGGTTTTATTTAACATAAGGGTTTTTTTGCATTTAATTTACCCTTTTTAAATACAAATTGTTAGGGTGAAATGGGCTGAGTTTAATGTTGGGATTTCAAAGTTAGACTTGTAAATTCATATCTCATCTCTGAAGAAGTAAAGACATTTAAGATGCTGTTGTGGGGGTGGAAACACTTAGTAAGGTCGGCCTAGAGAGCAGCTGCACGCACCTCTGTTTACGTAGTGATAGCTGTGACTTTGTGATACAGAATTCAGGGTTGACTTTCAAAACAGCTCCGCTTCCGTGTAGGAGCTGACCAACTTTTTGTTTTTGTATTGGCGCCTAATTGGGAGCTCTGTTAGGTGCCATGCACATTTAAAAATCTTGTCCTTGCATTTTAATTTTTAAAAAGTTGACTGCTGTAGAATATCACAAAAATAGTTGATACACACTAACAGCACAAGATGTGCAAATATTACTTCTCCCTCCTACTCTCTCTCTCTCTCTCACACACACACACAGAGGCAGGTGGTTGTTTTATAGGTTTGTGGAGCTTTATGTATGCTCATGTCATGAGATATTTTTTCTCCTATAAACTGACCTGGCAGCGTACTCTGTGCTTATGGGCAGAGAAAATGTGCAGTTCTCCCAGCTGTTCCTCCCCCCAATGATGTCACAGAATGGTAGCGTCATCATTAGACTGTGCTAAAAATAGCTGCGTGCCCAGTATTGCTGTATATGTATTAAAGTAATTCATCAGTTTTCTATAAAACATAATTGTTCCAGGAGAAGCCACATTGAAGATTTAAGACTCAAATCAGTCTGTGTATGTAGCATGCTCTTTGCACTGGTTTCCCTAACACAAGTAATGCTTCTCCTGTCAGGGAATTGTTAATTTCTTTATAGCATTTTAAACACTTTAATTATATTAAAATATTAGCTGTCATCATGTTTGAAGCATAAGGATCTTGCACATTAATCATTGTTATTGATAGGGAAAATGAAAATAATGTTGGTATTCCAGATATTGTAATTTTTCCTTATTTTTTTTTCTAGTAAATATGGGAAATTGCATGCAGGTAAGAGTTAGTCAAAATAAATATAACTTGACACTTCGTCCTATGCCAAGGCAACACATCCAGCACAATCCACTAATTTAGAAAGCCTGCACTACTGTAATATGTATTTTCTTTTGGTACAGTGAGCAGTTTTGTTTTCTAGAACTGCTCAGTTCCTTGGGGCTAGTGTATGCTGCTTTAAGGTAACCTAATTCTGTTCTTTGGCATCCTAGCTCAGTAAAACTGATCCCACAGAAAGTTGGAGCAGAGATTTAATTTGCTACATACTTACTGGTTTATTAAGGTTAGGGCTACACTACAAATGTACATTTGGTATAACTATGCCACTGTAACTCGCATCCCTGAGTGATGTGGTTATACTTGCCTAGCCCCTGGAGTAGACAGCGCTATGTTAACCAAAAGGCTTCTCCTGTCAACATAGCTACCACCTTTCACGGAGGTGGATTAACGGTGCTGATTGGAGTAGCTCTGCCTTTAGCATAGTAGCATTTTCACTGAAGCACTACAGCAGCACAGCTGTCCCGCTGCAGTATTTTAAGTGTAGACCTGCCTTCGGTGTAGTAGACCTTCTCTTATTTTGGGCAGTGCAGTTTCTTCCCCGCTCTTCCCACGGTGCTTCCTCCCCACACACACCCCTGTCAAATTGTATTGCAGTCAGCTGGTTGAATTCTGGTGTTAACAACCTTTAACCTTGCTCAGAACACACACTGAACAAACAAGCTTTCCAGGAGTTAGGGAAACTGTTTAAAGAGCTTTCAGTTGTAGCAATGGAAGTTGTCTAAACACAGCTTTCTTAAAATAAAGATGCAGAAACAAAAGTCGGTTTGTAGGCTGCTCTATCATCCTCCATTAAACCTTTCCTCTCAGTTTAGGTATAGCATTAAATAGTGTAACTTGAACTGTGAAGGGCCTAAACATAGGGTTGTGAGGTGGGTAAATATCTTCCCCATTTTATAGAGGTGAATGTGATCATTGTGGTTAAGTGATATAGCCAAGGTTACAAACAAGGGAGTAGCAGAAGCTGGGGATAGAAGCCAACAGTCCCCTCTGCTGTTCTAATCACAGTACTGAAGCACTGGTTTTTGGGAGAGCATGGGAGCTCCAAATTGACCAGACAGCGATTAGAAAAGACAAAGTCCTCCAACAGGGGTTGATTATGCCTTGTGGAATACATGCTCCGCCCCCACCTACCTGGAAGGCGTTTTCCCCCTTTCTCCCTCCCACTTCCTGAGACCACCTTCCATCATTCCCACCTCCGTAGCTATTTACCTGTTTCTCTGAGGGGTTTGTTACTCTTCCGTGCCTAGGTGCCTCCATGCTCTGCTGTGCTTGAAGCACATAGACTGAATGAAGCATCATTTAGGGCACTCTCCGGCAATTGACACTCCTTGGGTGTTTCAGATAAGTCAGCAAGTGGCGTGCACCATGTTCTCCTTCACCTTGTGCTTAGGCGATAACATTGCATTAGCAGATTCCTGAATGAACTGTGTAATTTTGACCGTTGCTCAGCATTTTGTTTTGAATCTGAGTCAGTCACGTTCTAGTTACATTGCAGACGTTCTGCTGGGTTTTTGTTGACGATAGTAACTAATTCCCCCCCCCCCCTAATTATTTTGCCTTTGACAGTGTATGGGAAGGCTATAAATCTCATTCATCAAACTTCAAATGAAAAACAGCACAGTTAAATAACTTCTGTCAGCAGCCAGGTTCATGATCCCTTTGTTCTCTGTGTTGCTCTCTTGCAAGTTTTGATTACTGGATATTTGTTCCACTTTCCAAAATGAATATTTGGCCAATATGCACGGCCTGCTTTTTCAGAATTGTCTAGTGTTTGATTGCCGGCTTGAGACATCTGAAAGGCTCTTGATTTTTCAGGCTGTCCTCAGCGCCCAGCATTTTGTGAAAACCAGCCTCTTGTAAAGTGTCTCAAATTGAGCACCCAAAATCTAGCCATTTTTCAAAACTTAGACTGTTTTACATAGATCCAGTTTTTCACAATGTAAGCGCTGGGTGCTCGTCACCTCTGGTGATCAGGCTGTTTATTTAGTGTGTCTCCTGAGGCAGTAAACTTGGGGTTAGTTCTTACGTTCCTTGTGGACAGTTATCTAAACTAAGCCTATCTTTGTGCCTTCCTGCCACTCCTGGTGTAAAAGGCTCTGGAGAACATGGTGGATACAGGTGCGTAGAGTTGCAAGTGGAGCCTTTTAAAACCACTGACCTCTAATGCAATCTAAGGAAGATAAAAGCGAGTTTAGGTAACCACCTTATCCCAGATGCTTATCAAATAATAGAATTCTTGTGGTCTTGTAACACTTATTCCCTCACTGAAATTACTCAGATCCTCTTCAGTTCGAAAAGTACAGAACTGAACCTACATCCCCTTTAGTGAAGATCTTGTGTCCTGAATCTATAAGGACACAGACGGATGGATTATAAGGTACTCCTACTGCAGCATGCACTTACAGACAGTACCATTGCATGGAATTCTGTTCAGATGCTGTACAAACAAGATAGTGGGGCCACGTCATCCCTCCTGTGGGTTTATCCTGCGTGCAGGGCAATTTGGGCTGTATTCTCCGCTGATGTGAGCTAAGTTGAAGTCAGTGTAGCAATGTCACTTTACACCATCTGAGGGTCTGGCCCTAATTCCTACGCCATGCTCATCACCCTGGAGTCTGAGCAACTGGGTTGAAGTTTGCACTTGCAGAGGCATTCTTCGAGGGATGGTGAGGGATTCTGCACAGTGCCCATCACCGCATGGTAGTGGAGGTGGTGGGAGAATCTTTCGATTCCTTTGGTAACCAGTATCCTCCAAAGCTGCGCTGTCTGAGCCCCCTCCTCCTTGGAAACACACAGGGACATTTTGCCAAGGATGAAAGTGGGTATGTTCGTTCTGACAGCATCAGTGTGAGTTTACTTGCCACAGTCTGTGGGATTGGTGTGGGGTCAGGCCAGGGGAGCTGGAGAGCTGCCAGCCTAGCCTGTACCTTCACTGTGCAGCCTAATCCCCACCGAAAGGGTTTTGTGACATGGGGGAGGGAGAAGGAGGATTAATACTGAGAATGCAACACTTCCCCTTCTGCACTCCATTGCAGAGTTGTTGCAGGGAGAGGGAAGGGGTTATCCTGCTCCTTGGTGCAGAGATGAATTTTGAACTAAGTTATGATATGCTCACTTTCCCAAATGTCAGAATTTAATAGTGTGTGTATCTAATGTAGATGTTCCCTTCAAACTGCTGGCCTGGTTTGTTCAGGAGAGGTTCTTTTTCTTATTTACAGTAGTCACTTATCTACAGAGAATAGTGAACAGTGCCAGCGTTTTCTCATGAATCTGATGGTACAGTCAGTTTATGCTCAATTTGTACCTTTTATAGTGAACTGCTACTGAATTACCCTGATTGGACTTGATTATTGGCTAGGTGGGAACAATTCTTGATCCTGCCTGAGTAGTCGCTGTCCCTGGAGTGGGGAAAGAATATGGCTCAACAACAGTCTCTCTGTCCAGCCATAGCCAGGTCTGTGGGGGCCAAAGGAAATGCCATTCTGTCTCAGCCAGAATGATGTTGCCTATGATGTGGTCCTGTGGATGTCTTGTCTGTGTGGTCTGACCCAGGACCAAGTTTTAGGATGGAAGAGGTACCGTATTTTTCGGCGTATAAGACGCCTTTTTAACCCCCAAAAATACTTTCAATATTAGGGGGGGCGTCTTATACGCCGAATATCGGCCGGACCAAAAAAAAAAAAAGCGCCGCTTTTTTCGCGCCGCGCTCCCAGCAGCCCGCCCGCGCGGCGGGGACGGGAGAGCGGCGCGAAAAAAGCGTCGCTTTTTTTTTTTTTGTCCGAAAACGCGGGGGCGTCTTATACGCCGGAGCGTCCTATGGGACGAAAAATACGGTAATCTCTTCTCCTCCCCATAAATTATCATTTGACATTGGTTTGCTCTCTAGTGCATAACTGTAGAGTATGAGAAGATGACAATAGAAAATGCTTTCTGATCTCTTGGAGCACAGAGCTACTAGCTAAATTAGTGTCATTCCTGAACACACACTCCCCAACAATGCTGGACTAGCAAGTGGACAATGTACCTACCAAGTCAGAAGCAAGAGTAGTTTCTTGCCCCTTTCTTGGAAGCAGCTGGTATTGGCTACTGGTGGACCACTGGTCTGGTACAGTATCGCAGTCCCTATGTTGCTAAAACGTTAATGCTAGGGTCAGCTGCTGCAGCCAGGAAGTCAGGGTCTGTATACATTGTATTGGAGAAATATCAGAAACAGATGCTGTCCTAATCACCCCTTCACACATGCCCTTCCTAGTTATCGGGCACCTCAGAAATAGTCCTCCATTTGCAGTGTGTCTGTTGAATGTTCAGGTTTTTTCCTTAGTGGTAAAAATGAGCTTTGAGGCCTCTGAATAATTCCACTGCTTCTAGTTCTGAGTGAAGCTGGAGTGTGATTGCAGAGTTTTTGTGGCCCCGGCTTCTGTGTTAAAAGGCAATGTAGTAATTTGTCAGTAATCCCCAAACTCTGCAGGGAGGAATAATGTGAATCACTGGAAAAGTGTAGGATGTATGATGATAAAGCTGTCTGCCAGGAACGGATGCCAACTCAGGAGGTTACATTGAAGAATCTTCAAGAAGAGGTTTAATTGATCAGGTTTTGTTACATTACTGAAGAGCGAAGTCTGAATGCAGTCAAGTAATGAATGGCATATTGATAAGAAATTCAGAGTGGTATTGTTTTCCATGGGTTTCCCTGACGGTTTCTATGGGGACAAATACGCATTTCCCGTCTGAGTACCACTGCTGCCCTCTGATTGCACTTCTGTGGTTTCATTCACCAGTAATGGGAAAGCATTCATAGGCAGAATAGCTTCCCCTTTTTAAATAGCCTTGATTCAGGGTTGTATTTTTTTAATACATTAGGCTTATGCATTGTTTTATTAATGATCCGATAGATACATAATGCTCTTTTTCCAAGTGCTTATTCAGTCTCTGCATTAAAACTTGAAATTATGTACTGTAATTATGCAGGCCTTCACAAAAGTTTTTGTTGCACACTACAGTATATGTAGAAAGTGACTGTCATCCATCTTTGGCAGTTGTGTACATCTGAACTTTAGGGATTATTTTTTCATCAACCATTCCTATAGTAATGTTTAAACACTGCACCTGCTTCTGTCATTAGTGGATTTATTGGGAGAAAGGAAGGATTTTAACTGCAAAATTAATTTTTAAAATTATCTTCCAAATTGGTAACAGCACAATGTGAAGAGTTTCAAAACTGATAATGAATTCATTTTAAAATACTTACTTTTGAGAGTGTCTCTTGCCTACTAAGCATCAAATTTAGGCTTGTCTGTTTACTCTGAAACTGGATGACTTTCCCATCTTTTATGCAGAAACCTACATTTTCAGCAATGACTGGACACCCCCAAATTGCTCATGTGACTCGCCTTAAAAGGGCGAGTATTCATGCCTTCTGAAAATCAGGTCCCCTTCTAAGATGTTTTAAGTTAGACATTCCAAAACGGGGGCATCCAAAATCACTTGTCACTTCTGAAAATGTAGGCCAGCATATTTTTTCTCCATTGCTTTAAGTACTAGGGAGGTCGGGTTTCTGTCTTTTCTCCGCTGGATTCACTGAATGTGGGTCTTGGCATTTAAAGTGTTGGGAATACCTGCACATGTTCTGTGTCTGAGTGTAGACAGCTTTATCATAGGATTGGTTTTACCTTTAATGTTCTCCAATAGGTGAAAATTTTTCATTGTTGTACATTTACTAGTCTTGGTGATCTTTCACAAAAGCAGCCTAGCTAAATAAAATGTTCAAGCAGTTCATGGAATGGGAGTAGGTACTAATTTACATTCAGTACGCCTGATGTGTAAGAGCTTAAGAAAGCAAGGTACTGGTTTTATACAAAGTGAAAGGCAAATATATTAGCTTGCAGGTTTAGTGATCACTTTCACTGAAACACTGCCTCTAGCAAGGCCACCGTTCCCTGGCTTTAATCATAAGCAAAGAGAGGCAGAGTGTTATATATATATAAAAAAGATTGAGGGTGGTCTGTTTGTGTTTCCTCAAGTCCACTCTGTTCAAAAGGATGAAAACAGGGCTCTTTCTTCATTCAGTCACAGATTACGGTGAAGCAAGCAAAAAATGGCCAGCTGCTTTCCCTTTTACTGGCTTAAACCAAACCTTTAAAAGCATGCATATAGGACTTGATCCTGTAGTGCAGGTAGGGTGACCAGATGTCCCGATTTTTATAGGGCTTTGGGGGCTTATATAGGCTCCTATTATCCCCCCACCCTCTGTCCCGATTTTTCACACTTGCTGTCTGGTCACCCTAAATGCAGGGCACCTTGCATAAGGCTCAAGGTCATAGTAAGGTTTTCCATTTCCAGCGTGTGTGTGCGTTGCTTGCTTTTATAACAAAGGAAGCCTCTTCTCTCATATAGTTAGTCTTTAAGGTGCCACAGGACTTTGTTAACTCTTCTCTCATTGGATTCCATAGGAATCATATATTTTTGAAGGGAGAGCAGCAGTCTTTCTGGTCGCCCAGGGTCAGTTTTGTACGGCACCACTCAGCCACAAGAACAGAAAGGCTTTGGGAATTCAAGTAACTTGGTTTTAAAATAAAATTTAAAAAACCCACCAAAAAATACTCACTAGCCTGTCTCTGTCTCTCTTTATTTCATAACTCTATTGGAAATGTAAAGTACAATAAGGGAATAAATACCATCTGAGTGTCAACAGTACAGGGAAATGCATAGGGGTGTGTGTGTGTGTTGGATTCCCTCCCTCAAGTTGTTTATAAATAGAATACTCTTCTTGTGTGTGTGTATTTTTCTCTCTTAGTTAACAAAGATGAATGGATGGCTTTGCTGCCTGGCAGTTTAGTGATTGAAGTGCACATCAGAGTAGCTCTGCTCTATATCTTGGTGGAAAATGTGACGAGCTCCAGTATTGTGTCTGCCTTTAGTTTCACTCCCACTTTGCCCTCTGCTTTTCTCTCCTCTCCTTTGTCCTTTTCTCTCTCCTTGCTCATCTTCCCCCTGTGTATATACACAAGAGAATAGAACAGGAACAAGTGTATATTTAGGATTTCAGAGGGAATCCTAGCAGCATGCTTAGTCTGCTTCCCGTTTGTGCATAAAGAACTTCTGAACTTGACACAGAAGGAAATTGACCATGATCTTGTAACTTTTCCTGTGTGAAGTATCACTGCAGTAAATTATTGTTTGGAGTGCTAAAGGTTGGTTGCCTGTCCATCGCCACCAGAGGTTGCCTATAAATTGGCAATGGGTGGTTAATCTGGAAGCTGATGCGTGGCACCCATTCCATCACTATGCAGTAAGGGAGAAGACACTGGCCTATTTAATCATAGAGTGAGCTGCCTTTATGTACTGTATTTGGGAGCCAGGAATTCTGAATTAGATATTTATGACTTCCTTATTCAAGGTACATTGCCAAAAGGGCTTTGACCTCGACTAGTAAATGTCTCTAGATGTTGAAATGGTCTGAGGGTGGCTGAAGAGTTTATAGAGCAGTCTGCTATATAGACCCGGTGGTTCTACATCGGGGTGGGCAAACTACGGTCCAATAGACCATCCTGCCCAGCGAGGCTCCCCTGTCCCTGCTCCTGATGACCCTTTTTTCCCCCCGTCTCCCTCCTCTCCCGGAGCCTCAGTGAGCCGTATCCAGTAGTGGCCCTGGACAGCGCTGCAGCGGCGTGGCCTGAGATCCTGCCGCTCAGAGCAGCGTGGTAAGGGGTTGGGTCTGCAAGCTCCAGCAGGCCATGAGGCCTTCAGACATGCTACTCGAGCGGCATGGTAAGGGTACCAGGGCTGAAGGGGTTGGATAAGGGGCAGGGAGCCCCGGGGATCAGTCAAGGGACAGGAAGCAGGGGAGGTTGGATGGGACAGAGGTTCTGGGTGGGGCAGTCAGAGGACAGGGAACAGAAGAGTTGGATAGGGCATGGGAGTCCTGGGGGTCTGTCAGGAGGGGGGCGGGAGGGGGCTGATTGGGGGGTGGATAGGGGTCGGGGGACATGGAGTTGGGTAGGAGGTGCGGTCGTGGGAGGTGTGGTTAGGGGCAGGGGAGATTTCAGGAGGGGACGGTCAGGGACAAGGAGCAGGGTGGGTTGGGGATTCTGAGGGGGGGCAGGAAGTGGGAGGAGGTCAGATAGGGGGCGGGGCCAGGCTGTTTGGGGAGGCATAGCCTTCCCTACCCGGCGCTACATACAATTTTGGAACTCCGATGTGGCCCTCAGGCCAAAAAGTTTCCCCACCCCTGTTCTACATGTATTGCCCTGAACTATCTTGGATCCAGTTTTAAAGTCAACGTGGGTCACGCTTGCCTTTACTACTCAAGCCTAAGCAAAGTTCTCCTCAGTAAACATTTAAGAACTAGGGCTCCCCTTTTGCTTAATAAGTATTAAGACACAAGGTGCTTTCTAATGAGGGGCTGTGGCCTGCAGTCTGTTCATAGCCCCATCTGTGAATTTATGGTTTTGGAATAGTGATTTGTACACGGCCTGGTTTGGTCCTGGGACCTACGGGGGCACAGCACATAGATCAGTGATGGAAAGAGACTAGGACCATATTAGCCAATGTTGGGATATGATCCTTCATGTGAATGTTTTACATTAAGCACTCTGTCCCAAGAATGCAATGCTTCTGTTCCATTCAGAGAAGGAGGATTCCAATGTGCTTGCATTACACTAGAACTGTTCCTGAAATACCTGTCATTACTGGTGAATACAATCTATAGACTAAAGGGTAACCAGTGTCACTCTCCCCTCTGTCTGTAAAAAAGGAAACTCACCTTTAAATGCTATATAGATATGTATAGTTAGACTGTACTAATATATGGAGTCATTTTTCACTTTAGTTTGAAATAAAAGAAGAGAATTTGCCACTACAGAGATGATTCTTGCATCGTATTAACGAGTGCATGACACTTCAGACATGAAGAGCTTCCAGTCTAGATACGCCATTTTTATGGTCACGTTGAAAATCACTGTTTGTTAACCCGTCACTCACAAAGAACTGTATTGCCTTATTTCTCTTGATTTTCCCTAAGCATGATAGTCTTGTTTTAATCTGTTAAATACCATTTTAACATGCCTAGCTAATCTGATGCCATTTAAAGGAACGGTTGGGAAGACTTCAATTTTATTTGTATAGCTCATTCTTCCTGTATTGTGGGTTGGGGTTAAAGAGAAAAGATACTGTATTTTAGGGTGAGATTGTGACTTCATTACTCCAGTTGACTTCAGTGGGACTACTCATGTGAGTGACTGCTCACCAGTGTGAATAAGGGAGTTGTACTCTAGCCCTTAGCTGATCTGTACCTTTGTGGTTTGTGTAAGGAAAAGGCTTTGTTCTCCTGCAAGTAGATTATTACTGTTCCAGCTGCTCCTTGATTCTGAGCTTTAACCTCTTTCATATATCATTTCAAACTTCCCTTCCCCAAACACAGACTGTAAATGCTTCATCTGGAAAGTGTAGTTAATTTATAATAAAAGAATTCTCTAGTTTTCATAAGCTAGAAGCTATCTCTTGAGTTTCAATGCACTGGGCAGTTTCCCACTGAAAACAAAGAAACCCCTCTAACTTGCATAATGAAAGGGGAACAATCAATGCTACAAGAACAATCTAAAATACACCCCACTCCCGTTTGTTACAATCATAGTGAACTTGGCAATGAAAGACTCCACCATACTCCTTTAGCAAGAGCTCTGGAATGACTTTTCATGCATGCCCTGCTTTAGTTAACTGAAGTAGTTACCAAAAGGTACAGGCATGTATGATTGGGGTTATATTTATTCTCTTAATAAAATCAAATGTCTGAGTGGGAGGGAAGAGACAATGCACATGTTACTATAAATAAAGGAAATCTTAGCCTAGGAATGAGGATTCTGAAATGATGTAACTTTTTTTTTAGAAAAAAAAATATTGATTTTTCTGATGTATTGTCATAATCATGTACTTGCGATAGTCTGGAATTCCTCCGTGGGTTTAATGGTTGCCTCTGTTTTCTTACCCTACTACAGGACTAGAGTAAAATTGGAAAGTCTAGAAGATGCATATATTTTACGAGGAAATGATGACTCTCTTTCTGATAAGCATGGATGCCCGGCCTATGTGAGTCCAGAGATCTTGAACACAAATGGCAGCTACTCTGGCAAGGCAGCAGATGTATGGAGTCTAGGTGTCATGCTTTACACAATGCTAGTTGGACGCTATCCTTTCCATGACATTGAGCCTAGTTCTCTATTCAGCAAGATCCGTCGTGGGCAATTTAACATTCCAGAGACTCTATCCCCCAAGGCAAAATGCCTTATACGTAGCATACTGCGCCGGGAGCCATCCGAACGACTGACTTCACAGGAAATTCTGGACCATCCCTGGTTTTCTACAGATTTTAATGTCTCTAATTCGGGATATGGTGCTAAGGAAGTATCAGATCAGCTGGTGCCTGATGTCAACATGGAAGAAGATTTGGACCCATTCTTTAACTGAGCACAAAGACTGGTGTTCAGAAGGTACAATGACCTAGAGATAGCTACATGAAGGAGTCCTTCCTGACCATGTTAAATCACACCCTGCCTGCATCAGCCTAGCTTGGTAGCAAAAGACACTTGGAGTTCCTTGGTTTGAGAAGGAATCTCCACAAGGAGCTAATATAACAAATGTAGCATGGGGACAGATTTGGGGGGGAGGGAGCCTTGCTATCAGGTTAGATTGATTTGGAGGGGGAGAGGAAAGGCAGCATGGAGCAATTGTAGCTTCCCACCTTTTGGAGCCAAGGAGACTGACTGCACGTGCCAATTCCAGTGCAGCTGTATCACTCCTATTTCTGTTCCATTAAAATAGTTGCAGTTCACAAGTAGAGAAACTTTTTGCCTCAACACGCATCTTGGCATCGCACTGTTAAATATTTAACTTCAGCCATTATTCAGGGAAAGTACAATTGGCAAATTTTTTTAAATCTGATGTCTAATAATTAATGGGATTCATTTAAGAAAAAAATTAGATGCACATAGACATGAAAAGTGGGTGCTAAAAAATAAACAAAAGTTCAGTTCATGTCTCTTGATAGCTATTTTCAACTCCTATTTCTTCTCAATATACTACTTAATATTCTTGTCAGGAAATGACATTTTAATGCTTTGTTCCCTTAAGGGGAAGTAACTGTCATTTAACAAGCTGTTCTGTTTTGTGTCAAATGGTTTGTTGCAGGAAGCTATTATTACTCAAACTTCCAGATGCATTACTGCTATAATAGTAAAAGAAGAAAAGAAAACCTATGTTATTTTTTTTAAAGGGTTTGAAATACTGGCTGCCATGTTTGCCATGCTGCACGTATGTGACTGTAGAGGGCAGAAAGCCCTTGCATCAGTTCTAGATTCAGAACCAACCTTTTGTTTAACTGACTGGCCCACATGTAAATAGAGGGCTCTTTATTGAAGAAAAACATTAACTTTTTTTGTTTGAATTCCTCTTGAGAAGGCAACTGTTTTATTTCTTTGGTTTTGGGGAGTTTTTGTTGTGCCCTGAATAAGAAAGAAAGGGGTATTAATAAGCTGAACATTATTATAATATGGATACTTCTCCCGAAACATACGCAGTAATATGCACCTTTTGTATTGTCAAGACTTACTCTATTTATTGAAGAAAATGTCACAGTAGTGATGTATTAAGCCAGTACTTCAATTACGGGTTGACTTGGGATGACATGTTACATGCTGTAGTTAACACATTTCTTTTCCGTTCAGGTGTTTCTGTCCCTGAATAACTATTTAGCTTTTTTTCTAGATAGCTTTATTTGATTTAGACTGGCAAATGTTTTTAATTACTGCTTTTATATTGCTGTATGATATTGAAATCTCTTGGCATAAATATTTGTGTTTCCAGTACCTCAGTTGTTCTGATATTACTGCCTGTATACGTTTTGTGAAGTGGTCATGTTTTTTGGGTAGGTACACGTGGACTCTGTAGTATGTAAATGTTACTTGAATTTGTGCTCAATTATAGTATGTGGCATGTGCGTACAGCTGCTTGGCATTTGACGTATGGATGCTATTTGCCTGCCCTGCAGGGAAGTTACGGTCCCACTCTGGAGGATCTTTTACGGGCCTTTATCAAAAGATGAAGCTAGCTGCAGCTGACCTGCCTTGGTTCTATTTTGGTAACTAAGAATATAAAGGGAGTAATGTTTTTACACTCTGAAGATGGTGCTGTGTCAAGAAGGACTTTTTTTATTTTTATTTTAATTTTATAAGTACCTTGTAGGAGGAAAGATTGGTGATGTGCATGGTGGGGTTTTACTGCCTCTGGTGCTTTGTCATGTATTTGGTTTAATGTTTTTGTCCTAATCTCTTCAATAAATAAAATTGTGCATATTTAACTAAACCACAGTTGTGAAGGATTTTTTATATGGTCCACACTGCTGCAGAAATCTTGCCCATTTCTTTCTTTATATCGTCTCCAAACTGCTGCTAAGTGCTCATTAAACCTATAAAGACAGGCCTTAGATAGCTTATAAAAAAACCCTTAAGTCTTCAGACTTAAATGTCACAGTGTTACTTCTGCGAATGAAATTAGTTTTCTTGAGGATGTCAGGATAAGCCAGTTTCCTCTTGGTGCACCTGAATAGCTTCCCTTAATGAGAGTTACGCTTGTCCAGTGAGACACTGTAATTTCCTTGCAGGATGAATGTGCTATCTTGCTCCTCAAGTCCTAAGGAAATGCAGATGATTACCAGAGTCCTACATGTCATGTTACCTCTAAATTCCATACCAGTGGAACTAAAGTCATGGCTGAGGAAAGGACTGTCTGTTTTGGGCTTGAGTCTCATCCTCTTACATTGATTAGTGCATCCTCAAAAACTTCAGTTGATCTCTGTGGAAGGTACGTTTCAGGGTGTATGAGTAAGGGTGTTGGAATTTGAGCTTTTACGTAAAAAATAATCGAGTCTTGAAAAAAGCAGGATACATTCTGTTCTGGGTATGTCTACTAGCGTGAAGAACCACTGCTAACCAGAATTCACACTTAGAGTGCTTCAAAATAATGGTACATTCAGTGAAAATCCACTCCTTGGTACATAATACAGCCTTTAATATCATGTTGGCTAATTCTGTACCAAGCTGGTTCATCCTAGCTTATTTTCTGGCACACAGCTCATACGCTGGGTGGCTGTTGTTTGAGAAATACAAATTGATCTTCGTAATGCCAACCTACAATGTCATTAATATGTGGAAACTCGTGGAGAAATTAGCTTTTAAATTATTTGTGTGTCTGCAGCCAGAGTTTAAATTACTTGAAACTCTTTCAAATCAAACTCCTACAATAAATGTGCTTTATAGGAAAAAGCAGATTGTGATCCTGCACAGAAAAGGAGATTATGGGAAGTTGTTTTTTTTTTGGGGGGGGGGGGTGTCTCTTCCCTTCCTCCCACCAAACACTCCCATACACACCCACCAACGGACCCTGAAACTTACACAAACAGCTTCTGTTTGGGTGGAGATTGTTAGATTTAATTTTACAACAACCTGTATGCTTTTTTTTTTTCCCCATGCCAATAATTGTATGAAAAAAAAATGTGGCTGACTAATGACTGCTCATTTGCAGTGATTTATATTAAACAATAAAGTATGCTTGATGCTGCTGTGAAGGAAGCCTTTGGCGCTGGAAGTCAGTTTCTTTATGCAATGGTGATGGAATGCCTTATCCTTATAGCCTGAGTGCTGAACTTTCAGGAACCCAGAGCTTAAACTTGGAAGGGCTGCTTTTCAGATAGTTGATCTTTGGCTTTTTTTCAATTTAATCTTATTGGTGCATTTAGTGTTCCTAAAAGTAGTAGTAGTTAGGAATCACACACTGTGGAATCTTCCCAATGGCTTTGCTAATACAGGTCAAGCCTGACTTGGATGCTAACTTCTATCCCAGACTTGGTACATGCCTGAGCAAAGACTGCCAACCTTGCTCAGCAAAGTGTTGGTTCGTTATATGGGCACGTGTCTAACAAATGAGAATGAAAAGCCTTGCTCACAAATGAAATCATTCATCAGGACACAACCTTACAGCAGGCTTTCAGAGACCAAAAGTATTGCAGTATTTACTGTGGTGGTTTTTAATGGAGCACAACTTTTCTTGTGACTTTCTCATCCCAGAGGACACAAACAACTTAGTCATTCATTCAGCACAGTTGCATCATGCATGCTGATCACATTGAAATATGGAGGTGCACCAACTTTGTGAATAAACATATTTAAAATATAGTCTCTGTGAAAAAACAGTAAAACCTGTTACTTGTGCTTCTAAAAAAAAAGTTCTCTCTCTCCAAAAAAAAAAAATCCCACACTTTCCTGGCAGGCAGCAAAAGGAAGGATATGTAGCATGATGCCAAGGGAAAATTATTGGGAAGGGAAAAAAATACTGTTCACCCTGAAATGATTATGTAGAATTGGAAATGCATGAGTGAGCTTTGTGACTAATAGCATAATGAATACCAAACGAATTACTAATGATTGGTTCTTTACTCTTTAAAATTTTGCCTAAGCTTTCTATGGAAGGAACTTGCTAATTTAATAACTGTCAATATAGCCAACAACGTGACTAACTTTTAACTGTTCTGTCCTTTCAGCAAAAGCAAATGTTAGAGGTTATTACTGTACTAATATGATGAGGCAAATTCAAGAAGCAAGTCTGTGAACCACAGTGCAAGTCACCTGTAATGTGGTATAATTCTACTTGTAACACAAAAAGCATTTTACAAGAGGGAATAAAATTATAGGTTATAATCGACAACTTCCCATGTTAACTTGCATCCTTCTTAACATCCCCCATTAGGTATTTTTTTCTGTTACATCCTTGTCTTCCAGATCCTTGACTTTTACCAATATAGATTCATTGGTTGAAATCCTGATTACTGAAGTTAATGGGAGTTTTTTTTCTATTGACTTCCATAGGGTCAGGATTTGGAAACTCAGTGGACCAAATTCAGAGGATATGTAAGTTTGATTATTTTGGTAAATGGGTGTGAATCTAAGGGACAGATTCTGCTGTGAGCTATACCTGTATAAATCCTTAGTAATTCCAATTAAATGACTTATACCAGTGTAACAACACAGAAAGTCTAAAGTCTTAAGAGTCTAAATTGGTATACCTGACATGCAGAATGAGCAGAAAGAAGGTGTTGGTTACTTCTCTAAATTCATATAGACTTGCTTTTGAATTTGTCGTAGTGTGGTCTTGGTAGAGCAATGGACCACAGCTTCCTGTCACAAGTGTTTCCTTAGCAAAACATCTATCTCCTCCAAGAGAAAACATTGATCTTGTATAGCAACTTATGGAAAGTAGTAGGTTAATTGACAATCTATTTCTGTTCATTATTTTTCTCTTTCACAAACAAATTGGTCCAGTAAAAGATATCTCCCTGCCACCATTACGGTGTGCAATCTGGGCTAGTGAAGGGTTGTCACTGCCTGACCTATAACCCTCGGTGCCTGAAATGAGGAGGGAACTGTGACCCTAAACACATTTATATTCACACCCTACATGCTAGTGTAATAAACTTTGCACAAAATATGCCTTAAGGTATTTGAAAAACTAATAACTCACTGATCATTAATATTCTTGTATGAGATATGTACATGGTATGTGTTAAGAATTATGATATATGCTGTAATTATGAATGACTAAAGTGTGTTTAAACCAGGCATGTCAGAAGGATTTGTTAAACAAGTCTATCATAAACAAAAGAAATGTAGGTTTACCTTAATCTACATATAAACAGTAAATAGGGCCATCAAACCAATAGAACAATTTGCTGTTTAGCAAACACCAGCAGGGGAAGAAAGAGTACGGAGCTTCTTTCACCACCAGATTCCAGGTTACCTTCCTCACAGCTTGAATTAACTTTATTTTGAGGAGAATCTGAGGTTTGCTGGTTTATAAAAGAAAGAGACAGAAAACGTCAAGTTTTCTTTCACCTAAGAAAACAGAGAAACCATCACTTTGGGCTTCTGGAGGAGATCCTGAGAAGGGTGGAGAATCAGCCATTTTGCTGGAAGACTGGGTGAGAAGCCATCATTAACAAGGTATAGGTTTTGTTTGATTGTTTTGTGTGTTTTACCTTCATTTGCTTGTAACAGCCTCTCCATTTTATTTCTTGGCATCCCTTAACCTATATCCTATGATTTATACATTTATATTATGTTTACTATATATAGTAAACATATCAGTGCTATGTTTGCAGGGAAGGGTATATTTAATTTACCCTGGTTAAGTTAATAAGCTGTGCTGTGGTTTGTTTCTTTGAAAGAGCAAATGAACCTTATTTTCTTCTTCAAGTAGTATCCCTATGAGTGCTCTACTCTAGACATGCTTGTGTCTCCATGCTGCTGATTGGAGAACTTTGGTAGCATTGTCTGTTAGGCCCGCAGATGTTATGTCTCTCCCTCAGTTATTTCTCAATTGCCCCTGGCTAGAGACAGAGGTATTCACAGTCCATTAGGATCATTGTTCTCTATTTGCATTTCTGGATTTATGAAAACCTCTTGGTATAGCCCTTATAGTTGTAGTTTGTTCTTTACTCCTTTTTTCTCTTAAATAATTTTTTTTAAAAAAATCCACATTTTTTCTTTCTCGCTGGGGACTCTTCCGCCAGTGTGGTATGCCTGGTTCACCGAGCTTCAAGAAGTACCTAGCTTGCAAGGAGGCAATCCTGATCGCAGACACGCACTCCCAGTGGCTCACGGAAACCGACAGCAGCCAGCTGTCCCTTGGGTAGGGTAAATCAGAGTGACCACTCCAAGCCCTGTGCTTTGGGGAACGTGGGGGGGCCTACAGGCCAGTGCGATTGGGCGGTGTAGTCAGTTCCGGGAGAGATGAATCCGTCACTTCCACTCCAGACCCTGCGCTTTTTGGAGACTGAGCTGGTGCGATTGGCTGGCGTGGTCGATCCTGGAAAAGACAAATCTAACACTTCTGCCCTGGGGCCTGCACTCCCCCTAGGATGGCCCTGTCAGCCGGTACTGTTGACGTGCCTGCAGACCAGATGGGCACAGGCACTGAGTCATCGGCACCAGAGGACCAGCAAGTACCCATGGGGGGCGGAGGAGAGTGGAAGTGGCCCGGTGGTAGTAGACCCGTTTGGCTGCAACACTGGCAGAGGGTGAGTCAGCGTGTTGGGGCTTGGATCCCCGCTGACGCGGTGGCAGACCCCTCCGCCACCCTTAGGGCCCTGAGCCGGGCCATAGGGGAGTGGGAGGACCTGCGTACCCCTCTGCCATTCAAGTGGTGGGTGGCAGTCTTCTCCTTCCACAGGCTAGCTGAAGGAAAGTCTGAGGTAACTAACTTAGTTTGCAGCCGCACCAGGTTACTGCCCGAGGTAAGGGACACCGTGGTCCAGGAAGAGGGGGAGCCTGAATTAGTGGAGGTACAGCGACTGCAGCAGGGCAGGTAAGGGCAGGAGAAAAACGAACCAGAGGAGGGCGCTCCTGAGCTGGATGAGCTAGTTCGCAGACTGAGCAGAGGAGGCACGATGGTGGTGAATGCCCTGCCCTGCTATAGTGCTCCACAACCCACTCCTCTCCCCTCTACTTCGTAGTTCCTGTCAATGACTGGTAAAGAAGGAACTAAAGGGGGTTAGCCTGTGCACACCGACCACCATCATGGCAGGGCACGAGGAGAGAGAGCGGAGCACGTGTGTGGGCTTATCGGACTCTGCCTCGGAAATTCTTTGATCGGTAGTGCAGGGATGCAGACACCCCAACAGTGTCACATCTCGAAGGACCATCATTACTGCACATGGTGAGTAACTTCATTACTCTGAATGGAAATGACTGGACATTTCAGGGCACACCATTTGGGGAAATTCAGGACTGGGAGTATGTTGGGCTCACCTTGCTGGTTGTAACCCAGGCAGGTAGAAGCCCGCATGGGGCTGTAGACCGGCAGCTGGGGTCAGAGTGGCTAAAGCAGGGCCAGCCGCAGAGCATACAGACACAGAGTAGGGTATGCAGACTTGTTGCTGACTGTAAGTGTCCCAGCCAGAGAGCTACAGTAGCAAAGCATTCTGAGGCACTCAGGGTAAGAGGTGACAACCTGTGTCACTGCTCTGGATTGCACCCCAAAGGGTTAAAACTTCCCCAGCCTTCTGCCTCTGGCATCTTGGGACCAGCATGGCTCTAATACCACTGCAAACATTAAATGCATTTCTCAAGTAGGAGTTGGCAACTTAGTGAGTGCAAAAATAAAACTTCAGCCAGACTTACAATACATCACAAGGTGTTTATCTTCATCTGATTAGGTTAGCAAAATACATATGGCAGAGTGAGCATAAAAAGAGGGAAATGCTATTTTGATCACCACTTCACATTTTGGCATCCCATCAGAGCAGTCGCTTATGGGAAAGCCATGATACTTAGTGTGAGATACAGGGTTTTGCAAGATAGTGGAGTTACACTAGGAAGAAGTTTGGACCTACAGTATCTCCAAATGTTACTATAAAACGTGTACATTTAGTTTTGACATATAAATGTTTGATTCTTCATGGCCTCTCTTCACAGGTTGTTATGCAATTTCAGTTTTGTCTTTTTCTAATTACTGAATTCAGGAAGAAAAAAAGGGGGGGGGGCAGAAAATGGAGCCTGCAATCACATGAATGTTCTACTGTGAAAGCAGAGTATAAAGGCTTTTGATTTGGCATGTTTATTTTAAAATGTGAGTAGTGTGGGGGCAAAATAATCCATGTAAGGCTTGGAAGGCAGCACACAAACACACAGCGACAGAAAGTGACTGGATTTATTTCAAGACATGGCTATGATAAACTTGTCTTTAAGAGGTCACTTGCATCTGCACCTATTCATAGCTATGCTATAAGAGACTTCAAGATGGCACATTTATATAGTTGTACTTTTCAGGGCTCCTTAACATGTAATTTTGTGAGGATAACATCAAGTTAAAGACTTGCTTTTTTGGAGGTGTGTTGCGGGGGGGGGGGGGATAAGCATCTTAGATTTTGCTCCTTATGGGCCTGATTCAAAGCCTATTAAAATCAAAAGAAAGACCTCAAAAGTTTTGGATCAGGCTTCAAAATAGCTTTTTTTTTTTTTAGTAAAATTCTTTACTATGCCCATCCACTACCAGCCTGTTTCCAATACAGTAGCTGTTGCATACTTGTCCTTCAAAGAAAGGGGTGGGAGAATGTCAATCATGTTTACTTGCCTTTTACAAACTACCTTCTACCTTTCATATAGCTGCAGCCAATTTAATCTTGGATGCCTAGCTAGATGGGTATAGTGCATTACAGCCCAAGGTCAAAGCAACAGGATTCGTTGCTTGAATAGATGAGAGATTGCAACAATTATGCTGGATGCAGCGCTTAAAATGTGCTGGGTCACAGACCCCCCAAAATAATTTTTTTTAAAAGCAAGCTTGGTCCCTGAGGGGCACGTGTTAAGTGATGCCTGGGGGAAAACCCCCTCTAACTGGCTGCTTTCTCCATTTGCTCACCTCTTGGGAGAAAGCAGTCAGAGGTGTCTCTCCTTCCCCACAGGAGCCAACACCATTCTCTCAGGAAAGGAGTGGGGAGAAGGGGACAGAAAGCCCAACAGGAAAATCTGGCTCTGCTCCACCAACCTGTGAGTAATGGGATGTGCCTCTACTCCTCCCCTCTTCCTCCATGCAACACCCAGTCTGGGAATGGAGAGAGGGGACCCCACTGCAGTTGCCCCCAGGCCTGGGAGACTGGAATGAAGAAGGAGGAGCGGAAGTGAGGCTAGGTGGGGAAGAACCAGAACCCATAG
Organism: Sternotherus odoratus; assembly: GCA_032164245.1. Classification (NCBI taxonomy): domain Eukaryota; kingdom Metazoa; phylum Chordata; order Testudines; family Kinosternidae; genus Sternotherus; species Sternotherus odoratus. The sequence continues at coordinate 21,838,881 of JAVMKO010000003.1, read as the reverse complement.
GGAGACTAGAATTGATGTGGGGAGTCGGGGACAGGATTAATCTGGGGTTAGAAGCAGAATTAATTGCTTGGCTGGGGAACTGGCATGTGTTTCAGATCACTTTAAACATTGGTTGGCTGCAAATCTAATTTTGGCCCTGTCTTCGCTACAAAATTTTATCAAGTGATAACACAATGTGTTGACAGTTTTGCAGTTGGGTTATAGCCAGGTCCTTGCAGAGCGGCAGAAGGGCCCAAAATAGCTAAAATAAAGGGAGGCAGCATGTGTAGGTTTTAACTGACCGAATTCTTTATCAATTGTTATTTGTAGTACAGTGGTAGTAGTACCTATTCATCCAAACTTGTGTCAGAGTCTCCTTGTGCTAGGCACTGTGCATATGCATAGCAGGAGACTGTCCCTGCCCAAAGAAGTTACAGTCCAAACAGACAAGACAGACTAGAGTTGAGAGAAGAGAAGTATTCTTAGGCCCATTTTACAGATGTGGAAGTGAGACAGGGAGTTTAAATGCCTTGGCCAAGGATATACATGAGGTCTACAATCCAAATAGACAAGACAGACTAAAGTTGAGAGAAGAGAGGTATTCTTATGCCTATTTTACTGATGGGGACCTGAGACTGTGAGTTTAAATGACTTTCCCAACGATACAGATGAGGTCTACAGCAGAGCTCGAAATTAAACCTGGGTCTCAATCTAGTGCCTTAATCACAAGGACAATCTTCCTCTCAATTTTAACTACATAAACAGGATCTAGAGGTCATTATAGGACTGGAAGGGACCTCAAGAGGTCATCTAGTTCAGTCCTCTGCACTAAGTATTATCTAGACCATCCCTGCAGGGAGTTGTCTAATCTGCTGCTAATCTCCAATGATGGGCAATTTATTCCAGTGCTTAACCACCCTGACAGAAAGTTTTTCCTAATGTCGAATCTAAACCTCCTTTGCTGCTATTTAAGAAAAAAAAAGTTCCCTCCTCCTTGTAACAACCTTTTATGTACTTGCAAATGGTTATCATGTTCCCTCTCACTCTTCTCTTCTCCAGAATAAACAAACCCATTTTTTTCAATCTTTCCTCATAAGTCCTGTTTTCTAGCTCTTTAGTCATTTTTCTTGCTCTCTTCTGGACTTTCTCCAATTTGTCCATATTTTTCCTGAAATGTGGCACCCAGAACTGGACACAATACTCCAGTTGCTAATACAGCCGAGAATGAGGTTTGCTTCTTTTTTTTTTTTCCAACAGTATTACTCTGTTAACTCACATTTGGATTGTGATCTACTATGACCCCTCCCCCAGGTCCCTTTCTCCTTCCTACGCAGTCATTTCCCTTTTTCTCCGTGTGCAATTGATTGTTCCTTCCTAAGTGGAATTCTTGACATTTGTCTTTATTGAATTTCATCCTATTTACTTCAAACCATTTCTCCAATGATTGTCAAGATCATTTTGAATTTTAACCCTATTCTGCAAAGTACTTGCAACCACTCCTGGCTTGGTACTGTCCGCAAACTTTACAAGTGTACTCTCTATGCCATTATCTAAATCATTGATGAAGATATTGAACAGAATCAGACTTGGAACTGATCCCTGTGGAACCCCACTCAATATACCCTTCCAGCTTGACTGTGAACAAAATGATAACTACTCTCTTGGAACAGTTTCCCAACCAATTATGCACCCACCATCTAGCTTGTATTTCCTTCATTTGTTTGAATTAATGCAAGACGGTATCAAAAGCCTTAATAAAAGTCAAGATATATCACATCTACTGCTTCCCTCCATCAACAAGGCTTCTCCCCTATCCACCATGACCGAAGGTTTTCAAAGGAACTGGTGATTTTGGGTGCCTGAATCTTTGGCTGTCCAAAGTGACACACACTAAATGGGTTTAATTTGCTGAGGGAGTATATTCAGTGCTTCCTGAAAATCAAACCCCTTTAGGGTGTCAAGTTGACTGTCCAAAAACTCAAGCACCCAAAAATCACTAGTCACTTTTGAAAATCCTGGTTTGTGATGATGAAAACATTAGATGTGCCCAGATAGATAATCCATCCAGTGCTTGTTTAAATCCCTCCAGAAAATTCACTTTCTCTAAAGCCCACAAAGAATAAGATGTTTTACAATAAATGAACAGCCAAACTTCTTCACCACGTGTTCACTCTGTTTTGTCAGTCAGACTGTAAATTCCACGAGTAGGGGACATCTCTCTCCCTATTTTCTGCAGTGCTAAGCATACTCTTAGTGTACAATTAATTATTTAGATTGTATAGGATCAAACAAAATAATACCCAATACAGAATTCCTAACCAGTTACCTATTCACTAAATGGCCTTATAAAACTCCCAGTTCAACCCCATATCCAGCCCCATCAACCCATAATCTTAACTGGAGTTTAGCAGGACATCAGGGTTAATACCCCTACTCTTGCAAAAAAGTTTAATGGGACATTTATTAACTACACGTGGTCAGGATCTTTATTTTCTGTCCCACTTAAAAGATGGCACTTACAGCAGCAAAGAATCCCCTACCACCATGCTGGAGAATTAATTTGCTTTGAGTTGGGGGGTGAGGGGGAGAATCCCATTGCCCAAGCTACTTAATGTCACCCAGACTTAAGGGTTTGCTTCTGAGGTGTTTCATCTAGTTGGATCCTGCTCAATCTGGGAGTTTCAACTGCATTACAACCTGATGTCATGTGGCAATGCTAAATTTCTATTTTTGGCCAGAGTTTCTAGCAACACAAATGCTTATGACAAGTAGAGACTTAAAGGGCAGAGTGTAGAGGCTGACAGATTGCATAGTCCTTATCTGCACTTTCACATAGCTCCCACTGCACCTCGGTCTTGACCTGTAATGCCACCAGTGGTCTAGTTCTTTGCCTAACTCGAACAGGCATTGACAACTGTGCTAAGCTGTGCAGTGGGCCAATGTACTTACGAGTGTGGTCAATGGTAAGAGGAAAGGTGGCCTGGCAGTAAAGGCACTGGCTGGAGATATGGATCCGGTTCCTCATTCTACAACAGACTTCCCGGGTGACCCCCAGGAAGCCACTTAGTCTCCCTGTGGATCAGGTCACTGCTTATTTAATGGAGCTAACACTTCCCTACCTTGGGGATAAATTCATTAATATATATGAGGCACTCACAGGCTCTGCTGATAGATTCTGTAGAAAAATCTACACTGATAGATAAGTTGCTATTATAAGAGCCTATATTCAAAGCCTAAATCATGTTAATTGTTCTTTTGAAAGGAGAAGAAAACAAAACCTGAAATCATTAACTGAATCATCCTAAGAGACAGCAGAGGGTGACATAATAATACAGTGTGGTCCAGTGGATTGAGCACCAGGCTGGCCGCGAAGAGACCTGTGTTCTCTACCACTAATTTACTATCTGACCCTAGGCAAGTGATTTCAACTCTGTGCCTTTAAGTCTTCTACCCTTTGTCTTGTCCACTCAGATTGTTAAACTATTTGTGGCAGGGGCTGTATCTGACGGTGTACAGGTTTAAATACCAGCAAGGGAAATTTAGAAATTAGAAACTGACAGAGAAATAAAACTGTTTAATAAGCTATTCCTGTTTCTTTGTTTTAATGTCACCAGAGGAACATACAAGGTGTTCTCTGTTTGCAGAAGTAGCTGGTGGTATCAGAGAGATTTTTAATGTGCCTCACAATTTTTCAGGCAATCTACATACTACCCTAACCTACTTTCCGGTATCCTTTTTTAAAAAAAGATTCCCTGCATAACAAGTAACTTCATTTCAGAGAGAAATTTGCATGCTCTCAAAAAGAGAAATTCAAATCAGGCATACATAATACACATCCCATTTGCAAATCTATTTGCTTTTGGGCAGCTAGGAGATGGGTTCTTACTAACCATTTTCTAAGTTCTCCTGGCAAGTGTGCTGCCTTGTGTTCAATGGTTGCTCACTAAGTAAAAATCCTATGGCAACCAACAGATGGAAGCCAAAAAATGTTGCAATATTATTATAGAGGATTCATCTGCTTATTTTTACAGTTAGCCTTGCACAACCCCTTGCTTTTGGACTCTGCCTTATGTAAAACATTTTTGTTCCATTTATTTCCATTGCAGACTGCACATTAGGATAACTCACTTACCCTTATAAGTGAGTCACAAATACTTTCCCTTTATGATGTTATCCTGCCCTCCTGTAACCCTTTTATATAATGTTTAGTTGTTGCTACAGCATTGCAAAAGTTTTAACACTTTCCCTTAAGTAGTTTCATCTTTGTAATGCCAATAGTGTTGCTACAGTATTTTGAAGACAATTTCCTTTGCTGGTATTCAAACATGTCAAAATTAATTTTGAAAAATCAGTGTGGCTTTTGTTTGAGTCTCACATTAAGTGCTTTTGTCATGAGTCACTGCTTATTTATCTTCAAAATGTGTTATTTTCTTTCAGTCATTACTGGTGAAATGTAAATTTGTAAACATCCATGAAAAATCATAATTATACATTTCAAAGGGGATACCCCAAAAATACCACTTTGCAAAGAATTCTTTTTCATGTCTCTCTCTCTCTCTCTCTTTGCAGTACACCCATCATTGCTGCATTTAGGCTCTATGAAATATAAAAGTGATGGTTGAGACAGCCATGACCCAAAAATCCAGCCATGACAGACACACTAGTGAAATATGGCACCCACCCCGCAAAATAGGACTTAAATCTGACAGGTTGTTCGTCTTTAACCACCAGAACTGCAATATGCAAAGTTCCCAAAGTCAGCTGTATGAAGACTGTCTGTATCATGCCTGATGTTGCAATCCCATCACCCACGACAAATTACACATATAACTCTTGTGAAATTAAACTCTAAATAAATAAAATGCCTGGAAGTCTTTTTCTCTTTCTCGAACAAACAGAATCTCACATAAACTTGCAGATGGCGGAGTGTGTGTGTGTGTGGGGGGGATGTTTTCTAATTAAAATCTTGTGTTAGCCTTTGAGTATGTAAGCACATCACAGGAACTGCTCAGGCCAAGCCTCTGATTCTGCAAACACCTATAGGCTGATCCAAAGCCCACTAAGTCAGTGGAAAGCTCTTCAACATGGATAACTCAGCTGAATAGCATCATTTAAATCTTTACTTCGCTTGTAAACTCTTCAGATCAGAGACCATCTTTTTGTCCTGTGTTTGCATACTGCCTAGTAAAGTGGTGCTGATTTATGCCTGGGACTCTTAGCTGCTTCTGCAATACAAATGATAAATAATAAATGCTTAAATATTTGAAGGATTTAAGCCCAAATTTGGCCCTAAATCTCTCTCATTTTATGATGCCAATTGCACCTTAATCTTCAGAGAACATTCCCTTCTACTAGAGTATTCTCTTGTCCATGCAGAGCAGATTTTATATTCGAGCTTCATCAGGAACTGACCTACAATTATAAAAATCAATTTCTCACAGAATCTAAACAGGATTTAATCCAGCTTTGAGGAAAATAAAATGTATTAATCTACTTCAGCATCACAACAACTGTGCTAGGCGGATAATCTATTAAGCATAAATGAAAATGATGGCCTGATTTTCTTCTTATGGCCTTAATCTGAAAAGGTCACCTAAAAATTCCACCAGCCTACTTCTCATTTGTCATGTTAGATGCTTTGAGTATACATTGAAGTAACAGTGTCAAAAATGCAGTTCAGTGTGTTTTGTCAAGCATTTTTTAGAGCCTTTGCCTTTCAGTTTTATCCAACTGCAATACCCATTAGCAGGTTTACCAGCCGTATGGGAGCTGAAAGGACAAAGACAAAGAGCAAGGAAGGATTTGGGGAGATCTTGTTTTAGAGCTGCTTCTAACTTTCAAGGTTTAGAAACAGACATGAGCAAACAGGTTTGTAAAAAAGAAATACATTTCTAGAACCAAATTCATTTTTTTTAAAGTTCTGAAATGTTTGGGTACAGTTGATTCCCCATTTCTGGCTAAAGATATGCTAAAGTATTTTCAGTCCTGAGCCATGAGATTTCCAGTAAAAAGCCAAGTTCCAGAAACTGGATCCAGGTGGGTAGCAATGGAGTTTTCTGCTGGCAGAGTCGCCCTCCCACATAGACACAGCTGTTGCCTCAGGATCCAATTTTGCATACTCGAGAGGTTTGGATAGGCATCAGAAACAAGCCTTGTGATATTTTTCCCCATTACCATTTAGAAGCCAGCATTGTGGTTCTTGCTGTACTACAGACACATCAGATCATACATGCCCTCTTACTATGTCCAGCACTTATAAACCAGCCCTACATACCTTAAGTAGAGTTGCTGATTCCACTTGTTAAATAATGTACTGTGTTATACATATGAACTATTTAGAGCTGTGAGGTATTTTCCTGGGTTGTTTGCACTATGACTGAGGAAGCCTCATAAGGAAGCTGCTGATATGCATGTGAGCAGGTCTGGGAATAATTTGACTGTTTAAAAATAAACATTTTAATCTCAAATAAAAATGTGAAATTAGAGAACAATATTGCAGTATGTGCAGATTTGCTGGCATGTTTTGTTCAACCACGGTAGGAAAACCCCAGAAAGCAGAGATTCATGTACATTCCTCTGTTACTATTTAGGGAATCCATCAAGCTGAATTGCACTCTGTGGGCTTTAGACACCTTGGGTAATAGCTTTTCTGAAATAGCTAACTTCCAGCTGTACATAGAGCATGTCACACTAAATCTGATTCTCAGGCCTGTTCCTGTGGCCACCCTAGCTGCTCTCTCTTCTCCATCCTGTTCAGTGTCACACAACCAGAGATTGTTGTAGCACTTCCAGTGTTGTCGTCAATCCCCTGAGTGGTCACTGGAGCCTAACTGGTTCAGGTGGCCTCTCTCTCATTCCCCTTTTAACTGGCCTGTCTTTCATCCCCGTCACAGTACTGCCAGCCCATCACCATTTTATCACAAATCTTGAAATATTTTGTGTGTTTTCTTAACGTCTCTGCACCTGGAGTCAGGTGATTGTGAAAATCTCAGATTTTATTGGGATTTTATTTTCTGGCCCTTATGGTTGTGGAGACAAGCTCAAAACCCAGACGCATTATTTTTTAAAATCTCATGATTTGGGGGATGAGGCGGCTGGGCTCATTAATTTTGTATGCTTGGAGCTGGCCATACTGCAACTGCTGCAGAATACTTTGGGCTAGTGTTCTTGTACTATTTAATTATAACTTCATCTCCTCCACAATTGCTGGAGACATTCTTGGTTTCCCCCCCTTTGATTACTGTTGTATTAGCCAACGGATGGAAATACAATCTTGACTGGTTCTTTCTCTTTGCAAGATCCTGATATGCCATCACCATCATAGTTGGCAACCTTGCTGGCAGTCACAGAGGAAGGATGAAAGAGTGGATGGGGTTGGAGACAGAACTTTTCTCTCAATCCTAGCGCTTTGCGAGTAGGATCCATTCAGAGCGGTGTTTACAACAAATGTTATATTAAAACAACAAAATTAGAGTCATACCTTGCAATTTCATTACATCTTTGAAGTACTACCCAGAATGCCAGTCTATAGCAGTGGTTCTTAACCTGTTTACCATTGTGAGTCACATATGTATGTTATGTGGGCAGTATCCAATACTACCTGTATGGCCCTGAGGATATGACATGGACTGCAGCTCTGTGCTGATTGGGCCACATGCGGCCATGAGCCACGCAGGTTGAGAACCACTTCCCTAGAGTCACCATTGAAAGAGTGTCACAACTGAGTTGATGTATCTTGTGAGGCCAATGTGGGGACAGCCTGCATTACCATTACTTGTTGTACCTTTGTGGATAAACAACTAGAAGATTGTGCTTTCTAGAGCTCACTTCTTGCATGTTATGTTGTGTTGATAGATACTTTCAGATCCCGGACCCAGACTTTGGAACAACTGCTCCACAATAAAACGTATAAACCTCTCTAGTGACCCTCAGCTGGTTTGGTTTAAGGAGCTACCAGTCACTTGAGACATGATATTGAACAAGCACCAAAACACAAATTAAAAAGAAAAGACGTGAGCTACTTCCCCTTTAGAAGTCTTCACTGCTATCCAGTCAGCTACAAAGAAGCTGGTCTTACCTTAGGATGAATGGTGGGTGAATATTTTACTGAGCATGCTCATTGTAGTTCCCTTCTACCCAATGGCCTTCATGTACAGCAGGTTGGGCAGAGTCATATACTTAACATATGGGAAAAGAGCAGGTATAAAATACTACTTTGCACAGGCCCAAGCTGAAAGGCTTCCCCTTCCACACACAACAGCTTCTATGGCTGGAGATTTCAGGAAACAAATGGAATTTGTTTTCCCCATAATAGAGGTTATTTTTTAGACAGACTGGATGCAGCAAGTTATCAGAGAGGATTTCAGTCTGTGGAATCATATTGTAGTTTACTGATCTGAACTTTATCGAGTTACCCGTCAGGATTTCAATATGCTATTTTCTTTAAAATATGTTCACTACTTAAATTTAATTCAGGCTTCCTTGATCCTCAGTGAGATTCAGAGTGGGGGCATGATTAGCCAAGTTCCACCAAAACAGGAATTTAGCTGTGGGTTGGATGAGCAAAGTGTTGCTATTTAATAGCAGTATTGGTGTGCATAGTATGCAATGATCCAATGCAAAAAAGAAAACAAATTTCTCCCCGGTAGTCCAATTTCCTTGGGCTTGGGAGATTGAAGTAGAGGGCCAGTTTTCATTAAATGCTTCAGTCAGATAGAATGAAGTCCTAGAAATTGCTAAATATTCTTAGCCCCCATTCAATTTGATGGGAATTGAAGGCACTCAACAAGTTGTTCAGCACCTTCGCATGGAGCCCTTAATCACCATGGAATTTTAAGTGCAGGTCAACCGCTTGTCTAGCCACAAGCAAACTTTTTTATTATTGGTAACAAAGAGTCCTGTGGCACCTTAAAGACTAACTATAAAGTTTTGACGCATAAGCTTTCGTGGGCTAATACCCACTTCGTCAGATGCATCCAATGAAGTGGGTATTAGCCCACGAAAGCTTATGCTTCAAAACTTTATAGTTAGTCTTTAAGGTGCCACAGGACTCTTTGTTACCTCTGCTATTCCAGACTAACACGGCTACCTCTCTGATTTTTTATTATTATTATTTTTTCTTTGTTTGGTCTCAAGCTGCTGAACAATAGGACTTTTCGTAGGTTGCAGAGACTAGTATACTAACTTGAAGATAAAAAAGAATGGTCCCAAATCACTTTTTGGAAGATCAAATGCAATAAGGGTTTTGTGTTTTTGCCATTTGTTACACACCTGTTTACTGTCTGTTTCTAGTCAGCAATTGCAGCAGGAATTTAAAATACAGCACAAAAGGGTATTTTTAGGGTGTTATCAACATGATCAGGAGTTGGGATTACTGGAAGTTTTATAGATGACCCCGCTCTCATATTTCCTGTCCAATTGTGTAGATTCTAAGTTGGGTTAAATATGAACATCTTGCATGTTTAAACTGAACCTGTGAATATTTTGCCCCTCTCAAGTTACAAGTCATCATTCAAGGAAAGCTTAAATGAGCGCTCATGTACAGGAGATACTTCACACATGATAGCTATGAATGCTGAACATAACCAGTGCTATCTTGCCTTTCTCAGCCTTTTGATCGCCCCCTCTCCACTCCCAAGCTACTATACTGCTGTAGCAGAATACATTGTTTAAAAGAAAACAGAATTTTGGGCTCAAGCTCTCTTTTAAACCATGAGACAAGTCCTGTCAGAATGGCACAGCTGTTCTGGCTTAAAAATTAATCTTAATATTCTTTTCTAAAAAAAAAAAAGAATGAGGGGGTACTTGTGGCACCTTAGAGACTAATGAATTTATCGTGGACTAAAACCCACTTCATCAGATGCTTATGCACAAATATATTTGTTAGTCTCTAAGGTACCACAAGTACTCCTTGTTCTTTTTGCGGATACAGACTGAAACCTGTTCTTTTCTAGTTAGTCTCCTTCTAAACTCATTGTTCTGTAACACATCTTATGTACAATGCCATGATGCTACTAAAAAAACAACCTAAATTAAAATACCTGTAAGGGCTGGGCCTATGTGTGGAGGTGCTCATTTATCTCACTTCAGCAGAGAAAATAACTTTCCAGGAACTGAAATTTGCCTTGGTTCTCTGTATTAAGTTGGTATCCTCAGCTATTGGACAATGTTGGCAAAACATCCTGTAGATGGTAGCTGGAATTTTGAAATGGTCTATGGTTGAAATCCTGGCACCTCCCAAGTCAATGGGAGATTTATAACACTTTAGTGGGCCAGGATTTCAACCCTAGATGTTTTGTAAAACCCACAAAGTGACCTGGTTTCTTCCCCCTCCAAACTCCAAAACACAGTAGACACTTTAAGGCAGGGATGGGTAAACTATGGCCCTCAGGCCGGATCCAGCCTGCCAGCTGTTTTAATCCGGCCCTCGAGCTTCCACTGTGGAGAAGGGTCTGGGATTTGCCCCCTTCCGGCACTACAGCTGGGGAGCAGGGTCCTTCATGTAGGGGAGCCAGGGGACTCTGCTCAGCACGCTACCTCTGCCCAACGTGCTGCCTCCGAATCTCACTGACAATGGGAGCTCCAGGGGTGATGCCTGCGGACAGGGGAGTGTGCAGAGCCGCCTGGCCACAGCTCCATTTGGAGCTGGAGAAGGGACATGCTGCTGCTCCTTCTTCTGGGAGCTGCTTGAGGTAACAACCTCCCAGGGCCCGCTCCCCTGAGCCTCCCCCATGTCCCCTGCCCCAGCCCTGTTTTTATCAGGCTTGTGCCCTTTAAGACTACTCATCTGTGTAAAGTTAGGCATGTGTTTAAGTATCCTGTTGTACTAGGACATCAAAAGTAAGAAATAGTGTGGTTAGGGGAATACAGGATGGAAGACAGGTGGCTATAGAGAAAATGTTTAACATTGAGACAGCTCCAATTTTAACATCTCTCAAACAATATTGCTCTTTCTGAAGCACATACAGCAAGGAAAACCTTCCTTTCTCTCTTTCTCTCTGTAGAGAAATGAGAACCTGTGAAAGACATCAGCATGATAAGATTGGACTATGCTGTAAATGTCAGAGGACCAGGAGGGATAAGAAATGTTTGGTTTTTTGAAGCCTGTCATTAAAAGAGGATTTAGGGAAATGAAATGTTTTAGAGTAGCAATAATTTAATAACTAGTAACACTTTATGACACTTATCAACCAAAACATTCTGGGTATACAATAGAAAATACAGTCCAACACAATAAAATAAGGGGGTTTGAGAGTGGAGCCATGCCAGATTACAACAGTAGAGAATTTAACCCCATCCCCAACATTTAATGATGTTTTCTCATCTTTTTCAATTGTGGTATTCCTCCCCCTTTTCCTTGTAGCAGGAACTTAATACATATTTATTATACACTCTTTCAAAGTGAATGTTGATAATACCACATGCTGAGGTGATTAAAATTATCAAGATATTTTTGCCTTTTTAAACAAAAAAGTTTATAGAATAGTATTAGAAAAAAACAAACCTTATTCATCATTTTTGTAATGGAACATGTGAATTATTTATACCCAAGACTGAATTATTAAAAAAAGAAAATCACAATTGCAAGCTTCTCAGTACATTACTGGCTCCATTCCTCTCCTAAGACCAGGCTTATTTGTATTTTTCCACAGTATATGTCATAATTAAACACAAATAGAACACTTTTCAAATGAATTCTTAACCCTGGAAGCTTCAAATGATAATCTTGCTAAATAAATGCATGGCTTTCCTCCTGTGCAAGCAGAATCAAAGTTTACTGAAGCAGAACATTCTTAGCAGTCAGCAGCAGCCTTCACTTAGCAAAAGAATGATACAGGATTAATACAGACACCTCATTTTAAAATGTACAGCCTTGAGCCATGTTATAACTACTGTATCTACATAAATGTTTATTAAAAACACTGCACTCTTTATAGGACAGTCTCAGCTGAGCCATTCCTATAAGTTTTGAAAAAGGTTTCCTGAAATAGTGCCTAAGGCAGGCAACAGTTCTTGTGTCTCCCCCACGGTGCGTAATCTCCTGTGACTCCAGATCAGTTCCCCTCCCTTCACCATGATTCCTCTTCCCCCAGTTCAAGTCAATTATCCTCCCTCATTTTCTTGCTGTAGAAAAGGCTCTTACATTACTTTGCTCCACCTTTTATACTGCTCCATGGGCTTCAACACCCTGCAGTCTCCTGTTTCTTTACTATCTCTGTTGGAGGTGATCAGCCCATTCCTAACAATGGAGGGGAATATTATGGTACTCTACCTGTAGTGGTGTTTCAAGGACTGGCTCTGTGTTTCCCACATCCCTTTCTGAGGGGGCCACCTTCTACTCCTAACCCCTCCTGATCTGACTCTAGGGGAGCAAAAAATGTACACCTTTTTCAGTAGAGAGAACTTTCTCCTTATCTGCAGTGAGAATTTAAAAGTCTGAGAGTTTCTTATTGAGGGAACCCCACAAATTCATAGAATCATAGAATATCAGGTTTGGAAGGGACCTCAGGAGGTCATATAGTCCAACCTCCTGCTTAAAGCAGGACTAACCCTAACTAAATCATCCCAGCCAGGGCTTTGTCAAGCCTGACCTTAAGAACCTCTAGGAAGGAGATTCTACCACCTCCCTTGGTAACCCATTCCAATCTGTGCTTTTGCATCCACTCTGTATGTACTCATGGAATAAAAGTGTACTCAGTAAAGGACTCTACAGAAAGGCCACAATGGTAACCAAGCCAGCTATTGATAAGAAATGAGAGAAAATTTTAAGGGCTGTTATCAATGCATCGAGCGGAAAATTAATCTCCATTTTCCACAGCTGTGGAACACTCTGTAGGAAGAGAACCATTACAGCTTTGTTGTGCCATGGTGCATGGGGAGGAGGGAACAAAAAGAAGAGGGATCAGAAGATAGCAGGCTGAGGATTCATTGAAAGAACCTGACCATGCATATCTCTACCTAGATCTTGGTGTGAGTTTGCAGGAACCGTGGCCTGCATTTTCCTTTCATAGATAGCCAGGTTGGGGAGACCATCCTGTATGAAAGATGCCTGCTGGTGGAATCTCTTTGGAACCAGATGGGAGACCAACAGGAGGAGGTGGCTAGGCTGAGGTGCGTCCATGCCCATGAGGAATTCGTAGAGAGTATTCATATGGAGACCTCCAAGTTTGAGGAAGCTACCCACCTGGAGAGGATTTCTGTCAAACCCCCAGGGAGATGAGTATGGATCTGTCACAGGGAAGACACTGACTTCTGGTGGCAGGTAGTGCTCCACCCCTGCTCCCAACCCACTGCCCCTAGTGATGAAAAACTATTATGCTGCCCAGGCAAGGAGGGATGAGGAATTGCCCCAAAGTTGGCGGAGGAGGAGAAGCCCTGTACTTTCAAGGTTGGGGTGATTACAGCCACCACTGCCAAGAGGAAACATAGGGTAGTGCTAGTCAGTGACTCCCTTCTGAGGGGACATAGGCACCTGACAGCCTAACCTGGCATCCTGGGAGTTATACTACCTAGCAGGGGTCCGTATCAGATGTTACAGAGGGATCGTAGAGGATTATCTGGCCCTCTGACTACTATCCCATGCTGCTCATCTATAGGGACAATAATGATAATGCAAGGTTTGACTAGGGATGTAAATACCATTTTAAAAGACAACCGTTTAAATTATTTAAAATATTTCATTTACATGGTTAACCAATTAAGTGGCTGGAGCTGTTCCAGCCTGGGCCAGCTCTGCTTCCGCCAAGTGGTTAACATATTACACCCCTAGATCTCACCATTAGCAGATCAGACATGACTACAGGGCTCTGGGAGTAAGAGTCAAGAAGCTTGTGGTGCAGGTGGTGCTCTCTTCAATTCTTCCAGTCAAGGGTAGGGGCCCAGGCAGGGACAGATGCATCCTGGAGGTGAATGCCTGGCTGCACAGATGGTGCTGCCAGGAGGGCTTTGGCTTTCTTGATCAGAGCATGCTGTTCTGGGAAGAAGGACTTGTGAGCAGAGATGGGGTCCATCTATTGAGGAAGGGGAAGAGTATCTTTAGATACAGACTAGGTAAGCTAGTGAGATGGGTGTTAAACTAGGTTTTGATGGTGGAAGGAGACAAAAATCCACTGGTAAGTCAGAAACAGGGAGATCTAGGTCATTGTGTCAGGGATAAAGGAGAGACCAAGATGGAGTTGTTGTTAGCGTTAGTCCCACACTATGGCAGGGTCCGCTTTGGTCAGCATATCCGCCTCCATTTTTGGAGCCCGGACAGGACCAATGATACGACTGGGGTATACTCCAACCGATGCGTCACGCCACCTGTCGTTGGAAGCATTTTATACCTACTGCCAGCTGTTAAGCCTACAGCACCTAGTATTCCCAGGAGGTCCCCCATCCAGGTACTAGCCAGGCCTGACCATGCTTAGCTTCTGAGATCAGATGGGATTGGGCATGTTCAGGGCGGCAGAGCCATACAGAGACCAAGATGGAGTATAGAAAGGAAATATAGAAATCATTATCTTAGATGTTTGTATACTAATGCAAGAAGTGTGGGGAATAAACAGGAAAAAATAGAAATACTAGTTAATAAACACAACTATGACATAGTTGGCAACTATGACTTAGTTGATTGGATAATACACATGGACTGAAATATTGGTTTAGACATGTATAGTTTGCTCAGGAAGGACAGACAGGGAAAAAAAGGGAAGAGGTGTTGCTTTGTATATCAAAGATATACACACACGGACTGAGGTTGAGATGGAAATAGGAGACAGACATGCTGAGAGTCTCTGGGTAAGCACAAAAGGGGTAAGAAAAAGGATGTTGTGGTAGGTGTCTACTACAGACCACCTAACAAGGAAGAGGTGGATGACTCTTTTTTTAAATCTAAAAAAATGACTCTTTTTTTAAATCTAATCTCTTTTTTAAATCTAATCTCTTTAAATCTAATCTAATCTCTTTAAAATCTTTTTAAAATCTAATCTCTTTTTAAAATCTTTTTTAAATCTAATCTCTTTTTTAAATCTAATCTAATCTCTTTAAAATCTTTTTTAAATCTAATCTCTTTAAATCTAATCTAATCTCTTTAAAATCTAAATCTAATCTAATCTAAATCTAATCTAATCTAAAATCTAAATCTAATCTCTTTAAATCTAATCTCTTTTTTAAATCTAATCTCTTTTTAAAATCTAATCTCATCTCATCTCATCTAAATCTAATCTCATCTTTTTTTTTAAATCTAAAAAAATGACTCTTTTTTTAAATCTAATCTCATCCAAAGCACAAGACTTAATGGTGATGGGGGACTCAACTATCCAGACATCCACTCAGAAAGTAACACAGCGGAGAACAGATTATACAATAAATTATTGGAATGCATTGGAGACAAATTTTTATTTCAGAAGGTGGGGAAACCAACTAGTGGAAAGGCTATTCTAGGTTTGATGTTGACAAATAGGGAGGAACTGGTTGAGAATTTGAAAGTGGAAGGCAGCTTGCATGAAAGTGATCATGATTTTAAGGAATGGTAGGAGGGAAATCAGCAGAATAAAGATAAAGGATTACAAGAAGGCAGACTTCAGCAAATTCAGGGAGTTGGTAGTAAGATCCGCTGGGAAGCAAGTCTAAGGGGAAGAACAGGTCAAGAAAGTGGAGTTTTTCAAAGAGACATTAAGGGTTTAGGAGAAAATTATCCCTCTGCATAGGAAAGATAAAAAGTATGGCAAAAGACCATCTTGGCTTAACCAAATGATCTTCAGTGATCTGAAATGCAAAAGAGTCCTACAAAAAGTGGAAACTAGGTCAAATTGCAAAGGCTGAATATAAACACAAGCATATAGGGACGAAATTTAAAAGGCAAGGGACAAAATGAGATTAAACTAGCTAGAGACATAAACAATTCCCAGAGAGTAGTTATTTTTGGTTCACAGTCATAATGAGTAGGATCCCTCAGGGATTGGTTCTAGGTCTGGTTCTGTTCATCAATGATTTAGATAATGACAGAGATAATATATTTATAAAGTATGCAGATGATACCAAGCTTGGAGGGGTTGCAAGTGCTTTAGAGGGTAAGATTAAAATTCAAAATGATCTTGAAATACTGGAGAAATGGTGTGAAGTAAATAGGATGAAATTATATAGGACAAATGCAAAGTACTCCACTTAGGAAGTAACAATCAGTTGCACATATAGAAAATGGGAAATGACTGCCTAGGAAGGAGTACTGCAGAAAGGGATCTAGGGTCATAGTGGATCAAAAGTAAATGAGTCAACAGTGCAACACTGTTGCAAAATAAATAAATAAATAAAAGCAAACACATGGGGATATACCTGCAGGAAACATGAGAAGTGATTCTTCCACTCTATTGTGCACTGATTTGGCCTCAACTAGAGTCTTGTGCCCAAAACTGGGTACTACATTTCAGGGAAAACGTGGACAAATTCAAGAAAGTCCAGAAGAGATCAACAAAAATGATTAAAGGTCTAATAAAAATGAATTCTGTGGGAAGATTGAAAAAAAAAAGGTTGTTTAGTTTGGAGAAGAGAATACTGAGCAGGGACATGATAACAGTTTTCAAGTACAGAAAAGGTTGTTACAAGGAGGAGTGTGAAAAATTGTTCTCATTAACTTTTGTGGATAGGACAAGAAGCAAGAAGCTTAAATTGTAGCGGGGAGGTTTAGGTTGGACATTAGGAAATCTTCCTAACTGTCAGTGCAGTTAAGCACTGGAATAAATGATTTTTTAGGTAGGTTGTGGAATTTCCAGCATTAGTGGTTTTTAGGAGCAAGTTACACAAACACGTCACAGATCATCTAGTTATTATTTGGTCTTTCCTTAAGTGCAGGGGACTGGACTAAATGACCTATTGAGGTTCTTTCCATTCCTACACTTATGAGTCTGTGCTTGCTACAAGGATGTAAAAGCCCTACGTAGGTGTTAAAGGGTGAAGGTCTTCCTTATAGCATCCTCCTCCCACCAGGACCAGGGCTGGCTCCAGGAAGCAGCAGAGGAAGCACGTGCTTGGGACAGCACATTTTAAGGGGTGGCATTCCGGCCATTCTTGGGGCAGCACATTCCAGCGGCCCTTTCCTTTTTGGGGGGGGGCGGGAGGGACAGTTGCGCTCTTCATGCTTGGGGCAGCAAAAAAGCTAGAGCTGGCTCTGACCAGGACAAGCTTTGCTCTTTCTGAGTCAGCTCACTCCCTTGGTTAATTCTGTATTAGCATTCTCAAGAAAGCCAGGAAAGGCCAGGAAACCAGTTTCCAGAAGGGTTAGTTGTTTTGTTTAAGCCTTCCTAAGAAAGAAATCCAGACCTTAGAGACTCTTTCATCAGACGTCTGTACAGTGCAAGCACCCCCTGCCCAAACTCTGTCCCTAGTAACACTAAACCAACATCTCCCCCAAGTTCCTGCTGCTCTCTTTTATAGGGGTCAGCTAATTAAATTCCAGCTCATTCTCAGGTGCTGCAGGTGGACCAGTCAGCCAGGTTCAGGCCTCTGGCTCAGAGGAATGATATTCTTTATACCTTCACAGTAGGTTGTTCCTAGACAGGAGTAGCTTCCATGGTACTGCTCTGCAGTTGCAGAGTGGCCCTTAGGGAACAATTACTTCCTCCCTTCTCATCACCCAGCTGCTCAAGTCAGGTATGCAGGGCTGGATTTACCCCTAAATAGTTGTGTGCTACCTTCTATCTTTGAAGGTGACCAGGAGCAATGAATAATATTTTAAGTTCAGGTTTTAAATAATATGGCCCTATGTTTGGCTCTGTGTAATGCTTTCTGGAATGATCTGAAAAGAACTGAGGTCTCAGCTTGCACTTAAGTGAAGAGTTAGGCTGAAGTCCAGGAAGGCAATTGCATGGCAGAAGTGATCTAAAATTTTTCTTTATGTCCTAGTGAAGCTGGCCTTAGGCACAGAACTCTACTTATTAGAGAAGGCTGGGCTGGTAGAGCATAGATGCACCTTCCCACCCTTGCCTAGTCCTACTGGCCAACCCATTAAGCAGGTATAGCAATCACGATGGTGCTCATGTAACTGGCCGAGAGGAATCCATGTTCAATATCTCACATCCAATCTCCCTGGCTCCATCTCTTTTCAGTGTTGGAATTCAGCTGCCTAAACTGGAATGTGATGGGGATTGGATAACATGTTTTGTCCTGGACGTTTAGGGGCTTTATTCAAAGCACATTGAATTCAGTGGAAAGACACACAGGCACTTAGAGAAGAGTTGGGCAGAAGGGCATGGAGCATGATTTCATGGGTTTACTGGTGAGTATCTTCATAGATTTTTATTTTGACATTGTGAGTTTTCATTTTTGCGAAAGCACCTGGCGCAACTGGATAGGCACCTGTTATTTGAATAAATAAGGTCCATTGACTTCAACTGGAGTTGTAAGTCCTCCTTCCTTCTGAAAATTAGACCCCAAGTAAATAATATTAAAGCAGAATTGATTTGGAGATGAAATCACAAAAGCAAGGAAACTGAGTGAAGGCAGTTCAATCTGTTATGTCTAGAGGCAGTGAAATGAAGCTTGGGCCAGATTCTCAGCTGGAGTGAATTGGCCTACTTCCACTCAAGTCAGGCAAGGTAGTCTACTTTACATTAGTTGAAAATCTGATCTGACGCTCCTCTTGCATTGTACTCATCTGCTGCGCCATTCTGAGTGTTTGGATTAGACACTTAAGATTTAACTTTATCATGAAAAATGGGTAAATATTTTTTGCCCCTGTACATTTATCAAAATATTACACTGAAACTCAAACTTTGACCTGCATCAGATGGATTTGTCATGTACTGATGGTAATGTAATTTTATCTCTTGATATATAAAGACAGCTACCTCACAATTTCTTTTGGGGGCAGTTCAGAAATGTATGCTGGCTTTCATGAGACAATGATCCCTTGAGCTGAGCTTTCTACATGCCTGGAAGAGGGTGAAGAACCTTCACAGATGAAGGAGAAACAGAGGTGCGCGGGGGGCTAAGGAGCAGATGTGAGGTGGGTTGGGGCAGTATTAATTGTATCTGGGGAGAAACACAGAATTCATGTTGAGGTTGTGGGGGTTGATATAGCAGCTCATGGGCTAAAATGGCATCTCTCCCTACAACACTGTGAGAGTTGGCAACACTGAATTTCTCTCTCTCTCTCTCTCTCTCTCTCTCTCTCTCTCTCTCTCTCTCTCTCTCTCTCTCTCTCTCTCTCTCTCTCTCACACACACACACACACACACACACACACATAGAGCGGGGGAGTTAAAATACATCTGAAGACAGGCCGGTGAAGGAGTTTGCCCGCACACTGACAGAAGGGACTAATAAGCTCCTTTGGGCCTATTCAACACCAATGAGGTGAACCTGCAAGGCTTGTGTCCCCTGGAGAGTAGGGAGCTTAAAAGGAAAAAAACCTGCCACGGGTAAAGAGGGAGAAGGTTACCCTGTGTCAGACAGACCTGCCTAGAGGGGGCCAAGAACAAGCCTCACTGCTCCTGAAGATGTATGACCCAAACTCAGAACAGCATGCCCTATCCTATGAGAAGGGGATGGAGGTGGATTACATGTAGACTAAGCACAAAGGGCTGACCCGAGTTCTAGGTCATCCTTGCTTCTTTTCAATTTCCTATGGACTCTCTCACTGGGAAGAAAGAGGAGAGAAGACTTTTCTTTTCGCTCCAAGAACCCCTTGGGTGTCTTTTTGGGCGTCAGAGACCGTACAAAGACCTGAATTAGGATTTGGAGGAGATTTGAGGGGACCCCTGCTGCTCACAAGGCCAAAACTATTATGTAGTATATTAAAACCATCTCAAGATGCTCAGGCCAATCTCATTATATTGTAGGGCAGGGATCGACAACGTTTTGCACATGCCCCACCAGGGTAAGCGCCCTGGCAGGCCAGTCTGGTTTGTTTACCTGCTGCATCTGCAGGTTTGGCCAGTCGCAGCTCCCACTGGCTGTGGTTCGCCGCTCCAGGCCAATTGAGGCTTCAGGAGGCAGCATGGGCTGAGGAACATGCTGGCTGCCCCGTCTCACAGCCCTCATTGGCCTGGTGCGGCGAACCGCAGCCAGTGGGAGCTGCGACTGGCCAAACCTGCAGATGCAGCAGGTAAAAAAACCAGACTAGCCTGCCAGGGAGCTTACCCTGGCAGGCTGCGGACCAAAAGTTGCTGATTTTGATTTTTGAACTTTGGTGCTGGGAACGCAGCTGATGAGTTTCTCTGGCTAAAGGGCCTAGGAGGGATTTTGGACAAGGTCCAAAACGACAGCCAAAGAACTGGGGGGGAGGGGGGGGAGGGGGGGAAATCACACTGAAGAAGAGGGGGTGTTTGGGGCTTAAAACCAGAGGCGGTTTGGAGAGAACAGTAGCTGCTTAGGATTCTCCACTAAGGGGCTGTTTAGGAAGCTCATTGGTAAAGGACTGCCTGTGAGCCCTTAGACCAATGGGCATGAGCCCCTGCAGTGTAGAGTAGAGGGTTTGGAAGTGTTGCTCACTTGGGAAGAAAGGAAGAAGTGTGAGCTGGGCTGGAGGACTAAACTCTCTCACTGGAGAAAGAAACACTGAAGTTGCATTCACACTTAATGCTGGAGAGGTAGGCCACTGCTATTCCATTGAATATCCCAAGGGCCATTCCCCTTGGCAGACTTTCCTGTTATTTAAAAGTAACTTCTTATTTGCACACACTTGCTAAAGGCAAGGTCTGAGCCATGTTTTTTTCTCAGTGTCAGTTTAGCACGTTCAAATGAAAGAACGCTGCACATGTGTACAATACAAGGGAATTGCCATGGCTTGTTTTTCTTTACTTTGAAGTTTGTAAAATCACCGTAATAGCCTTGGGCACAAAACCTTCAAAATGTCACTCAAAATCTGGAATTCCATATGCACCGACAATAAAAAAATAAATAAAACCACATCCCACATCTCATTCACTAACTGGGTTGTCTGTGAAACAAGGGCTTGGCGTAGAGAATCCACCATAATGGAATCGTTACTTTGAACATCATTTATGTAATCTGATAGCTGAGGCTTTTCTCATCTAGGCAAAATTCTGAGGTTCTTATTCAGGCAAACTCCCTCAGCCAGGATCTATGGATCTTTGGAATGGATCAATGTAAAAGCTTGTAGAAGTTAATAGGAATGAAACCAATAGTGTACTATAGGAATCACTCAAAGCTTATAAAACTCATTTGAAAACTGTATCCCTGATATCGAATTCTATAGGCTGAATTTAAAATTCTGTGGAAGGGATGTCCTTCTGTGCTAAATTCTACAGGATTTTTCCCTGAAGAGCACAGAGTTAGAACTCTGTTCTGTGTGCATCCTCATTACGTTTTAATGTTTGCCTTATTATAGTGTGTCATTCATGGCACCATTATACTAATTTAAGCCCTGGTCTTGCATTTAGATCTGCTAATACCCCTGCCATTATGCACGGCTCCATTGATTGCCACTGCTCTCCATGCTTTGTGCCATCAATGGGCCTGCATGAGGCCAAGGTCAGCACAAGCTGGTTCTGATGCAGCATAGAGGCCATGATCAGAAGTGTCTTAAAAACTGCATGGTGTTGCTTAAATCCTGGAGTCTGCAGGCACTGAAGTTCCATATTAAAATGTCAGTAGTGTCTTTTTTTTATAGATGCGAGATGAGTAGGAATGTATACGTTAGGCATGAGTAATGCAACAGTAGGTTCTGCATGTATAAAATATTTGGCTTTAATAGTGATACATTTTAGAAAATGTGTTCCTAGCTGAACCACTCTGTTTTATTTCATGAGCAATAAACGAGGCTATGGCATCTTCGCCTATTGGTGGTATTATGTTTCTTTTAAACTCTTGCATATTATGTAGTGTTGATTAAAAGTCAGTAGCGTACATTGGCACACACACCTCACACTCACAAAGAAATGAGCCATCATATGAGGAACTGAGTGACTCTAAAACCTTTCAGCAGATTCTTGTGTAAAACATACCTGAGGATGGAGAGCAGTTGTTGCATGACAATGTGGTTGCATGGAATGCCATTTATAAATATTTGTATCAAATTCCTTCACATCCCTGGCAGGGGGGAGAGGGAGCACATACAGGGCTAAATAATAGGACTACAAACACATGCACAAAATTGGGGCATTCCACCCTCTAGACCCGTTGATCACTGGGGGGCTGGAGACAGGAGATTTTCAGGAAAACTTACTTTCCTTCATCCACTCAACCCTCCATGCAGCCCCTGAACAGCATGATTTCTACGTCTGCTTGTGTGCGTGCACAACCTCATGAAGAGGCTTAAGGGAATGCACGTCACAGAAGCAGCTTCCCCTACTCCTGCACCTCTGTAGCCTGACGACCTTTAAGTGTGTATACAATGTATAGCCCCAAGCCCTGACCCAGTTGATGTGCCTCAACTGTAATCTGAGGCGACCGCCTAAGGGTGAGAAACTATTTCAGTCTCCATGCCAATTTAGTCATTGGACAGTCTGCTCAGACTGCTATCACCGACTGTGCATGAGGTTGCCTGTGCCATGTGGGCCATTGATAATTCGGAGCTTAAAACAACAATTAGTGCCAAAGGTAGTGGCTTTTGTGGTGTGGGCCCTTGTCAGTTGGGAATGGAATGGTTTTCAGACCAAGTGAAGAAATGGACCATCATTGTAGCCAGTCAGTGAAGGCTTGGCATACAGCTGTGCTAAAAAAAAGCAAATGATGTTAGGTAATATAAGAAATTGGATGGTGAATTATATGAAGAATATTATGATGCCTTTATAAAATCAGTGGCATGGTCTCATCTGGAATATTGTGTGCAATTCTGGCTACTCCTTCTCAAACAGGATATTGCAGAACTAGAGGGAGTTCACAGAAGAGTGGTAGCAATGATAAATACCTTGGAAAATCTCTATGAAAAGAGGAAATCCCAGCCTTTTCAATCTCTTGAAAAGGAGTGAACAAGAGAGGATATGACAGAAGTATACAAAATAGTGAGTGGTCTATAGAAAGATTGGGAATGTCTGTCATCCCTGTCAGAACATTAAACATAAGGAGACCTTCAATGAAATTGAACAGTAGAAAATCAACACTGATAAAACAGTTTTTCCACACAAGGCACAGTTAGACTGTGGAACTCATTACCACAGCAAGGCAAGATCAAGAACTTAAGATTCAAAAAGGTATTGGAAATTTATGGATAATTAATGATACACAAATTTTGCTTAAAGGAGATTAAGCTTTATGTTTCAGGGTTTAAGCCAATCTCTAACTACTAGAGAACAGGATGAAACTGTGTAGGGGGGAAGAAGGGGAAGGTCAGATTACTACACATCTGCCTACCACAGGGTTCATTTTCCTCTGAAGCATCTTATGTTGGCCATTGTTGGAGCCAGGATACTAGTCTAGATGGACTTCAGATCTGAGCCAGTCTGTCAATTTCTATGAGTCCACCCATTCCACAAAGGCAATCAAACAGTCCACAGATGACAATATATGTAATCTTTAATCACCTTGGCTGCATGAAAGATTGATCTAAAAATAGGAAAACTTTTATTATTTTTCAGTGTTGAAAATTGCTTCCCCCCCCCCCCCCCCGGAGGGACTATATTTCTGCAGAAGGCAAAAATGCGCACAAATGACACTCCTGAGAGGATAACAGAGGTGCTGTTATGGGATCAAGCTGTAGAGCCAATAAGGGGTGGGTGGTCTGTGTGTATGGAAGACTGATACAATAATGACTTACATTAATACTCATCAACATCAGTCAGGGACACCAGATGGTCACCAGCTGGGAGACAAAGCTCTTCATTTCTAAAAATGTGCATCTCTTGTAAAATATCTTAATCACTATTAGCCTCAGTAAACTCAATTTTAACAGTCTGCTGTGGTGACTGAGTCTAACACCGCATAGTGTACTGGGTATGGGAATTATAGATAATGCTGCAAATCTAGCTAAGGCATAACTGGCAGTCATATTTTAAGGTCAGTCATATTTTGTTTATGACTAAAAATCACAACAAAACTATGCACATAGGGATAAAAGTTCACTGTAGTCCATGCTCTAAGCACCCAAAGTATAAGGCAATTCTAGGTAGCATTTTGGAGTAGATAATTTTATCAGGGGGTTATTCTGTGCTTATCATGGCGGAAAAGCATAAAGGAAATATTAAGTTAACTACATTGCAGTGGCTAACATGTTGGGAAAAACAAAGTAATCAGAAATTGGGTGGTGCATTCCCCAAAGTAAAATAAAGGGCCTACAATGGAATATTAGTAAACCATGTGATGGAAACACTAAAGGTTGGGAATGTTTTTGAAAATAGGAGGAAATTAGCTTAGAGAGACTCGTATTGTTGACCCAAGATTAGAAAATACACTGATTGTGGAGGTTCAGGAGCAACCTGATGATCTAAATGTGACTGGTTGACTTCATACAATAGGCCAAATTCACTTCTGCTACGAGTGGGCCCAGCTTCATTAACTTTACTGAGATTTGCTCCAGTTCATGTCAGTGATGGTTTTGACCCATGGGATCCAAATATAAAAGCAGTTTACCAGGTAATCAGAATGTGAGCATGTGCCTGAGCTGCTATGCATGAGCTCAGTGTTTCTCCCCCACCCCTTTTATCCCTTTCCTGCTGATAGGCGATAACACTGGCGATAACCATGAAGGTAGCAGCTTACCCCTGTTTATAAAACTGAATTTAAAGCAATTGTAATCAACAAAAGATGGGAGGGAAAGGTGTAAAATATATAATTACGAGCCAGATTACTTTCCCCAGATCTGTTTATGGATGGGTCTCAGCAAATGGATATGTTCATATTCGTGTGGAAAAGGATCTAGCCAGATAAAGGGGAATCAAGCAAGTTTCTTGGTTGAACCCCCTGCTTTGGGTACTGTCAGATGATACTGGGCTTGATGGACCTTTGGTGTGACCCAATATGGCTGTCCTTATGTTCTTAGTTAACAGAGGGCAAATTTTGTTGCTTTCTTGGAAACATTCAGAGGAAACACAGGAAATTTATCTGAGTTTTCCCTACAGGATGGAGCAATTGGGATCCATAAAAATAAGGTGTGAGAACAGACCTACAACACTCATTTAATATATTTGAATCTAGATTAGGTCAAGAATAGGGTGACCAGATGTCCCGATTTTGGGGACTTTTTCTTAGATAGGCTCCTGTTACTCACTTACCCTAATACTTACAAGGAGTAGTCAAGTCTGGATTTTGTATATCTACATAGTATAGCCATTTTACCCCCACTTTAACCTGCCTTGTAGCATTTAATGAGGGGTGAAAAGGTCTAAGAAAAAGAGTTCCTTCTCATTGTGAATTTTTTTCAGCTTTAGCTGATGTATTCAATCATTCATCATGCTTTACCATTACTCTCCACCCTCTGTCCCGATTTTTCACACTTGCTGTCTGGTTACCGTAGTCAAGAATGAGCAGAGTTTAGATATTTCAGTATAGTCAGCAGTAATTATGTACCCATATCACAACATAAACAGTCTAATCCAGGGGTTCCCAAACTTGTTTCGTGGCTTGGCCAGGATAAGACCCTGGCTGGTCGCAAAATGTTTTGTTTACCTGAGTGGCCGTAGGTTCGGCCACTTGCAGCTCCCACTGGCCGTGGTTTGCCATTCCCGGCCAATGGGAGCTGTAGGAAGCAGTGCAGGCCAGGGCACCGGCCAGTGGCCGAACCTATGGCCACTTGGGTAAACAAAACATCTTGCGGCCATCCAGGGGCTTACACTGGCCAAGCTACGGAACAAGTCTGGGAACCCTTGGTCTAATACATCTCAGAACAAGTAGCAGTCCCTGTTTAGAAGATGTCTGGCAATAGGATGGAAAAGGTATTACAGATCAGGACAGACGTTTGTTGGTAAAACTATGCGGGAAAAAAAATCAATATTTGCCATCACCAGCAAACATTTACCATGTTTTTGTGGGCAATGAGCTCCAGCTTGAAACCTCTCTGTATGTCTCAAGGGTAAAAAGTGTTTATTAACAAAACATAGTCAGACAGATAAGGCACAGCTTCTGTCTAGTCATGTCCTTGGAAAAATTGCCTTTCATTTATGACAATTATAAGTGAATGCTAGACTAGCGTTTGTCTCTCCATAATGGATTTGAGCTGCAATCCTCTGTTATTAAGGACTGTTGCACTAATGTCCACTAATGATCCAAAATGCTCCATCTTTGTTCCAGACAATGAGGTTTCCTCAGTTTTCATTCAGACCTTGCTCAGACAAATTCCAATTGACCTGAATAAGAATTCTGCCTGAGCATGAACCGCAGGATATTGCCCTTAATGTAAAATACTGAACTGATGTTTTTCCTAAAGGGCTGACTCACACTGTACTAGTTCTGTTTTTCATTTTCAGCCGTAAGCTTCAAATAATTCCCTTGACAAGTTTTTTGAAAGAAAATATAGTGCACTTCCCTTCTCACGCCTTTTCTGTGTGTGTGTGTATGTGTGTGTATATATATATTTAAAGACTTTATGATTGTTCACTCCCCTTTTGCAACAAATCATTGTGCAACAGAAAATTTACATGTTCAGCAGTTTAACTTTGAGATAGATGGGTTGGGAGTGGTATTTGTCTGAAAAAAATTAAATCGATTTCCTTCTCCCTTGCCAATGGTGATGGCAAAAGATCTGCTCACTTGTAGCACTGAGTAACTTCCAGTCCCCTTAACGTCAATGCAAGTTGAAGATACTCAGCAACTTTCTGGACTGGCTCCTCAATTGGCCTAAAATTGTATTGAATAGGTATGTGTTTTTTTTCCTCCCTTAACCAGTTACGGTCTTCATGCTCCACCTAGGTTCTTAAATATATAGTATCTTCAACCAAAATTAACCAAAACAACATAACTAGAGAAAGAACAGTGTTAAAGATTTTCTTTTCCTGACTTTCCCTTTAAGGGTCATATGTATGAGGAATATAAAGTGACTGCTAAGAATCTTGTCCTGGTCCCACTGATGGAAGCTGAAAATCCTGTTAATTTCATAGGCACAAATTGGGTCTCAGGTTATGATCTGTGTAGTTCTAGTGATACATACCTCGAGTTGAAATCCTCGCCAACCAGAGAGTTTCATAAGTACAGAGTACATTGTAAAAGATTGTAATCCCATGTGCTTTGCAAGGAGTTATGTAATCAACAAATTAATTTCTTTCCAAGCTACTCAGTTTCATACCTACCAAACATTGTTTTTAAAAATTCAATTGTAATACTCTAGTCCATACCACGTAGAATCCAGACAACCACCATGAACAGCAACTTACTAGTAGCATCATGGTGATGATGTCATATTTACAAAAAGCCTCTTGCTACTTAACCAATCAATAAAACTGAAGGGAATCCTGTAATCTGGCTGGCTCAAAGTTGATACAAGATGCAAAAGAATAGTTAAATAGTATTTTGAAACTTGGGCTTTCAAAGTGCTTCTTCCTCTACAGTCCCTATTCAACAGCATATGTCAGACAGATGTTGCATTAAATTTGATGAGTTTGCATACGGTATTGATGCTTTGTAGATCATCAGAAAATTCTTGGATTTAGTTAACCTGTTAGGTCCAACTAATGTCTCTGAATATTCAGAGGTAACAAAGAGTAGAGTCCTGTGGCACCTTAAAAACTAACTAAAGTATTGAAGCATAAGCTTTCGTGGGCTAATACCCACTTGCATCCGACGAAGTGGGTATTAGCCCACGAAAGCTTATGCTTCAATACTTTAGTTAGTCTTTAAGGTGCCACAGGACTCTTACCTCTGCTAATCCAGACTAACATGGCTACCTCTCTGATTCTGAATATTCAGTAAATATAATTCAAACTGATGCAGTATTAGCAATTTGAACAATAATACTCTATTTTAGAGTCCAAGTTTCTAAAATGTCAACAAATAATTACTTCATGTGTTTCATTAAAGCCTATTTTAAAAACATTTTTAGAAGAGAGAGTTGACAAAGCTGTTTAAAAATACCGTAATGATCTTTTGTTCCCCCCAAAAGCAGTAGAATGTTATAGCTATTACCACTGTTAGGTATTGTTCCTGGTGGAGTTTTTTTTTTTAATAAAAAATTGTCAGTCATTTTAAAATTTTATTTTAGAAATGTGTAATCTAGGAATATGAAAATTATCCCTATTCCTGTGATCTTCCGGCAGACATGGCAGTAACAATTAGAGCTGTAAGTGTACAGTAACAAATATTTTTGTAGAAAATCTTGCGCAACATACTGATCAGGGATGGCTTCCTATAGAATGTCTTTAAACGTGGATTGTGGATGGCAGCATAGTGGGTTAGTAATATATGGATTTGATTCACTTGTCACATGGAGCAACTCTTTCAAGCGTTCTAGGGTTGCCCCAATTTTGACTAAACACACAAATGTAAAACACTGAAAATGTGTTTGTGTATATATAGTGTGTATATAAATAAAATGTTATACTAAGGTCAGGAGAAAATGACTTTCTTTTAATAAACAATGTATTTTCCCAATATTTCATAATTTTTATGCAGTGGAATGCAAAATACAACAGTCATACATAAGTGACAAAGAGTCCTGTGGCACCTTAAAGCAGTGGTGGATTAACCAATAAGCAATTAAAGCACGTGCTTAGGGCCCCAAGAGAAAAGGGGCCCCAAGCAACAACAAAAAATGGTTACAAAATTACAAGTTTGCACGGCCTTAAATTAAAAAAAGTCTCAATTAACATCTTGGGTCCGAGTCCAGGGCCTCAGGGCCCCTTGTGCCTGGCTATATAAAGCTCATCAATTTTTTATTTAAATGCGACATTGCGATTTTTAAAAAATCCCCCAATGTTGAGTCAATTACACTTTTTTCCCCAGACTTCCCTCGCATCGATAAAAGCCTCGCGGTATCCAAACAATAATTTTAAAAATCCGACAATGCAAATAAAACACATTTCCTCCATTGTTGCGTATATTTCAAATTTTTTTCTTTGCCGCCGTTACTTGCGACAACACATGTAATCTAGAGAGACATCATTGATCACAGTACATAAGCAGAATATTTGCTTGAATAAGTGGCAGCGGTTTGCACTTTTGTTGGACAAGTTTTTATCAATTGTGTGTTGTACTTCGGTATTCAAAAAATGGGCAACCGATTGAATGGTTTTTAACCTTTCTGGAACTAAAGAGCCATACTGGAGAAGAAATAGCAAATCAGGTAATGGAATACTTAGTCAAAATTTGCAACCTTAATTTTTCCAAGCACAGGGGTCAATCCTATGACAATGCTGCAAACATGTCAGGCCGTTACAAAGGCATGCAGCAAAAGATTTTGGAATGCAATGAATTTGCCATCTATGTGCCCTATGCAGCCCATTCATTAATTTTGGTTGGCCGCAGTGCTGTTGACTGTTGTGGAATGGCTGTTAATTTTTTCTATACAGTCCAGTTGCTGTATACCTTTTTCTCGGTGTCAACAAACCGATGGAAAATTCTGAAAGATTGTCTGGGAGATAATAAAGTGTTAAAATCCCTCTTTGATATCAGATGGGAGGCACATGCAGTTGCAACAAATGCAAATTTGAGTTCTTTCAACAAGATTTTGGAAGCCTTAGAATGTGTAGCTGATGACCAGTCGCAGAAGGGAGACAGTAGACGGGAAGCAGACAACATTGCAAACAAGATGCTAGAGCTGGAATTTGTTTTTATGCTCATCCTGTGGGATGACATTTTGCAAGAATTTTACAGAACAAGTCAAGCTCTGCAAAAAGTGGATGTGGTCTTAAAGACCTGGGCAGATTTACACATGTCCTTAGCTGAAAAACTGCGAGATGATTTTGAAAGAATTGAGAAGCTTTCAAAAGAAATGCTACCAGAGGGGAGTGATTACAAAACATCTCACACTCGCAAACGTATGAGAAAGACGCTACCCAATGATGGAAACGCACCAGAAGTAGAGCTGACCCCTAGAGAAAAATTCCACATTGCCACCTATAATGTAATCATTGATCAGTTAGAAACCCAAATGAGAAGAAGGGGAGAAATATATGTTGATATTGCAGACAAATTTTCTTTCTTAAGTGATGTCCCAAATAACATCATTTCATCTTCTGAAAAAGAAAGATACACTCAGTGTTCCCAAAAGCTAGTTGAGGCCTACCCAGAGGATTTGGACACTAATCTTTCTACTGAGCTTCAGCAGTTTCATTCTTATGGGCATCACAAATTTATTAACACTAGCAAAAGTACATTTTCTCCTGCTGAACTTTATCAAGTAATTGTGGATGACAAAATTGTGTCAGTATTTCCAAATGTAGACGTTGGTTTTCTCATCTTTTTTACCTTAATGGTCACAAATTGTACAGAAGAGCGCTCATTTTCAAGGTTAAAGGGTATTAAAAACCCTAATAGAACAAGGATGGTCCAAGACAGGCTGGATGATTTGGCTCTTTTAAGTACAGAGGCAGATTTAGTCAGAGAACTGACATTTAAAGATATAATTAAAGATTTTGCTCTCCAAAAATCAAGGAGGAAGTTAGTAAATAAAAATAAATGAATGAATAAATCATTATAATTTTTATAAATGAATAAATACATTTTAAGAAGTTTTTATCAAGTGTCCACTTTCAAGTTTTCAACCCATATTAAATTTAAATTATTGTGAGCCTTGTTCTTGTCCCTCTCAACTGAACTGTGTTTGGGTAGCAGCGAGTAAAAGCTGGGTTGTGAATGGGGGTGAGAGTTGAAAGGGGGGCCCATTGCTTGGCTGTGCTTAGGGCCCCAGGAGCAATTAATCCGCCCCTGCCGTAAAGACTAACTAAATTAGTTAGTCTTTAGTTTGTCACTCCTGCAATTCCAGACATGGCTACCTCTCTGATTCTAGTCTTACATAGTGGTTTTTCCTATTTTACTGTGCTTGCCATCTGGACAGGGCAATTCGAAGGCATTATGTTGCAGCTCTTACTAAGGCAACACTCCTGTGGGACTTCTGGGAGAAGCAAGATTACAAATGAGGATGGATCCTGCCTGTCTAAGCTACTCTTATGGCTCTATCACAAGATCCACTCACCACTGGTAGTGCTGCCTCCAATCTGGGCCTAAGTGGCCAATTAACTTGCCTGCTTACACCTAGAGGATGAGCTGGGAATAATTAGTAATAAAGCCCAGATAGAGAAGCTGGCTGAAGCCTGTTGAGGAGAGGAAGTGGATAATTTCCTCCCATCTGAGAAGCAGTCTGGAAGAAGATTGAGAAGAAGAGCAGAGCAAAGCAGCTTCTTCGGGGTGAGCTGGAAGCCTGACTGAGCTAAGGACTCCTGGTAAACTGCTCTCTGCCTGAACACCTTAGTGAGGGCAGGAATGTGCTAGCCCTGGGCAGTGGGGTTTTTGGAGAACCTGGACTGAGGCATTGTGGGGAGACCATAGCAATTGAGATATCTGTAAGAGGTGGCCTATGGAGCCTGGCTGAAGATTTGATATTTTGGTTGCAGTGATAAAAGTCGGAGGCCCTGGAAGGAGCTGGAATCTATAAAGTGTTCTGGCCAGAAGGCTGGGAGGCTACTCTGGGTGGAGTAGGTCAAATTATAGTGGGGGAAACTGAGGCAAAAATGGCCACAGAGCCATAGCCAGCTAGGAAAAGGTGTGTTGGGGTGGCCACAACATCACAATATTAAATATACTTCTCACAAGTAGTACAGAAGACTAAGTGACTCACCTAATGTGTCTCTCATAGGCCATGGCAGAACAGAAATTGAATGCAAGTCTCCAGTTAGCTCCGGAACCACTGGACCATCCTTCTCCTTCCTTTTGCACAGCACAGTACACAAAGATCCATGCTCAGGCCTAGCTATGCTGCTGTGTCCCTCTTCCAGTGTGTGGCTGCCATCAGGGAGCAGATCATATCTCCCCAGTTCCTGGCCTGGCCATCTGAGGGGTTTAGAGAGCTGGGACTCTATACTATGCACCAGCTGTCAATGGTCTGTAAGGGACTGTCCACCAGCTGTGGATTACATGAATGTAATGCAGTCTGGCCACTTCCCTGACATATTCTTGACACACCCCTTGCAGCATCTGACCGGCCTTCCTTAATCTCCACTGTGCACCTGCTAGTGCCCATAGGCCAGCAGTGTGTAACTCTGAGAGGGAACAACCAGCACTTCTTTAACCGAGGTGCTGCTCAGAATGCTCAAAAGACATTTTCCTTGCCTCTGACTTATGGGGGGGGGGGGGGGGGAGAGTCTTTATCTGTCTTCATTCAACAGTTCTGGCTTCACAAACTCTCTTCAAGGTATTAAAATATATAGAAAACAATGGAAAAAATTAAAATAGAGATGAGTGAATAATTCTCACAATGAGTAACACACTTAACAAAACTTTGTGTGCTCATGGAATGTCTTCAGGCCGATCGCAAGTTTCACACATTATTTATTCTCTGTATTTGCTCAATACGTTCTTTTACCAGTTTTTTTCACGATGCCTTCTATAGCATGAAAACAAATTGCTATGAGTACTTGCATTCAAAATCTGAGCCATGATGGTTGATTGTGGTTGGTCACACTTAGGGTATGTCTATACTACCTGCCCCTCTGGCAGGTAATGTTCGGTGTATTGGGGATCGATTTATTGTATCTGGTCAGGACATGATAAATCGATCCCTGAATGCGCTCCCATCAACTCCGGAACTCCAGCTCCCATGAGGAGTAAGCAGAGTTGATGAAGGAGCCGCCATGGTCGACTCACTGGCGTGGGGATAGCCAGGTACGTTGAACACAAATAGCACAGCTGAAGTTGCATATCTTAGTTCGAACGCCCCTCCCCACCCCGCTAGTGTAGCCCAGACCTTATTCCTGTGGGATTGCTTCCATTGAGGATAACTTCTGCAAACAAGAAAAAAGTAAGGAGAAATCACTGAGGCATCAAATTTCTCAGGGTGGGATACCTGAAAATAAGAAATCGATTTGAAAAAACCTGCAGACCTTTTATTTTCTAAGCAACATAGGCTTTGCCTGCAGCATAATTCCTAGAAATAATAAGCTACTGCAAGATTTATTGGTGAGGTACAGAGTCTACACTCTAGACACATTGCCAGAAAGTAATTGCCTGTACATGTAGGGCCCCTAACTGACTAGATACAGTTGGATCCTCTTATAACTCTGCCTTTGTGCAGGGTTTTTTTAGAACCCTATTCTACTGTGCCTAGAAGCACCCCATTCCATATAAAATATACAATTTCCAGTGCAAATACCTGTACTTAAAAAAATTTTTCGTGAGCAGTTGCGCAAGTAAGACCCTAATGTTCATGTAAAACCAACATGTTTCTGTAAATGCATCCAAAACAAATACATTTTAAAATTTGTGTAAATACTTGTACAACACTTTTTTTGTGGTATTTGCTGAGCTCTACATTTTCCTTATTGGATGAACAGTTGGCTTGCATGTTGCTTTTGAGGCCAAATTATTTTTCATCAATATGAATCTTTTATATGATTAAATTTTTTATTAGTCTAAATAAAAAATATTTATGTTCCATTACATATTTATAATCCTATTCATGAAAAAATAATGGTTATCTCGAAGCAGTAATGCCTTCGGAATTATTAAAAAAACTTCACTGCAGTTTGCTTCTTCCAGCCTCTTTCTTAGAATGGTGTATGCAGGGCAGTTAGGGAACAATGCATGCATATTTGTCACCTCTGGCTACAGCACAAGTGAATATAGAGATACATTCTGTTGCTCTGAGTGCGACCTATTTTTCTTCCTCGTCTTCACCAAAAGACAGGAAGTAAAGTTACCCATTGGTAGCCCGCTATGTCTACTGTTGCCGTGACACTGGTGCTGTATTCTGCAACAGACAAATCTTCAAATGTGGGCCATATTGCATTGCATGTAGAGGCAACTCTGTCCCTGCCGCAGTGTTATTGGAATCTTAGACCCTGAGTGAGTAAAGCATATAAGGAAGTGTTTAAGCTTTAATGTGAGTAGTCATGGGACTCTGCATGCTTCAGCTTAAGTATATTCTTAGGTTCTTTGCTGGATAGGGGGATTTAATATACAGTACACTGATTCACAGAGTTTGCCTACATTGGAAAGAAAAGCCTTGTGTCTCTGAGCCCAGGTCAGTTGACTGGAGCTCTGAGGGCTAAACATAACTATGTAAACATTTGAAAGGGGAGGGATGATCTCAGAGCTCAAGATCCAGTCTGAGCAGGAACATCTACACTACTCTTTTGAATGTTGACATGATGTGAGTCCATGTCAACTGAGCTGGGCTCTGATACTAGTGCTGCATTTTTTTCTTTGCAATGTAGACATAACCTTAGTGTCTTAAAAACCTGATCCAAAACTGTCATTAACTTTAGTGGCCTTTGAATCAAGCTCCAAATGATCTGGCAGCCAGCCAGGGGACCATAGCAACTGTATCAAGTAGAAATGCAAATGACATTAAAACTCACAAGGTGTCCTTTTCTCCCTCTCACTTAAGACCTTTTGAAAATCCCACCCATGGTATTTTGGCCTCCTGAGACAAATTCTGCTGAGTTGTATCCATACAACCTCTATTAAGTCAATGCAATGGAACTCTCCACAGTAAGAATAAAGGCATCCTAGGCTGTGGAATGAACTTCCCAAGGAACTAAAGACTATCTCAAAACACACTACTTTCCACTCTACATGCAAGGCATATTTCTTTGACCTTGCCTCTGTAGTATAAACACGTAGACACAGCTATATTCATTGATAAAAACCCCAACCAACACAAGACACTTCACTGCATTTGCTGCTTTCTGGGGAAAGGGGAGAGAACATGTGGCATATGTGTGGTCGTGTGGCTTATTGGAAAGCAGTCAGATATTACAGTGATGATCAGGGTATAAAAATCCACATAGAAGAGAATAGCTATGATTGCATGGATATCCGCCTAAGGGCAGAATGTCTTACTGCAGCAGGTCCCTCTGAAATCAGTGGGAGTTTTACCACAGCTTTTGGTGAACCACCTTATGAAACCTTTACTCACTCCTAATCACCAATGCAAATAGCCATACGGAAGTCACTGTGACTGTGCATGAATAATTGCTCACTAATGTGAATAAAGACTTCACAATCTGGCCAAATGAAAGATGGATTATGTATTATGTGGGATTGGTTGGCCTTGTAATCTCCATAAACCATGATAGTCATGCTATATGTCATTCAAAAAGTCACATTTGCAATTAGGCGATGGGACAGATCCTTAGGTGATGTAAAGGGGCATAAACTCTATTGACTACAATTGACCACAAACTCAATGTTATGTACTAATGATCTTCATGCAGGTAACATAGAGGCAAACAGATGATGCATGGCTATTTTTTAATGGATACAATGAAATTGGATTTACAGATATAAACTCAGTTGGTGCAACTCCGTTTCCTAACTATAATTTATTTACACAAAATATATTAGAAATGGTCAAAATAGTGTTGGTGGTTTTTTTGTGGTGGAAAAAGGGGGAAAAGTAACTCTTTCCTCATCCACATTTTTTCTTTTTCTACTAGTCTTAGAATGTACCTGTTCCTCAAATGAGTAGTTCCATGACTAGAATTTATAAAAATGAATTCAAGAAATACGCTTTGCCAAGCAAATCGTTTCCTGTTTCAAATTAGAGCTTCAGGACAGAACACAAGAGAGGGTTGGAAGGGAGGGGGAAAGGGAAGGAGTGACAAAAGAAAGGTTGGATTCATTTTTTTCCGTGACAAACTTCCCATATCTTTACTACACCAGGTTTACAAAATGTTTCTTCCTGGTCTGATGTCTTTGCAAGCCATTGTGACACAATATAAATGTTATGTTAAGATAATAGAGAGAGAGAGAGAGAGAGAGACCATATGGACACATTCTTAGCATTACAGTGATGCAATCCTGAGTGTGCATTGCTTGGATACCCTCTTAACTGGAGTCTTGGTGAACAAGCCCCCGACAGTTCACTTAATCAGCCCATAACTAGAATTGTGTACACCATTCATCTGAGAGACTTGCAGTAAAAGTGCAATCCTTTCTCTCTGCCTTCAGGAGACTGTCTGCAAGGTCCTTTTGTTCTGAACCTGCACAGGAAGTTGTCATTATTATTTAGGTCATGTCCTTATGCTTTCAGAATCATGTGATTCTGGGGTTGTTTTTTGATAGCATCATAATGATACAGGAAAATGGGGTTTATGGTGACGATTCTTTTGTGACAGAACAGTTTATGCACACTAACTATGACATAAAGAGGCCATAATTATGTGTAGAATGTCTCAGAGTAGTTTATAATCCCAAAGCACCTCAGACATTCATAGTGCACCTTGTCTTCTATAAGTTCATAAATGCTACAACACAAGGTCTATCTTTATATTTCTGTCCTTCACATTACCAAGCATATAGGCCTGTTTAATGAATAAGTACTAAGAGAATACAAAACTCCGAAGTCTTTCGCCAAGTCTGGAAGTGACACAAACTGATGGTTAACCCATCCTTCTTCCTGTGTCCAAAGTGGGAGAATTGCATGTGAGTGGAAGAAAGGGGGAAGAGTGTTCAGCAGTAGCTCTGGATGTAAACTGTAAAAATGGCATTATGGGCTTCCATGTTTCCCTCAATGTCCATATAAAATGTTCTTAGTTTATAAGTAAAGTGTTTTTAATTTTTTCCTCCTAATTGCCAGCCCTACAATCTCACTGTGGGATCTGGAAGTAATAGAAACATACTAGTGTTGTGGAAGTTATTAGGGATTACTGTGAATACACATAAAGAACGGATTTACATGCATACTGGGCCACCTCACAAAAGTAAATAGCTTTCGGGGTTAGGGTTTTAGGTCCGGATGCTGCAAAGATTTACTCGTGTATTTTACTTTACAGATGGTAAATAATCCCAATGAGATGAAAGGGCCACCGCGGTGTGTAAAGTTAAGCAGATGCATAAACCTTTGCAGTATGATGTGATTCTTGGAAATACAGGATACTTTTTCTTGAAGTGTAGTCTTTCAAATTTCAGTATTGCACCAGGCACAAAATTCTGCACTGAAGTGTCAATTGTAACAGCAGGGACTTTCACTGAAGAAGCAGAAGCTCTTATCAGTCCAGGATTCATGAGGCAATTTCCTTTAGAGGCTATTATACGGTAGGTGAAAAGTCAAGGGAAGCTGTAATAGCCTTCAGGGAAAGTATCTTTGGCATATTGCATACATATATGCTACTCCTCACCTTATGCTGAATATAAAGCATGTGCATAAGAATCTGATCACCATAATCTAATGTAGCGAGAGATTTTAAAATTGCATTTAAAAATCTCTGTGCGATAAACATGCATTTGAGGAAATTGCTATTACCATTAAAAAAAAATCTTTTGAAGAACCCCCCCCCCCAAACTATTTTCCAAAGGGCAGTGTACGGTAGCTATCACAGTATCACATGCTTTCTTTTGTTTTGTAAAATACAAGTGTTTTGAGGGCCATAATGGTCATCTAAGAAGAATATTAACTTGAATACAATAGACTGTAGTGTTTGAGCCCTAGGATTTTACTCAGTTTAGGGATATATATATATATATAAATAACGTATTTATTTATTTATGCCGATTTCCCTAGAATATTTTACTCTTTTGCATAAGGTTTACATATATACCGTGCTCAGTGTTAAAATGACTGCAGTGTTACTGTAAAGGAATGAGTATTAGCAAGCAAGGAGGTTGGGAATGAGATGGGCACTTAGTGTGAAGTAAAGAAGAAAAACAACCTGTGAAAACCAACACACTGAAATCACAGGATGAATGCAAAGAATATTCTAATTATTCACTATAGTTTGGACTTTCCAATGGGAGCCGCAGATTCTGAGCACTTTTGAAAATCTGACCACTTCACTGAGGGTCCGACTACCCTGCGACAACCTCCTCTCCTCCAGCAGCAATCTCAGGGCCCAGGTCAATTGACTTGCTCCTCATGGGGCTCAGGCAATGGAGCTAAAAATTGCATGGTAGAGGCTGGAGCTCGGCTCTGGGCACTGCTATAAGGGGATTTCCCATTTGAGTGTGTGTGTTTTTTTCCTTTAAGATTCATCCATTAAAAAAAAAAAGAGAGACGAGTGACACTGAAACACTTTCACCTCTTCCGACATCTGAGCTGGCAATGGGTAAATGGTTGATTTCCCCCCCCATATTGGATAAAGATAAATAACAAAATGTGAATGATGCTGAGCAGTTAGGCATGAAATCCTGGCCCCACTGAGGTCAATGGCAAAACTCTCACTGACTGACTTAGGACCAGGATTTCACCCTATAAGTTGATGATTATCTGGGTCCTGTGAGGCACCCAATACCTTCAACTCTTATTGAAGTCAATGGGATATGAGGCTGATGAGAGCCTTGCAGGACTGGGCCCTGTATTATGAGCCCTTCATCAGCACCCTAGGACATGGTATTATATCATGCACTTCAGATTTAGGGCTTGATCCAACACAGCATTTAAGCACATGTACAGTGTAGCCAACTTAAGTGATTTTATTGTGAATCTTGCGATATTTGGTACATGCCTTAAAGCCCCAGCTCCTGGAGTCATGTATTGATGGGAGAGGCTCCACTAAAAGTTAGTTTCTAGCTCTCATGATTTTAGGAAAAATCTGGAAAACTTGACTCCCAAAGGCTCAAACCCCAGAAGGCAAATAAAAAAGAACCCCAAATGAATTTCCTAACAGCTCATGATTTAAGCCAATCTCATGATTTTTTTGACTGCTTGGCTTTGTCTGTAGTGTATTTGCTGTGTAAGCATGGGGTAGTCCCATTAGAGCTTGTGTGGGTGCTGTGAGGAGGAGGTGTAGGAGACATTTATAATCACCAAGGAGTTGGTTTATACTCTCTGTGCTGCTTGATTAGGGGAAAGAGAGGGGAACAACACAGGAAATCTGCCTTTGTAAGAACAAAATCATAACCAGAACTAGTTTAGCCAACCAACTAGTCTAAACCTCTCTAAAACTGCTGAGAGAGATGACTGAGCAAGAATGTAGAAGTTAAAATGCTTCCTAGTTGAAAACATAACTAATCTAATCTTTTGGATGAAACAGATAAATCCCAGTAATTTAGCTATCGTGTGGGGTATATGATTATTGACATCAGACTTCATTGCACAGTTAGATTAGGACTTTGTTCCTGCCTTATCCAGAATATTTGGTAATGAAGCAAGAGACAATTCATCTTTGACTTCTTCCTTTTCTACAGAAGTCATGTAAGATAACTATTTGTATATGTGGATTAACTGTATAAATGGGATATAGAAAAAGTCAGCTCCTATCTGCTAATATATCAGCAGGACTTTTGCATTTGCCTCTAATTATTTTTCTTCCAATGTCTTGGGTAATTTTTTGTTTTTGCTGTTTCCCTTCATTAAGGGATATCATGATTTTCCCCAGCTGTGATAAAGCAATAACCAAGTGGTTGGCTCAGTGTGATAATCCAAAAATGGATAAAGCACTATCCATGTGTCAGTGCAAGGGTGATAGAATGTTTGTTGGCCACAATTTCAATGCTCAGGTTGATAATTATTTAGTCTGGGTCACATCAACATGTTTTAAAAGGAGATGGATCTGGCCAGATTAATTTTTTTCTGGCATGGGGGAGCCAACACCTCCATGTGACCCCAGCCCTGGGAAGCCTGTTGGGGTGGTGAGAAGGAGCAGCCAGATCATACTGAATCTCAGATATAGTCAATGGGCATATGAGCCCTTATGAACATCAGCTCATGTGAATTAGAGCAGCCCACAAGCTGCACAAAAGGCCCTGAATGCATCCAAAAACTTGGCCCTATTTGTGTCTTCTGCCAGACTTCCATCTATAAATTCAGGCTACATATTACAATATGGGGCACTTAGGAAAATACAGTACCTCTTTGCACTGCTAATAAATTCTTAGTATCATTGGCTTTAGGCTTAGCCTTGACGTTGTCAGTTTTATTTCTTGTGAACATTGTACCACAGTCATAGGAGGAAGTGGGCCCAGTATGGGACTTGCACCCATGTACAGTGGAATCACTACGGGATCACCATGCCATTAATTTAATAGCCTGTGTGTGAGATTCTGGGATTGGTATGTAGGATTAGGTTGCAATTTATATAACTCTTGGTTAACTTCTGAGCGGGCGCTAACTCACTGGTTGAAATTTCACTGACGCATAGTATACTTGCTCAGCCCCCATCATATG
Organism: Sternotherus odoratus; assembly: GCA_032164245.1. Classification (NCBI taxonomy): domain Eukaryota; kingdom Metazoa; phylum Chordata; order Testudines; family Kinosternidae; genus Sternotherus; species Sternotherus odoratus. Next base: position 21,798,779 of record JAVMKO010000003.1, on the reverse strand, counting down.
CATTTATTTTCTCAGAGTAAATAATGAGAATTCATCTAAAAGAGAGACAAGGCACAGGACTGAAATTCAGTGAATGTGCCATTAGAATAATAAGGGCTGGTCTTTACTACCCGCTGGATCGGCGGGTAGCGATCGATCTTTTGGCGATCAATTTCTCTCAAATTGATCACCTGCAGCTCCCCCATCGACTCTGGAACTCCAGCTTGCTGGAGTCGACGGGGGAGCACGCCGCCGACTGCCGCCACCATGAGGACGGCAGGTAAGTCGGCGGCAGATACGCAAACTTCAGCTACGTGAATCACGTAGCTGAAGTTGCGTATCTGCCATCAATCCCCCCCAGTAGTGAGGACCAGCCCTAACACTTGTGGAACCCTCAGCTTTGGCCTGCTGGCTGCCCTTGGGCAAGTTCATTCTCCTCTCTGTCTGTACCTGAGTTTCTCTGTAAAACAGGGAGAATTACATTTACCTTCCTTGTAAAACACTTTGAGTTCAAAGGATGAAAAGTTTTAGTGTTAGATAAGAGCTTGGCAGTATTACTATTAAAAGCTGTGACCCGGCAGAGGGAAGGATAACACTCTATGCATGTGAACTGGAACAGGACTAGATGATTATTAGGATTGGAACCATGCAGCAAAATTCAGATATAAATAGTGAACCTTCCCCGCCCCCAATTACCTCAAAATTCAGGGACGTTTGGATAAAGTATTGTGACTTCTAATTTCTAGAATGAGGAGCAAGTCATCTCCTGACTGGAGACTTTGGATGCTACCGTAATATAAAGGTCATGTGGCTCATTTTCATTAAAAAGGGAGGTAGAAACTATAATCATTTAACAAGCATTAGAACTCTCTGAATTGCCTTGTAGAAACTACCAAACTTGTTTCTACCTCTTGTTGCTTATTCACAAACACATTTTGCCGGGGTGAGTACAGTGGGCAATATTTTTTCCTCCGGGGAAAGCTTTGTGGTTAGTTTGATCAATGCCTGAACATAGTATCAGTACCTCAATTAGTGCTTGCAAGTATTTATAAATATTTGTGCTTCTAAAATCTTTTACCAAATATACTGTATGTGAGGAAGTATGATGCAGTAGCTGCAGATATATCAAGGTAACACAGTTATTATTGCAGCATCCATATAGTTTATCACAGCCATTTGCTGATGTTTGAAGCAGGGAACTGAGTGAGAGGTAATTTAAGTGACCTATCCTTTGTAATTTAAAGCTTCCTGAGTAAGGAAGTGGGGGAGCATTACTGTCTCCAGATTTAGGCCTGCTGAAGACTTTCAGATTGTCAATGCAGGAACCTGAGGGAGGGTAGAAAATTTGAGTAAGCACATTACCACTTCCTCTGGAGGAGTTACTGTTCCAGTGGTATTGTAGCCACTAAATGTCACAGCCCTCTCTCTGGGTCCATCTCAGCATAACTCCGCAAGCTCATGTTTTTACAGTCTGTGACTCAGCTTTATGAGTAGCTTTGGTCCCCTCTCCCCCGTTTTTTTTAATGCAGTAGGAAACTCTGCTGTAAATGAAGGTGCTTTATAAATGTCTTCTATAGGTTCAAGAATAGCAGTCGTGTTAGTCTGTATCCATAAAGAAAGTGAGGAATACTTGTAGCACCTTAGAGACTAACCAGTTTATTTCAGCATAAGCTTTCATGGGCTATAGCCCACTTCATCGGATGCATTTGTCTTCTACAGCTAACACACCATTTCTTTTTGTATAATGATTTACAGTTGTTTGCATGGTTGGGCTTTTAAAACAAACAAAACAACTAAATCAACAGTCACTGGAAGAATTAGACTTAGGAGCCACTTGTGAAAAGCAATTTTTTCCCTGGATAAGACATGATGTAAGTCTTCGGTTTGTAACATAGTCTTTTTGCCCATCACAAGCAAGCAAATCAGCTCATATATGTTGCAGTAACAATTGTCACTAAGGATTAGTTTGGACAATAAGGATATTTTCTAGTTGCTGGTTCAAGCAACCATCTGATAGACATTTTATTTTGGAAGGCTTTTTGCTATGTTTTCTTTCAGAAAAAATGTGCGATTGAACAAGTTATGTATGTTTTCTGATTCAGGAGTTCACCCAGTCCTCAGCAATATGTTTGACCACATCTGTGTTCTTGCTGCCATGTTATCAGCTAATCCTAATGGTGTTTTCCTCCATATATTTTATTTGCAAGACCCAAAGTAAGGGAGATGGTGTCATACACCAGAGAGAGAACTGGGGTGACCTGGGAGACATGGGGCAAAATCCATTGACTTCAGTGAAGCTAGGATTTTACCCCAGGCTCTATTCTCAGCTTTTCTATGTGGCTTTCGACATGTCATTTCACCTGTGCTTCAGTTTCCTTGCCAGTAAAATGGGAATAATTAGACTTGCCTTCCTTTTAAATGCTCTTGATCTATAAATGACAAACACCAAGCATTCTTAATAAGCAAAAACATAGCCTCTGACCTACAAAAACACCATGTTTTGTAACATGTAATACCATGTTACTTAGTCCATGGTCCCTCCTGCACAGATTTCAACATAAATACCATTGTTCTCTTCAATTTAGCAGAAAAACCCAAATAGACTCAAACAAGTATCAGAATCCCCCCACCCCTCTTTAGTCCCTCTACCTCTTGTACAAGAGGTGTCTCTACAAATGATAGCTTAGAGGGTGGGAGTTTGAATAATAAGTCAGAGATCCAGCAGCATGATTTCAAACAATATTGTGTTGGAGCAAGCAAAACTTTTTTTCTTAGTTTATTTAAAATGTAGAGGTATTTAAAAAATACTGCAGGAGGTTTGGAATGCTTAGTATAGAAAAGAGAACAACTGTCTTTTCTCTTTCCGCAGTTTTCTCTTATCCTCCTACTACGAGTGTCTCGCTGCACTCGGAAAGAGTCATTTTCTCCAGGATGTCAAATACGTTAAAGGGGCGGGAGGTAAGGTATCTTCCACTATTGGCTCCCTGCGTAACAGAATTAAGACAGTTTAGTTGGGTGGGTGTAGTCTGTCTAGCCTTCTTTTGTTTAAGAAATTCTCATCTGCTTTGTACATCTCCCTGCTCTTCAAAATATATCAGGATGACCAGTTGCTCTTGACCTCTATGATGGGATTAAATCCTAACAGGTTTTGGTGACTTAGTTTACTTAACCTAGAGCTGTAGTGCAGTGGTAAAGTGCTTGCTTTGCATGTATGAGGCCTTGGGTTTAATTCTCAGTATTTCTAACTTGGGGGAGGGATAGCTAAGTAGTTTGAGCATGGGCCTGCTAAATCCAGTGTTGTGAGTTCAATCCTGGGGAGGGCAGTTAGGGATCTGGGAAAAAACAGTCCTGCTAATGTAGGCAGGGGACTGGATAGATGTTGATGACTTTTCAAGGTCTTTCCAGTTCTAGGAGATTGGTATATCTCCATTATAATAATAATAATCTGCCTACACAATTGTATGGGACAGACAGGAAAGGAGTGATACCAGTGAAATGATTTATATCCTAGAAGTTGTAATAATTTTGACTTAATTAATCAAGAAAGTTATTTGCATAACCTAATGAAATCTAGGACTAGAGATGTTGAATGTGGGCCTTGTTCCAGGAAAGCATTTAAGCATGTACATAATTGAAAGCAGGTGTGTAGTCCAACTGAAGGCAATGAGTACTTATGAGCATCCCCATTGCCTTTAATGGGACTACTTATCTACTTATCTACTTAGTTATGCATGTGCTTCAGTACTTTTCCTTGTGAGATGAATAGAGCATGAAATTGACTATGAACTGAGACTATTCATTTTTGAACACATCAGCCGCTCCAGTTTCTCTTCTCAAACTATAGAAAACAGCAATTTTCCTTTTTCACCTGACACTCTTTCCTTCATCCCCGGGCAGTCTGTTTGGAGCTGTGAACACCTCCTTTTAACCTTACTTCCGTTTCAACTCAGCAGGCACCACATTTTTTTCTTGGTTCTCAGTATCTCATCTTATCAGACACCATGCTTTTAAGCTGGCTCCCTGCATCTGTGCTAGGTATTTTGTTAGGCTATCAGGGAGAACTAAAAGCTTCCAGCTTTCCTACTTGTCTGCCAAATTGGCTTTCCTGGAAGAAAAAAAAAAGGCAAAAAGCCCTTATGGTGAGTCATCTGTAACTTTACTCCTTCCCATACTCCTATAGAAGTGTTACTTGCTATCTTTACTGTGCATGAAGATTCAACACTTCACCCTGCACTGCAAAAATTCCTAGACTCTTTGATAATGTCCTATGCTTAAATAGAAAGTGTGCTTTACTGATGAACTGCAGTCAGCTAAAGAATGTACACTGTCTTTCCAGACTGGGTATATATAGCAGTTGCAGTTAAGACAAAAAATATACTATAAGCAAACATCTCTAAGCAACCATCTGTAATATAACTTCCTGTTTCAGTCTGGTGATCTAGTAATGCAAGGAAATGGTCAAAAATTAGTTACATTTATGTTGCACCTTTCACTACTGTATGTTTAGTGACAATTATTACTTATAACAATAATGGCCCAGAACCAAACCACTTGAACACTTTACTGTATTCTAAATTGAATGGAAAACTCAGGAATAATAATAATGCCTAGGTCTTACAAAGTGCTTTTTATTCATCAGTCACAAATCAGTTCAATATTGTTATCTCTATTTTAGAGCTGGGGAAACTGAAGTACAAGAAGAGAAGTGACTTGCTGGAAGTCAGACAGCAAAGAAGGGTCAGTACTAGGAATTGAACCCAGGTTTCTTGTAGTTGAGGTCAGGACCCTGCCCACTGGGGTATATCTTCAGCCTGTATTGAAAAAGAAAAAGATCTGGATATTACTATGCAATCCATTAAGACCTATGCTCAATGTGCAGCCATGGTGAAAAAAGCAACCAAGATGCATAAAGAATGGAATAATACTGAAAATATTATGCCAATGTATAAGTCACCAATATGACCTCACTGGACTATTATCTTCAGTTCTGAGTACCCTGTCTCAGAAAGGATATAGCAAAAATATAGGGGGTTCAGAAGGAGGCAAAAAGAACAATTAAAGACATGGAAAACCATCAGTAAAAGACAGATTGAAAATGGTATTTACATTAGAGAGGAAATAAATAATACAGGAGAGAGATACAAAACAAGTTATGATCCGGAGAAGGCAGATTGGTGATTCTTTTCACCTTTTCTCTCAGTAGAAGAATAAGGGGACATCCAAGAACATTGAAAGCAAATTAAAAACTAATAGAAGGAATTTATTTTTTTACACTCTGCCCAAATAGCCTGCAGAACTCACTGCAACGTGATATCATTAAGGTCAAGAGCACAGATGGATTAATAGAGGATTGGTCATATGTGGATAAAGAAGAGCAACGAGAGTTAAAATCATAAGCATGAAAGTCTTCAAAGTATTATCAGAACATATCCTGTTGGTTGTTGACAATTCAAATAATTTAAATTAATATTCATACCACATATTATTAAAATATCCCACAGACCAATGTAAACTAGGTTTCAGCTCATTTAAAGCAGTTTAAAGCTGAAAGCAGCTGAAAGCAGCTGAAAGCTCGTTTAAAGTTGAAAGCAGCTGAAAATAGTTAAAATACATATACAGTGAAACCTCGATTTAACGGACTAATTCGGGCGAGGGGGTGTCCGTTAAAGCCGAAAGTCCGTTATTTAATAATTTTTTAAAATCATTAAATAACAGGACTTTTGGCTTTAACGGACACCCCCTCACCCGAATTAGTCCCTTATATAGAGGTTTTACTGGGCGGGAGCTGTCAAACTCCCCCCCCCCGCTTCCCGCAAGGGGGGGGGGGCTTTGACAGCTCCCGCCGGGCTCCCCGCAGCGGGGAGCCCGGCGGGCGGGCAGACAGTTCCCGCCGGGCTCCCCGCAGCGGGGAGCCCGGCGGGAGCTGTCTAACACCCCCCCCGCTCCCGTCCGCCGGGCTGTCAGACCGCCCGCCTGGCTCCCCGCAGCGGGGAACCCGGCGGGAACTGTCAGCCCGCCCGCCGGGCTCCCCGCTGCGGGGAGCCCGGCGGGAACTGTCAAAGCCCCCCCCCCCCCCGCCCGGCGCCCCTGCAGCGGGAAGCCAGGCGGGAGCTGTCAACCCCCCCCCTCCCGCCCACCGCCCGCCTGGCTCCTGGGGGGGGGTTGACAGCTCCCGCCTGGCTCCCCGCAGCGGGGAACCCAGCGGGAACTGTCAGCCCGCCCGGCGGGAGCTGTCAAAGCCCCCCCCGCCCAGCTCCCCTGCAGCGGGAAGCCAGGCGGGAGCTGTCAACCCCCCCCCCCCGCTCCCGCCCGCCGCCCGCCTGGCTCCTGGGGGGGGGTTGACAGCTCCCGCCTGGCTCCCCGCAGCGGGGAACCCGGCGGGAACTGTCAGCCCGCCCGCCAGGCTCCCCGCTGCGGGGAGCCCGGCAGGAGCTGTCAAACCCCCGCCCCCCTCCCCCGCCCGGCTCCCTGTCAGCCTGCCCGCCTGGCTCCCCGCAGTGGGGAGCCCGGCGGGAGCTGTCAACCCCCCCCCGCCCACCGCCCACCTGGCTCCTGGGGGGGGGTTTGACAGCTCCCACCTGGCTCCCCGCTGCGGGGAGCCAGGCGGGAGCTGTCAACCCGGCCGCCCGGCTCCCCTCTGCGGGTATCCGGGCAGCCGGGTTGACAGCTCCCGCCCGGCTCCCCGGGGCAGGAGCCGGCAGCCCCCTATAACTGATTTCGGATGCATCGGGAAATTTTGTCCGTTACATCCGAAGTCCGTTAAATAGGGGTCCGTTAAATCGAGGGTTTACTGTATTTGGCATTAAATACTAATTTATATTACTCATTGATTTGCTCAGGATTGTATGGATCTACGCAGGTGGTGTCGGAGAGAAGGCTTTGGATTCTTTGACCATGGGATGGTATTCCAAGAAGGAGGAGTACTAGGCAGAGACGGGATCCACCTAACAAAGAGAGGGAAGAGCATCTTTGCAAGCAGGATGGCTAACCTAGTGAGGAGGGCTTTAAACTAGGTACGCCGGGGGGAAGGAGACCAAAGCCCTGAGGTAAGTGGGGAAATGGGATTCCGTGACCTAACACAACCAGGAGGGTGCAAGAAGGGAGGACTCCTGTCTCATACTGAGAAAGTGGACCATCAGCGAGTTATCATAAGTGCCTATACACAAATGCAAGAAGCCTGGGAAACAAGCAGGGAGAACTGGAAGTTCTGGCACAGTCAAAGAACTATGATGTGATTGGAATAACAGGGACTTGGTGGGATAATTCACATGACTGGAGCACTGTCATGGATGGATATAAATTGTTCAGGAAGGACAGGCAGGGCACAAAGGGTGGAGGAGTTGCATTGTATGTAAGAGAACAGTACGACTGCTCAGAGGTCCGGTATGAAACTGCAGAAAAACCTGAGAGTCTCTGGATTAAGTTTAGAAGTGTGAGCAACAAGGCTGATGTTGTGGTGGGAGTCTGCTATAGACCACCAGACCAGGAGGATGAGATGGATGAGGCTTTCTTCCAGCAACTGAGAGACGTTCCTAGATCACAAGCCGTGGTTCTCATGGGAGATTTCAATCACCCTGATATCTGCTGGGAGAGCAATACAGCGGTGCACAGACAATCCAGGAAGTTTTTGGAAAGTGTAGGGGACAATTTCTTAGTGCAAGTGCTCGAGGAACCAACTAGGGGCAGAGCTTTTCTTTACCTGCTGCTCACAAACCATGAAGAATTAGTAGGGGACGCAAAAGTAGATGGAAACCTGGAAGGCAGTGACCATGAGATGGTCGAGTGCAGGATCCTGACACAAGGAAAAAAGGAGAGCAGCAGAATATGGACCCTGGACTTCAGAAAAGCAGACTTTGACTCCCTCAGGGAACTAATGGGCAGGATCCCCTGGGAGATGAACATGAAGGTGAAGGGAGTCCAGGAGAGGTGGCTGTATTTTAAAGAATCCTTATTGAGGTTGCAGGAACAAACCATCCCAATGTGTAGAAAGAATAGTAAATATGGCAGGCAACCAGCTTGGTTGAACAGTGAAATCCTTGCTGATCTTAAATGCAAAAAAGAAGCTTACAAGAAGTGGAAGATTGGGCAAATGGCCAAGGAGGAATATAAAAATATTGCTCATGCATGCAGGAGTGAAATCAGGAAGGCTAAATCACACCTGGAGTTGCAGCTAGCAAGGGATGTTAAGGGTAACAAGAAGGGTTTCTTTAGGTATGTTAGCAACAAGAAAAAAGTCAAGGAACGTGTGGGTCCCTTACTGAATGAGGGAGGCAATCTAGTGACAGAGGATGTGGAAAAAGCAAATGTACTCAATGCTTTTTTTGCCTCTGGCTTCAGGAACAAGGTCAGCTCCCAGACTATGGACTGGACAGCACAGCATGGGGAGGAGGTGACCAGCCGCCGGTGGAAAAAGAAGTGGTTCAGGAATATTTAGAAAAGCTGGACGAGCACAAGTCCATGGGGCTAGATGCGCTGCATCAGAGGGTGCTAAAGGAGTTGGCTGATGTAATTGCAGAGCCATTGGCCATTATCTTTGAAAACTCATGGCGATTAGGGGAGATCCCGGATGACTGGAAAAAGGCTAATGTAATGCCCATCTTTAAAAAAGGGAAGAAGGAGGATCCAGGGAACTACAGGCCAGTCAGCCTCACCTCAGTGACTGGAAAAATCATGGAGAAGGTCCTCAAGGAATTAATCCTGAAGCACTTAGAGGAGAGGAAAGTGCTTAGAGGAGAGAAAGAGCAAATCATGCCTGACTAACCTAATTGCCTTCTCTGATGAGATAACTGGCTCTGTGGATAAGGGCAAAGCAGTGGATGTGTTGTTCCTTGACTTTAGTAAAGCTTTTGATATGGTCTCCCACAATATTCTTGCCAGCAAGTTAAAAAAGTATGGGCTGGATGAATGGATCATAAGGTGGATAGAAAACTGGCTGGATCGTCTGGCTCAACGGGTAGTGATCAATGGCTCCATGTCTAGTTGGCAGCCGATATCGAGCGGAGTGCCCAAAGGGTCAGTCCTGGGGCTGGTTTTATTCAATATCTTTATCAATGATCTGGAGGATGGTGTGGACTGCACCCTCAGCAAGTTTGCAGATGACACTAAACTGGGAGGAGGAGTAGATACACTGGAGGGTAGGGATAGGATACAGAGGGACCTAGACAAATTAGAGGACTGGGCCAAAAGAAATTTGATGAGGTTCAACAAGGACAAGTTCAGAGTCCTGCACTTAGGACGGAAGAATCCCATGCACAGACTAGGGACCGAATGGCTAGGCAGCAGTTCTGCAGAAAAGGACCTAGGGGTTACAGTGGATAAGAAGCTGGATATGAGTCAACAGTGTGCCCTTGTTGCCAAGAAGGCTAATGGCATTTTGGGCTGTATAAGTAGGGGCATTGCCAGCAGATCGAAGGATGTGATTGTTCCCCTCTTTTTGACATTGGTGAGGCCTCATCTGGAGGACTGTGTCCAATTTTGGGGTCCACACTACAAGAAGGATGTGGAAAAATTAGAAAGAGTCCAGAGAAGGGCAACAAAAAATATTATGGGCCTGGAGCGCATTACTTATGAAGAGAGGCTGAGAGAACTGGGATTGTTTAGTCTACAGAAGAGAAGACCGAGGGGAGATTTGATAGCTGCTTTCAACTACCTGAAAGGGGGTTCTAAAGAGGATGGATCTAGACCGTTCTCAGTGGTAGCAGATGACCGAACAAGGAGTAATGGTCTCAAGTTGCAGTTGGGAAGGTTTAGATTGGATATTAGGAAAAACTTTTTCACTAGGAGGGTGGTCAAGCATTGGAATGGGTTACCTAGGGAGGTGGTAGAATTACCTTCCTTAGAGGTTTTTCAGGTCAGGCTTGATAAAGCCCTGGCTGGAATTATTTAGTTGGGGATTGGTCCTGCTTTGAGCAGGGGGTTGGACTAGATGACCTCCAGAGGTCCCTTCCAAGCCTAATATTCTATGATTCTATTATCTACAACTCAATTTCAGTTTTATTAGCTTTGAGAGCTTGCTTTTTATCTTTTGAACAAACAAACAAACAAATCCATTCCCTGTTTTAAAATGACTCCAAACTCTTCAAAGAGAAATAGAGAACCTTAGTGAGGTAACTCTTTGAACCTTTATTAATTCTTGATTTTGGTTATAAGTAAATAAGTCAAATTCTAATGTAATTATGTGGTTGGATAATAATACAGAGCGATTCATCTAATTAAAATACACTTCAAGGTGTATAGTGTCTCATAAAGCCACATACATTACCCCAAGAAGAAAAAACTTTTTATATTTTATTTCAGTTGGTCTTCATCTCTCTTTCTCTTCTGTGTAGGATTATATTTGGCAGTTTGTGTCTTTTTTGAATTATTTTTGTTGTGTAAGCATAATTAAATTCTCATTCCTATTTTTGTGTCTTTAACTGCAGAAGACTCCTGATCTTCCTTTACAAGAATTACAGTATTTCATTTCTGTTTTCTCCTTCATTGTCTCCTCTTTAACATTACCTAGGCTTCCACGCTCTCTGCCAAATTCTGTGAATTCATGCCCTAAGTGACCTTACTGAAGTCAGTATGTCTGATCCTTGACTCACTCACACTTACATGGATCAAGATTTACTCCAGTGGATTCAGTAGATCTACACCAGATTAAGAAAATATAGATTCTGGTACCGTGGGATTACACAGGATGTAAATTAGGCCAGGATTTGGCCCTCCGTCAAAATATTTATAGTCCCTTAGCTTTAAACAGGCCAACCTGGGATGATTTAGTTAGAGATTGGTCCTGCTTTGAGCACGGGGTTGGACTAGAACTTCCTGAGATCCCTTCCAACCCTGATATTCTATCAACCCTATTTCATTTTACCCATGATCTCCAAAATGTCCTTCTTTGTTTCTTCCTTTACCCATTTGTTGTTTCTTCATTTTTGCTGCTACAATTGTATCCCCTCTTTTCATTCTGTTTCACTTTCTTCATGCCTGTTTCATGCTTCATTTAAAGTGGCTAGCAGTACACAGGTAGCAGAAGTGTTTAGCTAGCTAGCTTGCTCATCATGCTGCAATGCAGGTTTCCAAAGACTGTCTAACCTGATTCTTCTTTTCATCTCTTCCCTTTTGCACTGGGGAAGTAGACATAGTCCATAATTTTAAATTGTCTTTTTTATCCACTACAATCTCCCCCAGTCACATTTATATTCAACATTGTTAGATTAAAGACAAATTAATAAATAGAATCATGCTATAATATCTTTCAGATAAAAGCATGTGTCCATTATCAATTAGTCTGAGAGCATCAACTCAAACACAGAGGTCATTAACATCCCTCAGATAGTTACAGCTTCCAGTCACTAACATTTCAAGGCCAGATGTGAACCAGGGGCCAAAGATGAAATTCATCCCCATTCACAGTTCCAGCACATCACTTCAGTTCCACATAAATCCTGTTTTGAATTTCACTGCTAGAGAAGAAGCCCATGACAAATCCTCATGAGTCATGTAATTCCCCACCTATAACAATGTAGGTAAGCAGTTACTCACATTGCAGCTATGATAAGTACTGGATCTAGAACACCCCTTCCCCGCCTAATTGTTCAGTTAGGGCTTTTTGTAGTCACAAAACTAAAGAGGAAATCCCCTGTCTTTAAGGAGGTTCCAAGCTAAACCACATTATACCTATTATAGGTTTAGCCTCACTCACGTTTCGACAGCTACTATAAATACATAAATCCTGCCATTTTACAGTCTTTTAAAGCTGCAACACATTGTTAATATGAATGGAGTGGGCAAGTTTCAACATGTTAAATGAATCTTCAGATGTCATCAGGTATTGCTCAGTGGTAAGCTAAAGCTTTAGTCAAAATATCTTCCAAAGCCCTAGAAAAAGTGTGCCCCAACCCCCGCATGCCCTCTGGCTGCGTGGCCTGGCTGGGAGAAGCAAAGGGGGGTGGGGGGAGGCTTCTGGGTGCCGGGGGAGGGGGCTGACGAGCGGTGCCCGGAGCCGCGCCTTGCTCACAGCCCCGGCGACAAGGGGGTACAGCTGTGTACTGGGTCCGCCCCGAAGTTAAGGGCCCCCCCTTAAGTTTGGGGCCTGGTACAGCTGTACCCGTTGTACCCCCCTGTCGCCAGCCCTGATTTTGGGGGTAGGGAGCTGGCGGAATCCAGATGTTTGATTGCAATAACTCTTAACTCTCTTCTGTATGTGGGGCTTTTTATTAAATATCTTTTTAAAATAACTGGAAGTTAGCAGCTGCAGTATATGTGGATGGAGAACCAGATCTTAGCTCCACTGGAAGAAAAAAATCTTTTTTGCATATGTTGCATACAATATATACAAATCAGAAGATTTCTTTTTATTTTTAATAAACTAGGGGGGCTGCAAGCAAGGGATTTTCAATAAACAATGTGGATTTTAAATTGTACCAGTTGAAGTCTGGAGCGTTAATATTATTCTCATTTGTAAGCTAATTTGTTTGTTCACTTTTGGAGGCTCACTCCAGATGACAATTACTGAGAAAGCCAGGCAGTTAGCAGCCTATTTCAAAAATGTGTTCCAACATTTTATCATTTAATTAAAATTAAACTTCCATTGCAACAAATAGAGAAAATATTTGCCACTAGCAATAATTTAGCATCAGGGAAACAGATTATTTAACCACAGATGTTTGCCTTTTTGCTTATTTTTATTTAATGGTTAAATAAATTAGGCTCCATCATTAGAAAGACACAATAAATAATGTTTTGTCTTAACAAAAATTCCTTTAAAAATCTTCAACAGTTTTCTTACTAATTTTCTCTCTAACCTATCTCCAAAGTGATTATCCTTTCAGTCTCTGTATCCTACATACCCATTTATTTATCTTTAAACAGATCCTTATCTGATTTCTCTCCAGTCTCCCAGATCACACTAACTCGCTCTCCTTCCTTCTCCTGAGATCTGGGCAGAGTCTTCCATGGGCAATCTGAGCCCCTTTATGCAGAAGCCAGGTTGGTGAGGGTCTGGTATGGCTGCCTTTCTCTATAGCACCACTTTCTACCTCTCCTTCCCCCAAGACCCTGCCAGGGACTCTCCAAGAAGTGCAGTGTCCATGCCAGGCTAAAGAATATCACGAGGACAGGATAGCAATGAAGCTGGCTGGGGGAGGTACACATCCTCCTCACTCTCCTATTTGGAGGAGTTTGCAAGAAGAGATGAATATAGTCCCCAGCTTTTCTGCAGGATACTTTTCTGCAGGATACCCCCTGTCCTCCTCAGGGAACTCTGGGAAGAAGGGGTCCCTGCCAATGTGGCCTCAATGGAGCCGTGCAGGCAGGGAGCCAGGAGTGCTGGCAGGGGTAAAACTGCCTCTGGGATAGAGAGCATTTATGGAGATGGCTCTGGAATCACATAAATTTTGGAGGATCTGCTAGGCTTTGGGGCAGCTTTTCTGTGGGTATACAAACCCCCCTCCCTGCTCCTAGGACATCCCCATGAAGAACTCTAAGAGATGTTTCCCTTGTAAAATGGGTTATTTCATGGAAGCGGGGATGATTTTGCCTTCTATCTCCAGGATTTCCTTCCATCTGCCTTCTCTTCCCTTTCTCTTTCTCTGGATCCTTCTCTCTTCTTATCTATCACCATCCCTATCGAATGCTGCTGTAAGATAGGGCTATTCCTGGGGCGGGGGACAGGACCTTTAATGAAGATGCAGGGAGGGCATCTTGATTTGAATAGGGTCTGGCTGGGATCAGGATTTGTAATGCAGGTCAGAAGCAAACAGGGATGCAGGGAGTACATGGCACATTGGAGAGGTATGCCGATGGTGGACTGTTAGATACAAACTGCTGCATGCCTTACAAGTTACATTCTTCTTCTCCAGGTAGTGTGAACTACAGTTGGGTAGCCTGGAGGTGATAAGACGTGGTTCAAAATGGTAAGGTCCTCAAAGAGAATAAGGAATGGCCTCCTGATCAGGTGGATAGGGCAATATTCCATTCTCACCCTTGTTGCCATTTGTAGTCTTGAATCTTCTCTCGCGTACACTGTTTTTACACATGTAAAAAACTTTAATGGAGTTACGCCTGATTTACACTAGCGTGAATGAAAATAGGATTAGACATTGGAGTCATAAAGACTACTCTGACTTTACACACTAACCCAGGGCCGGCGACAGGGGGGTACAACGGGTACAGCTGTACCGGGCCCCAGACTTCAGGGGGGCCCCCTGAAGTCCGGGGCGGGTACACAGCTGTACCCCCTTGTCGCCGGGCCTGTGAGCAAGGTGCGGCTCCGGGCAGCTGCTGCAGCGCTCACCAGCCCCCTCCCCCGGCACCCAGCAGCCTCCCCCCGCCCCCCTTTGCTTCTCCCGGCCGGGCCACATGGCTGAAGCGCATGCAGGGGTTGGGGCCCACGGGAGGCAGGAGACGGGGGAAGGGGGGGGCATGGGCAGCGGGAGACTGGCCGGGGGGGGGGGAAACCCCGCAGGCGGCGGGAGACCGGCTGGGGGGGAAACCCCGCGAGCGGCGGGAGACCGGCCGGGGGGGGGGAGACTGGCGGGGGGGGCACGGGCGGCGGGAGACTGGCGGGGGGGGCCGCAGGCGGTGGGAGACCGGGGGGGGCGTACGATCTGCCGTAAGGGGCCCCAAAATTCCTGTCGCCGGCCCTGGACTAACCTAGAATATCAGGGATGGAAGGGACCTCAGGAGATCATCTAGTCTAGCCCCTTGTCCAAAGCAGGTCCAATCCCCAATTAAATCATCCAGCAGACTTTTGTCCTAGATCCCTAAATGGCCCCCTCATGGGCTGAACTCAAAACCCTGGGTTTAACAGGCCAAAGCCCAAACCACTGAGTTATCACTCCCCTGTGGCAACGGGTCTGAATGTCCTCAACTGATGGTTAAGTTAACATTTTGGGACGCTTCCTGCATGTATTTCACAGCTCCTCCTCCCACTACAGTACTTTGGAATTAAATTTGAGTCAGTTACTCTTCATCCATTTGCTTTTTTCTTTAAGGCATGGAGGCACTGATGGTTATGGAGGGTTCTTTTTTTTTTTTTTTTCAGAGCTGCATGTCCTCCCTGTATTAGTTAGAGCTGGTAGGGAAATTTTTGATGAAACTTTTTTTACTTGGAAAATGCCAGTTCATCAAAACCAAAAATGTTCATGAGAGGGTCATTTCCAATAAAATGCTTGATTTGAAATTATCAAAATGTCCCATATTTTTATATTATTGGTTCATGAAAAATGTCAAAAATTTTCAGACTTATTTTGAGATGGGAAAAATGTTAAACGAAAACTCTCCTATTTCTTGTCCAGCTATAATATTAGATATGGATACTTCCTTAGAGGCAAAATCTGCTTCCACTTTTGCTGGTACAAGGGGGCATAGTCGGGGTATGCACTCCTCTAGGGAACAGAGCTCATCTCTTTGGGAGTGAGGTGAGGAGAACAGATGCATCAAAGGATCTGCAACTAAGCAGCCCTTTTAGTTCTTTCTCCCCATGGAGACAAGGGAACTACTTAGCCTGGGAATAAAAAATACTTCTACCCTCTCTGTGGCCGAGATTTGCTGTGCCTAGCTGAGTTACAAGCTAGGTACTGAGGAAACTGGAATCACCCTTGATGAGTGATTCTTCACTACATCAGTATTTCTGTGCTGTGTATTCTCTTTGGCCTTTTCAAGGCCTACCGTATGTGACTCTGCAATCATTTTCTGCTCTGCTTATCTGATTGGGTTCATTTTAAGCTATTTGTAGGCAGCACAAAAAGAGACCAGATTAAAATCAATGTAGACAGTATGTTCCTACACATGCCCTGTATTTATAGGTATTAGAAATGGGAATGAGTCATCCAGCAATACCGTTAAGTACTGACAAATGGTTGTCTAAGGCTCTGATAAGTAAAATCTTTCTGACTTTTTGCATACTGTCTGTCTCCACATATGGCTGGCAAAGACAAAGGAACTGTTTTACTCTCTGCTGCCCAAAGGACACGGCTGCAGTCCTTGCTCAGGAACCCTTTCCACTGAAATCTAAGGGATCTGATGGGACAGGAGGACTAGGTTTCAGATCATGTCTTGGGAAGCGGGGGAAAATAAAGGTATCTTTCCTGTCCGCACAAGTGTAAATGTTTGGGTGCCTTTGTTTTCTCTCTAGTTACAATGATATTTTTTAAAACCCCATGTCTGGTGTTTTAGCTTCTCTAAAATTCACAAAGTGTTTTATCTTCCAAATCATTCTGTGTTTACAAGATGTTAGCAGTTAGAAATTGAACAATAAAACACAGAATAGCAACAATTATAGTGGAAATGTCACCTAAAGAAAACTGAATGTGCTATCTTTATTGTTGTTTGTTTGAGACAAATTTCTAGGGAACTGTGGTTATGTACCCAGAGGGTCTCAGTTAAAATCATTTTCACAATAGAGCAAGTGCAATTTGTGGTGTGATAATAAAAACAGAAAAATAATGTAGCATTTAAGTGAACCAGTGCATGAGTTAATAGTAAATCTTGTGCTTGGATATTCAAGATTGTTTTATTTTTGCAAAAACATACTTGAAAAAGTCAGTGTTAGGACTGGAAGATATTGTGACGGGCAACCACTAGAAGGCGCAGTTACGCTTCTAAGTCAACTCCAGGAGAGTGCGTAATGGTATCATCAGATGTGAGAATAGCCATGACCTTGCTGTTATCTGTGTGTTTGGGAACCAGTTCTCAGCTGCATGAGTGTTTACCCCATCTGTGTGAGAATGAATGTGTGGGAAACTAAATGGGGAAACTGAGGCAGGACAGAGTGTAACCAATCAGCTTGTTGCTTGCAAATGAGACATGAGTATGTATGAGATGCAAATGTGTGAGTGTATTTAAGCCCACTCCCGTATTTGCTCGTGGGCTTCTTCCTTCCTAGCAATGGCTCTGAAGTGCTAGGTAACCCTTTCTGCGGTCGCGCTGATCAGAATCGGGCCCCTCAGCGCCTATTTGAGGGACCGAGGCCTTCCAATAAACTCATCTACTTTCTACAACCACGTGTGTGTGCCTTGTCTCGCAAAATCCAAAGTACCTCACAACAGTCAGATTCTGAAGCTTGTTCCTGTTGAGGTCAATGACCAAATTCTCATTGACTAAACTGGAGACACAATTGAGCTCTGTTATGATCTATCAACTTTGTGGGTAATGTTTCCTTCTAATGGTTGTCCCATAGAAAGGGTATAGGACCTGCAGCTCTGTTTTGCTATAGCAATCCTCTTTTAAGTTCAAGAGGGAGAATGCTGCCTCAGATCCAAAAAAACCCCAACAACCCAGCTATCAGAGTTCTAGGCCTATAGATAGTGCCCAGTAACAGTGTCTAGATTTGCCTAGTAATAGTGTCTAGATTTGAACATTATGATTTCCTTTCCATGGTCTGTCCCAGCCATTTAACTCTTTAAAGAGTGCATCCGACGAAGTGGGTATTAGCCCATGAAAGGTTATTCTTCAATACTTTAGTTAGTCTCTAAGGTGCCACAGGACTCTTTGTTACCACAAGGAATAGAGAGAATCTGCACGAAAACTTGCAGTATGGAAAACATCAACCTTACTTTTTAATTGAGGGCCAAATTCCATCCATGTTTACTCAGGATGGGTAGTTCCTTACCAGATAAGTGGTCTCATTGAAAGCAGTGCAACTGATTGTGTTATAAGGTTCTAGTCAGGATGAGTGATGTTCACAGAATTAGGCCCTGAGCAAGAGAAGATAGCATGTGGAATGCCCTGTAGTCTAACTGCAGTGTACATTTCGTTCATTTCCTGTTGCAGAAATCTTCTTGATCCCTGTTTTTCAGCTACAAGTGCCTGAGATTTTTTTATTTGTATTTATGTTTGTATGCGAGATATTAGGAAGGTTTGCCTTAGTTTGAGTCAGGCACTGGTGTGAATGTAGATAGCCAACATGTAAACATCCCTGGCCACTCTGCCAAAGCATTTCACTGCAATACCTTGTTGTTCTAGTCCTGAGCTATCCTCAAACAGAAACAGCGAAGTGTGCTGTAGGTTGGACGTCACAAACTGCAGATTAAGAGAATTCCAGAAAACTCTGTTCTCTTTGCAACACTAGATAGGATTTGGATGCAAGCCATGGAAGGTGAAAAGGTAAGGCCTGGTCCTGCCAATCCTCCTCTCTAATGTGAGTTGCCCTTGCTCCCATTGGTCTCTCTGAGTGCACCCAATCAGGTGTCAGGCTTCATGCTTTTATCCTTCCCTGACTGGGACTCTGCAGTTCCCCTTCTGAGAACAGGGCCCAGGGTACAATGCCCTGTATATCAGCCCTTTATAACCTTGCCTTCTCTAACATAAACATTATAGCAACGTGTATGTGTATTAAAAATTCCAAAACAAAACACTCCAATGCACACACTTCTCCTCCTGGGGCGAGGATGAGAGAACAAACACATGACAGATGTTTTTAAACTTCCAGCTTAATGCACTGCTGGAAGATGCTCAGAGTCTATTGTGATGAGTGCAGCATAAGAACTGATAGAGAACAGAAAAGAACAGAGTAAGTGGTAGTCGGGATTGTTCTACTAATATCTAACCAATTGCATACTTTGGCCCTGCAGGTTCTGGTTCCTAAGAAGGATCCTGAGAAAAGATATAGGAAGAAATCTTTCATAAACCTGAGTTGGGTGTATTCTCCCTAAGCATGCTGCATAGGCTGTACTAAGTTATTGCTTCAACGTCTCGTTGTCTTGCATTTTTAAAATTTGATTGGTGTTTGTTTTACTCCCAGTCTGTGTAGCATACCATCCCCTGTATGTAACATTCCCTGCTTCCCAACCATTCATATTCCGGACTCAAAAAATAGAAATGACAAATGAAGTTGACCCCTGGGAACTAAAATAGTGTAAGTTGCGTGTTTGGCCTCTGGAAATCTGGTCTTTTGGAACAAATGCTCAGTGGATGCCAATAGATTTTAACTGCTTTATTTCTACATCCAGAAAAATCCCTCTGCAAAGCATCCACCAAGTTTTGACTAAGCTAATATATTCTATGCAATGAGAGATGGCATGTCCAAACAATGCCCATGAACAGATACTGGGGTGGTTACGATGCTTGCTAAATATTGGGAAACGTGTCCGCTGCCATGCTTTGCTTACACACTTTCGGTGTGACCTTGGGCAAGTCACTTAGCCTCTTTGTGCATTAGTCTCCCATCCATAAAATGGTGATTATAGCACTTTGATACCTACAGGAGTATTGTGAAGAGGCATACATTCAAAATTGTGAAAAGCTAGAGTAATGGGGACCATATAAACACCTTATGCAGACCCAAATTAGCAGGACCATGAAGATAAAGTAGTGTTTCCCTTTCTTCTGATGGTAGTGTTGCCTTCTGCTGAATGGTGGTAGAATTCCAGGGGTTTGATGGATTATTTCAAGAGGATGAAAAATCAGTGAAGTGAAATCTCGGTATATTCTAAGTGTTATTTATTTTATTCACGCTCACAATTCTGAAACAAGATGATCAAACAGCATGCAGGGCAATTTCCCCACCCCCGCTTTCAGAAATCTCAGCCCAGCATGAATGTCTGGTTTCTAAGGAGCAACTCTGCCTCAAGAATTTACCTTAATCAGAGATTATGGAAGAGGGCAAAATAATCCACTGCTTCCACTCCAGAGCCTCCGATAAACCCATGTGCCACTTGCCACGTGGTGACATCTCCAATGGCACTAGTTTCTGATGTGAATGTGTTATGAATGAGAAGTCCATGTGGTGCTTGTGGAATCTGTCTGGTTTTATAGATATGAAACTCTCTTATTTCCCTTTGTCACTTATTAGTTTGCTGACCTTGTAATTCTAAACAGTGACTGATGCTGGACTCCTTCACGGTATCTATCAAGCCCACTCCTGCTATCTTGCTGTTGTGAAAGGTGCTACTCTGGAGGCTTCTTTAAGGGTTCTTTTGCTTTGAGCAAAATGCATCTCCGATAATTGCTGCAATGAGTGGATGTACATTGCACATAATGCTCTGACAATGATATCAGCCGGGATACCCAGTTTCTAAGCTTATTTCATCTCCAGACTCACTCTTTTTCTGACCCCCCGCCCTTAGACATGGTACATCCTCCCATTCCTGCTTTCCTCTCCTCATTCACTACTTCACTAGGACTCCCTTCTGCTGTGATACCCACAAGGAGTGAGCCGGTAATGATTTTTTTTTTAAATGGCAACAAAAATACTTTTTACTGCCCCAGTCAAATATGTGCTGGCCTAAACTGAGTAACTGATCTTGCTGTAACCCTTTTCCTTCCTGCTGTTCGTTAACCTCACTCCTCATGTCATATCTCATAATAGATTATAAGCTCTTCCTTTGCATCATGCATGATTTTGGGTGCTGTAAACATAATATCTATCTATTCTCCATTTACCGCCCACCTTCCCGCACATCCCCACTGCAGAATCCAACACTAATCTCATTTCTTTGTCTGCCTCACTTGTCAAGCATATTGAAATGTCAGTTTTTCCTGCACTTCGTCTAACCCGACTGTGGGATTTCACTCCTTCGCCTTGGCCACTGCAGTGACGAAGGTATGCATGAAGGTTGCACTCCCTGCTGGAAATGTGAACAGTAGGGAGTGGGGGAGGGGGCTTCCAATCAGAATGTCAGTTCAGCTGGGCAAGTTGCTGCAGTTCTCGCAAACAGTTCTTTTAATCACTTTTACGATCAGGGTACCTGTCCACAGCAAGGATTTCCATTAACTTCGCAAGGCTTTGAATCAAGGCCTGAGTGACTAACTTAATATTAAAACGGAGGGAGGGATAGCTCAGTGGTTTGAGCATTAGCCTGCTAACCCCAGGGTTGTGCGTTCAATCATTGAGGAGGCCATTTAGGAAGCTGGGGCAAAAAATCTGTCAGGGAAGAGTACTTGGTCCTGCTAGTGTAGGTAGGGGACTGGATTCTGATGACCTTTCAAGGTCCTTCCAGTTCTATGAGATAGGTATAGCTCTCTATATTTAAAATGGTGGTAAAAATAAGTTAAAGTGTAAGTCAGTGTCCCCTGAGGACAGGGACTCTAACCCTGGGGGTCCTGAAGAGGTGACATCTACCCTGTCCTACCTCTGTAACTAATGGCTGTTGGGTCCTGGTTAGAGGGTATCAGAGGTGTTCTGTTATGGAAAGGGTTAGGAAACACTGTGTCAAGAACCCTTCTCACTCAAAAGAATGTCAGCTAATGAAATGCTTGAGTCACATCATAGTATTGTTCAGATCTGATCTTGTCCTGTCAACTCTAGACTTGAGAAAAGTTTTGAGTTGGAACATTGTGGTTTGGGTGAGGTTTGGGCCAATCTCTTCCTAACATGAGTTATTATTGAAGAGTGGCTATATGTGGGAGAGAGGAGTGAAATCTCTGTGTGGAGGGGACGAATTTTCTTTCTGCAGAGATGTTGGGAAGGTGAGAAATGGACTGCATGTCATGTTTAAGCTGAACTCCTCTTTGAGAAAGAGTAAAGTGTCTTTTTGCTTTTATGTGTTAGTGTGGCGGAAGATAGAAGAGGCCCTTTGCTTTGGCTCATTGTACCATTTCTTCACTAGGCAGTTTGCAGCAAACACTAATTTTAAGATGATTAGTTACCCACATTAAACACAGAAGCTCATATTTACATTTCAGTAAATGTGTCTTATCTATATAATATTTGGAATACACAATTATTCAGACAGCGAGGGTGTTTCTGGCTGTTTTAGGGGAACATAATGCTTAGTATCACTGGAGTACAGTTTGCTGAAGAGAAATATGTTTCTAACACATGCAAGCTACCTTGTACAAACACTACCTATGTTTTTGAAGGAGAGGTGGGGCAGTCAACAGCCCTTTGCATGTGACAGGTTTCTGAGCAAATAGCATTGAGGGTGGTTGCCCTTAATCACCCAGTTGGCAGACCCAACAGCTGTCGGTTGCACTGCAGTATAAGTTATGTGTAGAAAAAGCATGTATTGATATTATCATGGGCCAGATCTTCAGCTGGAATAATATGTCACAGCTCCTTTGACTTAAACAGAGCTATGGAGATTTATGCCTTCTGTGGATTTGGCCTATGGCATACTAGCAAGCTACCTGTCCTATTCTAATTAATTAATATTTAATTGATTTTCAATTAATATAGTCTGTTTTCCTTCCTTTTAAACAATGGGATGGACTTTGCCTCAAAAAGTCCTTTTATGTGACTCTGAGTGGCTTCTGTGACTCTTTGCGAGGGCTCAGTAAGGTGCTTTCTCTATTGCCAATATACTATCAAGTTACCATAAAATGGAGGGATTTATTTTTATGGGCAAGTCATCAGTTAACACCAACTGTTATGCTGTACATTTGTGTGAGTTTTTTATGTATGTTTCTCATTTGGAACTTGCAGCCTATTGCAATGGGCCATGGGTTTCTATAGTATGTGTCGGTTGGACAAAGAATGAATCATTCTTCATGCAGAGGAAGTTAGCAACTGGCCTGTATTATTATGGAATTAAGTTAAGGTTCTGATCTTGATCTCTGAAGCCCTCAAAGGGTTTGGCTCAAGCTATTTCAGGGACTGTGTCTCCTTCCATAATCAGTAACCACTAATCTCACTGCTTTCATACCAAATGCAAAAAGTCACTTATTAGACTTCTCTTAACCACCATAAATAATTCAGTAAATTGTAAAAGAGCAGGCGTGGGGAGAGAAACTTGAGATGAACACCTAACAGTCACTCCCTCCAAACCCCCAGCCCCTCCCCAAAAACCCAACACAACAACACCCATTTGTAAAGCACTCAGACACCACAGCTGAGAGTTCCCTTTGAGAATTTGGGAAGACATTCATACCTGACATCAGTGGAATTACACCCATTAACACCAAATGTGAATTTGATCCACAGTGTTTTAATGTTATGTCTTGCTTTTCGTTGGATACAACAAACCAAATTCTGCCATCTTTTTCTTGCTTACGGTCCCAATGGGGATGCATTGATGTGGAACAGAATGAGGCTGGCATTCTATTTATGTTTCCACTTGCTGAACCACCATTCCTTCATGGCATCTGGGCACAGATTCATCTTTTCTGTTTTTAAGTTCTCCATTTTTAATGCTCACTTCCTGCAATGCACAGAGATGCATCAAATATGTTAGGTTTTATTTGTTTTCCTTATAACTTATTAATGATGAAGAACACATATGGATTCCATTTAGACACTCCTTTATTTATCCTTCATGTTTTGAAATTATGCAATGTAGTCTCACCTACTCTCTACTATTCTATTAACTTCCTGGGCTAAAACGTTGTTTTTTTCTCCCATCAAAGTCATTGGGAGTTCTGCCCTTGACTTCAACATGACAAGAATTTAGCCCTAAATTATAATGGTCTCCCAGTTCTGTTTTCCCCTGTCTCTTTCATTAAAGTATTTCCTCTTCTGACTATTGATGCTCTTTATTCTGTGTTTAAGCTTCACAGCAGTTATCACCACTGCCCCCAATAGCCCTAGAAGATAGTACATGCTTTTCTTAAAAAAACCATGAATCCTCATGTGACGTGCTGTTCCTGGTGGGATCCAACTGTGAGTGTCAGATCAGGACAGATTGCTTCCAAAGGGGCAACTACAGCCCAAAGCTGGAGTTTTTCCACTCTAATGTGAACCAAACCAGCCACACAGAAAAGACTTTGGTTTCGCCCCACTGGCTAACCACAAGTCACACAAGCAGTTCCCTTAGACACTCCAGGTTCCCAGTATCACCACCAGCAGCCACCTGTCCTGGGGACCAATGGTTATGAAAGCCAATGCCCCAAATAAAAAAAACAGTTCTCCCCAATTCCAAAGAATCAGGCCCCAGACCCAGGTCAATATACAAATCAGATCTTACCACAAATCACGCTGTTGCCAATCCTTTAGAATCTAAAATCTAAAGGTTTATTATACAAGGAAAAAGGTATAGGTGAGGGTTAGGAATGGTTAAAAGAAATCAATTACATGCAGTAATGGCAAATCTCTTGGTTCAGGCTTACAGCAAAGGTAGAATAACTGCAGGTTCAAATCACAGTCTCTGGAAAGCATCCCCTCCAGGGATGGGTCAGCACTCTTTGGCCAGAGTTTCCCTGTGTAGCAAGGTTCCATCCAGAGCTGGAAACAAGGCAGGCTGAAGACTGGAGGTAGAAGACCAAATGGAGGAAGTGTCTCCCAGGTTTTATAGACTTCCTCCTGTTGGCGAAGACCCCTCCCCCCCTCCTTCTTATGCAGAGTCCAGTTGCAAAATGGAGGTTCATAGCCAGATGGTCCAATTATCAGACTCTCCAAGATTCAGTTTCTGACCAGGCAGGTCACATTCCTGGAGAAGCTCGGGTGTGGACAGCCATCTGCAAAGTTCATTGTGTAGCTGATGGTCCTTAACGGCCCATCAGCCAGCTCAAGCAAAGCTGACGCCCAGTATTCTGGAATGTCACCCCCCAGCAGAGCACAGTATTTGGAAAGACAGACAGTCAAGAGCCAATATTCATAACTTCTACTACAAAATTGATACACACATATCAATGGCATATTCATAATCAGCAATTAATAACCTGGTCGTAGACACCCATTATGACCCCCTGTACATAAGATTTGGTGCCATTATAGGACTTTGGTTGCACCAATGAGCTATAGGATCCCAAATTATTTCAGTAACGTGACACCTCAGTTTCTGAAAATGTTAAGAGATGGCTTTTGAGATTTAAGTCTTTAGCGAAACCTAGCAGATACTGAACACCCTAGTCTTCATATACTGCAGATTCTGTGGCAAGAGACAAGATCCCATTAGTTTTGCCATCTTTAAAACCTATGGACCAAACACCCACACTTTTATACCCAGGCAGTTCCAAGCTGCAGTACCAAATGCTCAAACTTAAGTACAAAAGCCATTCATAGTCACTTAAATAAATGACTGGATTTACAGAGTTGCTGAACACCACAACTATCCATGACTCCAGTAAGAATTGGATGCTGGGCGTCTGACAGTCAGGCCACTTGGAGTCTCAGTGAAGTCAATGGGAGCTGCATGAACTCACTGACATTCAGTATTGGGATATTAAGTGCCTACAATTAGGCACCTCACTTTAATATTAGTCAAACTCTCCAGAGAGCTACATGGCTGTAACTGAGTACAGAATTGAGCCTGGGAGGTTCATGTGCTCATTGCTGCTCGGGGATGATTTATGCGTATAGACCTTAATAAGAGTAGTAGGAGTTAACCATATCTATCTCCCATGTATCTGTGTGAAAACCAGATCCCCTACCCTTGGAGCTTTCCTTTTAACTTGTTGTTTAATGAATGTTGTAATATGCAATAACATTTTGTTACAGAGAGCAATGACATCCTGTACCAGAACAGATACTAACACTGACATCAGAGGAGCGAGATCTTTGTTCATCTGTTCTAAAAACAAATATCCACATTTTTTCTCCCATTGCTTGAAAAACAGTTCTGTGCTCCAATACATTCACCGTGTGGGGTAAGCGGATCTGTCCTGGAAGCCAAAACCAATAATTTCCACATGTTGAACCAGAAGCTAGGGAAAAAAAGGAATAAGATAGGTCTCCATGCTCAAGTCTGCATGTACATATGAGGGTTTTGAATCCCAAATGTTCTCACTGAAATTATGCTGCCACTAGGAGAAAAGATTAGATGAACCTGTTGCTTAATCTCTTTCCCCCCCCCACACTGATGAAATAGAGTAAATCATTAGGAAAGAGCAGGATGTTTGCAAATTACCCTGTTCTTCAGAACCCAACACTGCAGATTTTCACTCTTCTTTTTTCTGCAAAGTCTTTGCATTATTTTTATGTCTCCAAAATAAATGGTGTGTAACTGTACTAGGGTTAAAGATTTTGAAGTTACCTAACCAACACTTCTTCACTCACATCCTTTTGCAGAGCAATAAAGCCCCACTTTGGATCTGGCTTCTTGGTCCCAAATGAAGGGAAACAAGCACTTTTCCCCCTTGGTATGTCAGAACTCTGACTTTTTTTTTCTTGGCCTCCATCAATATTTTCATGTTCACAGAGCAGAAAATTACAGAATCTCTCCCTTCTTTAAAATATTATTGGATACATCTTTTAATATTTTATTGGGCTCTGCCTCTTAAAGGCTTGTTCTGTACTTGCAGAGTTTTTCATGATAGTACCCAATTTCTTGTCAGCTAACTTTAATAAAATAGGGAAAAGATGCGGGAGAGTGAGGGTGTCTTTGCCATCTTTTTCCTCTCCAAGACTCAGTATTCGTGTGTCATGTTCCCTGATTTTAAAGAGTGTAATTCAATAGCTAAAGGGCTTGTCTTGTTAGCACAGTAAGATGGCTGTCTGTTTGAGGCTGTTCTCCATATGAATCTATATAATACTGCAGCCATTCAGTTTTGCTGTCACAGTTCTGAACTTTGGCAAGCATCCAAGCTATTCAGAAGTCAGGTTCATCTTCTGCAAAAAGCTATGCCCAAACCCTTCCTGCACATTCTACTGAGCTGCACTCAGATGCACATGGATGTGCCTGTAGTGTTGCAGGCTTCATGCTAACAGGCATTTATTTTGTCTTCTAACATTATTACACAAAAACAGAGGTCCCCCAAGAATTCCACTCAAGCATCTCAAAATTAGGGGCTGATCCATTGGCCATCAAAATCATTTGCAATCTTTTAATTGACTTCATTGAGCTCTGGATCGCACTTAATGAGCATGTAAGTTAGCAATGGGACAAATCTCCAATTTATATCCAATGGTTGTATTCATACACAAATCATGAAAAATCTTATTTTATTTTGACTATGTAAAATGGCTACTTTCTCCAGCTGACAGACCCCATTGCAATGTACTCCCTATTCCTACTGTCCACCCCACCTTCTCTCTTTCTTGAGAGAAAAAGTGGGGAATGAAGGGCAAATGCCCTGTAGCGTCATTCAGGGGAGAGTTTGTCATTCTTTTCAGGCAAGCAGGCAGGATGGCTATTTGGATTCACATTTACTATTTGCCAAATCTAAGTATTAGGTATGTGGTATGAAATTCACTCAAGTGTACAAGGTCAGCACAAGGCTGATGTTTTGCTAATGTTCAGGTCATGTTGCTGCATGTGTCGAAATGTAAAGGCCTTGGATGGAAATAAACTAGAACTAAAATATTATAGAAACATCTAAAAATAACATTTTTATATACATAATCTTGTTCTGCTGTTAAGGTCAATCTTTGGTGATCTATACTGGTACCACAAGCCTCATATCGTTATAAAAGTGGGTGAAATATCATGGTATTCTGAAGTATGCAAGTCCCAATTCTAGCTCTAATGAGTCATGAGATATCAGTACTTGTGCTTATCACCAGGGTCAAGCTGTAAATACTGCCTGTCCTGCTCCACTGAACAGTGAAATTTTGGGGAAAGAAAACAAAACAATATTTCTCCAGCTGGTTATATTTAAAAAAAACACAACTCATAACTGTAAATGGCAGGCACCTCCCTCAGCTTTGCAGAGGGCTTAATTAGACTACAAGCTGTTTGGGGCAAGGACCATCTTTATGTTCTGTTTGTACAACACTAAGCCCAATGGTGCCCCAAGGCACTGCTACAGTATAAGTAATGGGATACCTTTATGACTTTCATTACTATAGTAACTGAACATCTCATAGTTTTTAGTATGTTTTTCTTTGTAACATCCCTCTTTTGCTTATCTGTATTTCCACACACAATATTGGGGTGACACTCTGCCTCAGTATTGGACATTCCTGTGGTCCTAATTAACTCCATGGGAAACTGAAGCATATAGATGCTAAGTCTTTTGTCTAAGGTCCCAGAGGAAGCCTGTGGCAGAGTAGAGAACTGAAGACCTCCTGAGTCCTGGACTAACACCTTAACCACTGGACCATCAACCCCCTCTCAGCTAGCACATGCACTTTACAGTGTAGTTTTTTCTTTCAGAGACCATTGCTCTGAGCACCAATCTTTTCCTATTCTGTTTGATTGAACAATATGTTTGCAGTTGGAAAAGTAAATTTTTACTCCCAAATCTGTTTGTTCTTCCTCTTCAGAATAACTTGACTGGTTCTGGTGAAGTGCTAGAAATAGTTGCCCCAAAGAAAACTGCTGGGAAGCCAAAAATTGCCAAATTCTCTTTGGATGCAGCAAAAAAACCCAACAACCCTATTGTAGGAGATCTGCTCTTCCCCCACGTCACAACAGGCAGGAGACTCTTTTGTAGCTTCCAACAGTGTTCTTTATTTACAGTGCAAGCCCCACCACCTAAATACAGCTTTATAGGTTACAAGTAAGCTCAGGACTTGGCTGGCCTCAGGAACAGTTAGCTCAGCTACCTTCCTCAGCTCTACTCACTTCCCTGTACCTTCTCTGTCTCCTTCTCTCTCCAACTTGGACTTCCTCCCTGACAGGCTTTTATCCCCTGGAGAGGCTGCCAGGTGCAACACATAACCCTGAGCCCTCTGCAGCCCAGGTGGCTGATTAGCCTTCCCTCGCAGGGAGGTTTGCAGAGGCTTCCCTGCTCTCTTAAAGGGGCAGCAGGGCTTGGTCAGGCCCCACCCTGCCACACAATTCACCCACTTCTATTTCTAGCCAAACTTTTAAAGGCTACTTCAGAGGAAAGTGCTGCATAAGTCTGCTAATAGGTTATCTCAGTGAAAGAAAAGACTCATGACAAATAACCTTTCTCTCTTTCTTTTGCTTTAGAACATTTTAATTGTGTTCCAATTATTTCAGCATACTTGATATACATCCAATATGTATTGCTACAGTCTGCAGGAAAATGATTTTCCAAGGCCTTATACAATATAGTGAGTCATAACTGAGTATGGCTCCTTCTCTCTCCCCCCCCCCCACAAGTGTGAGTCATCAAGTGGTAAAATCTCTCACGCTACAGTGCAGAATGAACTTCACCTGATTGCAGACGCCAGTACAAAGCTGACATAGAAGTTCTGTGAGTGCCCATGAGGCTGCTAACACGTCCCCTACACTCAATGGCAAATATCTCCATGGCAATCCATCAAAGGCTATATTATACAGATCCCTTGGCCCCAGTACCCCATGTAACTTACAGATAGGGGCTGTGGCTGCTGTTCCATCTCAGCTCTGCACCGTGGTCCTGGGTAATGAGGGTGGATTTCACCTTCCCAACTACTCTGTATCCATTTACACAGAACCCAGATGTAGCCTATAAAAGCAGGACATCTGGTCACTCTAATTCCAACTAAATAATTCCTCACTTTACAATTTCAAATATAACAGGCCATGTTTATGCTCTAATGTAACTTACATTGGGGTTCAATTACTTCAGTAGGGTTGCACCAGCATAAGAACAGATTCTGACCATTGTTTGCAATTGTGCATACACAAAGCTTCTAGTCTATTCCCCATACTACCTCAGTTCAAGTGCACTTGTATTTCAGACATACTACCTCTGGTCAAGTCCCCTTGATGTTGGATACCTCAAGGGGGTGGGGAATCTATTGCCTCATGCCCTGGAAAAATAGAATAGTTCTCTTTCTAAAGGAAGACTATATTTCTTGTTTGCAGGAGAGATATTTTGCCTTTGAAAGGTGACTGCAGCCTTACAATACTGCTAAGTTCTTCTAATGTAGAACTCCAGATAAATCCCAGGCAGTTGTGCATTTGATTGCACTGAATCTCTGGACCAAATCCTGAAGTTCTCACTTAGGTGTTAGGCCCCAATCCTTCTCTCATTAAAGGGAAGGGCAAACACCCATTGACCTCCATGGTTCATGATCAGACCCTTAGTGAGGTTTTACTCCCATTGACTCAAAGTATTTGAAAAAGTAAGCTCGGCAAAGCCAAACCAAGACTTCAAGATTTGGTCTTTTGTTGTGATATATATCAAAAACTTCAAAAATGCAAGAAACAGCATCTGGTATTTTCAGGGTGACCAGATGTCTTAATTTTATAGGGACAGGCCTGGTTGTTGGGTCTTTTTCTTATATAGGTTTCTATAACCCCCCATCCCCTGTCCCAGTGTTTCACCCTATACTGAAATCCCCAGTATAATTCTCCTTCCTGGCAGAATCTAAATCTAAATGAGGGCATGAACTGAGGTGGAAGTTGTGCGTCTGCCTTGCTATCACTAGGGGATTGGTCGTACCAGTGGAACAATTGGTAAGATGATGGGGTAAAGTGGAGATGCTGGGACATACTCAAGATGCTACCTTTCAGGTCAAACTGGATTAGATTCACTTCACTCCCTCAGAATGGCTTCTGACTCCTGCTCAAGTTAATTTAATTATCAGACCTCCTATGGAGTAGTTGCTACTCCGTCCTTCCCACGAGTCTCTACTAGCCCTCTGTTTCATCCTGTTTGGCGTGACCAGAATTGTGAGACACTGTGTTATCCAGCTCTGCCTCTGCAAGTGACAGTTTTGCTGTTGCTCAGCTGTGTGTCAGCTTCCTGACACATCAGCCTGTCTGCCTTGCTAGCAAACACATTAGGACTCTGCCAGGCCAAATCTTGCCTTGCAGGTAACAATCATCAAACCCCAATTCCTGAGTTCCCCAGAGATGTCTTTGCAGTGTCCAGTCCCTCTCCTTGTGACACTAATGGAAATGTTCATGATTAATAATACCAATGTGATACTATGTGCAGTCACCCACATAGTAAAGGGTCTGTCATCCTGCCCTAGGCAGCCAATTAGTTCTTTTTATCATTCATTTATCATTGTGTTATGTGGTGTTACGGTCAATTCATATGCAATTTCATATATAATCAATGTATAATAAATTTAAATTGTAGGATTACAGAAATAAAAGATTGATGGGTATTTAAGAGTGAGTGCATATTAGGTATGTGAGTGAAGCATGGCCGGAAAGCAAGGCCTACAGGCTAAGGCCTATAAGATTTAACTTAGCCAGACTAGGCCACAGGCTTGAGAACACTTGCAACGAGTGGGTGACCTAGGAATAATCCTATGCCAGTAAAATCACAAGATTACCTATTGGCACATCTTTGACAGTAATGTTGCAGAAAACTAGACTGTAATAAACTGCAATGTATTGCCCAAGATCAGGAGACACCTGATTATAACATCATGGAATGTCCTATCCTGAAGGCAGAGTGTGACCCCAATATTCATGTGTGTGGAACTACAGGTAATCAAGAGAGCGTTGGAAGTCTCATGCATGTGCTAAGGTGGCGGGTGTGGTCATAACAATATCAAAGAGGTTTCCTGGTTGGGTAAAAGTGGGAAGATCTAGCAGGAACCATCCCTGTATTGACGACTGTCTGTTGAGAGATTCATGGGGCCTAAAATATCTTTCAGGATATGAGCATGACTACAATCTTAGTCATTGCCTGGGTTTTGTTGTATTTATACATGCATGGTTAATTGTAACTTTACTCATTGCTTTAATAAAACCTGTAATACAGATGAGGCTTTGTACTTGTGATTGTGGTCACTGTCCTTGGACTTTGTGTGTTTCTGGAGTTTCCGAATTTGAGAAAAACACTGGAGGTGATTTATACTCTGGGCTTCAAACTGTAACAACAAAACCCTGACCCCATGGCAGTTTAGTACTAAATTCTAAATACCAATAAAAAAGGTGACACCTGTAATGCTGGGTACTTTTGTACTGTGCAGCCTTGGCTCGAAGCCCTGAACACTGTAGCCTGATCACAGCACAATGGCTTCACCCTGGCTTCCACCAGCCTGGTTATTCCTTGAAGGGTGACACCAAGAGCCCTTTCGGTCCTGGGTCTCCTCAAAACGGTCTCCCCTGGAGAGTCCAGTCCCTGTCATTGGATACCCACAGAAATGGTTGTTTGCTGTCTCCAAAGAGAGAGAGCACACACCCAGCCTGGTAATTTAGCTGAGGACTTCACCCTTGAGCTCTGAGATGGTTTTGTAATAAAAGCAAAGAATATGTTTATTCGCAAAGAGCAGATAATTAAGAACTAATAAGAAACAATAGAAGAGACCAAGATATGGTTACAAGTAAAACAAAACAAAACGTGCTTGCTAATGACAAACTCAATGTCAGCAAGTGACAACCATTCTCTAAGCAGGTTTCTCACCTATAATCCATTCCAGCTCCTCGTGGTCTTCAGGGCAAGAGGATCCGCTTTTTGTGCGCTCATGGGGTGCTGCTCCCCTTCATTCCTGATAGCCAAATAGTTTTTGCTTCAACTCATTGTTTGGCCCAAGAGGCGGGATGACCTCCTGTTATTCTTCCCTTCCTGTTGACTTCTCATCCCTCTGCTGATTTGTATATAAATGGATCCTCCATTTTTTTTATTCTGTAATGCTTAATTTACACTGGAGACAGGTAAATAGCTGCCGTCCCTCCTGTCTGGGTGAGAACCCATTTCTTCCTTTTGTTTGACCACAAACTTTAAAGCCTAATATCAGTGAGTATCCATAATTCCTCACTTTTATAGCACAGTCATATTGTGTACAATCAGTTGATTTAATTGCTTATTCTTTGGGGCTCAGGCACCCTGTTCTCCCCTGGGGTGTCTGGGATGATGCTTTCTTCATTTCAAACTGGATAAGATTCAGCTCACTTCCTCTGAAAGGTCTTGAATCTGGTCAAGTTAAGTTTAGTTCATTATCAAGCCTCTTACACTACTCTTGGTTGACATTATTGCCTGCAAGAAAAAAGAGTAGAGCCCTCCACTGATATGACGAGAGAGCTGTACTAAGGGCTTGTCTTCACTGGGGGGGGGGGGATCGACGGCAGATACGCAACTTCAGCTACGTGAATCATGTAGCTGAAGTTTGCATATCTGCCGCCGACTTACCGCCCGTCCCCACGGCAACGGCAGTCGGCAGTGCGCTCCCCCGTTGACTCCAGCTTGTGCCTCCTGGCAAGCTGGAGTTCCGGAGTTGATGGGGGAGCCGCGGGCAATCGATTTATCGCGTCTTAGCAAGACGCGATAAATCGATCACCAGAAGATCGATCCCGGAGTAGCCTTGTGAAGACCAGCCCTAAGAGTGTGGAAAGAACAGCAACCTGAGGTGACCTCTTTTTTTATCAGTATTTCTTCCTTAACTTTGGGCTAGTTTAACTCTGCCAACTAGAAGGGTATTTGGAGGGAAAGGGAAGTCAAGTCTAAGGTACTCATTTGGGAGATCCATGTTCTAGTCCCTATTCTGCCACAGACTTCTTGTGTGAGTCCCTCTGTGCTCTCTGGAAATAATAGCACTTACTTACCTCACAGGGTGTTGCCAGGATACATACATTAAAGAGCATGAGGTGCTTAGATAGTATAGTGATGAGGGCTGCATGTATATCCTGAGAGATTTTTCTAGCCACCTAGTTAACAGCTAACAGCTACAGCTAACTACTTTTTTCTTATTTTTTTCACAATGCTTTTCCAATACAGTAAACCCTCGATTTAACGGACCCCTATTTAACGGACTTCGGATGCAACGGACAAAATTTCCCGATGCATCCGAAATCCGTTATAGGGGGCTGCTGGCTCCTGCCCCGGGGAGCCGGGCGGGAGCTGTCAACCCGGCTGCCCGGATACCCGCAGAGGGGAGCCGGGCGGCCGGGTTGACAGCTCTCGCCCAGCTCCCCGCAGCGGGGAGCCAGGCGGGAGCTGTCAACCCCCCCCCCAGGAGCCAGGCGGGCGGTGGGCAGGGGGGGGTTGACAGCTCCCGCCTGGCTTCCCGCTGCAGGGGAGCCGGGCGGGGGAGGGGGGGGCTTTGACAGCTCCCGCCGGGCTCCCCGCTGCAGGGGCGCCAGGCCGGGGGGGGGCTTTGACAGTTCCCGCCGGGCTCCCCGCTGCGGATGGGACCCGGCGGATGGGACCTGGGGGGGGGGGGAGGTTTGACAGTTCCCGCCGGGCTCCCCGCAGCGGGGAGCCAGGCGGGAGCTGTCAACCCCCCCCTGCCCACCGCCCGCCTGGCTCCTGGGGGGGGGTTGACAGCTCCCGCCTGGCTCCCTGCTGCGGGGAGCTGGGCGAGAGCTGTCAACCCGGCCGCCCGGCTCCCCTCTGCGGGTATCCGGGCAGCCGGGTTGACAGCTCCCGCCCGGCTCCCCGGGGCAGGAGCCAGCAGCCCCCTATAACGGATTTCGGATGCATCGGGAAATTTTGTCCGCAGCGGGGAGCCAGGCGGGCAGTCTGACAGCCCGGCGGACGGGAGCGGGGGGGGGCTTTGACAGCTCCTGCCGGGCTCCCCGCTGTGGGGAGCCAGGCGGGAGCTGTCAACCCCCCCCCCAGGAGCCAGGCGGGCGGCGGGCGGGAGCGGGGGGGGGGTTTGACAGCTCCCGCCTGGCTTCCCGCTGCAGGGGAGCCGGGCTGGGGGGTTTTGACAGTTCCCGTCGGGTTCCCCGCTGCGGGGAGCCAGGCGGGCGGGCTGACAGTCCGGCGGACGGACCTGGGGGGGAGGGAGGTTTGACAGTTCCCGCCGGGCTCCCCGCAGCGGGGAGCCAGGCGGGCGGTCTGACAGCCCGGCGGACGGGAGCGGGGGGGTGTTAGACAGCTCCCGCCGGGCTCCCTGCTGCGGGGAGCCCGGCGGGAGCTGTCAAAGCCCCCCCCCTTGCGGGAATGGGGGGGGAGTTTGACAGCTCCCGCCCAGTAAAACCTCTATATAAGGGACTAATTCGGGTGAGGGGGTGTCCGTTAAAGCCAAAAGTCCTGTTATTTAATGATTTAAAAAATTATTAAATAACGGACTTTCGGCTTTAACGGACACCCCCTCGCCCGAATTAGTCCGTTAAATCGAGGTTTCACTGTATTGCATTTGCAAGTTTATTCTTCTGTGTGAGAAAACACTGGGTACGACCTTTGTATTTGTTTCTTATATGAACAGTTCATTTTCCCCTACTATTTTTATTTGATTTAATAGCATTTCCAAAAAGGCCCAGATAAGTAAGGCTCAGTGAATACTTCAGCTAAAATTGGTCAAAAATACTGCATAAAAAATATTTATAGGTATTTCAGTACATTTTAAAGCAGCCTGTTCCATTATGTTTTATAACAGTTCAGTGTCCCTGTCTTCACATTTTTTGCAAGCCCCTTTTTCAAAATGGAGTTTTTCCATTTCCGAACTGGAAAAAAAAATCTCAAAATGGAACATTCTATTTAAAAATAGAAAAAAAATCCAGTTTTGAAATGAACTAATTTTGGAAAAATATAATTTTGCTGCTGTCCTGCAAAAGACTTATGCACTTGCTTAATGTTAAGCAAGTGAAGAGTCTGAAGTCAATGCAGCATAAGGGCCCATATCACTAAACTATCCAATCTAAAGTTTTTACAGAGACAGGTAGAAAACAACAAACTGAAAAATAGAAATGGAAATAAATTATTTTTTCAGAAGTCAGTTTGATATTTTTCTGTGTTAAAGTTTCCATTAACATTTTGAAAGTCTTGATCTTTTTGTAATATTTTTGAAAAACTCATGTTTGGATTGATCTTTTTGTGTAACATTCCATCCAGATTTGAC
This sequence comes from Sternotherus odoratus, assembly GCA_032164245.1. Taxonomy (NCBI): domain Eukaryota; kingdom Metazoa; phylum Chordata; order Testudines; family Kinosternidae; genus Sternotherus; species Sternotherus odoratus. The sequence goes on along the minus strand of JAVMKO010000003.1, from coordinate 21,763,417 downwards.
TGCACAATCACATTTCTGAATATACATTCAAGTTCTATACAGCTGTTTGCTTGAAAATGGAGGTCTATAGAGCTGCTACTTTTCAACTCCTTGATGGTTTTTTGGGGATATTCATATCTATCTACGCACATCTGTAATGGTATACTGGTAGCTGTTTACATATCTAATGATATAAATAAATTTCTTTGGGCTGAACATCTATATTATGGAGAGGGTTATGTATAAGAAACCAATGAGTGAATGACCAGTCGTATTTGGCTGATATGCATTTTCTTCTCTTTCTGTAAATTTGCTCTCCTGTTATGTAATGAGAGCAAAGTACATATAGTAATAAATATATTTCAGTTTGACGAAAGCTGTTATCCTCATCTTGGGAACATACGTGCAGATGTCTATAGTAATTACCTATTTTCTGTTTACCTCCAGACTACAAAAGTCAGTTCAGACCTGTGAGCCCAGCATTAATAAAATGACAGAGCCATTATCATTTAATGGTAAAACTGTGGCGGTACCGTGGCAGCTGTTTCTTATAAATATAATCCGTCACTTTGCTATTAAGACTGTTTAGAGCTGCATGAAAGCAATTCTCAACCTTTGTCATTGATTATGTCACCAGTTCCATTCCAGCTCTTTCAACGGGTATTGTCGATAGATTAAAAATAGAGCCCCCAAATGCTGTCGCAAAGGCTGATGTGATCTTGGCATGATTTGCCCTTTGGAAAGACATCAGCTTGATGTTCACAACATTTGCTGGGTAAAGTCTTGCTACATGTCCCGTCTGTCTGGTTACAAGCTGGAAATTGCACTTCTCATCAAGCTATCAAGACAGATTTAAAGAAAGAAATATAGTATTCTGGCTTCTTTTAACTCACAGATTCTTCATTTGCTCATGAGAATATACCCATCCCTCCCCCAGTCGCCTTTATAAGCAGCCTTTCTCATAGCCATCAAAAGAGAGGCAGGGATTCAGGTCAGGAACTTTTACAGTCTGCTTGTGCACCTGTTGGGGGTGGTTATACCATCCTCTCTGCATGGAGCCGCTCTTGGCCCAGTATATTTTTGTTGCCAGCCAGAAGTGAGAAGTAGCACTGGGAAATGGGTAGAAGAAAAGGAAAAGCTAGCAAAGTTCCATTAGCAAAAGCTATGTCTGAATAACAATCCATGTATTTTTAACCGCAGAAGGTTAAAGTGCCTATACTCTATTAAATAAGAGCTCATGCAATTCTTTTTCTTTCTGTGTCCCATAAAAAAGGTACGAGTGGGAGAATGAATGTGCTTTCTGTTGCTTATCTCATACAGCCAGAGGCGAATTCAACTGGCTTTTCTATTCACATAGAGACAAAGGGAATAGTTTCCCAAACAAGAAAACCACCTAAATTACTCAAAATGCCTCTCAAATATTTCCATTCTTGCATGTTCAGATAAGTAGGAGTTTCAACTACATTTTGCATGATTCATCCAAAGTAGACAGTGGGGCGGGGTTGAGAAAGAGAGACCCACTGGGGGACAACTTCCCCCCATTCCAGTGTTGTTTGCCAGGGTCACATCTAATCCATCTGAATTGCATCTGAACCATTCATCTGAACTATTCCTGCAAGTAATTTCATTAATTACGATATATTTTATTTACTAGCTGAGTTAAATAAATAATTGCGTAATCCTAAAAGGTGCTGAGCACTCTGGCTGTAATCCAGCACAGCATTAAATGCGTGAATTAGCCCACTTCAATGGAACTGAACACGTGCTTAAAATTAAGCACATGCTTAAGTGTTTTGCTGCATTGGGACCTGAATGTCCAGCAATTTGCAGGATTGAGTCCTAAATTAATCTACACCTTTTTTTAAAAAAACTATTCTGCCTAGCAGACTAATCTCATTCTGATTTTTGCTGGGGAACTAACTGAAACCAAAGATCTCTTCAAGGTGGCAATTAAGGATTTAAAATCAGATGTGTTGTTTTGGGTGATAGTTTCTGTGTGCTTCCAAAACACACCCTGGTCTGTTTTTGACAGACTCTCAGGAGCAACACCATATTATAGGCATAACACATAGCAAGAGAAATTGGTAACATATGTAACTCAAGACAAAAGTCAGCAGATTTAAAATGTTAGGAATTTAGATGAACCAACAGAGCAGTGAGGAAAAATTGTAGAGGATCACCTCCTGGCATTGTATCTGAGTTTCTGTTTGCTTCCCTTGTTGACTTCCTTTTCCAAAGTCCATGATAAGAGGCCATTATTGATTGATTTCTACTTATTTATTTTATTTTACTTATTTATTGTAGCACTGAGGTGTCCTAGATGTGGACCAGGACCCCCTTGTGTTAGGCACTGTGCAAAGACAGAACAGAAAACCATGCTGCATTACACAATTGTGATAAAAAAGAAACTGTAAGTCTAACAAGAAATTAACATCTATAAATATTAATTGAAAAGATAGATGTTATAAAGAGGGTTTAACTGAGTACGTCTTGCATTTGAAATCAATGAGGTAAAATGTGTCTAGATGGTTTCGCTGCCTATGCCTCAAATTCTGTGTATTTAATTAAACAGTAATAAAGTATCAGTACAGTAAAACCTCGATTTAACGGACCTCGATTCAACGGACTTCGGATGCAACGGTCAAAATTTCTGAGCAAGTCTGATGCATTCCAAATCCATTTCTCGGGGGCTGGCTGCTGGCTCCCGGCTGCCGCCCTGGTCATGGCAGCGGGCGGGCTAGCTGCCGGCTCCCGGCTGCCACCCGGGTCCAGGCAGCAGGCGGGCTGGCTGCCAACTCCCGCCCAGGTCACTGCAGCGGGAGGGCTGGCTGGCGGGCGGGCTGCCTGCCTGCTCCCAGCTGCCGCCTGGGTCCCAGCAGCGGGAGGGCTCGCTGCCGGCTCCCGGCTGCCGCCAGGGTCCCGGCAGCGGGAGGGCTGGCTGGCGGGCGGGCTGGCTGCTGGCTCCCGCCCGGGTCCCACTAGCGGGCTGGCTGCTGGCTCCTGGGAGCCGGGACCCAGGTGGGCTGGCTGACTGCTCCCGGCTGCCACCCGGATCCCGGCAGTGGGCGGGCTGCGGAGATGCCGCCCCGACCCTGTGGCGCTTGGGCTGCTGCTCCGACAGCTCGTTTTTTTATTATTATTAAATAACGGACTTTTTCATTTAACGGACACCCCCTCGCCCGAATTAGTCCGTTAAATGGAGGTTTCACTGTACGTTAGATTAATGGCTCATGTCAGTAGGCTTTTCCATTATAAGACTACCAGGTGCTTTACAGAACCACTTGCATAATGCTGGAGCAAAAGGTCTAATACAGAGCTCTTTGTGTACAGCACAATACCTCATTGGTTGGTCTCTCAGTCTGATACCCGTTATTTCCCCTGCCAGACTGAACGATCTGTTCCAAGGATACAGCAGCAAGGCACATCTAGAGGGGAGGATTAAAACCTTTAGGCTATTCTATGTATAAGAATTCTGATCTGGGAGCGGAAACATAAAAAATACAGGACGATAGTCCATAATGTCGCTTACTCCATCGGTTCAATGGATGACATTTTTATGCTCTCTCTTTTTGTGGATTCTGGAGTGACTCTGAAGTCCAAAGCATGACGTGCATGCTCGTGAGCAGATTGGGCAGATAATTTTTTGGTGAGCATCTTGGTAGCTATAGCAGTGGTATGATGAGTTTCTCCTGCAGACGATCAATTATTTCCGTCCTCTACAAAGGCTTCTAAAGCTCTGAATGTTGTGTGTGTTGCCAGGCTGATCTATTTGATGCAGTCCTCTTGAGATCATCTGGTTTTATTGCACCAAAGTGTATACTTTCTCAATGCTCTCTTTGTAGCACTTTCTGGGGGCAACCTTGATTCTGATGTCCTTGTGCCAATTCTCCTTAGAAAATTTTTCTGGGGAGTCAATGTTCAGGCATCCTAATGATGTGTCCAACCCAGCTTAGTTGGGCTTTTATCAGCATGACCTTGATGCTTGTTGCATTTGACTTTTGGAGAACCTCCAGATTGGTCACGTCCTTAATATAAAATATGAAGAAAAGAGAGTTCATTTCCACATAATCAAACGCTTTTTTGTTGTCTAGACATAATATCATTTTGGTGTGTGCGCAGTTTGATTTAACTGGATGTATAACATAAAACAATCTTGTGATATTATCTGAACCTTTCTGTTTCATACCTGCATTAAGTGTCTCTCCTTAAATATTAAGAAGAAAATATTCAGGCTTAGTAGCTAGTACTAAGAGTGTTTTAATACTTGTATTAAGTAAAGGAAATGAATTTGTAAGAGGCACCTGTAACATTGCACTCCCTATGTTTTATCGATATATGCTTATGAGTGTAAACGTGATGTAACTGGAATATGTTTTATGGAAAGGTCTCTTGTAAGGTATCATTAACAAAGCTTATAATTTACTGAGTGTGTTCATCCTCTTTGTATGTATGTATCATTCTTGTATCTGAAGAAATAAGAAGTATAACTCTGAGTCCTATTGTAATTATGCAAAGTGTGGGCCGTTAATGGTGGATTGGAAGCTTGATGGCTCCCATTGACTAGGACAACTGGTTGTCAATGGCTCTGTTTACTTGCAAACCTCCTTAGGTACCTGTGGACCAGCCCTGGAAGAATGAAGAATGAGGTCTCACAGGACATGTGACCATGTTATAGGATACCGGAATCCATCTTAAATGTGATGCTTTCCCATTTAGATACAGTGGTTCTCAAACTTTTTGTAGTGGTGCAGCAGGAGCCAGGGCCCGGACCCCCACTTTGAGAACCAATGTTTTAGAAGGATGGGTGGGATCCAGAGAGATGAAGGCTTCCTGCCTTGGGCCAAAGCTATAAAAGGGGGTGGAGCAGAACAAGGAGAGCCCAGTCATGAGAAATCCCCTGATTTTCACCTAAGATGCCTGCTGTAACTAACAAGGACTGTACCAGGGGAAAGGATTGGGCTCAGACTAGGAAGGAGTCTAGTATGTGAAAAAAGCTTATTGGAACACCTCTAGGGGTCAAATGTACCTGTAAAGAATTTCTTGATGTATGAGGGTTAGACTTGCATGTTTTGTTTTATTTTACTTGGTAACTTACTTTGTTCAGTCTGTTATTACTTTAAACCACTTAAATCCTAATTTTTATATTTAATAAAATCACTTTTGTTTATTAATGAACCCAGTGTAAGTGATTAATATCTGGGGGAGCAAATAACTGTGCATATCTCTCTATCAGTGTTATAGAGGGCGAGCAATTTGAGTTTACCCCATGTAAGCTTTATATAGAGTAAAATGGATTTATTTGGGGTTTGGATCCCACTGGGAACTGGGTGTCCATGTGCTGGAGATAGGCGACTTGCTGAGCAGTTTTTGGTTAGTCTGCAGCTTTGGGATCATGGACCAGACCTGGGCCTGTATTGCAGCGGGCTAGCATGTCTGGCTCAACAAGGCAGGATTCTGGAATCCCAAGCTGGGAGGGAAAACTGAATCAGAGGTAACTGCAGCACGTCAGGCGACAGTCTCAAGGGCATCTCTGTGACTGAACCTGTCACAGTACCTTTAAGGACCTTTACCCCTATATATCAGAGATAAGATATATAGGGGTAAAGACCATCATAGTCTGAGGTAATTGGCCAGATAGCATAGACTCATTCAGGGTTTTGTATCTACCTATACCATCTGAGTTCAGACACAGGAAGTCTCATGTCTGAAAGCCAGCTTCATTTGAATCTGTTTGATCTGGTGTGAGTGTCACAGAGCAGAGTTAAGATGGGAAGAACTGTGTTGTTCAGGCTGTCCTGTTGCACTTTGCACTTGCCTCTTAAGCTGAAGTTGTATCCAATGTGTCAAGTGGAGTAAGAAACGTTGTATTTTTTTGAAATTTCCTGTGGACTGGAAATACCCCCCAAATTTTGTTTTGGAAGCACCAATACATGGCTGCCTATGCCAGACCCATAGACCCTGGAAGACCTGGCTTCCAGGGATGGGGACAGTCTGCATGGCAGGGCTGCTTCAGAACCAGAGTCTTTAGGAGCCTCACGCTCCCTAGCATCCTCCTAATGAACTAGAAGGTTTCCCATGGAAACCTGTCTGACAGGTATCAGAACCTTGCCTTTGATTCCCAGAAAATGTGTCAAACCCAAGATATTTCAGGTTTGATGAATTGCATTTTCTGATAAAACTCAGTTCTGATGGAAACATTTCTGAGTAGCTGCAGTTCTGAACATCTACTAGTCCTTACCAATAGCTGATCTATGCATAGCAGCATGAATAAAATCACAGACAGGGAGCCTCCGCTTGCACAGCTTCCCACTCATGCAGAGAAAGAACATAAGAACATAAGAACATAAGAACGGCCATACTGGGTCAGAGCAAAGGTCCACCTAGCCCAGCATCCTGTCTACCGACAGTGGCCAATGCCAGGTGCCCCGGAGTGAGTGAACCTAACAGGTATGATCGAGCGATCTCTCTCCTGCCATCCATCACCCCCCTCTGACAGACAGAGGCTAGGGAGGAAGGAAGGGCACTGCTTGCAACTCACTCTTTCAGTAAGTTTACATGGATCACCCTTCCTTTCACAGGAAGGAGTTGTGCAAGCAGAGACTCCAATCCTTTCCTTGAGGCTCTCAAGGCAATCCAGGTTCTTCCCACACAACATCCTTCCACCATTGCAATAAGCAGCCACACGCCTGGTTGGCTTGATGCCAAATGCCCTGCTGTACCTTGTCAGTCATGCAGGTTAGGAGAAACGGTGCCCCTGGAGCTGGCATTCCTATTTCCAGAGCAAATATCTGAGGTCATCCCTCAAGGTTGGCTGCACACACTAACAATCTCAGTTCTGTCGCAACAGCATATGTTAAAACGGTGATTTCCTGAGGGGATACAAGAAACGTTGCTGCCTTTTGTTTTCTAATAGGAATGACTTCTGATATCAATGGCTAATGAGAAAAAAGAGGCTCCATTGTGTCCCTAAAGGCATGTGTGTTGGGCATGGGGTGGTTCTGGTCTTCCCTGGGGAGAGGGGCACTGGGCCTTCCTGAGGGGAAGGCCACGCAACTTTCTCTCCTCATGCACCCAGTACCCCTCTTCAGGTCAGGGATATGAGGGCACCAGGGCATCACCTCTTCCTTGCCCTTTCTATGCACCTATCATGGAACCTCTTTTGAGTGTAAGGACTGCAGTGGTCCTTCACCCGTACCTGGGCTGTGCAAATGGGGGAAGGCTTTTTACATCCTTATCATTTACTGCACTTCACACCCAGGTGTGGGCCAAGCACAGACTGATCCAAAATGAATATAATAACATAATATAATTAAATATAACATCCTTCCTGAGGGTGAGAAATACCAAAGAAACCCACCACAGTAGCATTTCATTTCAGAAAAGCAACAACACAAAAATGAGGAAGCTAGTTAAATGGAAATTAAAAGGTCCAGTCACAAGAGTTAAATGCATGCAAAAGCTGCATGGAAACTTTTTTTAAAAAAAAAACATAATAGAGGTTCAAATTAAATGTATACCCCAAATTAAAAAAGAATAGTAATAGCACCAAAAATGCCCCGGGGCTAAAAAACAGAGTAAAGGAAGCGGTTAGAGGTAAAAAGGCATCCTTTAGAAATTGGAAGTCAAATCCTACTGAGGAAAATAGAAAGGAGCATAAACTCTGGCAAGTCAGTGTTAGAGTGTAATTAGGCAGGCCAAAAAAGAATTAGAACAGAAATTAGCAAAAAATACCCACAACAAATATATATTTTTAAGTAAATCAAAAGCAGGAAGCCAGCCAGCCAATCAGCGGGGTCACTGGATGATCAAGTTGGTGTATCGCTCGAGGAAGACAAGGCCGGTGCAGAGAAGCTACATTAATTCTTTGCATCAGTCTTCATTGCAGAGAATGTGGGGAAGATTCCCACACTGAGCCATTCTTTTTAGGTGAAAAATCTGTGCAACTCTTCCAGACTGAGGTGTCAGTAGAGAAGGTTTTGGTACAAACTGATAAATTAAATAGTCACCAGGACCAGGTGGTATCCACCCAAGAGTTCTGAAGGAACTCAAATGTGAAACTGCAGAGCCACTGACTGCAGTATATAACCTATCACTTAAATCAGCTGCCATACCAGATGACTCGAAAATAATCTTTTTTTAAAAAAAAAAAGGCTCCAGAAGTGATCCTGGCAATTCGAGGCAAGTAAGTCTAACTTCAGTAAATCCAATACACTGTCTCCTCTTCATACAGATTTCAGTACAATGTGAATGTGCAGTATCACATGCAGGCTACACTGCACAGTACTGTCTCAATATATTGGACCACTGCCAGAGCTCCTCTTATTTCCATAGTATTGCACCATTTTCTACCTGAAAAGTATTTGGCCTGGGCCAGTTCCTATTGTCACTGATTTGCTTTTCTTTTAAATATCAAAGAAATTCAATGTTCAGAAATATATCCAAGTGACTTTAAAATTATGACAAAAGGATGCACACGCATGAAGGAAAGAATGGTAACAAATCAGCAGCAGTCTGGTAGACAGAGATATATTTATTACTTGTGCTTGACTTCTATGGATTTAACTCACCCAAAGTTACAAATTGCTTCTTACAGCAGCAGACAACTTCAAACATGCTAAAGTTGAAGTCACCAATATTTAAAGAAGCTTTTTTCCCCAATAAATATGCTAATGCTGCAATGGGGAAATCACATCCTATAATATCTGGAAAGAACCCAGTCCTGCAATCCATTGCTCATGCCAAGTAGACTTTACCTTATGGAAGAAATCCCACTGACTTAAATAGAACTATTCGTGTGAATAAGGATTATCCCAAGTGAGTACATTTTACAGGATCAAACCATAAAATTGCAAAAGAAGAAATGAAGAAAATGGTAGCTCAGAGTATGGGGTTAATTCACAAATGGTTATATTCTTTGCAAGAAGCTTTAAAGGATGAAATTAGAACTGATCTCTAGACAAAAAGTCAAGAGTGATTGAACCTGTGAGGTCCTGAAATAGAAAGCTCTGGGTTTGGCTGTGAATTTACATTTACAGGTAGATTGAAAGGCCAGCAATATTATTCAGAGAAAGTAGAACAGGAGGACATGCTATCGTATGGAGCTTGAGACTTCTAGTCATTCCTGAGAAATTTAAAATGGTATCTGGGAGCTCCCATAACTAAATGGATTGTGGATTTACTTGCAGTAGAGACTTTTTGACTGTCATCTGCTAATCATTTGACTTCTGGCAGACAGAGCATGCCTCCACTTGTCCTGATAACACGTGAAAGCCTGGAGATGAGAAATTCCACCCTTAAGGCTGCCAGAGTGACTGAAAACTTGATGTATAAAGGATCAAAGGCTAGAATATTTTCCAGACGATCCCAGGGTCCTTCAGTAAGAAATAAAGTTTCTGAGGTGTTTCACTGAATTTACGAAACATGGGGATTCAGTGTGCAATTTTGTATCCTGCTAGGATGAGACCTAAATTTAATGGTAAGAAAAAGTTTCAGATTGCTCAGATGTGGCAACTTTTACTACATGCAAAAAACTCACAAACATCAGAAATGACAGCTCTTTAGGCATCTCAAATTGGTGCAGATTGAAAGCTTTTTTTTGCTGATGTTTCAATGTGTGGAGGTGTTACTACAATGATGACTTTCAGAACAGGACTCTGGTTTTGAATTAATCCTTTGAGTTTATTGTTGGAGCATGCAGCCCTGTGAGGTGCACACACAGAAATGATACTTTTTCACATTAAAAATAAAAAGTCAGGCCCTCTAGACATCCCTTAAACAGTAAACCATTGTAAACAGAGGGGCAAGTTTTTCTTATTTTCGGTTTCATGCTCCCAAGAGCTTATTATAAACAAGTTAGAAATCTGTTAGACTAATGAACAATCATCATATGGGATGTAAAGTTAATTTAATGCTCTCAGATCAGTTCTCAGGAAGCTGTACCCCCATCAGAAAAAAGCACCATCACTGCTGACAATAACTTGCAACTTTATTCTCAGTCTCAGTAAAGGGGCCAAGGACTCAATGGCCATGGAGAAGGAACTAGATCTTCACCCTTAGAGGTAGCACTTAGATTTATAGGGCTGAACACAGGGTAGTGTGAGGAAGCCTGTATTAATGCCTGTGTTTTACTTGTTTTGTCAACAAAAGGACTACTTTGGTACCAATAAAGTTATGAAAAAATACTGTACTAGAATCCAACACAGTAGAAAAAAATTATGTCTGGCTGTAGCTTGTTACCAGGGTTATGCTGCCTGTAAGGTATATTAATGTTACATACACATCCCTGTGTTAAAAGAAAGTTATTAAGGTTGCAAAGGCAAGTACTCAAAAGTTAGGAAAGTTAAAATTAAAGTTGTCTGTGTCTGTACAACCTTGATTCAGTTCTTTGTGCCTATGTGTCATTGTTCAATGTATGGCCCAGTGACTTATTTATTTCAAGGCATTCAAAGCCTGCTCATAAGACAGAATTATTAATTTCCTGATGGATTTTTCTATGGTGCTTAGCACTATAATATCTGTTGTGTCATCAATAGGGCTGGAATTTTTAGATTCACCACATAGACTTCCACCATTTGAGCTAAGGCAGTAACTGATTGCAGTAGTAGGTCATCATCTTTTGTATGGACCTGCACTAGAAGGACATGAGATACCCACCTTGATAGCAGACGATATTTGCTGACAGCAGAGGTATGGTAAGATTCAGTAATCTTGGGTTCCATTCCAGGCACACTGGAGGAAAGTGTGCTCTTATGGGAACAGATTTTTTCAACAGTTCCCCCCAAGCCTTACCCCTTTGTCCCCCTTCCCGCCAGTCAGTCCCTATCCTGTCTCTTCCCCACACTTGCTCTTTGCACCTGGCCTATCCAAGCTCAAGCTTCTCATTTCAGTCCCAGTTTCCTTGCTCAGCCAGTCTCCTGAGATTTGTGGGGCACTGCAAGGGTGCAGACCCCAGTGGAAGAGGGCACCGGGGTCCAGGAGGGACACGGGGCTGGGACTGAGCGGGACATCGGCCTGCAGAGGACACTCTGGAGGCTGGTGAGCTGATTCCCCAGATGACCAGCAGGAGGTGCCAGCAGGGGTGAGTCGCTGCACGTTTACACAACCCTAATATTCTATGATTCTATCTCACCATGTTTCCTAGTCCCTCTCCCTGGGCTCCATGTCTAATCTCAGCCTTTCCTGGCTTGGGTCCTTGTCCCAGTCTCTTTGCCCAGCCAGTCCCAGTTCTCCTCATCAGATCGGTCTCCCTTCTCCCACCCAGATCCATCATCCTGGCCCCAAAAATCCCCAATCATAATGTCCTGGCCCTCCCAGTCCCAGTATCCCCCACTAGCTCCTCATCTGATTGTGTCCCCACTCACTGAATACCTGTTCTTCCCCTACATTGTTTGTTTCCCTCCCTGGGTCTCCGTCCCAGTCAAAGCCCCTGCTCCAAAGAATGGCGAGCTAGAGGACATTCTCAAAGAAAACATTAGCAAAAAAATTTTAACATAGGTCAAACAATGTATTTTAACCTCACCTCATTTTTGGAAATGGTTGGACAGTTTTGGCTGAGATTTTTCAAAAAAATTCAGCCTGAAGCAGGACCCTAGAAGGGAAAAGTTTAGCCCAAAGGGTTAATGTTTGGTAAAGTTATAAGTGACTGAAAACAGGGTCTTATAATAGGAGGTATTAGTCAACTTTAATTATAGGCAGCACTGCTACCTCTGTAATAATAACTGTACGGTGCTACTCAATGTATTATGGGAATCCGAATCTGTCACACAATATTTGTTACAGTGAATGAGATATTGAGCAGGGTTACTTTGCTGTAATTTTCTGCTCCCAGCCCTGCCTCTACTTACATTTTTTAAATATAAATTAAAAACCATGGAACTGTAACAAACAGTTGCACGCTCATGATTGGAAATCACTGTTGTTCACTTGGTAACTTCACTCTTAACTGAAATCATGGGAAAAAATGAATGAAGAATGCAGATCGCCAGCCAGCAGGAAATACAAAAATAAATCTAAAGTGATCATGTTCTGTAGCTATATGGCTTCCTTTGCAGAGAGTAAATTCTCCAAACTCATTAGCGTGGAATTCCAAATTCCAGTATGATCTCTGACCCCGCTCTCCCTCCCTTTTTTTGACCTTCTGCTACTGGTGACCTGCTGTACATCACGTCCCAATGGGAATTTCAATCCAAGTATACAAACAGGGACAGGGACTCTGCAGATCAGTTACTTCTAGCTGCATCTCTCCAAGTTTGAACTGAAAGCTGCCAGTGCAGTCACTTGCTGCTCTTGAGTCTCAAAATAAGTGTAGGTCATGCCCTCTCTTTCTGTTCTCCTAAAGAGGGTAACAGTTGTTTTCATAGTCATTCCCAGGAGTCCATTAGCAAATCTGAAAATCTCGGTGTTGGGGCCTTAGGAAAGATATAAACTGACATTCCTGAGGCGTGTGTCACCAGTGAGACCCAGTGTGTTTGTTACAATTAACTCATGTCTCCTGAGTGCTGGTATTTAAAGACTGCGGCCATGACCTGCCTGGTGTCACTATATTTCTTCTGTTGCTTTTTAAATGGTGAAATCTATTCAAACCTATCAGGTGGTGTAGTGTCACCATTAGAAGTCAATGTATTGTATGGTGTGTTCCATACACTGGAGCTTTGCTGAGCCTCATGTTACCAGAAACCCTCCACGAGCAACTACTGGATTGTAAACTGCAGCATTAGAACCACTGTTAGTTACAGCTTTCTCTTACCATTCATGGACTCTTGATAAGCCTGGAATACACTTGTGTTCCCTCTTGTGTTTAATAATAATTAAAACATCTTTTTTTTTTTTTTTTTTTTTTTTACTGGAGTAGAGGTGTTGAAGCGTGGAGTTTTGGCTAAATCTCAATTCAGGTGATTAAAAATCACTTTAGGGTTTCAAATAGTTTTTTTTTTCCACTTTCTGCCTTAAACTTGACTCAAACTGTTGTGTAGTTCTGCTGTTAAACATTAAGTGGAAAGCAGAGAGACATTTGGGATTCAGTGTTCATTCAGTGATAGGTGGCCTTCCCAGGTTATTCAAACTCAACACTATCAGGGCCGGCGACAGGGGGGTACAACGGGTACAGCTGTACCGGGCCCGGTACGCAGCTGTACCCCCTTGTCGCCGGGCCTGTGAGCAAGGCGCAGCTCCGGACAGCCGCTGCAGCGCTCTTTAGCCCCCTCCCCTGGCACCCAGCAGCCTCCCCCCGCCCCCTTTTGCTTCTCCTGGCTGGGCCCCGCGGCCAGAGAGCATGCGGTGGTTGGGGCCCGTGGGAGACCGGGGGGGGGGGGGTGTGTGCACGATCTGCGTACGGGCAGGGCCAGCGACAGGGGGGTACTACGGGTACACAGCTGTACCCGTTGTCGTCCCCCCTTGTCGCCGGACCTGGAGAGCGGGGAAGGGGCGGGGAGGCGGCACGGCTCTCCCCCGGACAAGCGCGCCTGGCCCCGGCAGGAGCTGTGAGCCCGGCTGGCGGCAGCAGCGCTGTCCGGGGGAGGGGAGAAAGGGCGGCTCACGCAGCTCTCGCTGCCCGGGGGAGGGGACGGGGAGCGCCGGCTGGGCTGGGCTGGGTGGGGCCCCATCCGCTGTCGGCTGGGCTGGGGGGGGGGGCGGCTGGGCTGGGGGAGGCCCCATCCGCTGTCGGCTGGGCTGGGGGGGGGGCCCAAACTATCAAAGTAGGGGGCCCCCAAATTTCTGTCGCCAGCCCTGCGTACGGGGCCCCAAAATTCCTGTCGCCGGCCCTGAACACTATACAAATTGTTGCGGTTAATATAAACTTGATCTTCTTTGTAGATATAACTGCATTTTCAAACTGTGGTGCTTATTAACTTTGGTATCATAATGATTGTAGTGGTTCTTTTGTCCTCCACCTAGAAAATGTCACATGAGCTTCTAGTAGACTAGCCTAAAAGTTTATTAGTAATTTATTTACTGTGCAAACAAATATTATCTATATACTGCATTACTGTATTTACTATGCTTTTTTGTGTGGCATGTGACAGTCATTTTTCCTATTTGCTATCCAAGTAATTTGCAGGGATTAAGTATAAATACTTTCCATTTCAGAACACTAATATTACTAAAAGGCTCTTAATATTTTATAAAGCATTTTTTTTCTGCTAGGTTTGCACATTCACATACATACACAGAAGTGGGTTATTGTATGTTAACAGTGAAGAGATCTAAGGAAACTGTGATGGGGCATCCACATCACACAGGTGTGGACAGGATTAACCTTGCCCTACCTCAGAGGGGAGCAGTGGACGTGAGTTCTCCAAGCAGCCTCGAGAGTCTGCGTGGGCCACAGCTAATCAGGAAAGGGCTGCAAAGAGCAGCCAATCTTTTTCAAGCCACTCCTAGTTCCCTACCTCCTGGGTCATAGGTGCTGGGACTGGGTAGTCACATGCCCTGAGGCAAGGATGAAGAAGATGCTTCACCCTTGCCTGGGGCTGTGGGGAAGTGGCCCAAGGAGATATAGCAGCATGGGAAGAAGTTAGAGTCACAACAAAAGGTTGCTATCTATAGTGTCCCTGAATTGAGACCCGAGTATCCCGTCCTTTCCCCTGGGAAGTGGCTGGATTATTGGAGTGAGATACCTACCTCAGTAAGGGGAAAACACAGATGGTAACATGGCCAGAGGGCCAAGTCATGAAGAGGACGCTGGGAACTAGGACTAAGCCAGGCCTGCAGGCAGCATCAGTGATGGGAAAGGCACCACTTGGTGTGGGCGCACTGCCCGGCTGAGCTAATTCCTGTGGTAGACAGCAGGAGGCGCTGCTATAGTGAGTGGACTCACTCACAGAAATCCAAAATGAGCTACTACTCTACGTCCTATTGCAAAACAAATTCACTCTTTACATCATTTGTGAGGCTGGTCAAGTTTTAAATAACATACACACTGGGCCTGACTCTCTGCTCTCTTAATCCAGTTTTGATTCCTGATCCTCAGTTAACTACTAATAGGAATCAGTATCAGGGGTATCAGAATCAGAGCAACTGTAAATTATAATGTTAGAAGAAGCCTTAAAAGAATGCCCCAGTGCTGCGTTTTGTTCTACTATGTAAGTAACCCTATCCAGTGTTTAAAATGTCTCACAATTTATCAGCCACACATCACAGCTGGCTGATCAAGGCTCACCTTGTTTTGCCTTACCATAAGGCTTCATTTCTCATATTACAGTGATCTATAGGAGGCAGGGTCTGAGTAAAATCAAGTGAAGGTCAGATTATCCCCTCTACAGGGGAGGCACAGAACAAATGTGCTACCTCTTTCTGCATTACTTTCCTCTTATCTACACCCTAGGGTGACCATGCAGCAATTGTGAAAAATCGGGACGGGGGTGGGGGGCAATACGAGCCTATATAAGAAAAGACCCAAAAATCGGGATTGTCCCAATACAATCAGGGCATCTGGTTATCCTACCACACCCACAGGATCCTCTTCAGTGGGATCTGGATCAATAAGAGTAGAGGAAGGAAGGGGGAAGGAGTTTAGACAGAGTAGGGTTGCTGTCTGTGCACCCTACAGCCTACCTGAGGCAGCATTTACTTAGGCTATGTATATACTACCACTTATAACTCATTTTGCACAGGAAGGTGAATAAGCCACCCCCCTGAGCTAGGGTTGAAAACTTTCTAACTGAACAAAACCGAACACCCTTGCCCCTTCCCCGAGGCTCCACCCCCACTCATTGGAACCCCCCTTCCCCGTTGCTGGCTCTTCCCCACCCCCACTCACTTTCAATGGACTGGGGCAGGGAATTGGGGTGAAGGCTCCAGCTGGGGTGCAGGCTCTGGGGTGAGGCCAGAAATCAGGGGTTCAGTGTGCAGGAGGGGGGCTCTAGACTGGGGAAGGTGGTTGGGTGCCAGAGAGGGTGAGGACTCCAGCTGTGGGTGCAGACTCTGGGATGGGGGTGGGAATGAGGAGTTTGGGGTGCAGGTGTGGGCTCCAGGCTGGGGCCAAGGGGTTTTGAGTGTGGAAGGTGGCTCAGCCTGGAGAAGGGGGTTGGGGTGCAGCAGGGAGTGTGGTGTTTGGGAGGGTGTTTGGGTGTGGGAGGGGGTTCTGACCTAGGGCATGGGTTCAGGGTGCCAGAGAGGATTTGGGGTGCGGGCTCTTGCTGGGCGGTACTTACTTTAGGCGGCTCCTGATAGGCAGCACGGCAGGGCTGAGAGTCACTGCTTTTTCCCTATCAAAGGGCAAAATCCTGCTTCCATTAAAGTCAATAGCTTTAAATTCCCTGCCTGCCTCGTGCTCCGCACTGCTCCCAGAAGCAGCCAGCATGTCCTAGGTGGAAGTGCGGCCAGGCTGCTCTGCTTTGTGCACGCTGTCTGCTCACACAGACACTGCCCCCACAACTCTCATTGGCTGTGGTACCTAGGCAATGGAATCTGCAGAGTGTGTGCTGGGGATGGGGGCAACAGACAGAGCTTCCCTGATTGCTCCTGTGCCTAGGGTCTGCAGGGATATGCCGGCCGCTTCTGGGAGCAGCACAGAGCCAGGGTAGGCAGAGAACCAGCTTCAGTCCTGCTTTGCCACTGACTGGGAGCCTGCCTTAGCCCCACTGTGCCACCAACTGGACTGTTAATGGCCCTGTCAGCAGTACTGACCACAGCTTCCACAGTCCCTTTTTGACCTTCTGGTTGAAAACTGGACACCTAGCAACCCTGCCCTGAGCAGCATAGTCATTTCCCTCTCCATCTTCACTGTGGAACTGCAGAATTTTGCAGAAGCTGCAGGGGCAGTAGCTGGCTGGGAAGCCCCCAATAGCCTGGTTCCAAGGAAGCTGAACATCCCCATCACTGGGAGGGGAGCCCTTTATGTGTTGATGCCCCAGGTCTTGCTGGTTTTGGACACTGAAAGCTTTGCTTGTTGCCAGGGAAAATCGCAAAGAAATGATAAGATGTGTAGTAACTTAGAACTAGAAAGACTCGTATCAGTCTAGAAAAAATAATACAAAGGGACTTAGAGAATTTAATGCTATTGACTTTAATGGGAGCAGGATTTTGCCCATGGACAGAGAAAAAGAAGTGACTGGTAACCCCCTTACAATCAGAGATGGTTCTTAGCCCCAGTGAGTAAACTCAGTGATTCAGAGCCAAGTGCCAGTGAAATGAGTTTAATGATATTATCCTAAAATATATGTAAATATGTACCTACTACTCTTAGGCCTTAACTAATTAATGCTTGAAACACCCCCGTGAGGGAGGTAACTGGTGTTTTGTGTAATAGGCACGTAGCAACTAGTGAATCATGAGACTTTCAAAAAGCAGGTGAAGAAAGCTTTGTTGGGCAATGAGATTTGGAGCATGCTGAGACTATTTTACCAATGCCCAAGAACAGAAAAATAACTTTCAAACTAAACAGCAATTCAAAGGGGATGTTTAAAAGCTAGACGGTAATGAATAAACCCGAGAGGTAAGATCAATTACACAGACCACACCAAAATGAGTCACATGGGAAGCGGGGGAGGAGGGGGCGAGGTGGAGAAGGGGGGCTGATTTTCAGAAAATGCTGAACACCTGCTCTCTTAAAATCAGCAGACAAAACAGAAGCAATTAAAATCACTGGTAACTTTTGAAAATCTTGGCCTGGTGGACCAAATGTTCTCCTTGCATGCATCCATGTAACGTTGTTGAAATTAATAGAGCTGCGCAGGTGTAAATGACAGCAGAATTTGACTCTATCTGTGTCGGGGAGGGAGAGGGAGGAGTTCATGTCGGCGCATCACCCAGTAGGTACAAAACTGGGGGCAGTGGAAGGTTGAACTATATGATTCCCAAAGAAAATTCCTAGAAAATCTGAACCTTGTTTTCAGTGGGATGGTATTTCTTCAAAAGAGTTGTGCAGTCTTTGCTTAGTGATAACACTGCATACTGGAAATCCTCAAAGTTTCACTCTAAAAGTACCTTTTACTTCACCTGTTAAAGACTTCATTTAATTATTTTAAAATGGAAATGCACATCTTTCTGTGTGGGCAAGTTGATCTGCACAACTGCTGTGATGAGTTCCAGGTACTCAGCTTCCTCTCTGTACCTAACCATGCTTCCTTTGACTCCAGTTCAGATTCAGAGTTCAGAAGCACACTCTAACAATGTGAATTTTTGAAGAGATGCAATCACCCGGATGACTCATGATTCTGTTCCCATTGACATCAATAGGTGTTTCGCTATTGATTTCAATGGGAGCAGCTTCAGCCTGGTGGCCACTACAGTCAGCCTCAGCTCTGTACATTCATGGGTACGTTTGGTTTGGAAAAGAGGAGATTAAGGCAGGATATGAGCAGTCTTCAGAGACTTGAAAGGCTGTTATAAAAAAGATGGAGAAAAGTTGTTCTCTTTGGCCACAGAGGGCAGGACAAGAGACAACTACAGCATAGCAGATTTAGATTAAATCTCAGGAAAAACTTCCCAACTGTAAGAACAGTAGGACAATGGAACAGACTGCCGTGGGAGGTTGTGGAAGCTCCTTCACTGGAGGTTTTCAAAAAGAGGCTGGACAGCCATCTGTCTTGGATAGTCTAGACACAACAAATCCTGCATCTTGTCATGGGGGCAAGACTAGATTATCCTTGTGGTCCCTTCTTACACAATGGTTCTATGATTCTATTCCACATCTTATTTTCCTGTTTTTTTTCCCTACTTCGGGAAACAAAGGAGATGAGGAATCCTGCTACATGTTACTTTGGTTACAGTTCCTGAAGCTTGACCCATTTCATGAAAATGCAGAAGTAATAACATTAGCAAATTCTACTGTGCGGAGTTCTCATCAGACAGGATACATCATGTTAATGCTAGCTGGGTCTGTAATGAATAACTTTGCAGCATGCACGCAATGATTCTCATTGAGCATATCTCCTGTAACTAGCTTTGTCATTCATTGCACAACAATTCAGAGAAATTGGTAACTCAGACTGGGTTGAAGAATGTAAATGTTTCAAATAACACTATACAAATCAAGATAACAATAGATAGATTAAAATCAGAATGCAATCCAAATTCATTACTCCTTATTTCTCCACAACACAAACTGCAAGCTTTAGAGTAAATTATTTACTATTTAACATCTATATGACGGCAGCACCCAAAGGCCTAAATCATGTTTGGGGCCCCATTGTGCTGGGCACTGTCAAACACAGTTAAGGAGACAGCCTTTGTCCTGGAGGGCTTACAATCTGAAAATAAGTGGTCAGAATACTTTGCACTTCTATAGCTACTTTCATCAGAGGAGCTGCAGGGGTAATCAAAATATCAATTAATGGTGAGATTAATTAATAGCACCATGGTGAAAGAAACTAGAACTATGTAGCACCCATTTTCTGGGGCTCAAGTGCCTTTTGTAGGGCCACTAAATGAGCAGCCTCTCTTTGCATAATGGAAGAATTCACAGTGGTGCTGCATTTTGCAGGATAGCAGCAGGTAGTTTCTGCGACTCAAGAGTGAGATGTGAAGAGCCAGCCGGGAATTTCATTTTTACTGAATGGGTTTTTTTTTTTTTTAATTGTGCATTGCTGGGCATCATGCAGGTGTTCCTTGCTGGAGGAGCCACCGTTTTGTGTGGTGAGTCATCTTCATTCAGCCAGATGATTCGCTGAAGCTAAGCCTGGCACAGTATAGTGGGTTTTGCAAAGGGGACATGTTTAGATGGGAGAAAAGAGGCAATATAAACAAAAAGGCTGGTGTTTTAAATGATGACGGAGAGCCCTGTTATGTTTTCTTCTACATACCATTTTCCTCATCTCATAAAACGATTGGGGGAGGGAGAAAAGGTTTAAAAAATACCTAACAAGGGAGGGGGAACTAATCAGCAGGTGTCTTTTCGCTTATAATTAACTTTCTACCAACTGTTGGGAGGAAAAGGTTTTTTTGGAATAGAATCTGCCCACATGCTACTAAAATGAATCATACTCACTTGATGACAGGTCTGGATTCCTGTTCCAATCACTTCTGTGACCTTGCACATAACATTTTCTCACCGCTCCGCACTGCTTTCTCATTTCAGTAATTGCTCGCTCATTTCAGTGACTGTCATTTCCCTCCCTCTCAGGACTCAATGTGCACCTCAGGAAGTTGTCCAAATGAACGAAAGGGTAGTTTATAGAAACACAAGGGACTGACTAAAATACAGATGCACAAAGCCGATAAGTAAATCATGTTGCACAAATTCTCCTCGTTAAGCCTGAAGTTCTACTGGCAGTGGGATCTGGAGGTGGAGCAATGAGAAGCAGCACAGGAAAATTACTGTAAACCTTTTCCTGCCCATGTAGCTTTTGTGGTGGGAGAAGGATGTATATCTGCCTTGCTCAACCAATAGCTGTAGCATTGATTGTCTTTTTGTGGGGTTAGATTTAATTGGGTAATACTGGTTCAGGTTATAGTCTTGCCTGGCTGTCCACAGAATATGGACATTTTAGCTAGTCACTGATCTTTAACTAGTCACTGACACACAATATTGTCCGAACCAGGAGTACCATTATCTGCAGCACATTTATGTGGGACAGGCTCAAAAGACACAACCCACAAGAGATTATTTTAAAGATACAAAAGGCAAAAGGTCATGTAACTGAAATACTGTGGATCCCCAGTCAGGTCATGTTTACAGAAGATGTCATGTTCACAAACAAACAAAACACTGTGTTGCATGTGTTACAAATGTTACTGAGTCAGAAGGTGTCATTCATTCTGGCTGTAATACAGAGGTCAGAAGCGACAGAGTCCTGTGGCAGACTAACAAATGTATTGGAGCATAAGCTTTCGTGGGCTAATACCCAAGACACCCATTTCATTGGATGCATGTCTTGGGTATTAGCCCACGAAAACTTATGCTCCAATACATTTGTTAGTCTATAAGGTGCCACAGGACTCTGTCACTTTTGGAGATCCAGACTAACACAGCTGCCCCTCTGATTCTTGACAGAGGTCATAGTTTCTCTGGGGAACAGTGAAACACTGATTTGGATGAAATCACTAGAGAGAGGAATAGAGAGGAAACTACCCCACAATCCTTACTATTCTATTGATGGCCCTTTGATGTAACCATGGATTTGCTCCACTGAGCCGCTCCCACCTCACTTTTTCCATGTGTCCATAGACAACACTGTAGTCACACTCTGACATAACCAAGTTAGCTTGATCTAGCTAGTTTGGGTCCTAGAGCAATGAAGCTGTGGCCAAGCGTGCTTCAGCATGGTCTAGCCTGGCAAATGTTTACCCAGGATTCTGGGTTCACTTGAACAGCCCATAGGGAAATGCATGCTTCTAGATTAAAACTAACTTGTGTGTCTTCATGAGCTCCACTCGCCTGGTGACAGCAAGATAAACATACCCTGAATTTGATGCTAACAGGTTTAATATGGTGCTGGAGACATTGACAGTGAGAAACATGCTGGTGGTATTAACACAATGTGTTTATTAATAATCTTTCATCTAAAACTACTCCACTGAGGCTTAGCTATCTAATTTGGTTGCTGATGCCACGTTCATCACAGTCATCTCTAAGCACCTGACAAAATGATAATGACAAAGACAAAATGTAATTATTGAATGTATTTATTTGTATTGGAGGGACTAGGGACACATTGGATTAGGCACTGTACAAACACATAACAAAGAGACAGTTTTTGCCAAAGGAACTTGCAATTTAAGTTCAAGACAAGAGGCAGTAGGTGGGTAGAACAAACCGACAAGGGGAACACAAAGAAACAATAAAATAACACTGATCAACATGAAAAGCAGTGCTCCCAGTACAACAGCAGCCTAACCTGCCTTTTAACACCCTTTCCATAAGCAAAGCCTACAGTATGCATGCCTATCTTCTCTCTCTTTCTCCCTTGTCTCTTTCCCCTCATCTCCTTCCAGAAGGTGATTTTTAGTGTGGAAAGATACTGTGAAGACATTTTGTCCTGAAGATGGTAAAGTTACAGGTCATCTCATGTTCATAGCTGCAGCTTAGCTGCTGAGAAACTTCTGTTGCTAGAATGAATCTCACTTTTGTCATTGATAGCACTCTTCAGATGTATATAATTGTTACGGTAGGTCCTAATCAAACAAAGAGCCAATCCTTGGCTTGAGGGCTTTGAAAAAAAAGAGGGTAGGATCTCCAGTTTGATCTGGTATTGGACACAGTACCAGTTCAGGCATATCATTGAGTGATATGCTTCTGTCAAAACCAGATTGCAGCCTCATGTTGCACCAGTTGGAACTTCCTGAAGACTGATTATTCCAGTCCCAAAACTGCCCCGAGCATTACTGCAGCTGAGTCTGGGGGATCACAGTCACTGTGACATAGTCTGTCTGGATGGGATACAGCCTTCTGGCCACCCAAACAAAGGATTAGATTCATAGACTTGAAGGCCAGAAGGGACCATCCTGATCATCTAGTCTGAACTTCTACACATTTCAGGCCATAGATAATTGCCCCCCGCTACCCCCATAATAGACTCACAACCTCTGTCTGAGTGATTGAACTCCTAAAATCATGATTTAAAGATTTTAACATTTGCACTAGTTTAAACTTGTAAGTGACCCATGCTGCAGAGGAAGGTGAAAACCCACCCAGGGACTCTGCCAATCCTGACCTGGGGGAAAATTCCTTCACAGTCCCAAATAAGGCGATCTGTTGGACCCTGAGCATGCCAGCAAGAATGACCAGGCAGACACTTAGGAAAATATTCTCAGAGCCCTCCCCAACTGGTAACCCATCACCGGCTATCAGAGATATTTGCTATTAGAAGTCACAAATGGACCACACACCATTGTAGCCATTGTCATTATACCAGTCCCTTCAAAAATGTATGAATCTCAGTCTTATAGAATCAGAATATCAGGGTTGGAAGGGACCTCAGGAGGTTATCTAGTCAACCCCCTGCTCAAAGCAGGACCAACCCCCACTAAGGGTTGAAGCCATTTAGGATTCCCCCCCCCCACTACTCTCCTTGGAAGATTGTTCCAGAACTTCACTTCTCTTATGATTAGGAACCTTCATCTAATTTCAAGCCTAGGCTTGTTGCCCCAAACTTCTCTTTATCCTTATTAAACACTGAAGCAAATGATACATTTAGGTGTTAGGCCATGCCTAGATTATCTTTAATCTCCACCCCATGCCTGGAGTTTAGTAGTCCCACTTCTCCTTTGCTTGTTTTCTTCATATGGCTATAGAATCTTTTACTATTGGTTTTAATTTCCTTTGCAAGGAAAACTCTGCTTAGCTTTGGCAGTTTTCACTTTTTCATTATACCTTCTGACCTACAAGAGGTAGCTTTCCTTGTTGGTCCACTCCTTGTAGGCAAAGAGATTTCTACCAGGCAATATGAGATGAGTCCAGAAGGACCACAACATACTGCAGAATAGTTGTAGAGGCTGCATACCACATGATAGAGCTGGTTAAAAAAAATTTGACAACATATTTTTCTTCAGAATTTTCCAATGTGTTGAAATCCTCAGAAAAGTGTCTATTCTGACAAAAATCCACTGGAAACCCACCACATTTCCAAGAGAACACTTCCTGTCAGGCAGGTTTGGTACCTGGTGGCTTGTTACCAGCTCATCCGACCTACTCCTTGTCAGCCTCCTTGGTAGGCTGATTGGACGTCAAGAGCCTGGAAGCACTGGGAGCTCTAGATCTTCAGAGGCCCATGAGATGGCTTGACCCAGATTCATAGCTCTGAGTATAGCTCGTGGAGAATGGGAATTCCCTTTCACTGAGAATTTCAAATTTAGTTTTCATTCTGAACTTGAATGAAACAAAATTGCAAAATAATAATAATAAAAAAATCTCCATTAAACAGAGTTGCTGTTCTCCACTCAGCTCTGATACTGACAGTTGAAAGGTAAACAACCTAGAGTATGTATTATGGTTTTTGCCAATTAATCAAAATTTTTCCCATTTCCAGTCAAGTATGCCAAGGTTTAAATGTAGCCTGTTTCTCTTCATCCATCTGATATCCTCTCCTAGGAATTAAGACAGCCAGGGGACCATGCTCTCTGCATTTGATGTGAAGCTGAGTATCATCGAAGTTCTGCTGTCAGTTAAAGCCAAAGTCTATCCCAGTTTCTCCCAGAGATTTTAGACATTTGCTGAATAGGATGGGGGAGAGGGGAAGAGGACTAAACTTTCCCACTCACTATTATTTTATGCAATAGTAAGGAGGTGGTGTAACTGAGCACAAGAAAGCTGTTACAGTATTACACACACACACTGTTAAATACATGTTCCATTTATATATGATCAGACTGATGTTTTCACAAAGCATATTATAACTTCAACTTGTAACATTCAAATAGGCCCCCTTAAAACTCTTCCTCCCCTTACAGTCCATTGGAACGCAAGAACACCTTATATTTTAGATGTCATCTTAATAGTAGATATTATTAGGGGAAAAGAGCTAATATCAACTGCTTTTAATTTAGGGAAGACTTCTTTTACATAAGCAGAAAGCATTTTTTACCAATTTGATGGGACGTTACCAGAGCCCTGCCAAGCGGTTTTAATTATGCTTTAAAATATAAATCCTATGAGTCCTGAAATTACAGGGCACAAGTAGAGAGATGTTAAATATTCTATGGGTGAAGAGATCTGAATGCATTTTGGCTTATTTCCCCCATTGGTTCAGAAACAAAGCTGTTCCTTGGAACCCTTTGTTGTATGTACAAGGCACTTCATTCTGAGGAAGTTCTCAGAAATTGGAAAGCATTTTTGTACAATTTTGTGAAAATGACACATAAATAATTAGAATGTGGAAAATAAAACTGGAATCAGACCTTTACCCAGGATCCTATTAACCAACAGGGCTTGGGACTACACTCCACTGAAAGCTATCACGTCAGCCAGAATAACCGTGGGAGTATCCTGAATGGGATTTACCTCTATCCATAACACAGGACACACATAAGAACTTTTATTTGTGTTGGGATCAGAGGTAGGGGAAGTGAAGGTTACCTCCTTGTCATGGAAGAAATATTTCCTCCTTTAATTTGAGATTGAGTGTACCCCCTTGCTCACTGATTTAGGTTCAAACATAGGATGAATGAGTAGGACCTGGTGAAGATAGCATAGCAGGATAGGGTGGCTGGAAAGAGAAGCTGCGGAAGCAATGGATGGAGTACTTCAAAGAGGATGGTAAGCTAGTGGCCCTTATTGATTCCTTGGATAGGTGAAGATGGCAGGTGCATGCATGCCAACCTAACTCCAGTTGATGAGAGATTAGGCGTCTTTTAAGACTATTACAATAGGCCAGATTTTCAGTAGTTTGGTCTGTTTTATGCAGATTCAAATTATGTGGTATACTGTGGTAGTGTCTCTTTAAAATGAGTCATGCAAAATTATCAGCAGGCCTTAAAGTTAAGAGGTCTCTTTCATGATGGAGGAGCTGTATTATCGGAGTCTACTGGATACATAACAAGATGGCTCCTACAAAGACATTTGTGTTTTAAGATTTATATTCCTATTCTGACTCTGGGTTCCTCAAGTACATTGAGTGCAACCTCCTCACAAGGAAGACCCTCTCTGCTGTCTGACCATGCTAGAATGCACAACAATTTACACTTAAAGGGCTAGGGATAACTCAGGTGTGAAAGGGGATGTAAGGCACAGTGAGCCTTCCTGCCTCTTATGACACTCACTTGGGGACTAGTTGCAGCTGCAGTCTTTGCTCTCAGGTCTGCAATGCAAACCGTTCCCCAAAGGGTTGGAAGTGGCAAAATTGAGAATGTGACCCCTTTATCCCAGCCACAAACTGCTCCCCTTAAATAATATGCTGGTGGCTGCTTTCTCCCAGGCATGTTGCTTCGTAGAGCTCCTGCAGATTCATGGCCAGAAGGGACCTTTGTGATCAGCTAGTCTGACCTCCTGTAATGACCTACCTTCCACACCACCAGAACATGCACCAGTTTCTCAAACGCCTAAAGCCCATTTTGTAAAGGCAAATTGGGCAATTAAACAGGCAGTTATTAAACTCTACCCACAGTTCAAATGTGGGCACAGAAAATTGGTGCATTTTAATGGGCACAAATGGCACCCACAGTAAGTAAGTGCAAATCATGTGTGGGCAAACTTGTCCAGATACATCAGAGATGCTGACTTGACATCTGCCAAAACTATGGTGTGATAGCTTTGAGGAGTTCTAGCCTTCATAGCAGCTCAGTTCCATTTTCCTCCTTTTTTATACTCAACACGGCAAACTAGATGGATTAAGGAGAGTTTAACTTTTCACTGCTTGGAATTCATATTAGGACCTTTAAGATCTCATCTCTGAGGATTTTAATGATTCAGTAATAACAATTAACTCCACACTAGCACTTTTATAATTTTGGCCTCAAGGAAAGTAAGAGAGAACCTGTGGGATTCACTAACTCCAAGATTTCCAAATTATGAAATGAAGAATGAGTGGATTATTATGACTATTCTTTATTTGTACAGTGTTCTCACAATGGGGTCCTTGTCCATGACTGGAACCTATAGGCACATTTGTCATACATCATTAATGATACTTGGTAGGGCTATTTCCATTACTAATTCCATGTAGTAAGGAGCAGTCTGCATTGGCTTACAGTAAGTTTTCTGACCCGCTAGGAGTTGACCTATTGTGGTACTCAGCTACAGTCACCTCCTTTAGCTAAACACAAGTTACTGGGCTCAGTACACAGGGGAAATTCTATGGCCTGTAATACACAGGAGATCATTCTAGATGATATTACCTTAGAATGGCTGTCCAGCAGAGAGGATATAAACTGTTATGAGTAAAAATGTTATGAGACCAGTATGTTTGGAATAGTGTTCCACTTCTGGTGCCATATATTTGTGATTGGTCTGTGATGTTTGTATGAACAGCTTCATTAAAGGTCGATCCTTGCTGCATTACTGTTTTTTTATGTTTTGATTGGAGAGGACCACATAGCTGGCAGTTTGATGCATCAAAAACTGAATACCTGAAGTACATAGGAACCTGCTAGCTAAAATATTATCTTTGTTATGTTTTTGGTTATTCCCAGGTAGTGTGTGTATCTTCCTTCCTTCACTCACACACTCACACATAAATTGTTAAAAAAAAATTGGTATTGGGTCCAGTGGCTAAGTGAGAGAGGGGACTAAAATGAATCTTTTCATGGTTCCTTGTTTGCTTTTAGTTTGCTAGCTTGGAGAGTGTCAGAGTGGTAGGTGACTTAATTTTCATTTGTAAATTAAGGAAATTCAGATAATGTTAAACTAACCAGATGATCTTTCATACTGTGAAGCTGTGTAGGTAAGAGTGGCCATCTACTTCTGGATTTCCATAAAGCATTTGACAGTCTGCAAGCTTCAAAAGTTTGGAGATTTGGTTAAGGAAAGTAACCAAAAGTTCAGGTCTCAGAGTGGTAGCTGTGTTAGTCTGTATCCACAAAAAAGAATGAAGACTACTTGTGACACCTTAGAGACTAAAATATTTATATGGGCATAAGCTTTCATGGGCTAGAACCCAAGAAAGAAGATGTATAGAATGGAACATACAGTAGGAAAATATATCTATATATACACAGAGAACATGAAAAGATGGGAGTTGCCATACTCACTCTAAGACTGATCAATTAAGCTGAGCTATTATCAGCAGGAGAAAAAAAAACGTTTGCAGTGATGATCAGGATGGCCCGTTTCAAACAGTTGACAAAAAGGTATGAATAACAGTAGGGGGAAACTTAGCATGGGGAAGTAGATTTCAGTTTGTATAATGACCCAGCCAGTCCCAGTCATTCATACAAAGGCTTTTTATGGTCTCCATTTCCAGGTTATTTGTTTCTTTAAATCAGATGCCGGCATTTATCTAGGAATGCTTAGATATTCCTAAGGGTATGCCTACTCTTGGAGCTAGAAGTGTTTCTCTGTTTGAGGATACATGCGTATGCTAGCTTTCATGGAGCTAGCGTGTTAAAAATAGAGCATAGCTGTGGTAATATGGGTCGCAGAATGGATTAGACTCCATGAGTTCATACCTACTGGAGACCGTAGGCCTCAGTCCATCTCAATCATAACCAACATGAGCATGTCACCTTGAGTTGGGAATTACACTCCCAGCTTCAAGTATCAATGCCCTGAAAGGCTCAGTTACACATTCTTTACACTCCTTAAACGTCCATTAAAGGCAATGGGAGTTGTGGCTGATCAGGTCTAAACGGTGTCAAAGATCAGCACCCAAAGTTAGAAGCCACTTTGAAAATTTGGTGATATGTCTTTCCCAAGGTCACAGAGAAGTGGAATGAGAATCCACTGATTCCTGTTCCTCTAACTTGTGCTCACTTTACTTAACCATGAGGCCTCCTGGTTAACATTTAAAAACCTATTTAGTTTTTCAAAAGTATTAAAAACAAACCTGACAAATGTCAGTAATCTGTGCTGTGTTAGACCCTGAAGGTGCTAAATCCTGGTCCTGTAATTTGCCACCAGTGTCCCTCTGCTATGTACATCGGCCAAACTGGACAGTCCCTACAAAAAAGGATAAATGCACACAAATCAGATATTAGGAATGGCAATATACAAAAACCTGTAGGAGAACACTTCAACCTGCCTGGACGCACAATTACAGATTTAAAAGTCACCATACTGCAGCAAAAAAACTTCAAGTCAAGACTGCAAAGGAAAACTGCAGAGCTGCAATTCATTTGCAAATTTAACACAATCACTATGGGACTGAACAAAGACCTTGAATGGCTTGCTAATTACAAAAATAGCTTCTCCTCTCTCCATGTTCACCCCCCCCCCCATTCAACTGCTAGAAGAATAACCCACCCTCCCTGATTAGAGATAACAAGCTGGTTCAGCCTAATTGGGCTAACCTTGTTACCTCCTACCTGGTTCTTGCCTACTTTTCTATACCTGCCTCTGGACACTTCCACTGCTTGCATCCGACGAAGTGGGTATTAGCCCACGAAAGCTTATGCTTCAAAACTTTATAGTTAGTCTTTAAGGTGCCACAGGACTTTGTTACCTCTGCTATTCCAGACTAACACGGCTACCTCTCTGATTCTTGACTACAAGCAATATAACTCTCTAATATTCTAAGATCATCTTTTGTGCCATTAGCTCTAGTTTTCTTTCAGAATCCAATATATTATGTTCCTGACATATGGTAGTCATCTGTCATTTCCATTCATTGGTCTTGCTAACTTGTTAGGCCTCAGTAAATTGAAGCAATCAAACAGTTTTTTTTTATGGCCTTCCCTATTCAGCAAAGCACAAAAGCACATGCTTAGGGTTGAGTGTGTGTTTAAGTGCTTTGCTGAATTGGCGCATTGGTCCTTACCTTAGTCACTTAGTCACTTAGGAGTTCGGAATAAACAAAGCTCTGTAATCCACAGCTATTTGGGAGATAGAGCAGAGAAACCTTGGCCTAGTTTTGTTTCCAGGATATAACAGATAAATTGCTGCATTTCAAGTTAATTTTTCAAAGGTCAGTGTGCATCCGTTAATTCAGTAAACATCCTGATCCAAAGACAAAGAAACACTTTGGAATTCAAATCTGAGTTGGTATGTCGCCGGGGTCACCCATTTGGTTAAGGAGCTCTATCATCAGTATATTTAGATTATCTAAAAAACATTTAGTGCTACTGTTACTCATGCAAAAGATAATTTGATTCTGTCAAAACAGTGTTGTGCATTGTATTTCCCTAAGAATTATTGTAAATCTCAGGAAAACATATGTATGACAATGGTCAGAATAACTCTGCCCAAAATTTCAGCAAATCTCAAGGGAATCTGTGCGTTTTTTAAATTCTACAGCTTCAATTGAACATTTTACTGTGGCTTCCTTATCTTCCCCCTTCATTGTTAGATTTACCTAGTAGACTCTAAATGTATAATTGAGAAGTGCCACAGATGCTGCATCTAACAGTATCCAGAAGAAATAATGGAGACAGAGGAGACATGAAAAGATAATTTTGCTTATACAAAATAGCAGCCTGAAAAATAAGAACAGGAAAACAAACAAGCAGATGGAGAAAGCAAAGACTGCAAGACACAGCTGTTAGAAGTATATAGATCTCCAGATGCAAAACAGTTCAAGGGTGCGGGGGAAGGGCATAGTTAGAGTTGATGGAAGTCTTCTATTAACTTTATGGTGTATATCGAGAATACGATTTTTCCCCAAAGGAACTTAAGAACATAAGAATGACTCTACTGGGTCAGACGAAGGATCCATCTAGCCCAGTATCCTGTCTTCTGATGGTAGCCAGTGCCAGGTGCCCCAGTGGGAATGAACTGAACAGGTAATCATCAAGTGATCCATCGCCTGTCGCTCAGTCCCAGCTTCTGGCAAACAGAGGCTAAGGACACAATTCCTGTCCATCCTGACTAATAGCCATTGATGGAGTTATCCTCCAAGAATTTATCTAGTTCTTTTTTGAACCCTGTTATGGTCTTGGCCTTCGCAACATCCTCTGGCAATGAGTTCCACAGGTTGACTATGCATTGTGTGAAGAAATACTTCCTTTTATTAGTTTTAAACCTGCTGCCTATTAATTTCATTTGGTGACCCCTAATTCTGGTTGTGATGGTGTACCCCATAAGGCTTTTTTGGGGGATGCCTCTAAATATATGTATGATATTACTGGAATATGGTTTTGCTACATATGCCATATAACATATCTATGTGAAGGTAATGATCCACTAGATCTGTTCATCCTATTTGCAAGTATGTGTCTGTTTTGTATTCAAAGTTATGAATATTGGCTATGTGCTTGGTTAATTATATGTAGACTTTGGAAAACAGCTGAGCAGCTCTCTGAGAGAGAATTATTCTCAGTTAAGACCAATCAAGCTAACAATGAACTTTGTAGATGCCCGTCCACACCAGAGCTTCCTCAGGAATGCAGCCTGGCTGGTAATGAGCGGAGTCTGGTTCAAACCTGAAACTGAACCATGTGTTCTGAGTCTCCATGTGGACTCTGCATAAGAAGGAGGAGGGGCTCTCCACCCACAAGAGGAAGTCTATATAAACCGGGGAGAGAGTTCTCCATTTTGTTCTCAGCTGGCTCAAAGAACAGCCCTCCACCCCCCAAGGATAACTGGAAGAAACTGGAACAGAGGACTGTGACTGAAGGGAAGGGGGGTGCGAGTGATAGCTGGACCCAGGCTAACAGAGTTTAGCCTGAAAGAAGGAATTAACTGAGGGTGAGGCTTTTTATTGTATTAGTGTTAGATTTGTGTGTTTTATTTTATTTGGTAATTCACTTTATTCTGTCTGTTACTACTTGGAACTACTTAAATACTACTTCCTGTCTTTATTAAAATTAAAATCACTTTTTACTTATTAATTAACCTGGAGTACGTGTTGGTACCGGGGGAGGGGGGGTCAAACAGCAGTGCATATCTCTCTATCATTGTTATAGAGGGCGAACAATCTGTTTGCCGTGTATAAGTTTTATACAGGGAAAAACAAATTTTATTCAGGGTTTCACCCCATTGGAAGTTGAGCATCTGAGTGCCAGAGGTAAGAATACCTCCTGCCTGTTTCCAGGAAAGCCCACAACTGTTAGATGTGCCTCAAACCTGGCAGGGTACTGAGGTCTTAAGCTGTTGGGGCAGGAAAACTGAGGTAGGGGTAGCCTTAGCACATCAGGTGATAGCTCCTAAGGAGTTCTGTGATCTCAACCCATCACACTTGTGTTTATGAGAAATATTAAACAACACTTCCTTATCTACTTTCTCTACACTAGTCATGATTTTATAGTCCTCAATCATATCTCCCCTTAGCTGTCTCTTTTCTAAGGTGAAAAGTCACAATCTTAATCTCACCTCATACGGCAGCTGTTCCATACCCCTTATCATTTTTGTTGCCCTTTTCTGAACCTTTTTCAATTCCAATATATCTTTTTTGAGATGGGACAACCACATCTGCACACAGTATTCAAGATGTAGGCGTACCATGGATTTACATAGAGGAAACATGATATTTTCTGTCCTATTATCTATGCCTTTCTTAATTATTCCCAACATTCTGTTTGCTTTTTTGACTGCTGCTGCACATTGAGTGGACATTTTGAGAGAACTATCCACAATGACTCCAAGATCTCTTTCTTGACGGGTAATAGCTAATTTAGACCCCATCATTTTATATGTATAGTTGGGATTATGCTTTCCAAAATGCATTACTTTGCATTTATCAACATTAAATTTCATCTGCCATTTTGTAGTCGTCACCCCGTTTTGAAAAAAACCTTCTGTAGCTCTTTGCAGTCTGCCTGGGTCTTAACTCTCTTTAGTAATTTTGTATCATCTGCAAGTTTTGTCACCTTACTGTTTATCCCTTTTCCCAGATCATTTATGAATATGTATATAGGGTTAGGTGATCAATTCCCTGTGAATTTCAATGGGAAATTCAGGCTTATCTGAAAATCCCACCCTGAATTCCTTGGCTCCTTATAAAATGGGACTGCCTGGTATCTACACAGCCACACAACAATGAAGGACAAAAAGGGTACTAAGGTTGAATTAAAAACGGTTTGTCTATAGCTGTTCATCCCCTTCTTCCCTGGATAAATTAAAAATGATGCTTTATAATGGTTAGAACAGAGAAAATTGTTTTCCAAAGCAGTTATTATTCATAATGACAATTCTTTCTTATACCATATAGTGCCTTTCATCTAAGAGTTAAAGTTCTTGGAGAATATTAATTAAGCATCACTCCGTCCTTTAGTGCTAAGTGGCTAGATAGTGCTTTTAGTCTCTTTAGTCCAAATGACTCTCCCCCGCTCCTACCTTGCCCAGTTTGATTTAACAGAGTCATGGGGATGTGGTGCTTCTTTTGCTTTTTGCATCAGTCTTCAATGCTGAAGTTTTCCTTCCCCAAACATTTGATATGGGAGAGTCTGTTCACCAAAAATGAGCCCCGGAATAGGGTTTGTAGTCCTGCGTTATCCACCTTGCTGAACTTCAGAATCCCGTCCTGAACTAACAGAGCTCGCGCCCACACTCTGACCCGTAGAGAAGTATGACCATGTCAGGATAATCCCCGAATAATTCTGCTGGCTTTTCTTTCATTTCAGGATCCAATTCAAAACTATCACTCCATTTGAAAACCCCTTTATGGACATTACAGCTGCCCTGTCTTGCTGTACTTCTCACTGAATTCCCTGCAGACTATACAATCATTAGCACTTTGTCTCCTCTCTGTCCTCCTATGGCATCTGCTACCACTTGTCATACAGCCTTCGCCAACTACAGACACAAGGGCTTATGGCCTGCTTCTTCTTCCACATGACTGTCAGAAAAATTACCTTTAGTTACATGGAAATAATCCCATTTAAAACAAGTCTTAACATTACTACATCCTTGGAGAAAAGCTTCATTCCCCACACAAGGAATTCCAGAGGCTAAATAAATAAGAAATGATAGCTGAGTGTAACTAAGACTGAGCAATCAAGATGTGCCTGAACTAGAGACCAAGGATAGCATTGAACCTGAACATGTGTGTTGTAATAGTTGGCCTTTCTTTATAGTGGAAAAACCATAAGGCATCAGAAATACAACTTTCACAAATGGTGATTTTGTAACTAAAGAAACACATCCAGA
Source organism: Sternotherus odoratus (assembly GCA_032164245.1). Taxonomy (NCBI): domain Eukaryota; kingdom Metazoa; phylum Chordata; order Testudines; family Kinosternidae; genus Sternotherus; species Sternotherus odoratus. The sequence goes on along the minus strand of JAVMKO010000003.1, from coordinate 21,729,888 downwards.
CAATGCAGTTGTGTTTGGTTTTGTTTTTTAATGCTAAGGAGACGAACAATGCATATGTCATAAGACATGAAGACTGCCTCAGTGGGAGTTCTGTTTGGAGATCAAGGGCAGTCTGAATAAGAATCCTAAGGGCCTCATCCTCCATTTCTTTTCTGCACCCAAAATTCTTCATTGACTTTAACAACAATTTTAAGTTTCCAGATTCTTAGGAATGCTTCCCATACTCCTACTAAGGATGTTTTGATCCCTAAGTTACAGTTCTGATTCTGACTTCAGGCAGAGCTCTGAGTGTATAAAGAACATGGGATCACACCCTAAGACCTTGATCAAGCCCTTTGGTCCTGTTCCTTACCGGACGGGGGTTGATTGACCACCATATGTGGTCTATTTTTCAATAGAGTGACTTCAATAAAGTTAGTGGAATTGCACCATCATAAAATGGGTGTACTAGAGTGGAGGATTAATTTAACAGGACTACTCGTATGAGAAATGGTAGCAAAACCAGCCCTTATGCTGTAAATCTTAGTGTTGATGTTATCAGCCTTGCTGTATCTAAGGACAATATCTTGAACATTTAAGCCCTCTAGAGGTAGTTGCAGCATTGATTTTTTCCATGTTATGAAATGAATCATACTTTCATACTTCTGGGATACTGTTGCACAAAGGAAAGGAGTGACTATGAGCTGTGTTCTTTTTTCCTCGCATCAATGAATTAAAGCTAAAACTAAAAAGCCTCTGAACAAGGAGTGAATGATTATACCATTGGCTGCTTGGAGAGAACAAATCCATAGTGAACAAAAAATATATTGAGCAAAGTTGCTTTGAAATACCTGTTATTTTTTTAAATTGGAAATTCTGAAATGAAACCTCTGGATCTGACATCTCTTTATGCTGTGCTTCCTGTCAGTGCTATAACAAACCTTCTTGGATAGCAAACAAGATTTCTTTGTTGCAGTGAAACTTTATGCATGATTCACTTTTTTTCTTAGAAAAAGCTTCAAGCCAAATATTATTTTCGGAGCCTTTTCTTCCTACAGTCTCTTCCCTCCCCAAATCCTTTTCCCTAAGGGACATCCTTGTTCATGGTGGCCTACTGTAAACAAAGGAAAGATGATATCAAAGTAATTCCTTGAAATATAATTGATGACAGATTTCTTGCTCAACACTTTTATCAGTGCCTTTGCATGCACATAGTACATTTGCACAGTGTTAGAATGCTTGGAAACAAAACCTCCATTAAAGCAAAGAAACAAAAAGCAAAATATAGTACAACATCAGAATAAGACTTGGAAATCATTCAATGTTTAAGTATATTGTGTGTATGTGCACCCCCAGCTTATACTAGCAGTAGCCTGGATCATGCATTTTGTATCCTGGCAGCATTTCCATCCACACACTTCTTTTGGTACATTTTCCCCAGAATGTCCCAAAGGTTGTTTTGGAGCCTCCTGGCTATTGATTAATGTACAATCTGTTTGTCTTGATTCATCTTTGCAACATTGTTTTCTCATTCAATTTTTGTTTCCATTTACGTGTTTTGTATTTCTCCCTACACAACTGTTCTTGTATCTTACGAAGTTGCCCACAACCCATCTGCTCTGCTCTTCTTCCATAACCCATCAACCCCCTTGTCACACAAGACTCTTCAGGTTTTCATCCATTGTGGTCTTTACTCATGGCAGGTCTTCCCTGAGCTACCACATGAAAGAATGATTATTTGTGCAGAAAAGCCTCAAAAAAAGCAGCAGCAGCAAGGAGGTGTCAGTCTTTTTTGTGAATGTCTTGGCACACTATATGGCTCATGAGCCACCACCCTCTGCAAGATAATTCCAGACTTAAGTCTTCTCTACACACAAGTTGTACCACTTTGGTACAGTTAAAGTGGGACACCCCCCTCCTAGTGTGGGCAGTTTTATACCAGAATAAAGTTGCTTATGGCTTTGTAGCTTATTCTCTGAAATTTAGGGACGTAAACTATACCAATAATAGACACATTTATACCTGTGTACCTCTACACTATGACAGAATGCTACGCAGTATTATATTGTTCAACCACTAGGTGGCACCATGTGTAATACAGACTCTCGATTATCCAGGATGATAGGGAAAAAATAATTCTGGTTAATAAAATCCTGGATAATCACCATCCACAGGAAATATGGGGTGTGGGGGTCGATCCATCAGCCACCCTGCACTGGAGGGAAGGGGGTGTTGGTTCACTGACTGTCCTGCACCCTGGTAGGGTTTTTTTGTGTGTGTGCTTGGGGCGGCAGCAAAGCCAGAGCCGGCCCTGCAAGTTGCACATATTTTTTTTGACATCCTGGTTAATCCACATCCTGGTTAATCCAATCCTGGTTAACCGAGAGTCTACTGTATATAGCAAACTCACAACAGCAGTACATGATTATGGGATATTATTACAGTGAACATATGTCTGGTTTATCTCTCTGGGAAGGAAGCTCTGTTGCCAGTCCTGCAACCTACCAGGTACAAAATGTGTATGACATGGTGTCAGAAATGCACAAGTGTCAGAGGAGAACAGAAACAGAAGGGGGAAAAAAGCAACAAAAGTTGCAGGATCTTGACATGTCACTCATCAATGCCCCAGAGAACTTCAGCTTTGATAAACCTCCGCAATGGACAGGCTGGAAGCAATATTTTGCAAGATTTTACATTTGAAATAAACTCAACAAGGAAATAGGAGACATCCAGCTATGCTCTTTAATTTCTGCTATGAAGAATCAGGCAGAATATATCTTTAAATCTTTTATCCTTACTGATGACAGTCACAAAGATGACTATGAAAGACTCTTGGCTATGCTTAATGTATACTGTATACCGCCAAGAAATGTGGTTTATGAAAGATCATATTTCCACCAGAGAATTCAGGAACCAGAGAAAATGTTGAATCTTTCATAAGAACTTTCTATACATTTGCAGTCCCCAAAATCACAGTTTTGAGCAAACAGGATCATAGAATCATAGGACTGTAAGGGATCTCAACAGGTCATCTAGTCCAGTCCCTGCCCTCATGGCAGGACTAAGTGTTATCTAGACCATCCCTGACAGATGTTTGTCTAATCTGCTCTTAAAAATCTCCAATGATGGAGATTCCACAACCTCCTTGGGCAATTTATTCTTAGTGCTTAACCACTCTGACAGTTAGGACAGTTTCCTAATGTCCAACATAAACCTCCCTTGCTATAATTTAAGCCACTGCTTCTTGTGCTATCCTCAGTGTTAAGAACAATTTTTCTCCATCCTCCTTGCAACAACCTTTTATGTACTTGAAAACTGTTATGTCCCCTTTCAGTCTTCTCTTCTCCAAACTAAATGTACCCAATTTTTTCAATCTTCCCTCATAGGTCATGTTTTCTAGACCTTTAATCATTTTTGTTGCTCTTCTATGGAGTTTCTCCAATTTGTCCACAGCTTTCCTGAAATGTGGTGCCCAAAACTAGACACAATACTCCAGTTGAGGCCTAATCAGCGCAGAGTAGAGCTGAAGATTACTTCTCATGTCTTGCTTACAACACTGCTGCTAATTTATCCCAGAATGATGCTTGCTTTTTTTGCAACAGTGTTACGCTATTGACTCATAGTTAGCTTGTGGTCCACTATGCCCCCCAGATCCCTTTCCACAGTACTCCTTCCTAGGTTGTCATTTCCTATTTTGTATATGTACAACTGATTGTTCCTTCCTAAGTGAAATACTTTGCATTCGTCCTTATTGAATTTCATCCTATTTACTTCAGACCATTTTTCCAGTTTGTCCAGATCACTTTGAATTATAATCATAGCCTCTAAAGCACTTGCAACCCCTCCCAGTTTGATATCATCCACAAACTCTATAAGTGTACTCTTTATACCATTATCTAAATCACCAATGAATATATTGAACAGAACTGGACCCAGAACCAATCCCTACAGAACCTCACTCGTTATGACCTTCCAGCATGACTGTGAACCATGATAACTACTTTCTGGGAACGGTTTTCCAAACAGTTATGCACCCACCTTATAGTAGCTCCATTTAGGTTGCATTTCCATAGTTTGATTATGAGAAGATCATGGGAGACAGTATCAAAACCTTTATTAAAGTCAAGATACATCATGTGTACAACTTCCACCCTACCCACAAGTCTTGTTAGCCTGTTAAAGAAATCTATCAGGTTGATTTGACATGATTTGTTCTGGACAAATCCATGCTGACCGTGACTTATCACCTTATTCTCTTCTAGATGCTTGGAAATTGATTGCTTAATTATTTGCTCCATTATCTTTCTGGGTACAGATGTTAAGATGACTTGTCTGTAATTCTCTGGGTTGTCATTTTCCTAGTTAAAGATTAGCACTATATTTGTCTTTTTTCAGTCTTCTGGAATCTCTCCCGTCTTCCATGACTTTCAAAGATAATCGCTAATAGCTCAGATAGATCCTCAGTCAGCTCCTTGAGTATTCTAGGATGTATTTCATCAAGCCCTGGTGACCAGAAGACATTTAACTTGTTTAAGTAATTCTTAACTTGTTCTTTTCCTATTTTAGTTCCAGATCCTTCCTCATTTTTACTGGCATTCTCTATCTGAGATGTCCAATCACCACCAACCTTCTTGCTGAAATCAAAACAAAGAAGTAATTAAGCACCACTGTCATTTCCTAATTTTCTGTTATTGTTCCCACCCCCCACTCATTGAGTAATGGGCCTACCCTGTCCTTGGTCTTCCTCTTGCTTCTAATTTATCTGTAGAATGTTTTCTTGTTTTGTTCCTTGGAACATAAAACTATCAGAGACAGGCTGGTTATTGGGTTGACATATAACTGTTCACAGCAGCAACAATGAAAAACAGGTTTAATCCTACACGCAGCTATTCAAATAGCAAAGCAGGCTGAGCTAATAAAACAGAAAAACCTAGCGTAACTTGCCAAAACTGAAAAACCTGGAATTGGCTTAGAAGCTGTAAATAGACTCAGGAGTCCTAAAATTTGTTACCCAAAAAGCTCTGCAACTATGAGGAAATTCCAGGCAAACACCAAAGTCTTTCTGCCTAAATGCACAAGGTGTGGAAAATTCATCTACCAAGAGATATGTGTCCAGCCCAAAGCACAAGATGAAACAAATGCACAAAATATGGACATTTTGCATTTGTTGCTGTACTAAGACAGTTAGGGAATTGACTAGTATTACAGACAATCAGGAGCCTTGTTTCTGGATCATCACATAAACTAATGGACAACCAGATGACCAAGTTGTTTCACATTCCACTCATGTAATTAGAAAATCAGTGCAATTCAGAGACACATGACAGACTGATCCATACTGTAAAGAGAGCAAAGTAGTATACATTATGTAAATTATAGGAATGTAAAACTTAAAGCGGGATACGTGATGAAGTGCTAAACTGTTTTATACATTCAGCCAAGAGGGAGAACAGTGATAATTTTTTTATTAAAGCTAATGTTAAACATGAAAACATACACAGATTGATAGGTAAGGTACTGGACATCTGGAGTCAGGCTGGGGTTATGGGAGATTGTAAGTAACAGATACAGGGGTTACAAGGCACATGCATATCACATATCCAGCATAGATCCAGATTGGGGTGTGGGAGTTTTTTTTAAAGCATCAGTGTATGAGTGTGTTTGGGTACTCCACCCCAGGGGTGTGGCGAGAGTCCAGGTCAGTGGTGGTGCAGGCAATAAGTACATGGGTGGGGTGTGTCCCTGTGTTTGTCTGGTCGGCGGTCTCGGCTACTCGACTGGGTACTGGCGATGTCCCGTGACGTGTTCCGTGTATATGTCTCTGGACCACCTGATGGTATCTGACACCATGAGCTGTCTCATTAGCCGGGTGTAGCGCCGACCGACGCCGCACGCTCTCAGTACCGGCTCATTGCGGGGGTCCCATGCGCCATGGGCTCCTACAATCAGGGTGTGGAGCTGCACCTCATAGCCCTGCGTTCTCAGGGTGTCAACCAGCGGGGTGTACTTCAGCACCTTCTGTGCTCGGGCCTCGTGGAAGGCCGGTGTCCAGTTTTCGTATGGCACCGTGACATCCACTATGAGGACCTTCTTCATCTCTGCGTTGGTCACTACAATGTCGGGTCGCAGTCGGCTGTCTGTCCTGGGGACGGCAGAGTTGACAGAGATTTTTATTAACAGTTAATCTAAGATCCTAACAACCAATCGTGGAAGTACCCTAAAGGATTTTATAGAAAACATATCTCTGCTGTCTCGCTTTGGGAAAGAAGCTCTAAGGTCAGCCTGTATCTAGTACAAGAGCCTGACCTGCAACCTACCGTGTACAAGATGTAAATGATACACACTGGGTATATAAATATATTGGTAAAAAAACCAACACACCATTAACAGAAATAGTCATACTGTACAAAAACTGTGTGTAGATTAAGAAACAATGAAACACACCTACTTAAAATTTCTAGACACCATTGATGAGAGCTTCCTGAAGCAGACAGTCCTGGAACCCACAAGGGGAAAGGCAATTCTTGATTTAATCCTAAATGGAGCACACAATCTGGTCCAAGAGGTCAGTATAGCTGAACAGTCTGGTAATAGCTACCACAGTCTAATTCTATTTTTACATCCTTGTAGGAGGGAAAATACCAAAGAAACCTACCAGAGTAGGAGTTAACTTCAAAAATAGGAACTACACAAAAATGAGGAAACCAGTTACATTGAGGTTTAAAGGAACAGTCACATGAGTGAAATGCCTGCAAGTTGCATGAAAACTATTTTAAAACCCTATAATAAATTCTCAAACTAAATGTATACCCCAAATAATAATAATAATAAAGGAGTGAAAGGACAAAAAAGTGCCACAGGGCTAAAGAGCAAAGTAAAAGAGGCAGTTAGAGTCAAAAAGGCATCCTTTAAAAATAGGAAATTGGCTGCTACTGAGGAAAATAGAAGGGAGCATAATCACTGGCAAATCAAGTGTAATAAATATAATTAAGGAGGCCAAAAAAGGAATTTGAAGACCAACTAGAAAATTCTGCAAAAATAGCAATTTTTAAAAAAGAACATCTGAAGCAGGAAGTCTGCAAAACAATTTGCAGAGCCACCGGATGATCAATGTGCTAACGTAGCATTCAAGGAAGTCAAGGTCACTGTGGAGAAGTGAACTGTGAAATGAATTCTTTGCATCAGTCTTCAGTGCAGAGGGTGGGAAGGAGATTCCCACATGTGGGCCATTCATTTCTGAAGAACTGTCACAGACTGAGGTGTCAGTAGAGTAAGTTTTGTAACAAATTGATAAATTAAACAGTAATAAGTCGCCGGGGACCAGATGGTATTTCTCTAAGAATTCTGAAGGAATGCAAATATTAAAATCTTGTATGTAAATCAGCCTCTGTGCCAGATGATTGGAGAATTGCTAATATAATGGCTAAAAAATGCACCAAAGGTGATGCTGGCAATTACAGTCCGGCAAGCCTAACTTCAAGTAGGCAAAGGTGTTGAAACTATAATAAAGAGCAAAATTATCAGACATAGAGATGAACATGATTTGTTCGGGAAGTGCCAATACGGCGTTTGTAAAGGGAAGTCATGCCACACCAATCTATTATTATTCTCTGTGGGAAGTCAACAAGTATGTGGACATGGACGATCCAGTTGACATAGTGTATTTGAACTTTCAGAAAGTCTTTGACAAGGTCCCTCACCAAAGTCATGGGATAAGAGGGAAGGTCCTCTCATGGATAAAAGTTAGGTAACAAAGGGTAAGAATAAATGGTCAGTTTTCACAATGAATAGTGGTCAATAGCAGACTCCCCCAAGGATCTGTACTAGGACTGTGCTGTTCGACATACTCATAAATGATTTTGAAAAGGGGGTAAATGGTGAGGTGGCAAAATTATCAGATAATACTAACTTCATTATCTTGAGTAAGTCCAAAGCTGTCTGTGAAGAGCTACAAAAGGGATCTCACAAAACTGGGTGAGTGGGCAGCAAAATGGCAGATAAAATTCAATGTTAAATCCAACATTATAAACATTGGAAAATATAATCCCAACTATACATATAAAACAGTGGGTCTAAATGAGTTGTTAATACTCAAGAAAGAGATCTTGGAGTTACTGTGGAAAGTTCTCTGAGAATGTTTGGAAGTATTAGGAAAGGGATTGGTAGTAAGATAGAAAATATTATAATGACAGTGAATAAATCCATGGTACTCCCATATCTTGAATACTGTATGCAGCTCTGGTTGCCCCATTTCAAAAAAGATATATTAGAATTGGAAAAGGTACAAAGAAGAGCATAAAAAATAATTAAGAGCATGGAACAACAGGGATGCTGCAACTAGGGGTGCTGCTATACTCCCTGACTTAAAGTGGTTTCCATTATATATATGATTTAATTCGGTTCAATGTTCTGGTGTGTGTGTGGTATGGGAGGTAGCTCCCTTTTAAGGATACCCAACCAGCTAGTAGCTATATAATCCCTCTTAGTAGCTATTCTCTAATTGCTCTACATGTAAAGGGTTAAAAAGTCTCACTGATATGCATAGGTAAAAGGAAGTGAGTGGTCACCTGGCCAAAAGAGCCAATGGAGAGGCTAGAACTTTTTAAAATTGAAAAAAGACCCCCCCACACCCCACTTGGTCTGTTGTTGTTCTCCCTGGTAGAGGTGGACAGGGCACCAACTTGCTGGAAGAAGTTTGGGCCAGGTATGAAGAATCATCAGTATCATACCTAGAAAAAAAATCATTTTAAACCCCAGATATGTAAATAGAGCAGGAAATGTCCAGGAAGCTATAATTAGGTTTATCATCTACCAATCCAAGATCAGAGAAAAGCTGTAACCTTAGGAGTTTAATACAAGCCTGGAGTGGCCAGAATTAATTTTTAGAATCCTTGAAGGCCCCCACTTTCTGCCCTCTATGTGCCAGAGTGGGGAATCAGCCTTGACAGGCTCTCAGCACTCCCACTATAAAAATTGTTCCAGAAACCCAGTGGAAAAGCTTCTATATGAGGAGATATTAAGAAGATTCGGACTGTTCAGTTTAGAAAAGAGGCATCGAAGGCGGGAATATGATCAATGACTAAAATCATGAATGGTGTAGAGAATGTACATATGGAGGTGTTATTTATCCCTTCACGTAATAGAAGAACTAGGGATCACCCAGTGAAGTTAATAGGTAGGTTTAAAACAAACATAAGGAAGTTCTACTTCACATAACGTACGGTCGACCTGTGGAACTCATTGTCAGGGGATGTTGTGAAGGCCAAAAGTATAACTGGATTAAAAAAAAATAATTAGATAGCCATTGATGGACTTATCCTCCATTAATTTATCAGCCAAGATGGTTAGGGACACTCCCTCTTGCTGTGGGTGTCTCTAAACCTATGACTGCCAGAAACTGGGACCAGATAATAGGATTGTTAACTCAATAAATTGCCCTGCTCTGTTTATTCCCCCTTAAGCATCTGGCTCTGGCCACTCTCAGAGACAGGATACTGGAGTGGATAGACCATTGGCCTGACTCAGTAGCATGATTCTTATGTGCTTATATGACTGAAATGAAGCAGAAACCGTATACAAGAAAATCCCTTCGGCCAGTCATCATAATGCTTTTATGAATGATTAATAAACACCATTATATATCAGTAAAAAGCCTGTCAATCTAACCTAGTACCACATCATGCTGGTGTCAATATATACTTGGGGCAAATGAATAATCAGGAGTTGATTTTCTATTCACTAAGATCCCAACTCATCAGAGTACTTAAGCACATGCTTAACTTTAAGTCTTAGGGCTGGTCTTCACTACCCGCCAGATCGGCGGGTTGCGATCGATCTGTTAGCGATTGATTTCTCGCATGTGGTGAAGACGCGATAAATCGATCGCCAGCACCGCCACCGTCAACTCCGGAACTCCAGCTTGCCGGGAGGCGCAAGCTGAAGTCGACGGGGGAGCGCGCCGCCAACTGCCGCCACTGTGAGGATGGCAGATAAGTCGGCTGGAGATATGCCAAACTTCCGCTATGTGATTCACGTAGCTGAAGTTGCGTATCTCCAGTCGATCCCCCCGTAGTGAAGACCAGTTCTTACTGACTTCAATGGGACATAAACATATTCATAAACTTAAGCATGTGTTCCAGTGACTTGCTGAGTCTATGCCTTAAACTGGTCTGAATCAGGAGAATGCTACTGAAATTAATAGAGCTACACACTGTAAAATCAAAATAAGAAAAAAAAAAGAGAATTAGACCTTGAATTGTAAAGAAAGAGAGGAATATTTGTAGCATCTTTACGGATATAGACTAACATGGCTGCTAGCCTTGAATTGTGTAATATGCAACACTAATTGAGCCACCAATACTTTTGAAAGTGGCCACTTTTTTTCATGTCTCCATTTTTCTGTGCCCAGCTTAAAATGTCTCATGTTAGGCACCCAAAAACAGAGGCACCCACAATTAGTGGCCACTTTCGAAAATGTTTCTGTAAATATCCATGAACTGGTCCACCGTGATCAGTGGTATTTGATGGTCCTCAAAAAGAGGTCTCATCTCTCACCTGTGGTGAGGTGGTCTAATGTCTGGACAGTGGATAATAAAAATAAGAGCAATGGCTCCAGATTTCTTAAAGACTTTTTTCTTATTGCCAGCAGGTCACCCCATTCTTCATTTTCTTTCATCTTTTATACAGTCTTTAGCATATTGAAGGAGGAAAATTGGTCTGAAGGAGGCTAATAAATTACAAGAGTATGGTAGCAATATAAAGACATAAAAATCACATGAGAAATGGAAGATACATGACTTTGATTTCACCCTCTAACTAACCCCATTGCCACAAACCACAGCTGTCTGCCATACAAGCACAAGTGATTGTGCCATGACTGTTCTGTGGCCAGTACCAATTTATCCCAAAGGAAATGAGATGAGTGTTCTGTATGGAAAATGTCCACTTCATTATATCTGATCTAATAAACAATATCAAACAAAAATATTATATTTTTATTATATATATATATATATATATATATATATATATATATATAGTGATAGAGGAAGGTCAGGGAGCTGTGGCAGAGTGCTTGAGGGGAGATATATCAACTCAAGGTTCTTTAGGGCGTGGCTCCCTGTAGACTAGGGAAGCAGGCAGCAGGCTAATTGGAGCACCTGCTGTCAATTAGGACCTTAATAAAAACCCCTGCCTCAGGCAGACAGGTGTGGGTGTTTGGAAGGAGTTTGGAGGTGTTGGAGCAGAGAGCAGTTTGGAGGCGTTGGGGCGGAGAGCAGTTTGGAGGCATTGGAGCGGAGAGAGTTTGGAGAAGTGCTGCGGTGAGCTAAGAAAGACCCAGACCCTAAGTAAAGGAACACCTGGCTTGTGCAGAGAGAGAGGGCAGGAAGCCCCCCACAAGCTGAAGAGTAGGAGAGGGAAGTAGCCCAGGGGAAGGAGTAGCTAATCCCAGTGGTTTACCGCTATCCTCAGGGCCCCTGGGCTGGGACCCGGAGTAGAGGGCGGGCCCGGGGCCCTCCCTCTCCACTTCTCCCCTCTAGGATACTAGTGGGACAGTTAAGACCCTGTTCAGGGGTAAGAAATAGGCTCCCTGAATTCCCCACAAGAAGAGAAAGCGCAGGACCCATCAATATAGTGGCAGTAATTTGTCACAATATATATATATAATTATTTATAATTTCACATTTTTCCCTCTCTTTGACCAGCTCTAATTAAAATCAGTGGTTCAGTATTTGAAACATCTCACCTGTTTAGTACATTAATATTTGTCATTCAGTGGGTTACAGGCAACCTCAGCAGTAGACTTTGCCAACTTATAGGCTCTTGAAAGATTAGGAAAGCAGGGCGGCAGAACTGGAAACAGCTGAATTAGAAGAGATGTGTGTATTTCCTGCAGGAAACATTCAGTCTGAATACTGGAGATGTGTAGGCAATAGCAACATAACATACAACACAGGCATGTTATTTTTGGAAAGGAGTAATAAATCCTGTGCATCATCCCGCTTTGTGGTGCTGATGATAAGACCATCATATGGTTTGTCTTTTCCAGCTTCTTGCTCTTTCAGAGAATTGGACTGAATACTGTAGGGAAAGGGATTTGGAGTAACATTCATTGTCTGTGCTACAGAAAATCTGATGTTTTCAATAAAAGATAAAAGAATACAACAACTAAAACATTGACAATAGGAAAGAGTGCCATTGCAGGGCCAAGTGCACCAACCCCAGCAGTGGACTCCCCCATTGGCAAGTTAACATAAGGTATTTTGGGGTTGGGAGATCCAAAAGAAGGTATGATAGACCCACACCATGCTACACCAATTTCCACTGGCATAGATCTCATGAAGAACCCCATGCCACAAGGAGGACCTGGAACTCTAAAAAGCATTTCTAAGCATTTTCAAGGCCTGCCCTGCTCTGAGAATCAGGGACCTAGCACTGGCTCCCTGACACCTGACTTTTATGCTGAGCTCTGCACACAAGGTTAAGCAGTATTCTTTTGGACGAGAGAATACTTTCGGTTGCGTAGATCTTATGCTGAGACAGTTCATGATGATGATGGTTTTGTGATCTGGAACCCTATGCCCTAGAAGAGGTCCACAAACTCATCTGGCACAAGCAACCACAGAATTTAATAAACTCTAGAACACAGGAAAAAAAACAAATAACCCAAAGACAGATGGGAGCATTGTGATCATCTAGTTTGACCTCCTGCATAACACAGGCCACAGAATTTCCACAGAATTGACACCTGATTGCCAATCTGAATTTGTCTAGCTTCAACTTCCAGTCATTGCATCATGTTATACCTTTGGAGGCTAGATTAAAAAGCCGATTATTGAATATTTGGATCCCTCATGGATACTTATAGACTGCAGTCAAGTCACCCCTTAACCTTTTGTTTGCTAAACTGAATAGATTGAGCTCTTTGAGTCTGAAATGCCTTAATTTATCAACATCCTTCATCAACACCCTGAGTCTAGTCAGGGGGACAAGACTTAGGTGAGAGCCAGAGGGACTGTGACAGCAGAAGCTGCAGGCTGGAGGCAGCGGTTTAGGGACTGTGAAGAGAGGGAAAGCCAACTAGCATTCAGCCTGATTGCTGGGACTAAAATCTGTGAGCTCTGCCCCAGGCCCCGCCCTCTTTCCATACCGTCTCCCAAGCCTTGCCTTGCCTCTTCCCAACCTGTTCGGCAGCATGCCCCACCCTTTTGTGTCTCCCCCTCCCCCTCAGTGACTCCCGCACACCATGGAACAACTGATTCACAGAAGGTGGGAAGTGCTAGGAGGGAGGGGGGCACTGATCGGCGGGGCCACTGGAAGGCGGGAGGTGCTGACGGGGGACGGAGCTGGCTGGTGAGTGTTCAGCACCCATCATTTTTTCCCTGTGGGTGCTCCTATGTGGAGAAGCAGTTGGAGGCCAGCAGTAACTGTAGAAGAAGGAAACCGGAAAAGCTGGAAGAAGCATGACAGTAACTGAACATGTGAAGCTAGACTTGCCAACCCCAAGTATTCCAAATCTTGAGTTTCAGCAATAACTAGATTGGCTTACAAAGCCATCATTAAAACAAAAAAAAGTTGTTGTAATTTTCCTTCTTGTTTTTGAGTCTAAGGGCTTGATGTTTTCCAGCTTCGCTTCACAGCTACAAAGGCTAGATATTTAATTTTTTTTAAAAAAAGCTGAGGTTCTCAGATATGCCTATGACTCCAGGAGCTTGGCCTATAAGAAAACACCAAATACTATGATAAAGACTTGTGATAAAGTTACAAGAGTTAACAACACAATGGAACTTCACTGCCTTTCTACTCACACACTGCATTGCCCATACAAACTGAATTAGAAACTGTTTGGCTGTGTTTGCTGGAACTGTTGAAAGTAATTGTATTAAGTGCATTTGTGTATTTTAAGGCAGACCTACTAAAATAATAATTGGTTTCTCAAAATGTGGTAACCCACTGAAGGCTCCAGTGGGTCTTGAAAAGCCTACAGTGCTGGCCCGTGATCTCATGGTGGACACAGAGAGCTACCCGACATCTAGTAAAGTCTGGTGTAACACAGTGATACCCTACTAAGTACCCACAGTGATACCCTACCAGTGATACCCTACTGAGTGGTAAAAAGGCATTTCAGTTCCCTTCAGTCTTTTTTTTATAATTATTTTGTTGGAGAATTAACACAATGAACGCTGCTTATGTGTATGCTTCCAGAACTAATATAATATTGGATAATACAATATCTGATATAATGCTGTATATATCTTTTAAATCCTGTTTGATGATAAGTGTGCTTCATAGTCAAGGTCAGCATTACTTGAGGAATGAATTGTAAGTGCAAAGTCATATTCCTTTAAAGATTTCTAGAGCTACAGAGGTTCAGAGGATTATAACTGCAGTTTAATTTTTTACAGCTCAGTTAAAGTGTGCATCCATTCAAATTTGCTTGATACAAATGCTGAGCATGACTCACTAGATCCATAATTTGTATTTTATTAAATCCTGTCAAAATACAATTTATGGCTAAACCGAAGACAGCCCTGAGACACTAAATCAGGAATCTTTTGTGGGTGTTATATGACAGATGCTAGTCTGGGTTTGTTGCTTTTTCTACAGTCTAAAATTTGCATAAGAATAAGGACTCTGATTTCAACTAATTGATACGTGCATGTAACTCTGTCATGTCAATCATCTCTGTGGCAGTGCAGATGTATTGGATGCACACTATGCTTACCATGCAACAGTAACATTTAAAATATGCATCCATGCTCTACCCTGTGATCCGTATTTACTTCTAGAATCATAGAATATCAGGTTTGGATGGGACCTCTGTAGGTCATCTAGTCCAATCCCCTGCTCAAAACAGGACCATTCCCCAACTAAGTCATCCCAGCCAGGACTTTGTCAAGTGTGGCAGGGTGCAGGCCAGGAGTGCCTGAGCCAGCCCTGCTGGGCCCTTTAAGAGGGAGAAAAAACCCTCTGCAAACCTCCCTGCAAGAGAAGGCTAATCAGCCACCTGGGCTGCAGGGGGCTCAGAGTTATGAGTTGCACCTGGCAGCCTCCTGGAGGGATAAAAGCCTGCCAGGCAGGAAGCCCAGTGTGGTGGTGTGGTGTGGTGGAGTGATAGAGAGAGAAGGAAGCTAGGGAAGCAGGAGGGAGGAGTAATTCAGACTCTGGATCCCTGTGAGCCAGGAAGAAGGGACTTGTCTTCCTGAGCTGAAGCCGTCTTCCCTGAGCTGTAAAGTACTGAGCTAACCTGTAGAGCTGTACATAGTAGGTGGTGGGGTTTGCACTAACTGAATAAAGAGCACTGGTGAGTCACAGAAGAGTCTCCTGCCTGTTTGTGGAGAGGGGCGAGAAGGCGATCTCTTACACAAGCTTGACCTTAAACATCTAAGGAAGGAGATTTCACCACCTCCTTACGTAACCCATTCCAGTGCTTCACCACCCTCCTAGTGATTTTTTTCCCCCTAATATCCAACCTAAACCTCCCACATTGAAACTTGAGACCATTACTTCTTGTTCTGTCATCTGGTACCACTGAGAGCAGTCTAGATCCATCCTCTTTGGAACCCCCTTTCAGGTAGTTGAAAGCAGCTATCAAATTACCCCCTCATTCTTCTCTTCTGCAGACTAAACAATCCCAGTTCCCTCAGCCTCTTCTCATAAGTCATGTGCTCCGGCCCCCCTAATCATTTTTGTTGCCCTCCTCTGGACTCTTTCCAATTTTTCCACAACACTTTTTGTAGTGTGGGCCCCAAAACTGGACACAGTACTCCAGATGAGGCCTCAATAATGCCTGATAGAGGGGAATGATCACATCCCTCAAACTGCTGGTAATGCAGCCCAAAATGCCATTAGTCTTCTTGGAAACAAGGGCACACAGTTGACTCATGTCCAGCTTCTCATCCACTGTAACTCCTAGGTCCTTTTCTGCAGAACTGCTGCCTAGCCATTCGGTCCCTAGTCTGTAGCAGTGCATGGGATTCTTCCGTCCTAAGTGCAGGACTCTGCACTTATCCTTGTTGAACCTCATCAGATTTCTTTTGGCCCAATCCTCTAATTTGTCTAGGTCCCTCTGTATTCTATCCTTACCCTCCAGCATACCTACCACTCCTCCCAGTTGAGTGTCATCTGCAAACTTGCTGATGGTACAATCCACGTCATCCTCCAGATCATTAATGAAGATATAGAACAAAACCAACCCCAGGACCGACCCGTGGGGCACTCCATCTGATACCGGCAGCTGACTAGACATGGAGCCATTGATCACTACCCGTTGAGCCCGACGATCTATCCAGCTTTCTATCCACCTGTACTTAGGGGTGGCTTTCAAATGCAAGGTTTCCTCACTTTTCCCTGAACCTCTAAAAGAACTGCACAATTCTAAACACAAACTGAACACTTCACAGTGTTCCTCAACAAAGGAGCAGATTCTGCCAGAAGAGAGAAGACTAGTGATGCTGTCATGTCTGATGTCTACAATCTGTAGCTTGGAAATAGAGAAGGTAGGGTATTCCAAACCCAGGTGTGATTTTGTAGGGATAAAAAGGACCTTTGAACATCCAGGGAATCAGCCATTTCCAAAGTACACACCTAATGGTGGTCTGATTTTAATTACTAGTGCTCGAGTGAAAGAGTTTTATATAGCATTTGAAATTTCCCACATGTAGTTTTCAAGAGCAGGTTTCTGAAAGATTTCTCACTGTATGCACCATAAGAATCCAATTAGCAGTATTCTCTTGATTTCAGAATCATTTTGATCAATCTTCTATAGAGGCATATTTCTAAAATCCTCAGGGGCAGTCTGCTTCATTGATGCTCTAGAAAGAATACCTCCATAGGGTGTAACTTTGGTGTTCCACGCTCTGATACAGCCTCTATTCAGATATCTATACTAGACATTTTCATGTTAGAGCCAAAGTTCTTTTTCTAGCAGCTAGAAAGCTGGCCAGAAGAACTGGAAAAGTAGGAATTCTTTCCGAGTACTTTCCATAGCTTCATTTTTTTCAAAAACAAGGAGACAAATTCTCCCTGCAGATAATTGTGCTGAGCTCCTCTTGAAATTGATAGAAAACACTCATCATTTATTTTCCCATATGTTGAAGAAAGAGAAGTAAACAGCCAAAGTTCAGTGTAAGATGGATACAACTCTGTTGAATGGAATGTACAAAGCAAAAACCTACATCTTTCTGAAAAAGTGTGACCCATGATATCCATGTTTGAAAGGTGTCAGAAGAGCATTACTTCATGTTTAGCTATAAGGCAAATGGTTGGAATATTCTGCAAATTTTTTCCTAATGAGAATGAGTTGGTCAATACAACTTTTGGTGAATTGTTCTGAAGTAGGCTCTGCTCACAATACGTAATTTACATTTTCACTCATCTCCGCGTAGTTTGCTCTCTGTTCCAAAAGAACATGGTGGTGAAAAGGGAATGCGTTAATATAGCTACTTAAACAAAAATAATCTAAAAAGGGATTAAGATTGGCTAGGTATGACAATTTCCTCAATACAAAATCTGAAAATCATAGAAATATCAATTTATAGGACATCTCTTAATGATCACACAGAACATTTCCACTGAATTTGGAACGGCATTCTGCCTAGCTGATAAGGAAACATGCAGACCTGCTTTGTAAAGTGCTTTGAGATCTACTGATGAAAAGCCCCATATAAGAGCTCGGTGTCATTATTACTACTACTACTTTGCACAAATTAATCTCATTCAGAGGATAACATAAAACCACAGCAATAATAGCAAATATTCAGTGTTAATAGGTGCACAAGTGACAATGGTGTTATGTGTTTGTGTGGAAAGCATGAAGTCATAATTAAGGTTTTGCAGGTGTGCTGTGAGCACACTCTGGGAGTGAATGCACCACTCTATCAACACCCTGAACAATTTTGTAATAATCTATGTACAAAACATGCCTTGTGAATTATCTTTGAAAACTAATAATTCATTGGTCAATAAAATGGTAAAACATGTGTAGAAACATTATGAAATTATGATTCTGAAATCTCCTCATATGATGTTAAAAGCACATGTGAAAACTCACATAGCCCCGGTTATGGTCAAGCAAACCTAGCTTAAACAATAGGATGTTTGTTTACACCAATTTGCATATAAACTGTAAACAGAATCCTCAGACAGCAAGAGAGCAAAGACAGAAGATTAAGAAAATCTGCATTTCAGCATACACAGGTGAGAAGAAACAGATAACACTTCTTTCTGAGCAGACTCCATGTCTCCTTTTTCTGAATTGGAAATAAATTTATCTAGGGGTCATCCTCAGGAAAATGTGTTTCATATAGTGATTAAACTTGGTGTGTTTTTGCTCCACATATTTATAGTTATCTCTCCCTATGTCTCTCTTCAACCTAAGATGACAAAATAATACAGCTCTTTGATTTGGGAGGGATCATGGCCTCCAGATTGGTCAGTAATGCTGTTGGAAGGATGTAGTGAATATTTTACCTTGAACCAAGCCGAGTTTGTGAAGTTTCAATACTAGGAAGTGTTTTATCTTTATATTTCTTGTCACTATTTCTGACTTTAATGCCTTAAAGTCCTATCTTTTGTTAAATAAACATTTTTTCTTTAATAAAAATTAATCCAGTGTTGTGAACTATGTGATTAACTCCATTCAAGGTAGAAAGTTCTAGCTAAGAAAGCATTATCTAAAAAGTTATATCAGGTACAACAGACCTAAAACATCTGAACTCTCCAGGAGAGCACTGGACAGTGTAGAACACACATTTTTTGGGGGGGAAATTCAGGAGTGGGAGTGTGTTGGTGTTTCCCTGCTAATAATAACCAACGCTGGTGGGAGCCAGAGTGTGACTGGTGCTTGACAGGCTGTTGGGATCAGAGTTGCTAAACCAGAACCGTATCCATACACAGAGACTCTGTGTCCTTCAGACTGTTTGGGAGGAGCCCAGGTTGGGAGCCACAGCAACAAACCATTGTGAAGCACCCCAGGTTGCAGTGCAGGTGGTGAACCAGTTCCTCAGTCTGGGTTGCACCCCAGAATGTCATACCCTCTCACTAGTGCAGTGGTGGCCCTCTTGGAGAGGGCACAAGTAGAGTAAAGCCCATTGGCTAGCTTTAGACTCCTTTCTAAATGATGGGTAATGGTAGCCATTTTGAGGAATGGAAAATTGTGAATACAACAAGAACTAGCAGAAAAAGCAATTGCTAAACATTTTGCTTAGTTACACCCTGATTTGTTCAGTTGTGCACCACAGGGAACTCTGTTCAGGGGAAGGCTTTGTCTCTGCCCTGAAAATCTTCTGTTGAATTGGGGGGCAATGTCTACTTTGGCAGACCTCCAAAGACTGGCAGGGGACAGTTGGTCAGCCCTTAAAGACAGGGGGAAGAGATGCATGCAGAAAGAACTCAGGCCTCAACTTCTGGGGAAAAAAAATCAAGCCTTTAAAGAAATATACAGCATTCTGTTTTACATTTAAATATGTCCTACTTGAGTTCTGGCAAGCCAATCCTACAACGCTGTTATCCTAAAGGCTTGGCACAAACTCCTGCAGTGCCGTGCCACTCTAACAAAACACATTTTTTCAAAATGCAGCTTCCTTTCATTGCATCTTAAGTACGAATGCATTGCCATTTGGGCTGCTCAGGTGTTTGCAGAATGCATATATTTAATTGCTTCCTTTCTGCAAAGTACATAGTATTTTTACAGCTGATACTAACTTTGGTTTAAGGGCATGTTTTAGTTCCAAGAGGAATAAGAGAACATATTGGCCAGACAAGTTACTCTTGTCAATATTCCTATAGCAACTGATTTTAACGAGAGTGTGCTCCTGCAGGGTTAATAACAGTAATAAAATAAAATACTTAGCGCTTAAATAGTGCTTTCCATCTTCAAAGCTTTCGACTTCTGCACACATCTGAGCTTATGGAGAGAGAGGGAGGGGGAATCTGTGGATAATCAGGGACAGATCCTCATCATAGTACCGCAGAAATCAAATCATCATAGTACCACAGAAATCAATTGAGCTATGCTGGTGTTCACCGGAGGAGGATTGGTTGGCCCTTATTTTTAACTAATATGTAACAAGGTTTAATTTGTGGAAAAATATATTTTAAAGCATGCCTAATGCCTAATTGTTTTGAAAAAAAAATCTAAAGTGATAGGTTCAAAATCTTCTTCAAACATGTATAAACACAGTGCAACCTAATCAGTCTGTAGCACAGTGTGGTTAGTCTTTGTGGCCTGGTGCCAAAGAGTGTTAAAACTAAGTATAGCCAACATGTAAACTGATTCAACTTCAGCTGAATTTCTACCCTATTAAAAAACATTTTTTAAGCATAGATGGCAAGTGGGTATAGATGGATGCCTTGGCTGCACTCCCAGACTTTTAAAATGTCCAGTCCTGATTCTCCTCCCATTTACACTAGTATAAATCAAGAGTAATGCCATTGAAGTCAATGGAGTTACACAGATGTAAAGGCTGCTTACATGATAATCAAAGCCACTCTGTTCTGGGTAAGTATTTATGCCCAGTACGTACAGAAATGTTATTTTTCTCATAGCAGCATTTTAATGGTTAATCCTTCCTGGCCTGCATATACATCAAACTGGTTGAAGTTGGTGAATATAAATATTGATGAATAAGAAAATATTTGTAAGGTTTTATGGAGGTCTACCCTTTATTTACCCCACATCAATCTTATTGGCTAAATTTATCTCCGGTGTAGCAGTGTGACAGAGTTACTGTGTGGACTGGGTCTGTATGTGTGACACATCCACAGACAGCACCCAAAGAGTGTGGCTCCTCTCAGAGAACTGGGACTCCTGACTAAAGTAGTGAGCTTAAGAGGAAAGTCAGCAAAAGGGGCATGTTTCCTGCTCGGGACAGGGAAAGTGTTTTTGGAGTCAGCAACAGGAGGGAAGCTGCCTCTGTACTCTCTTTCTGAATTAAACATGTGTTCTGTTGTTACTGAGCTCGTACCTGGGTCATCATTCCAGGGATCATCAGCCTTGTGATCATCACCAAGAAGGAGATGGTGAGGTCATGCAGCAATGCAATAGAAGTCAATTGAATTACGGCAATGATGAATTTAGTACAACAACAAAGACCTTGGACCAGATACGCACTTAAGCATATGCATATGCCTAATTTTAAATACAGGAATAGTTCAATTGATTTCAGAAAAAAATATTTCCCAGGACATTAGTACGCTGACATCAATGGGACAACTCATTTGCCTGAAGTTAAGTGCTTTGCAGGTCTGTACTGTTTTCTATGCACTGTCTCCACTGCTAGATAATTTCGATGAAGTACACTTGATCTGTTTACAAAGGAAAGCTGGCATCTCAATTTTTCTCTCAAGAGAAACTGGAGACTTTTCCCTAAGAGAAGAAAAAGCTGCATCAATTAAAGGCTCGTTTTCTTGCAGCAATTCTATATTTGGGCAGGCTGCATGAGTCATCTTTCCTAGAAATACTATAGTGAGATCACCAACATTGCTTCCTTCCTATTTGAAGTAGTTTTAGTCTCCTTGGTGTATGAGGATTTCAGTTTTCTGAAAGTCTCTTGATACTTAATGCAACAGAGTGTTTGAGCATGCTGCAAAATGAGATGAGTTTCCCCCTAGTGCAGCAACTTTGAGACAATATTTGAGACAATACAATGTTTTGTGTTTTTTTTCTGATTACCTTTTTCCTTAGCTGAACCATAACTGGTTCCTCTGCTACCATTAACTCCAGAAGTGCCAGTGTAGAAAAGCTTTAACTAAATTTGGTGAACGTGTCATGACATGTTCTGTTTAAATTAATATTCCACAGCTATTCAAGGTGAATGTTACTAGACCAGAAAACACTCCCAGAAAAAGTAAAACTTGGTCAGATCAAGTGGAAACTTTGTTAGATCAACTGAATGTTAAACACTGAATGTTTAAACTGATTGGATTCACCAGTGTTCAGTTTCCACTACCTTGATCTAACCAAGTTTCTACTTGATCTGACCAGGTTTTACTAGATCAGAAAACACTCCCAGAAAAAGTAATATTCACCTTGAATAGCTGTGGAATATGAATTTAAAGTTTTCATTCCACAAACATTCACAGCAAATGCTCAATTAATGTAAACTATATGGGAAAAATATCAGACCTCCTGTGTTTGTACAGCATTTAGATCATAGGGTGGCTACCAGCAACAAATAATAATTCACAGATAAATTATATTCCCCCAGAGAATGGAAACTTTAGTGTATAGAAATTGGCTAATATCCCTTTAAATAGTTTGGGAGCCCTCTAGTGGACCTCCCGGTCTTCTATTGCAGAAGCCATCAGAATCCTGCCAGTGCAGAAGTGTAGATAGGCATTGTATATTTGTACATATTTAATGAACCCAGTTATTTGGAATCCAACCGTGCCAGTGTTGGGTTCTTCATATTCTTAACGTTGTATAGGGAGCCAAGACATAACAGAAACAATAACATGTGAATTGTCACAACTGCGCTGTAATTTTCAAACCATGGAATACATAAACAAAATCCATGAACAAGTTATCAATTAATCTTAAATTATAAACCACTTAAGAAAATTACGTTGGCTACTATTTGGTGAATAGAAATGGAAGCAAATCTGTTGAATTATTCCTTATGAAAAATGTGTCCATCCCTACCTAAATAAAATCTGAGTGTTCAGGATAGGACATTTGTTTACTGCTGGACCAGTGTGAGAGTTATAATTTGAGTTATATAGAGAGTTTTATTGCACTTGGACTGTTGGCCACAAACGTCAGCTGTTTGGGTGGTAGGTCGGATGCTTGTTTGTTAGATTTCTTACTTCACTCTCAGCTCTGTAGGGTGGAGACAGAGGGGAGGTGGGAGAGTGAGGGCTCAGCATAGTAATAGAATGCTTCACAAGCATTCATTTATCATCATAACTCCCCTGTTTGTTTAGGTGATACTATTCCCATTTTATATCTACAGAATTGAAGCCCAGAGAGGTTACGGCCAAAAATGTTAAAAGCGTTCCAGATTGAAACACATAGGGCCTGATTTTCAAAGTAGTTAGCATTTTATAGCACTTCATATGTTCAAGGGATAGACCCAGTCACCTTCAGTTGCAGCTGTGAGTGCTGTACAAATCTGGTCCTGGGTATCTCATGCTGGGAACCCAGAACTTTATGAACACAAATTAGTGGCCAGCTATGAAAATTTTGATTCACATGACTTTTCCATCATCACATAGGAACTCTATGGCAGAAGCAGGTTTAGAATCAGTCCTTCAGAGTGGCATTCGATTTACTTAAATATGAGAATGATGTGAGTGACCAGGCATCCTGTATATAATCAGCTATTGGAAAACTGAAAATGACACATCTTGGAATGATGAAAATTTCAAAATGGAATATATTAATTCTATGGGTGTATCTGCATCAAATCCTTCTTTCAGTGGTGTGCCATGTATATGCCTCTGTAGTTCCCCTTGCATGTGTATAAATACCAGAGTAGACCATGAAGCACAGTTTAGATGAGTAAAATAAAGACATGGCTAAAGAGTGTGGGGATGTACTGGAAGCCTGGCAGTGAGAAACCAGGCACAACTACAAAGATTCATCACACCATAAAAAGAACCACGAAACAAATCAAGAAGTCAAGAAAAGGAATTAGATCCATTAAAACTAAGGATGGCAGAGTGTGCAACAAAACCAACAGATTTCTGGAAAGATGAACGGAATATGTGCAGGAACTTTTAGACAATCCTGAAAAATTGTTAGATATAGGCATTGAAAGAGGAGAAGCAGTACTGCAGATGACAATGCAGGAACTAGAAAGAGTGCTAAAAAGTATAAAGCGAGCAAATGTTACGAAACCCAAATGAAGTTTCAAAAACTTATCAGATACACACAAGGAGAACTTCTAGGGAACTT
The DNA here is from genome assembly GCA_032164245.1 of Sternotherus odoratus. Lineage (NCBI taxonomy): Eukaryota > Metazoa > Chordata > Testudines > Kinosternidae > Sternotherus > Sternotherus odoratus. The sequence continues at coordinate 21,706,013 of JAVMKO010000003.1, read as the reverse complement.
CAAGAGGTCAGTCTTTATTCCTCGCACTGAAGGTTAATAATGCTAGAAAATGTGAGCAACATTAAACTATAAACCTGATAATCCACACACTTAAAGTTTTGTTCAACATAGTCAGTACATGAATATGCCAACATCTTGAGACAAGAATTAGCAGAAGTTAGGTTGGTTTCTAACATCTTCTATGCACAAGGGAGGCAATCATTGCCTTGACTTACAAAGGGAAATTTTATATGCATTTTGTGGATTATGAGAATGCAGTATTAACTCCCCAAATCTACAATTAATAAAAATCCTGTACTGGAGAGAGAAAGCAGAAATAGGAACAAACTATGAACAATCTGAGTATTGCAGCATCAAGAATGGTGTATGCCTAGGTTGTATCCTTGCTCTGCAACTATTTAACATATACATAGAACGTATAATAAGGGAAAATTTAGAAGACACTAACTAGGGCCTTCAGCTCAATGGTGGTACACATAAACAACATAAGATTAATTGACAACATAGTTTAGTTTGTATTGCTTCAATTAAGGAAGAACTTCAGAACATGCTTATTGATGTGAACAATACCCACAAAAAATACATAATAACGATCAATGGAGGATGTTAAAAGTATGATAATAATTAAACACAATGAAGCACAAGATAGGCAACACCTGCACCTCCATTTCCAAGTTGTAGAACAAGTGAATATTTGACACTACTTAGGGAGGCTAATAACATCAGATGAAGATGTGACAAAATCAAGACCAGCATACGGCTTGCAAGAAATGTATCCAGCTTCCAAAGACTGCTGTGCTGTCAAAAGTTAAAACTGTTAATCTGCACTGGATTGTTAAAGTACTGCGTATGATCATCTAATGTGAGAGATGGACATGTAAACAAGACTCTAGTATTCAAGATTGGGGTTCTAGAGAATACTAAAAAATTTCTGGATAACCAAAAGTATGAACGAAGGGGTGATGAGAAGAATAAATTTAAAAAGAGCACAACTACTTGATACCCTAGGCAAAAGAATAATATATTTCTGCAGACACATAGCTCACTGATAACAGAGCAACTAAATTCTAGCACTCATACTGTCAGGAAATATCACAGGTAAATCAGGAAGAGCAAGAAAGAGAGCCAGTTACATCAGAAACAAAGGAGAGCAGAAGATTTACAACTCTGTTGCAACTGTGAAAGATGGAAGGTGGTGGTAAAGAACTTTCACATCAGAGACATCACTTGAAGACTAGGAAAAAATATGTGGGAACATCTTTATTCTTCCTGAAGTTCCCTGCCTCATTCATTACACAACTTCCTGCTTTTGCAACAGGCAACAACCTCATTCTCTCCAAGAGAATCCTCTCTGTTCTGTACACTCATTTTATTCAAAAACCTGACGGCCAAATTTGAGCAACTTTTCATTGTAATAGCAAAAGGCACTTCCTGACCCAAATGCCATCTCTCTGTCAGATTTCAAATACCTGGTCCAAAGCATAAAAATGTTAAACCCATCTCAATGAAATAGCTATAAGAACTTTTTTTTCTTTCTTTATTATTATTTTTTTTACCACGGGTAAAAGAACATATTTTCCCTAGTCTATGTCTCAGAAACAGATGAACTAGTTCAACTGAAACTTCCCCCAAAAGCCTGGGGCAGATACCTGTCATGAAAAGTTTTAACTGTCTGGACTGAAGTTATAAGCAACTGCATACAGGATCTTAGAATGGAAAGTGTTGGGCAACTTTAAGTATAGGTGATGCTAAAAACTTCACCTATAATTATTGGTTTATTATGACCCTTGGGCTATCTTGTATGCAGCTCATCCTGCTGGAAGGTAATAATGGAGATGTTGGGAACTGATCTCTTTGGTTCTAAGCAGGTGCAGCTTACACTGATGTCATGCATGGATGGTTACAGGTACATTCTTTCCTAACATCCTTTCTTCTGTTTCAACTAATTAGTTGGGAACAGATGACATTTTAAATTATACAATCACTCCTCACTGCTTTTAGAAGCATCCATAATACTTAATTCCATTTAAATTATATTAGTCAGCTATGGTTAACCTTTTCCTCTACACAGTTCAACTCCTTTACTTCCTACAATCATCTGAACACTCACACACTAAGGTCTGGTCTCCACTACACAGTTAAATCAACAGTTAATCTACATGTAGCTGCCTTACACTGAGCTAATTATGGCTGTGTACACACTACAGTCTTGTCCCATTGATGTAAGTGCCCTACAACACTGACATTACTCCACCTCCAGGAGAGGCACTTACGTCAGTATAGTTAGGGTGACAAAGTAGCTCTGTAGAAACTGTGTTACTTACTTTGGCTGTTGGCTGTCTTGTCAGTTTCACAGTTCCAGCAGCTAGAGCCCCACTCCCCACTCCCAGCTGGGCTCCTGAACAGAGGCTTCCTGCTACCCATGCTGAGAGGCCCGGGTGGCTGGCCTCTGCTCCCAGCTGGAGCAGGAAGATGAGAGCCCAGGATGTGGGGGATAGCTGGGCTCCAGGCACGGAGGTCAATTTAGGGCTGTGGTGTAGACATACCCTCATTAGTCTTCATTTACTGTCTAGGCTGTATCCTCACTTGTTGGTCTTAACACCTTCTTCCCTCCTTTGCTCTTTAATTTCATTCTGCAAGTATTGCTACACTTTTGTCTCATCTTATTCCAGGCTTGCTCAGAGGTTCCCAATGGACCACAGAACTATTCCAGTAATCTAATAGAGGGAATTAACTCCTTAACAGTCATTCAAATGCCTCAGATGTCACGTTCATCTGCAATGCAGCAGAGGCTTTAGAGAGTTCTGGCAATGAAAACAACTCCAGTAAGGTGCATACTAGATAAATCCACTGTGTCTTTGCTACCTTAAGTCTTATTACCTATGATGTTTAGTGTCTGCTTTGAGGAGGGGAAAACCCAAGCATTCAATGTCATATTTAAAGTGTTTTGATGCATGCTGCAGCAGGACTTTATTAAACACATAGATCAAATATACGGACAGAATGTTTAGTTTTTAGGGCTTCTATTTTTCTGCCTAGGATCTTCTGCCAATAGTGTTTCCACCCTAAATAAGCAATATTCGGACCTGATATTAAGAGGCACTGAGTAGCAGAGAAATGAGCAATTCTGTTTGGGGAAAAAACCTAATCTGAAATACACTCTCCCAGTAACAGCCTGAAAAATCAGATATGGTGCGCCATTGCTGACTGCTGCATTCTCCTTCCTACCTGAAGTGGTAGTGCTGTTATTTTCAGTTCGAAAGGTTCCCTTTCAAGTGTCAGGAGCAATGGATTTTTTTTCTATAACTACACCAGCCTATCAGCATAATCCAAAAATATTGTCTCCTTCCTTTCTGTACAACTTTCAAGTTCTCACCTGTGTTCAACTTCATTTAATTTTTTTTTTATATAAAACTCTACAAACAATAAGGGACTTGTGTTGTACAGAATACTAGAAATTATTTAATTTAAGGGGTCAAATGTCAAAGATAAGACTTGCAGTCTACATGTTGCTGATCTTATTCACATGGATAATACTATTACCTATTACAAGGAGTAATTTGAGAGGGAAAGGCAGGCCTTATGATTAAGTCATTGGCTTTGGACTTAGAAGACCTGGAGTCAATTCCTACATCTGCCACAGCCTTCTTGCATTAGCTTGGACAAATAACTTACACCTCACTGGGCTATGCTCATTAATGTACTTAGGCATTGCAGTAGGAGTCTTAGGAATCTTATTGCCAGTGGAAATCTGAGCCCTGAGTTAGATTGTACTGCTAGGCACCTAAAAAGGAATCCTAAGAAGCCAGGTAGCTGAGGAGGAAGCCAGGAGAGAATTGCAGAGAAAAGGGGCAGAGCTTAGAGCCAGATACTCAAAGAAATGAAGGGGGCTGCCTCTCATTGATCTGGGCCTTAGTGATGGTCAGATGGAGGCCCCTCCCAGTGCTTGGGATTCTCAGATGTGAACCCTCTCCTGGAGTTTGGTGCCTAAGCCAGGGAAGCCTCTTCTTATCAAGAAACAGATAAAAGACTATTACACCCAGTAGCCCAGCATCCTTGTGTGATGTAGGAGACCTGGGTTCAAGTCTCTGGACTATATCAATCAGAATGGGGAGTCAAACCTGGTCTTCCATATCCCTGGTGAATGCCCTGACCAGTGAGCTATTGGGTATGCTGTGGGGGTGTGTTTGCATGCACACACTCACATGTCATTTGTGGAGAGCCTGAAGCTGTGCTCTGAGAACACTTGCGGGCTCAGGTCCCTCTGAAGAATGCCTCATTTGAAAATCCTGCTTTAAAGGTGCAGGGGCTTTGGCTTGTGCTAGGGCTCTGAGCTGTTTGTTAGCTGTGGGTGAGTGTCAGGCCTTAGGTGGCTTTGCACATGCCCGCTGGCAGCCATGAGAACTTAGGTACCTACAGGATTAGGGGTAGCTGCACAGTGGTTTTAAGAATGTAATTGGTGCCTAATATTGTCTTAGGAGCCTAAACGCTCTTTAGACACCCACGTACTTTTGTGAATCTAGCCTTCCGTGCCTTTGTTCCCTACTTGAAAAGTGGGCATAATAATAATACATACTTTTTCTCACCTACACATTGCCAGTCTCTTATATCTTTGGGGTACAGACTTTTTTTTATGGGTATGCGCAGTGCCTGTCACAGTGGAGTCTTGTCCCATTTAGAGCCGTTAGATGCTATTGTAATGCTCCCATTAAGTAATAGTTTGGCCCTAGTTAGCTTTATTTCACAGAAATTTTAGTGGAATGTTTTTGTCTAAATGGAGTCAGACATCTGAAAGCTGGAACTTGCTCTCAGACTTTCAGTGTTACAAAAGATTTACAATGCAGTTAAAATTGAACAGCTAAAATTTATTAGAATCCATTCAACCCTGATTTTTGTTGTCTTTGAAGTAACACAAATGAGCAGTTCTGTAATTCTGTCAACCTTTGGGATGTAATCTAATATAAAATGATTGTACCAAGAAATATTTATTCAAAGATTCAGGAAAAATTATATGAAATACAAACCCTAAAAGCCCGAGGCAGTCTCTTTATATTCTAATAGCTTCTTACTGTGACTTCAAGTTTTAGCCATTTTAGTTTAATATAGGAAAAGAAAATCATTTATCGTCTGTAAATTTTGAGAGAATAGAAGAAATTAAGTTGATCAAATGGCACTGTAGTATCTTTTGATTTTTAGTGCACTACGTTTGCAATACAAGTTTGCAGTGGTTCAGTTGTGTAAAAGCAATTTATACCCCCAGTCCATCCTGGAGACCTGTGCACATATTTAATTTTAAGCACCCGAGTAGCCCTACTGAAGTCAAAGGGACTATAACCATGCTTAAAGTCAGGCCCTCTCCCCAGTAACTATCTCCCTTGCTTCCGACTCTAATCTTCTCCAACTCACTCTTCCTGCCTCCTCAAGCCTCCCTCTCTCAACAGCTCCCAGACTTACCTGACTCAAAAATCCCATCTCTAGATCTCCACATAACCCCTTTGTAACATCTCACTCCTTTCCTCCCCCAGAACCCTATCATCAGAGGCTGTCTCCCAGGAGCTCTCCTCTTGCCTCACTCAGATCCCCTTCTCCAGCCCACCTTCCCCAGTAGTCTCCAGGCCTCCGTCAACAGTAATTCTCCTAGAATCTTACTCACTAGCAGCTATTCTCTTGCTTTCCCCCAAACCCTCTCCAACTGACTCCCCCAAACATACCTCTTCCACATACTCTTCTCCAGCAGTTGTTTCCCTCTGCTTCCTCCACTGGTTCATTTCTGCTGCCTCACTCAAACCCTCCCCTAGATATCCCTTTCGCCTTGCAAAAAAACATCCTTCAACCCCTCCAGAACATCCCTAAGGCAAGCAGCAAATAGTGTCGGTGTCAGTGATACTGTTTGGAGGGTTGGTTGTCAGATGTTTTGTTCCAGTGTCAACATACTTATTATAAAATATACAGACTTGAGACATGAGCTCTTAGGACATTCCCTGCCACTAAAGTCAATGGGAGCCTTTCCACTCACTCTAATCGATGTTGGATGGGACTTTTATGCCTGTGACAAATGCATCTTCCATTGACTTTATAGATTTCATAATGCAAATATCAGTAGTGGAAAATGACCCAGAGAAATGTAAGGTATAGGCGAGTCGCTTAGGCAAATTTAACATGAGTGAATTTGGCTTTACGCGGTTGGCAAAAACAGATAAAAAAAGAATAATAATTTAAAAACTCCCATTTGTAGTGCGGGAGATTGAACTCACCATTGAACTCAATAAGAGTTTCACTATATGCGACTTCCACTTTACGCAGTAACCACTGAACGCAACCCTCCCATAAGACATGACACGCCTGTACTTATTTTTCAATTTTCATCCCCAGCTCTTGGCAACAATTTAACAAACAGTTCTGGGTGTCAGAAAGGTGTCAGTAACCTTAACCTGGAGTGAATTCAGAGAACAGAAATGATGAACCACCTGGAGAGATTAATTTATATGATTAAAGATTTAAAAAAAATCTGTATGTTAGAAATGAGTGAATAATTCACAGTAATGTATTTAATGAACATAGCATCTTTTTATGCTTCTTACAAACAAAAGGTGATTTTGGGCTGGTTTGCATATTTTCAGTTAATTTCTTGCAATTATTTTTTAACTTGCTGGACTGTTAGTGACTGATTCAAATATTCAAAATCTGAACTGTTTCTTAGTTGTGAATAGATATATATAAATTACATAATTGGGTTTCTGCTCCTTGACCACACTTCCAGATTCCTACTTGCATATATAAATTTAAATTTCATTTTACACAAGTGCCTTAATTTACAGAAGAGAAATTGAAATTCTCCCTAGGCACACAGTTTCCAGCAAAACTAATCTCTTAAAAAAGAATTAGTTCTTACCTATGCTTTTCAGCCACAGATCTCAGTGCTCACTAAAAGAAATCACTATCATTATTCCCATTTTACAGCACAGTAAGCAGACAGAATGTGGAGGTGGCTTGTATAAATTCATGCTGCAAACCAGTGGTAGAGCAACACTGCCTCTCCTAATTTAAAAAAGGAAAGGAGTATGAATATAGCCAATGTACATTAGTTTTAAACACTGAACAAATATTTATGGACTTCTTTTGATTGCATTATTTGCCCACTTATGCACTACTGGGTATGTACAGGGTGTAACACTTTGCTGAAGCCCTATATAACAGGGGTTTCCTGCTGCCCACCTCCTGGGACCTCCAACCATCCCAATAAAGCTTTGAGAAGCTTTAGATGTGCAGCACCCATGCCTTTATTTACAGCACTGTCCCACTACCAGTGTCCACCTATATACAAGGCTTATCAGCCAAGTTGGCACCTTCTAGCCACAGAGTCAGCCCCCAGATCAGCAGACATTTTCCCCTGACTATTCCCCCTGCCTTCTAGCCTCCTCCCAGCCTTTATAGTCCTCAGGCCAGCAGGTGCAGCCAATCCACAGGCCAGGCACCAGGCTTTCCCCATCCCCAATCCATTTTCCCTGATTGGGCTGGATGAGCAGGGGCTAATTAGGTGCCTTTTGTACCAGCACCCTGCTATACCCTAATTCATCAAGGTATTTAAACACATGCATAATATTAAGCATGTGAGTAGTCCCGTTTATTACTTATGTGCGCAGAGTAATGTACATGCTTAAATAGCTTGCAGAATCAGGGACTCACTAAAGTATGTTAAAGGGGAAATTTAAAATTTTAACCTAAACTTTTTTAAACTGCAGGTCTAAGATAGGCATTTGCATTCATTTTTAGGCATTTAAATAGCAGTTGTCAGATGTACACAAGTACTGAGTTCCTAGGGTGACAGAATCTCAATATCTGGCCAAGGTTGTGTAGGGGCATACAATCCCATTCAGGAAAGCCACCTTATTCACAAAGGATGATAAAACATGTTAATAAACACCATTAACATCAGTGGGAGTTAGGACCATGGTTAAAGTTAGTGTCTTCCTGCATGGAGATGGATGTAAGAATGTGCTTAAGTGCTTTGTTGAAGTCTATCTGACTTCATCTTAGATATTAAAATCTGCAAGTGTTGGCTTTATTTTCTAATGCTTATTCTTCATGAATACACTTTTCTCCATTCTAATAGAAAAGAATAATCTTGTTATTTAGCACTTGAAAGGACCAAGAATAGATGCAAAGTGCACCTCAAAGTGCAGTACTAACATTAACTATTTAAATCCCTTCAATGCTCATTTCCAAATTAAGAATTTGATAATCAGTCCAGTGTCTTAGAAAATTCATGAAATGTTAAGATTGTAAAAAGACTAGATCAGTTTTCTCCATATAAATTATAATCTGTATTGAAATAAATTCATGTTAGTATGTTTTGTTGTCAGCCATTTTTCATGAGAATCTGATTTGTGATGTTTGATTTATTATGTGGATTATGCAATGCTTAACTACTTTGGCCTTTTCAATGTGTTGTTTTAGGATTGGTTATGTATTCCACTTCATTACTGCAGGCTGCTAAGATTTAAACACAAAGGAAGTGAATTAGTCAGCCAATAAAATGACAGAGATGTAGAAAGGTTAAAGATCTACATAGGATTCCACTAAAACTGACAAGTATTAAACTTTGGATTTCTCATTCTTATGACAAAGATGGTAATGGGAAGAGAAAATAGCACTATATAATCCATTTTCATGACTATGATTGTAATTAAATTGGAAAGGGAATAAGAGCAGCCTGTTCTTATTATACATTCTTATCTTATGGCTCCTCTCAGGCTTCTAATTCACATTCAATATATGATTGGAACCTTTGAATAGTGATTCTTTTGGAAACACAAAGAACAGCTTGTAATGACTTATGTGCTTATGAACTATAGTTAGTTTGTTTCTAAGGAATATCACCCCTTCTCTGATTTTCTCATTCTGGATGAGATCTAGCTACAGATGAATAATATTACTATTTCTTCACAAAAAATTAAGTATGTGAGTTCAGTGAAGGATACGTACATGAATTATTACATACACCAGGTACTGGGACTGATCCCCAACTTGGAATGACCACTACTCTGGAATTGTGTTTTAAAGGAGACTTTTCTTTCTTCACTTAATTGTGCCTTCTGCAAGAAAATAGAAAATGAAAGGAAAAAAGATGATACGCACAACCAGTTTGTTATTATGGCAATGCACAAAGGACCCATCCAAGATGGGGGCCCCTCTTGTGCTAGGCCCTGTACAGAAACATAATAGGTAGGGCTGGTTGAACATTTTCCATTGAAATGATAACACAGAATAATTACAGACTGTGTGACATTAACTAAAGTTTTCCAACCTCTAGCTTGCCAAACTGAGTATTTTTGGTGTATACAGTTTACTAAAGGATAGATTTAAGGCACATATGCACAAATTACTAATTATTATCTCTGGATAGATATGTTTCAAAAGTTCATGACAACCAATGATTGGTCTGATATACCCTGAGGTTTCAATTTAGCAATGTATTTAGTCACATGCTTAACATTAAGCATGTGCTTAAATTCTTTACTGAATCGGGGCATAAGGGCTTAATTTAACCTGGTCTAACTCCACTAGAATCAATAGGAGCAATGACAGGAATTAATTCAACTGAGACTTTTTCTGAGTGCCTGTGGAATGAAGACAAACAGCTACACTATTAATATTTATTCATGTCACACAGTCTCTAATTGGATCAGTATCTATCAAGTTTGTTGAAGCAATTCTAGGACAAAAATGAAAATAAACTAATTATTTTAATATTTGCTTGTATTTAGTCTTGCACATTGCTAAAATAATGAAGTGTTTAGGTTGCATGCAGAGATGTGCTAAATATTCAGCTCAATAAACATTTGCCTATTTTTGTGGTTATCCATAGTAGTGAGCATTTTGTCATAGTTAGTGCAAAATGATAATTCGTAGCATATCTAGATGCTGGCAACGTTTTTGAAATGGCTTTTGGTGATGCATTTTCAAATTCTGAGCAACCTGGAGTTTCAATGTACAGCTGAAGACTTCATTTCTTCGGGTTCTCTGACATGAGGTTCATTCCAATATGCTCAAAAGGATTAGTGGAAACACTTTGATTTTTAGCTCAGCTACAAAAGCTCATATTTTTAGTTCTGAAGTCACAGGTTCACTCCCCACAGATGATGATGTACCCAGGTATGTCAGGGTACTTGTAGGCCTGATCTACACTAGCAGGGAGGGTCGACCTAAGATACACAACTTCAGCTATGTGAATAGCATAGCTGAAGTCAATGCATCTTAGGTTGACTTACCTGCTGTCCTCATGGCAGCTGCGGTCAACAGCGGGCTCCCCTGTTGACTCTGCCTTGCACCCTTTGGCGAGCTGGAGTTCCGGCATCGACTTTGGGATCGATTTATTGTGTCTTGGTGTGACGCAATAAATCAATCCCCAGTAGATTGATCTCTACCTGCCGACCCAGCTGGTAGTCTAGACATGATGGTAGTGACTCATGTGGATATTGGAAATGCAGTGTACTTCAAGCTTGGGACAAGCTTCTCTAGTGTGTAACCCAGGGGTTAGCAACCTTTCAGAAGTGGTGTGCCAAGTCTTCATTTATTCACTCTAATTTAAGGTTTCGTGTGCCAGTAATACATTTTAATGTTTTTAGAATGTCTCTTTCTATAAGTCTATAAAATATAACTAAACTATTGTTGTATGTAAAGTAAATAAGGTTTAAAAAATGTTTAAGAAGCTTCATTTAAAATTAAATTAAATGCAGAACCCCCAGACTGGTGGCCAGGACCCGGGCAGTGTGAGTGCCACTGAAGATCAGCTCATGTGCTGCCTTTTGGCACACATGCCATAGGTTGCCTACCCCTGGTATAACCTATTCTAATACTCCCTGGTACTGTGTCTCCCCCTAGTGCTTTGTCCATGTATAGAAGTTTAACAATCAGCTAAGGAATCTGAGCTTTAAGCAACAGAAAGGCATGCTTTTAGATCCAGAGATCCCAGGTTCAGTCCCCACAGGTGATGACCCACACCAGGGTACTGTGTTACACTTGTACGAATAGTGTAGACCCAACATGTAGAGCTGTTGGGCAATACTTCCCACTTTTCCCATTAGCATATAGTAACAGATCCTTATGCTAATTGACCAATGGATCATATGCTAACATATTATAAATATATATTAATTTGTTACATCACTCTTCAAGCAAAAGTTCCCCATGCAAACGTATACCAGGCATCAGACATACAGCTGCATACCCGGCTCCAATAGTGTCCCATTAGTCTTCCTGTGACAGAAGATACCCCTGTGTTCACAGCCTACACTACTGTAATAATGTTTGCACAAAGTATGCCTCATGAGGTACCATTTAAAAACTCATAATTTTATAGTCAATAGTGTCCTGGTAAAATATATATGGCTAAATTGTATGTGAATTTATAAGATTCCCCTGTATGATGTTATTGACACATGTTCCACATGCCACAGTACTGGCAAACAAGTCTGTCCTAAGCACAGGAATGCGCAATTGCCTTAATTTTCAATTAAGCAGTAAACAGAGATGTCAAGCAGGAAGGGAAAACAAAGGAAGTTCAGACAAGTGAAAAAAACAGCAGGGAATATCCTTTCACATAGACTTTTTGTCTCCTGGGTCCCTGCTGGAAATGTTTTTCAAGAGGGGGACTGAAACTAAAAAAAGAGGCATCCACCCAATCTGCCTGCCCATTGCATAAACCGCACCCAAAGGAATCAGCCATTGGGCTCTGGGGATGGGTACTGACCTAAAGAGTTTGTTCTGTAAAACTGCTGAAAATGTCTGATGAGAAAACTCTACTTTGAATCTAGTATAGTTTTGTTAAGTTAGTCACCGTAGGCATTTTATTTTTATTTTTCTTGTAACCATTTCTGACCTTATACCCCATTACATGTATTCACTTAAAATCCATATTTGTAGTTAATACACTTATTTTTATTGTTTTATCTAATCCAGTGTGTTCAAGTTGAAGGGTCTGGGTCACTCCATCTGGGGTAACACATTGTGTGCGTGTTACTGTCTTAAAGAAATAACAGACTCAATCTATTTGTAATGTTCAGGAGAGGGCTGGGGAGTAAAGGAGATATATTTGAGGGAAAATTCAGGACTGAGAGTGTATTGGGGTCACCCTGCATAGAACTAAGGCTAGTAAGAGCCACGCTGTGGTTGGCTGGCTGCAGCACACACACACAGACATACCTGGGAGTGACTTACATGCTGGTGGCTGTTTGTAAGCAGTCCAGGCTGGTGGCCTCAGGAGCAAGGCATTGTAAATGGCTCACCAGGTTACAAGGCAGGTGTGACACAGCTACTCATTAGTCTGGATTGTGCTCTGCTATGTCACACCTCCCTCCCTCCTTTTCTGCTTCCCCAACCTCCTCCAGCCTGCTATTACTGTTTCCCTCCAAAATTATATGTGCCTCATTTCACTATAGCCTTATCCTCACACTCATCCTCAGCTGTTGCCTCTTTTCAACAGCAGGGACTGACTCATCAGCCTTCTGTTTCGCCTGGCATGTACTTGCCAGAGCCACCATTAGCTTGTGTGAGACTAAATTACCCTAGGTGCCCCCATTCAATTCTGAAAATAGTCAGGGTATGCCTATCTTTATGGCCATGCACTGCAAGCACCCATACTTCAACCTGCACACAATGTACACTCAACAGATGGATCCCTTTGAGAATCATATGCACACGTCTTCTGCTTGCCACCTGGCATATGCCTTCAGAAATACTGAGAACCAACACGAGCTTTGTTCTTAAACAAGCCCTAACTCTCTTCAATTTCTCATCCCAGGTTTAAATTGATTCTTTTTGTGAAGGTGTAAGAGCAACAAACTCTCAGTTTACATACAGCATAGATAGGTCTTGGAACCGTGGTTTCCATGCCAACTAGCAGCCAGTAGCTTTTAACATGCTGTCCCATATGTTCTTGTTTAAGAGAATGAAAAATAACCCTCTTTCAGCTGATCTGACCTTTGTTTACCATTTGTGGCTTTATGTGATGAGAAACTAGTTTGTTCAGTTTCTTAGTTTGACACTTGGTAAATTAAATGAGTATAATAAAAATGTTAAGTCTAATAATCTTGGAATGGCTGGCATTTATACAACCTACCTAAAATTTTGTCATTACATTTTTAATTCATTCTTTCAAGGTTCCATACATCTATAAGAGGCAAAAGTTAGCTAGATCATTCCTTTTGAGATGATCAGCATATTCTCAAGGCATTTAACCCTTTATGAGTAATTTGAAAATTGAGTCACATATTGATCTGAATATCATGCCACAGGATTTGGCAATGCTCATGTTAAAACTAAAGATTTTACCTTAGTGCTCCAATACCATAGGAACTCTGCCACTGATTCCCCAGACAGGCTAAAACCAACAACATCCTACCCGCATAAATTGCTATGCGATGATATCATTTCCCTTATTTGAATGTGAGGTTATTGTAAATCATCTGCACAAGCTGGATTAAATAGCAAGAATGACAAAAGAGGGAGGGGGTTCCTAGCACTCTAATGCTTCCACCTCTATAAGTAATAACTGATAGTGAGGAATATATCACTGGGGGATATAACCCAAGTCCCTACTGGGGGAGGGATAGCTCAGTGGTTTGACCATTGGCCTGCTAAATCCAGAATTGTGAGTTCAATCCTTGAGGGGACCATTTAGGGATCTGGGGCCAAAAATCTGTCAGGGCATAGTACTTGGTCCTGCTAGTATAAGTAGGGGACTAGACTTGATGACCTCTCAAGGTCTTTCTAGGAGATAGGTATATCTCCATTTATTTTTATTTATCCCCCCAAAGAATGACTGCTGACTCTCTCCCTGCAGCCATTTTCTTTTCTTTTCTTTTCTTTTCTTTTCTTTTCTTTTCTTTTCTTTTCTTTTCTTTTCTTTTCTTTTCTTTCCTACAGCACAACAGTCTCGGCATATAAGGCTAGGACTGCCACTTACCACAGTTTTTGCATAAGCAAATACCTGTATCCTCTCACCCAGTCCTGTATCCTTAAAAAAAAGCAAAGTCATGCTTTGTTAATGGTACCCCCAACTTCCTGCTACTCTCACCAATCCATTCAGATTTTACTCTTTCCCCTTGAAATGTCTCAGTTCTTCATAAAGAGTCTTTCTTTCTGTGTAATTCTCCCTGCATTGCCACAGCAGATGCTCAGCTGATCCTTGGACTTTGCATGTGTTGCATCACCCATCTTTGTGCTTGTTTAGTAAATATAAATGACCATTCAGGTCACTGTGACCTGTAGTATGCTAAATACAGTTACTTCTCTTCTGTCATTGCTATTAAGTACACCATTATCCTCGAGTTTAGGACATATTTCATAGAACCTTTTTTCTCTTTCTTCTCATAGTTCCTTTTCCTTTTTAAGTTCTCTCTTAACCAAACTTTTGAAGTTCTGTTTACTCAGAATGATCTTTATGTCAACCTCCTCATTTTTAAGGGATTTTTGTGTGTGATTTATGTGCCATTTCATTGCCCTGTATCCTGACATGCACCAGAATCCATACTAGAACTATATTCATTCAGTCTACTAATTGTACTATCTCCACAGTTAAGAACAATATTTCATTGATTATGTCATTCCAGCTTTCCAAGGCTCTCTTTCTACTCATTATTATACATGATAAAAAGCCACATAGGATAGTAGCCAAACTTGGGCATACATCCCTTATCCAGGTCAGTGCCAACAGTAGGCTCATCAATACAGTTGTTATAAATGCCATAAAATTTGATAGTCTCATAGATCTCTTAATTCAAAATTCAGGGATACAAAAGGCTGTTCCTACTCTACCTGTATTGCTAGCACTGTCAGTATATAGATTTGGCAGTGCTGACCTCATTTGCGATGTATAAACTCATACATCTAAATCATAGATGCTTAACCATTGCTTTACCTAACCTATCTTTACAGGGGCATATTTTTTTTGTGTATAGTATTTTTGAGTTCCTGTATGCTGAAAATGTCATTCAAGATATCATCTTTATATTCTCCCAGCAATATAAGCACTAACAGTTTTCTTCAGCAAACATTCTTTTTTGTTCGCAAAACTCTTTGATTTGTATCACTACTAACTTTTGGGGACTCTTTTTCTAAACTGTCTGCTTTCTCTAAGTTAGAACTTTCCACTTGATCATTTACAAAAAGGCCCACTATCAATTTGGTTTTTCTCCATATCTCATTGACTCTTTTAACTTGTATATATATATATATCTAAAACCTTGGAATGTTATTCATTTTCCCACCACACTTTCTCCAATGAAGCAAATGGACCTAAGCCCATTTATACCAGCTGAGAATCAGGCCCAACTTTACTGTTTTGGGGGATACAGAAGCTTGCAACATTGAACACATTTTACAGCTGCATTCAAGAATAATGGGTCAAATAAACACAATGGGCTGAATTCTGTTCTCACTTTCACCAGTGTAAATATGGAATACTTGTGCTGAAGGCATTTATTTACTTAAGTGTAAATTCAGAATATTCAGTAATCAGTTTAACTGAGAGAAGAGTTTGCAGTCATATTAAGAGTGATGTGTTGCTAATAATTTTGTAACACAGGACTTTTACAAACAGCCTTTGCCTATATCCACATTCTTTCCTCATTTCCTCCTCTGTGATGAGTTTAAGGCAATTGTAAATCATCTGCCCGAGAGATCTGAAAGATGGATTAAATAGCAAGGATATAAGCTCTACATGGAGACAGGTAATTAAAGATTAGACCCAGCTGGGGAAACCAGGCTGGGCAATTCCTATAAAGGAAGGACTGAGAGAGAGGAGAACTTCAGTAGGGAGTAGATACTTGGGATTGTCCATGAAGGGAGAGAGTAGCAGGCATGAAGAGGCTCCAGATGGTTACAGAAGAGGTTAGAAACTGTCAAGAAATGGCTCCTCAGCAACAGATTGGGGGAAAAGCTGCTGTGTTAGGCTTTCTGAGGGTATGAACTGGTGGGTATAGTTCTGGGAAAGTTGCCTGTGGATAGGTGGGGGTAGGATGCAAAAAGAGCCTGTGAGATTTGACTCTTAACTACTTATCACAGGGTGATTGAGCTGGTACTCAGAGAGGGAAGACATGGGTTCCCTAGAATCCCCAGGAAAGGGGGATAGAAAAGCCTCCCTGTGCCAGGAACACAAACTATAGACCTCAGACTGGGCCTGATAAAGGTACAGGGAGCTTTTGGCCTGTAGAACTCTTTACTCTAGAAGGGGTGAGGGAGATTATAAATACCCAGATAGTGTCATGGGAAGAGACCAACTGTCGATCTCAAACTAGCTATCTCATGGATGAAACTCAGGTGGAGATGCTGTAATCCCATGCCTGACTGTGACTGAATGCACTGAGCTAACTTTGTTACCCTTGTCCCCTCCTTACCCCCCACCCCCACCCCACAAACCATAAACACCATAGGGCCTGATTCTTTCCAGTTACAGTGAAATAGCTTTATTGCTTTTGAATGGAAGGGACTGGAATGTGCTTACAAAGAGACAAGAAATGGAGGTATGGGTGAACAATTTTTGGTTTATTTTCCCCATCTACACTCAAATACTTTTGTAAAAGATGGCTAAGGAGGAAGGCACTGATCCTTAGGAAACAAAATTCTAGGAAGTATAAGCTCTGGGAAATGTGTATAACCTGTTCGTGAACTATATAGTGATACTGCACTGATAAAACAGAACAGTGTAAACAGGTGTTACTTGCTGAGGCAGAGTGTCTTTAGAATACATAACAGAGAATCAGGCCTGGGGAGTGAGGCTCCCTGGATACATTTGTTGGAACACCTGCTGCATGGCGCATTCCAGAAGAAAGGGAAAAATGTTCAGAAATATTTCTGTGATAATCAGGGACAGCAGGCATCACTGGAACGGATAATGTACAGGGTAAATGTAACTATAGAGGGAGATTTACTCCATCTTCTGTACTCTCTAGCCAAATGCAGAGAACAAAATTTGAATATCTAAGTCTATACGAGAAGCTTTCAAACTTTTCCTGCTTAAGAGAGGTTTGTCCACCTCCTATCCATTTACATTCTTCTAGACTGCTGCTTTGCTCATTCATGATCAGATAACATCTCAGCAACAGCTGCTGTCATTGTTTATGTGAAACACAAATATCTTCCAGATATTTATCTTTTCCTGTCTTTTTAATGTGATTTAGCAGGTGACCATGTGGTCCATAAATTTCAGTTTGTGAAACATGGGCCTTTGAAGGCTTTTATTTCAGTTTGAGGAAAAACAAAGAACTTGATAGTATAATTTAGGCATAGACCATAGTATGGAACAGTGCATAGTTACATCACTCTAGGAAGGGCATAGAGGCAGAAGGAAGTCCAAAGCTACTGGGTATGCAGTGGCTGCATGCCTACAAAGACCTCTCTTTGCAAGGCATAGCTTTCTCTTACCAAACAGCCAGCTATTTTGTAGGTGGAGGGCAGGGAAGTTTAAACCAGGATTCTGTCTCTTCCCTACCCCCACAGGGCTGTCTTGGAGTGCAGGGCTGTAATTCTGACTGGCCCTTATATAGGCCAACTGAAGAATGTGGGGGAAACACCTCCCCCCATAGTGCATTTGAATGAAAATCCAGCAGAATCTGTCTCTAAGAAAGAGCAAACATAATAATATGCACAGAGAACACACAATAGCCTTCTGAATTGAAACAACAGAGGCACACACATGCATGAAGGCTCCCCTACATTTAAAGATGCAGGCTGTCATGCTCCCAAGGGTTGTGAAGCACCTCACTACTACCTGCTCTGAGCGTGAAGCAGTCCTGTCTGTGCCTACTGTAGACTGACTCCTAAAACCACCAGTCTTTGGTAACACAAGAACTACCTTCCAGGCATTCTCATGCCCCACTCTCTCTGTACAGGTTAGCAATAGGCATGCACCAACCCCTGAATCCACAGAGCCTTCCCTGCAGTGTCCAGTCCCTTACCCACTGAACACTCACCGAATTACCAGACCTGCTATTCCTAAAGAAACAGTACACACTAACATTCAAGATTCAACTCAGGATCACCACTTTGCTTAGATGTATTTATAGCTAAAACAAGGATATGTTTAATATAAAAAACAGAGATTCAATTGATAGTAAGAATATTGCAAACAGATGGTTATGAATAAACAAGTCTTAAAATGCTTTCTACAGGCTGAACTCAACTAACAGGTTAACCTCCTCTCTCAGGAAGTGTAATCTCATGCAAAGTTCTCTCCAAGCCTGGTTGAGAACTGTTTTTCTTTAAGCAAAATTGCTGTCCTTGTACTTCCTCAATGTTGTCTCTGTCCCCCAAATATAGTAGAGCAAACATTTAATGTGTACTTCCAGATAGGGGCCTTCCCTCTTCTCCATCCCTGCTCTGTTTGTCTTTTCCTGTTAGTTTCCTTTTCTTTCTTTTTTAAGTTCTCACAATCTTTTGGTTGTATTCAGTTCAGACTGGGGATAAGAGACCCACTGTATCCTATACAACAATTAGTTTGCATGTTCACAACCAGTCTGACTGAAAACCTGGTTTTTACCTTTGTTGGTGACCAGTCTCTTGACACAGACCTCATAATTTTCAGTGTATATACATCACTCCTTATGCAACATCTGTACATGTGTTTCACAGTGATACTAATGACCAGGGTGACACTGGCTTTTTTGTGAGACCTCATATGATGTTATTGGGTGAACTAGAATGCACATACTAGACTCAGGAGATTCCTATGACCCCCTTGCTTCCCCTCTTTGCCCTTTGCCAGTTGGCACTAAGATGTTCCAGGGTCACTAGACCACAGGAAAAAAGAATATCTTTCATTTATCTTTCCCTTCAACTTGGTACAGATTTAACTAAAGATGTCCACCAGTTCCCACACATCCTTTCAGCTCCTGAGTTTCGCTGTCCTTTACCTGTACATTAATATTCTCAATATATCTGAAGTGTGGTTATCCAGTGCTCTCACTGTACTCACTCAGTGAAATAGTTATCATCCATGAAGTCTGCCCTCCAGTAGAGAAACTATTTTACAGTGTAGCCACAGAGTGTACACTAAGCCAATTCTACTTGTTCCAATTATTGGAAGAGACTCAGCTTCAAACTGATATAATGGAGTGTTAGTGTCAAAAAGAAATGTCAAATAAAAGCTATGATAGATGCCAAACAGCAGGCAGCCTGATAGCAATTATATAAAAAAAACTACATTAAAAGAATATTAAAGTTGCAAAGTCAATCTCTCCATAGTTAGGAAGTGCTGGAATTAAGGTTGGCCTTGCAACCTTTACATGGCACTTTGTGGATATGCATTATTAGTCTTTAATTACATGATCACATATTTTTTCCCATAAGACGCCTTATTTGTTCAGTGCACAGGATGGGTCATACTCACTGAATGGGTAGCTCTTCAATAGTTATCATCATACAACATGTGGCCCTAAGCCCTGTAGTGAATACAGAATTATGAATGTCCTCATTAGTCTTTCTATGGCACTCATCACTATAGTATGAGTGCTTCATAAATGGTAATGAAATTCTCTTTGCACCACCATTCATAGGTGAGGGAGTGATTTTTAGAGGCATAGAGAGATTAAAGTCAAAAGGTACCCTAAATTTGGTTGTCCAGTTTGAGACGGCCTATTTTCAGAGAACTTAGCATTTTCACTTCACTTCCTATATTCAGAGTAGATCTCCCATAGACCTCACTTGAGGTTGTGAGTGCACAGCACTTCTTTAAAACCAACCCAAGATGTCACAAGTTGGGCACCCCAGAAATGAAGAACCCACAGTGACCACCTGTTAACATTTTGTGTGTTACTTTCCCAGAATCAGATAGGAACTGTCTGGTACAGGCAGGGATGGGTGGTTCTCCAGGGTTGCTCCCAAACCATGAGACCATCCTTTCTGTTCCTGCAATAGTTAGCCTCATTCCCTGCCCATCTGTGATTCTGTGGGTGGGAATTTCCATTGCTGCTGTCACTGCTGGTGAGAAATGTGGAGCCCTGCCCACGTTCAATCCACAGCCCACTGCTCCTGACAACCATTTGCCTGCTGGATGACTGGCTTCCACTCACCCTGACTGGGACTGTTGCAGCAGAGACTTTTATCTCAAGTGGAAGTAGGTGCACATTCCCTCTCAGTTCATATTTGGCTAGTGGGGCTCCTCCTCCCCTTCACTCTACACTTGTGTGACCACCAGCCCCAACCTCTTGCAAATTGCCATCCTCCCACCATCGTGCATGCTCCCCTTCTAACTTTGCAGCCTGCTGCCTCTGTCTCACATGGTCCCCTTCCCCTGGTGGTCTGTTGCTTTCCCCCCATCATTACCTACCTCCCTTGCCTGGCCCAGTGCCCCATTGCTATCTGTTTACCTGCCTTCCTTAGCCCACCCAAGCCCCGCCATTTGCTTTTGCCCCATCCAAGCCATTTCCACTTACTGTTTGTCCCCTGCCCTGCCACGCCACACTTGCCCCATGTTCTCCCTGTGCTAGTGATATCCCCCTTCACTGCAGCCTCACTCACAGTGAAGCCAGAGGAGTTTACCCCCCAACTGCCCAATTCCCCCCAGAAATTCAGCCTAGGGCAGACACCCGGCATGGAAACCTTTAGTCTGACTGGTTAAGATTTGACAGCGTTATAAACAAATGAATAAAGGGTCGTATAACAGAAAGTGTTGTCAACCTCAGCAATAGGAATCACTGCCTGCCAGCTAAAATAAGGTATAACAGACGCCTAGAGCAATTGCAACCAGATCTTCAATTTGCAGTGACTCTGCAGCCCATCTGCAAAAGGTTTACTGTCTGCCATTGAATTCTGTACAGTCAGTGGGATAGTCACCTATCGTGTTAGGTGACGCTGCTCAGTGAGAGATGCATGCACACTTGAGTGCACAGTTAGGCCCTTAGGTAATTAGTCAGGCACTTCCACTTTGTGAACAACTTCCTGGAAGAGATGTAACCCCTCAAAAATTGCAAATGACTAGCTTATAGGGCTAATCTGTCATTCCAATCTATACAGGTAAAATGATTGCCCGACTAAATTTGTAAACACTTGAAAACTGTTTGGCTGCTATTGACTGCACATGAATCAGATTTGCAATTGATTGCTTAAACAATCCTCATGTGGGATCCTGCATACCTAGTCTGTTTGAATGAGGCAGCCAGATAGTGAGCCTGGCTCTGCATTGTACTTAAACTGCTTGCTATTGCTTTCCTGGCCTTGCCCAACTTGACTCCCTCCTGCTTCTCAGCTCTTGTCTAGTTCCTCTGCTTGTCCACCTTGCTCTGCTGAAGCCCCAGAACTAACTGCCCTCTCCGTGTTCTTCTTCTGCACCTCTATTGGGACCTTCCATTTAGATGCCCCCAAGTCCCTACATAAGGCTCATGTCCACTCAGACAAGCATTAATTAAGTAGGTGACTGAAAATGTTTCTTTAAAGAAAAAGTAATAGAAACAAAATGTGGAACTCCCCAGGTGCATGGTAAATTGTGTGGAGTCACACTTCTCCCATAAGTGACAAAGACAAGTGACAAAGATGCATGCATCCGACGAAGTGGGTATTAGCCCACGAAAGCTTATGCTTCAATACTTTAGTTAGTCTTTAAGGTGCCACAGGACTCTTTGTCACTTCTGCAATTCCAGACTAACACGGCTACCTCTCTGATTCTTGACTTCTCCCATAGCTTCCCACTACCGCCCTCTGTTTGTATCGAGAGCTGAAACACCTCGGAACGTAATTCTAGTCTCCATTCCTGTCTGGCAACCTCCCAGCCCAATGTTGCAGCTATACAAATAAGAAATAGCAAAGCGGTAGCACTCATAGTGCTTGAGAGATTCAGGTTGTGAGTGGTCCAGATGTGTGGCTGGGCCTGTGTGAGATGAGATGCGTCATGGAAGGAGCAGGTTAGTGAACTGGGAACCACCTGACATGAAACCTCATGGAATGATATCCCTGTCTGCCCTGGATGAAGCCCATTCTAAATTGTTTGAAATGAAAGGAGTTCCTTTAAGATTGAAAATATGTTTCCTGCCACAACTGAGTGTACGACAGGAAATGCAGGAGCTCATTTGGACCAGCCTTTAATTTGACTAATTACAGCCCGGGACAACCTACTTTGAAATAGGCATACATATGTGTCACCACTCTAACAGAACAGTAGTTATGCTCTCTATGGCTGGAAAATGTTTACCACAACAGAATAACTCTAGTGCCATTTATTTTTAAATTTGAAGTGGTTTTTTGCTGCCACCTAGTGATAATCTAGCAAATATTGTCAAAACCTCAAAAGCTGGTTCGGTGCAAATTCTTCATGGAAGGGCTAGCTAGCAGGCAGATACTTTCTGGTTTAAATGCTGAGACAGTCTAGGAGACAAAGCTTACGCAACTCTGTGGATCAAATTGTGCCTTCCTTTATGATTCTACCTCCCCAGAACTGAAAATGAGGGAAGAACTCTGGTCTAATCCAATATATTATATCTTCACGTGTTAAATTGAAGTAGACAGTCAATTAGAAAGGAAGCGCAAAGGAAGCTGGAGACATAAAAGCTCTTTACGTAAATAAAGCATGCTGCATTTCAGACACTTCTCAGCCTTACAGGCGGGATTCTTTCTCTGCTGTGCCACAGCAATGCTTGGTGCTGGACAGGAGTGCAGGCCTAACGGCAAGGGAGGCTGTGTGATTCTCAGAGCCAATCGAGCCCTGACACAATGTACAGCAGCTGCTATGCAGCTCTAAATGGTCATGGTCATAGGGTTTTTAATGGACTCTGTGGCAGTGCAGAATGGATGTAGTACAGCAGCGCTCTACCATGATCCCCAACCCTTCCCCCCGGCTCCTTCCACACTTCCTACATCAGGAAGTGGGGAACAGAAGTGCAGATATGGAGCTGGCACACTAATTTCTTCTCTACTACCCTAACTAAGTGAATCAGATCAAATCCCATCTTTTCACAGCAGGGATTTCTTCTTTCTGATTTAAGGCTGAAGCTTGAGTAGATTGTCCCTGACAAGTACATAACTCAAGCAACTATGACATGACTGGACATGGATTCATGAGCCACAAAGTAGTTGCTGGGTGATTTTAGATGAGTGGAGAAAGGGATATATGCACAGAATGCATCAGACCCTTTCCTGCCTTAAATAAGGAACCACCACAAAATGAATCCCTGAGCACAGGAGAGAGTAAGGACTACTTCCTTGGTTCATCCTTCTGGGCAAACATCACCCCTGAAGAGAGTGAAGGGGATACAGTCTAACTGCGTGAGTCACCTACAGAGAGTGTAAGACAGGGACAATCTCAGTGCTCTCACTAGGGTAAGGAAGCTCTGCATTTCTCTCAGCACAGAGATGTGTGCAATTTGCCCAATCTAGCCCTTAATGAAATACCTAATAAATAACATTGTGTTACAAATACAACTGAAATAGTGTCTAGTACATGGGCCAAATTACTGTTGCTTCTTCCAAATCCTAGAAGCTTCTCTCTGGTCATCCTTACTATGACCAGGTTTTTTCTCAAGAAGATTATAGATTTCAGCATGGAAGTTTAGTAGTTCTTGGTCCAAAGGGACAATAGCTATACCTATGTAGTTTCTGGCATACTGCGTGAACAGGCATCAATAGTTATTAAGAGGAAAACAACAATGAATGCCCAGGGAGATTGAAGTGTTCTACTGGTTTTGCATGTTATAATTGCTGATGTCAGATTTGTGTCCATTTATTCTTTTGCATAGAGACTGGCCGGTCTGGCTAATGTACATGGCAGTGGAGCATTGCTGACACATGATGGCATATATCACATTAGTAGATGTGCAGGTGAATGAGCCCCTGATGGCATTGGGCCCCTGATGGAGTTGGGTCCTCTGATGGTGTCACTAGAGTAGATATGGGGACAGAGTAGGAAAAGAAATTTGTTACAGGGTTTGGTTCCTGGGTTAGTATTTCTGTGGAGTGGTGTGCAATTGCTGGGGAGTATTTGTTCAGGTTGGGGGGCTGTCTCGTAAGCAAGGACTGACCTGCCTCCCAAGGTCTGTGAGAGTGAGAGATTGTTTTCCAGGATAGGTTGTAGATCGCTGATAATGTGCTGGAGAGTTTTTAGCTGGGAGCTGTATTTGATGGCCGGTGGTGTTCTGTTATTTTCCTTGTTGGGCCCATCCTGTAGTAGGTGACTTTTGAGTACCTATCTCACTCTGTCAATCTGTTTCTTCACTTCCCCAGGAGGGTACTGTAGTTTTAAGAATGCTTGATAAAGATCTTGTAGGTGTTTGTCTCTGTCTGA
This sequence comes from Sternotherus odoratus, assembly GCA_032164245.1. NCBI lineage: Eukaryota > Metazoa > Chordata > Testudines > Kinosternidae > Sternotherus > Sternotherus odoratus. Next base: position 21,681,745 of record JAVMKO010000003.1, on the reverse strand, counting down.
GGGACTGGAACAAATTCGGTTGTATCTTAGGGCTTGGCTGTAGACCAGTGGTCGGCAATGTTGGCACGCGGGACCGCAGGGTAAGTACCCTTAGCGGACACCGCTGCTTTATTTACCTGCCAGCTCGCTGCACACTGCTTCCCATGGCTCCCACTGGCCACGGTTTGCCATCCCATTCCAATGAGGGCCGCGGGAAGCTTGTAGTGTTGGTAGGAGGGTTCCTGCGGGTCAGCACAAGTTCAGAGGTGTGTTCAAAATATTCCTTGAGTTGCAGACAAAGAAAGTAGGCTTCCAGATCACTGCAGAACTGTATCATGTTTGTGGGGGTGGTGGCACAGAGAGTCCCTGAGATAGGACAGACACTTCTGCTGGGCTACATGTGTGATTGGATAAATTAACAATAGTGTTTGATGAGTTAAGGGCACCACTGTTGTAGCCCCCTGTGGCATGTAGGAATTTAGATAGTTTACTGTCCTTTTTCCTCTGTTGAGAAGTGAAGTGTGCATTGTAAATGGCTTGCATTGTTTTTGTAAAGTCCAGCCACATGGAAGGTTATTTGGAAGGTTGGTTTTGTATCAGAGTCTCCAGTTTTGAGAGCTCATTCTTGATCTTCTCCTGTCTGCTGTACAGGATGCTGATCAGGTGGTTTCTCAGTTTCTTTGTGAGTGTGTGGCACAGTCTCTCACCATAGTCAGTGTAGTATGATTGCAATGCAATTTTTACTTTCAGTCCATTTGGTATGATGTCCATCTGTTTGCACTTGGAGAGGATGATGATGTTTGTATGTATCTGTGCGAGTTTTTTTATGAGGTGGATAGATTTCCACTCCATATGGGTAAATTCAATGCCTTTCATGGTGTCAGCTATCATGGGGTAGCTGTGTTAATCTGTATCCACAAAAACAATAAGGAGTCCAGGGGTACCTTAAAGACTAACAGATTTATTTGGGCATAAGCTTTCGTGGGTAAAAACCCCATTTCTTCAGATGCATGCACTGAAAATTACAGTTACAGGCATTGTTATATAGTAAACCCTCAATTTAAGGGACCTCGATTTAACAGACTTCGGATGCAATGGACAAAATTTCTGAGCAAGTCTGATGCATCCGAAATCCATTTCTGGCGGGCTGGCTGCCGGCTCCCGGCTGCCACCCAGGTCCAGGCAGCGGGCGGGCTGGCTGCCAGCTCACAGCTGCCGCCCCCGTCATGACTGCGGGTGGGCAGGCTGCCGGCTCCCGCCTGCGGGCGGGCAGGCTGCCGGCACCCGGCTCCTGCCGGCTCCCACCTGCAGGCGGGCTGGCTGCCAGCTCCCACCCGCGGGCGGGCTGGCTGCCGGCTCCTGCCCATGGGCAGGCTGCCGGCTCCCGCCCGAGTCCTGCCAGCAGGCGGGCTGCCGGTTCCCGGCTTCTGCCCGAGTCCCGCAAGAGGGCAGGCTGGCTGACGGTTCCCGGCTGCTGCCCGGGTCCCAGCAGCCGGGACCGGGGCGGGCTGGCTGACAGCTCCCGGCTGTCGCCCGGGTCTCAGCAGCCAGGACTGGGGCGGGCTGGTTGACGGCTTCCGGCTGCCGCCCGGGTCCCGGCAGCATGCGGGCTGCGGAGCTGCCGCCTCGAACCCTGTGGCGGGCGGGCTGCTGCTCCGACAGCTCGTTTTGTTTGTTTATTAAATAACGGACTTTTTGATTTAATGGACACCCCCTCGCCCGAATTAGTCCGTTAAATGGAGGTTTTACTGTACTGACACATGAAGAGAAGGGCCAATGCAATCAGGGTGGATGTAGTTCACTCCCAATAACTGTTATTTATTAAGATAAATGTTCATAGAATAAAAGAACCAGATAATGACAAAGAAAGGCGAGAACAACTACTCAGGATAAACATATTGGAAACCCAAGCTATATGATTCAGAACTTAATACATGTAAGGAAAATCAGCAGCTATTGATAAGATGGTTAGAAGTAGAGCAGATGCATGGACAGATGTTTTCCCTGAAGTTAAGGTAAAATATCACTCAGAGACAGTATCTCATGAATATCTGAAGAGGCTTGCTGATAATTAAAGATAAATATGAGAAACTCTTTTTGCCAAAAAAACCCAGACTATATATATTCAATTTTCCTTCATAAAAATTATGTTAAAGAGTTTAGGGTTTCCTTATTAAGTAGACAAAATTATTAAATGCCAAAATGAAGGTTGACCATGCAGCCATAACTCTCCTCCTTGTGACATGGATCATCATTCAATTTTTAATTGCAGGAGTAACATTTATCAATATTTATTTATTTCAATTTAAACAAAAGCCAGTTAGGTTAGAAACACCTAGTGATCTCACTCCTCCAGTGCCTTGACAAATCATTAGGAATCCAAATCAAAACCAAATGGAAAAATACACTCTCAGAACAATGTATTTACACACACGCACACCCCCTCTCTGTCCCTGCTCATGAAAAGTATAACAAGACATCAAGAATCATCCTTCAGCTCCTCCCCACTACCTTCCACAGACACTCATTTGGAAGGACCTGTATAATCTTTCACATAATGCCCCATCATACAGGTACATGGACAGGTACATGCATTTCATTGTTATAATATCACCATTGACGTAGACACTTAAAATATATATCTTCAACTTTCTTTGTGCTATTTATTTTAATCTTGTTAACATCTGTATCTTTAATGTTATCTTCTTGAGCTTTCCATAGGTGCAGATTTGCTCTGCTAGACCAATGTAAGTCTGGAGTTATTGCACTGACATCAACTCCACATTTACACTGAAGTAATTGTAATAGTCATGGAGCTGATTTTTCATAGCTGCTCAGAAGCCAGGATTGCTATTCAGGTCAATGGTGTTTGATGGGCTGAATTTGATCACTAGTTTCACAGCAGTAGGCATAGTATTATAAAGAAATTGGAATAAACTCATCCTGATACAATAGAATCATTTCACCCACCAATGAAATGTAGACAGTGTTGGAATTTGCAGCTGTTTAATGACATAGTACCATGATCTATAAGAGTCTTTGGCTCTTTATTCAGGAAGCCACCCTTGCACATACTTTAGCTTCACTGAATTCAATGGAAATTAAGTAGGTGATTAAAATTAAATATGTGCTTTCCTGTATAGAGAAGGACTTAAACATATGCATAAGTACTTTCCTCGAATTAAGTCTCTAAACAATAAATGAATACTACATCCACCTGAAATTTCAGGGGGAGATTTAAGAAGACATATTAAAGACATATGGTCTTTCTACATTAAAAATGTAGAGAATAAATTTTCAGAATCACTAAACATTGGCCTAACACTGTTCCCTTTGACATCTATAAGAGCTCAACCACTGACTTTGGTGGGAGCAGAATTAGGCCAGTAATGAATTCTTTTTTAGAGTTGATTTTCAAAGTTTATAGAAAATAGTATGAGTAAGTAGGGTACGCAGTTGGCCATGCTTTTCTGCTATGTGACAAAAATATTGGCTATGGACATTGTGGCAATCTAATACTCTTAGTAAAAGTGCTGTGGAATGTTGACCACCAAACAAACAAAACCTTTATTTTAAAGGGACCATGAGAAAGATGCTTACGATATGAAGGGCTGAGTCAACCCAAGGATTTAAAACTCTAATTCCATGGAGTTATTTCACTTGTCAAGTTCATATCTAAGACACCTGTCATCGCTAGCATTTTTAAAAAAAATTAACTATGAAACACTGTCCAAATAAGAACATCTGAGCTACAGGTCCCAGGGCCCCACAAACTGTTGATCCCCTGAACAATCCTTACTCAAGGGAATAGTCCCATTGAAGTCAATTTACTTGACTTTTCCAGAAGGAAAAAATGTTTTTTCTAGTTATCAGTGCCACATATGGATTAGCCTAGAGTAAGGCAGATAGTACATATATAAGAGGTAGAAGCAGAGATCTATTTTTAAGGCAAATAGAATAATTTCATACCACTATTTAATATGACCTCACTGAGCATTCCACTTTTGCGGAGTCTTTTCACTAACCCCTCATCTGGTTCTAATTTATTTGTATTTTATTCAAAACCCCCCCCCCCCAACACCATTTTTTGCCTCCTTAGTCTCAACCTTTTTACCCATTTCCACCTGGATTTTAATTTTCCCCAACATTAATGGCTATTAGCCGGGATGGGTAAGGAATGGTGTCCCTAGCCTCTGTTTGTCAAAGGGTGGTGATGGATGGCAGGAGAAAGATCGCTTGATCATTACCTGTTTGGTTCACTCACTTCAGCGCATCTGGCATTGGCCACTGTCTGTAGACAGGATACTGGGCTGGATGGACCTTTGGTCTGACCCAGTACAGCCATTCTTATGTTCTGATGTTCTTATGTTCTAACACTCTTTTTCCTACTCTCACTTTCTAGGCTTTCCATTAATTTGATTGGACATGTCTGTGTTCTACTTTATATTCACTAGATCACAGATATTTCAATATTGGAAAGAGGCTTAAAGTGGAAAATATATCTGGATTCCTTTGTGTTATTCCCAGCTGCTTTATTCTTTGTGTACACAGAATTTACTGTAAGAAATCTGGGATTGCTGAAGATGGTGCTCATAAAAAAGAAAGAAAGGTGAGTCAGAGGCTCTGAATACCACGGACCAGTTCTTCTCAGAACCCCAGTGGCTTTTGCATTCTTTAATGGAGTCCTTCACTCAACTATCCTCTGTAATGAAACCTAGGCTGGAACTTTATGTATTCATTTGTGTGACTGCTATTCCTCCTGGGGCCTATTTGTTCTCCTTTCCATCCCCATTCCTTTATGTTTATATATCCCTATTTTTCATAATACTCTTTTCCCCTGCTGTGCACTGTGATAAGAACTGACACATTTGTCACGGCTGTCTGTGGAAAAAAAAACCCACCTCTTGCATTGGTGGGGTTTCCTCCTGCATAAATAGTGTTTTTATGTTAAAGTTCCTTCTAAAAGTGAAATTTATGTTTAGCTATATTATAATGGGGCCAATTAGCATTTGGGATTGCCTGACTTTTAATACTTTATCACACAATTAGAGAAGACAGAGATTGAAAACACCTCTTCATTCATCTAATCTGTCTCCACTAGCCTGTATAAATTCATTCCTACAGTACTGTTCCCCCTTTAGACATGAGCAGGTAGCCAAAGCTCAGGGCTGTGAAGGTTGTTTCCATTAGAAGGAAAATTGATAGTGTAGTCAGGTATTTCTTTGATACAATCCTGTTTATTTACAAAGTGTACAAAGTCTTGTTTCCTTGAATATAGGAGGACTCAAACAACAGGAGAGTTTTTGTCTACAGTTCAAAGTACTTTTCAGCCATTTTAGCAAATGCTCTCTCTCAGCATTGCTTAGAACCATGCTCATTGCTGGTTCAGACTGTTTCTGGTGCTCCCTTGCTGTCTTCTCTGTGTCTGTTTCTCCTTGAGAATAGTGATGCTCAGCACAAGCACTTCCTAGTGGGTAGGCAGTGCTGTGGCAGGTTGTCTTCTTTCCAGGCATTCCTCTTTCTTACCAGGCATCGCCTTTTGCTGATCTGTCTCATAGGCCTTGTCTACACTATGAACTAACATCGACTTTCTAGAGTTTGAATTAAGAAAGCCAATGGTATACATTCGATTGTGTGTGTCCCCAGTAAGCGGTCAAATTCAGTGTATTGTGTCCATAGTTCTAGGGCTACCTTCGACTCTCAGAGCAGCGCACTATAGGTAGGTATCCCACAGTTCCCACAGTCCCCGCGGCCCCTTGGAATTCTGGGTAAAGTCGGCATTGCATGATGGGGCAAAAACAGTCTCGCGGGTTTTCATTCGCACTTCCCATCACTCACCCTGCCCTCTGTGCAAGGTGCGGCAGACAATCGTTTCATGCCTTTCAGGCCTGCAGACAGAGTGGTGGTCAGTCAGTCACCGCTCCTGCTAGAACTCTGCTTTCCAGCCGCTATGAAGCTACCTCTCATTTGTAGGCTGGAATTTCTATTCTTGTCGCATCAGCGTCTCTCTCAGTCCGGCTGCTATCCTGCTGTGCTCAAAGCACTCCAGAAAATACATCCAGTCTGGTGGGCTCTGTATCTCCCACCAAGTGGCATCTCTTCTCTCGCACTGTGGTATCTCTTTCTCTCCTCTTTCTCCCTTCGAAGTGTGAACACCTCTGCCATAGTAGTGCAAGCATGGAGTAGTGCGGGCATGGAGTAACGCTTCTGCTTCCAACTCTGCCCTTTTTCCTGGACTGCCCGGAAATGTCTACCTTGGAGGTCCTCTCATTGTTTGGCCAGAATAGCAATTCTGGTGGCATTAGCACCTCTCGCCATCCAGCTGCTATCCTGCTGCGCTCCAGAAAATATGTCCAGTCTGGTGGCTTCTGCATCTCCCGCCATGTGGCAACACTTCTGCTGAGTGGCATCTCTTATCCTGCCTTGTGGCATCTCTTCTCTTCTCTTTCTCCCTTCCAAGTGTGAATGCCTCTGCCATATTAGTGCGGGCATGGGGTAACACTTCCACTGCCAGCTCTGCCCTTTTCCCTGGACTGTCCCTGCAGACGCCACAGTAGTGTGGGCATGGAGCCTACTCAGCTTATTGCAGCAGTTATGGGCATTGCAAACAGTTCGCGAATGATCGTGCAATATATGCAGAAAGGGAAAACCCATGTGAGAACACAACAGCAGAGCAGTTGCAAGAGTGAGGAGGACACGGACACAGACCTCCCCAAATACAGTGGCATCCGTGTTCAGAGCGCTCTCCAGAGCAGTCACAATGCAGCACTCTGCAATAGCTCCTGGAGGCCGGTATCGTCGAATTGCGTCCTCACTAACGCTAGTTTGACCCGGAAACATTGATTTCAGCACTACTCCCCTTGTCGGGCAGGAGTTCAGAAATGGATTTAAAGACCCTTTTAGGTTGACCTAAATGGCAAAGTACATGTCCCATTCCCCCATTCACATAATCAGGTTAATAACAGGCAAAGTGGAAGGATCGATTTAACACGGATAAATTCGACTTCACAGTGTACTGTAGACCAGGCCATAGACTTTAAGGTCTGAAGGGACCATTATGATCATCTAGTCTGACCTCCTGCACAATGCAGGCCACAGAATCTCACCCACCCACTCCTGCAATAAACCTCTCACCTATGTCTGAGCTATTGAAGGCCTCAAATCATGGTTTAAGGACTTCAAGGTGCAGAGAATCCTCCAGCAGTGACTATGCTCTCAGGCCAGGTCACCTATTCAAGTCAGACTTTTTATACATACCCTAGGCAATGGGTATGAATGCCCAGAATTGGACACCATACTCTAGCTGAGGCCCCATGAACAATGAGTAGGGTGCGATAATTACCTCCCTTATCTTACACATGCCACTTTTTCTGAATACACTGTAGAAGGATATTAGCCTCATTCACAATTACATCACACTTTTGACTCCTATTCAATTTGTGATCCATGCTAGTCCCCTGATCCTTCTCAGCTGTACTACCAACCACCTAGCTAGTTGCTTCCTATTTTGTAGTTTTGCATTTAATTTTGTTCTTATTAATTAATAATTAATTATTAAAAACTACAGTTAATTAATCACTGTAGTACTTTAGTCACTCTCTCACTATTGGTGACCAGGAGGGGATCTAATGTGAAGGATAGATTGCCTCATATATGCCTGAACGGCAGGATTCTTACACTGTCCTTCAAAGCATCTGGGTACTGGCCACTGTCAGAGACAGGATACAGGACTAGCTGGACCTTGGATATGCTCTAGATTGGAAATTCTTATGAGATTTACAGTCGTTCCTGCTTTCTAGCTGAGTAAGAAATAGAGGGAAAACAATTTTTAGTCTATTTTTTTCCCACCATTTCTGCTCTGATCCCGGCCCAAACCTGGAAGTGTACAGACATGCAAGAAGGAAAATTAATAGTGTGGATGAGGAACTAACTAGCCAATTGATTATATCTACTATTTTGTATTAAATGGACACTATAAGAGTTCATAATGGCAACAGCAGACAGAATCAGGTTCCCAGCCATTGAATAAAGAATCAAATATTATAGGCACAGCAACATAAAAATGAAGGGCTAGAAGGGACATCAAGAGATCATCTAGTCCACCCACTGCCCTGAGGCAGGATTAGGCATAGCAAGACTATCCCCAAATGTCTAACCTCCTTTTAAAACCTCCAATGATGGGGATTCAACAACCTGCCTTGGTAACTTGTCCAGTGCTTAACTATCTGTATACCTAGAAAGTTTTTCTAACATTCAATTTAAATCTCCCTTGCTGCAAATTAAGCTGATTACTTCTAGTCCTACCCTCAGTGGACATGGAGAACAATTGAACAGTGTCTTCTTTATAACAACCTTTACATATGTGATGACTGTTTGCTGTTTCTTCACTTACATGTTAGCTGCTGTTTCCACACTCTTGACCTCTTTTCTGACAGATCAAATTATTTGTAAAGCTGGTCAAATACTTTTCAAATCTCAATTTTTTTCATATAAAGTGTTTCACGGATTACGCAGTACTGGCACAGAACAAATAGTCCCTGCCCCAAAGATCTTACTCTCTAAGTATAAGACCAAAGACAGCAGGATTAGGGCAGGTTTTCATTATCCGCTGGATTGGCGGGTAGCAATCGATCTGTTAGTGATCGATTTTTCACGTCTGGTGAAGACGCAAGAAATCAATTGCCCGTGGCGCCCCCGTCGACTCCGGAACTCCAGCTTGCTGGGAGGCGCAAGCTGGAGTCGACGGGGGAGCACTCCGCCGACTGCCGCTGCCGTGAGGATGGCAGGTAAGTTGGCTGCTGATACACAAACTTCAGCTATGTGATTGACATAGCTGAAGTTGCGTATCTGCAATCGATCCCCCCCTGTAGTGAAGACCAGCCCTTAGACAGATGGGGCAGGCACAAGGAAGTAATGAGCCTCCGATGTTGCAAAGGAATGAAGAGTGGCTGCCTCTCCTCAGAGGACCCAGTACCTGTATGACTATCTACTATGCCAGCACACTGCTTCCCTGAACAATTCCCAGTGAGGGTGAGGACCCAGAATGTGCTAGACCCCGGCTATCCTCAGAGGGTGTGTGCTGTGTAGGAGATCCGCTTGTCGCCCACTCCAAAAACAAGCAGGAGAGTCCTTCGTGACTTCACCAGTGTCTGTTTATTCACAGTGCAAACCCCCACCACCTATTTACAGCAATAACAATCCTGGCCCTGGTTTAGCTCAGCCCCAGCCCTCAGCTGGGCTGGCCTCAGGAACGGTTAGCTCTAACAGGCACCTAGCCTCAGCTACCTTCCTCCCTGCTCTACTTCCTTCCCTGCACCTTCTCTTTCTGTCTCCTTCTCTCTCCTCCTCCACCACCCTGGGCTTCCTCCCTGCCAGGCTTTTATATCCCCTAGGGAGGCTACCAGGTGCAACCCATTTGGTTCAAATTAGCCAGGGCTGCACTCTGCTAGGTAATCAGCTTCCCTAGCTTAGGGAAGCTGCTAGCAGAGGCTTTTACTCTCTTAAAGGGGCAGCAGGGCTGGCTCAGGCACTCCTGGCCAGCACCCTTCCACAGCTGTTTCGTGAGCACTGTTACCACCTGGCAAAGTGCAGAGCAGTCCCCTTGCTGCTGTAAATTGTGCTGGGGCAACAGCTGACAGAGAATTGGCCCTGGAATAAGGAGCCATAACTTTCATCTGTCCCTGGTGAGATTAAGCACTGAAACTTTCTTGGTGCCCATTAACATCCAAGTAATATTTCCATCCAGAGTAGCTGTGTTAGCCCTGTTTTCTGAACAAATTACAAGAAAGCACATGCTGGCCTACCTATAATCACCTGTGGTTACAAGAGGATAAACTAGCCTTCACTTTCTATTTTAATTTCTCGTATTGTGTTTCTGGCAGTGGGAAATGTGTGCTGCATTCTAACCCAGAAGGGGTTGTATTTCAGTGTGAGTGCAGTGATCCACATACTGGTCTTATCACACCATACCACAGAGTCTGTATAGCTCCCGGGGGTCCCAGCTCTTCTGGATGAAAGGCTTTCCCAAAATGTAAGGTATGTTCATAAAGCGTTGCAGTGAAATACCACATTAGCCTCACTGGATTACAATGATGGATTAGGAGGAACCATGACTCGTAAGAAGAAAAGGCTTGAGTGAGTTATGTACTTCCTTCTCATAATGCACATGGGGTATGAATACGGTAAAAGTAATCTGGGCAACCTTCGCAGAGGAGGCCCAAGGCTGCAAGAGCAGGGGTCTTAAAATGTGGCTGAACAAGGGGCAGTGCATAGTTATGCAGCCCCCGCAGCAGGTTAGAGAACATGTTGTAAATCGGGGTCATACTCAGCATCTCAGATTCCTTCTATTCAGCCGTGTTATCCGCACTAGGCCTGTACTTGGCACAACATACGTCCCTGGCACAACTGTACTGTCAAACACATTGCGGGGTAGGGGAGAGCCAAAATTCCTCCCTTTTCTTGCTATTCCTGACCCACATGTTCCCCCATTTCCCTGTATATGTAGCAGCCCCATAGAGGCTGCTCTCCCACTTTCACAGAGATCCATGGCATGAGTAGCCAGTCGATTGGGGGCAGCGTAGGTCCCCTTAATCCCATATACCAGTGTGCAGACTGGGCTGCAATCTGGCCCAATGAAAGGAAACGTTACAGAGAATGGACATGAGAAAGTGAAGTATTTCATTTCCCATAGTTGTGCAAAACCTGCATCTGTTGCTTTGCAATGCACCCTGTTGGTCTTAGTTGCTGTAGGTTTGATCGTTCTCTGTCAAGGCTTTGTGTGTTACATTTCAACATAAGCTGAACCTTTTGTCGTCTTTACCACGCACGGCAAAGCCATCACTCTCTGGGCCCATGTGATTATCTGTCACATTCCTTTCTTTCTGTTCCTCTTCTCTCCGACCCCCCGCCTTCACTTTTTATAATTGTTTTTCATCATGCTCTACTTATATCATTTGATTTCTCCATAGAGTTAGTATACAAGTCTGAAAACTAGCCCCATTCCTCCTCATAAAAGAAAACATTTGGTCACATTTACAATAAATTGAAAAGTCAATGTGGGGTGTTACTGCCACAGTTTTTCTACAACAATCCAGTCTGTTAATATTTCAATGCATATTTAGCTAGTATGCCATTTTATAATCCATGCAGTTATATCCAATCATGTCACTGTAGGCATCTTTAAATTAACAGTCACATAATGAAATTATTACACTAATTTTCCAGAGGGAAAGATACCAGGTAGGTGAGAGAATATCTTTTATTGGACCAGTTTCTGTTGGTGGAAGGTAGAAGAGAGCTTTTAACTTCCATCATCAGAAGTTTGTCCAATAAAAAATTGTCTTTCCTAGATCCTGGGATCAACATGGCTACAACGCCACCAAAAAACAATGAGGGAATCTATAAGCCACAAACCAGTGCAGATTTTCCATCAGTGTTTACTGGAGAGGGATCACTTTTGTGGATGATACTCCAGATTTGTAAAGGTATTTAGGTGCATAAAAATGCTGATAGGTGCCCATTGATTGCAGGAGTTAGGTGTGTTGACACTTTCAGAAATCCTACAGGGCAGCTACCTAAGTACCTTTTACAAATCATGTGTTCAGTGTATGAGTATTCTGCTGAGGAAGGCAGATGTAATTGGTTTTGTTAGTATGGGGACAAGTGTGTATAAACGTTTAGCACTAACACTAAACTGCTGATTGAGGAACCTCAGAATGAAAAATTCTGTGCACCAGTAATAATCACATCAAACAGTCAATCTCCTCCATCAACCCATCTCTTTCATAGGGTGACAATCTAGTTTTACATATTTCTATACTTATATTTCTAAAAATATAAGACAGTAACCACAATCTGAGGGAACCGATTCATCACTCAAAGTGAAGATTAGCGTACATTGTCAACTCTGCATATTATGTGTCATTTATTTATTTTCACTAAAGTCATAAATTTACCTCCAATCTCTCCTCACCACACACACACCATTAATTAATGATCTGGAGGATGACGTGGCCTGCACTCTCAGCAAGTTTGCAGGTAACACTAAACTGGGAGGAGTGGTAGATATGCTGTAGGGTAGGGACAGGATACAGAGGGACCTAGACAAATTAGAGTATTGCACCAAAAGAAATCTGATGAAATTCAGAAAGGACACATGAAGAGTCCTGCACTTAGAAGGGAAGAATCCCATGCACTGCTACAGACTAGGGACCGGCTGGCTAGGCAGCAGTTCTGCAGAAAAGGACCTAGGGGTTACAGTGGATGAGAAGCTGGATATGAGTCAACAGTGTGCCCTTGTTGCCAAGAATGCTAAGAACATTTTGGGCTGGATAAGTAGGGGCATTGCCAGCATATTGAGGGATGTGATTGTTCCCCTCTATTTGGCATTGGTGAGGCCTCATCTGGAGTACTGTGTCCAGTTTTGGGCCCCACACTACAAGAAGGATGTGGAAAAATTGGAAAGAGTCCAGCGGAGGGCAACAAAAATGATTAGGGGGCTGGAGCACATGACTTATGAGGAGAGGCTGAGGGAACTGGGATTGTTTAGTCTGCAGTAGAGAAGAATGGAGGTGGGATTTAATAGCTGCTTTCAACTACTTGAAAGGGGGTTCCAAAGACAATGGATCTAGATTTTTCTCAGAGGTACCAGATGACAGAACAAGGAGTAATGATCTCAAGTTGCAGTGGGGAAGGTCTAGGTTAGATATTAGAAAAATTATTTCACTGGGAGGGTGGTGAAGCACTGGAATGGGTTACGTAGGGAGGTAGTGGAATCTCCTTCATTAGAAATTTTTAAGATCAGGCTTGACAAAGCCCTGGATGGGATGACTTATTTGGGGATTGGTTCTGCTTTGAATAGGGGATTGGACTAGATGACCTCCTGTCAGGGTTCTATTTCCCCACTCTGAACTCTAGGGTAAAGATGTGGGGACCCCGCATGAAAGAAAAATACCCCCCCAAGCTTATTTTACCAGTTTAGGTTATATCTTTTCCCCCAAAACCCAAACTTCTCCAACCGGGGTTTGGAAAATGCTGCCATCACCGATTTGAGTCCCAAAACCATTAGGTTAGGGTAAATTGGAACCCCGATAGTAACATCCCCCAAATCTCCCCCCCCCTTTTCCTGGGAGAGATTCGAGAACAAAGACCACAAACCCTCACTTGCTGTGAGATGTGCCTGATCCAAACCAGGATTGATCCAATGGGAATAACAGTCAAATTCTTAAAAGAAAGATTTTAATAAAAGAAACAGAGAAGTACAGAAATCAATAGAGAAAACTCTTAGCATCACTCAATCCTCATGGCCCCCTCCCTTGGAATTTCTCCACTGCTACAGGGAACAGCAAAGTAACCCTTGGACCAATTAACAAGTGATACAGACAAGCAAACAAACACTTACTGCTAGGCTTACTTTTGTTAGAAGATTATTGAAATGTAGAATAGAAACATAGATGTGGTTCCTCCCCATAGCCAGGGGAATGCAGACAGACTCCCAGGACCCGTGGAGAGAAGGAAAAAAACCTGGGAACAAAGTGAAAGTAAAACCCTCGTTGATTATGTCATCTCCCTCTCTGGGTTAACTCTTCACAGGTAAAACAGTAATTCTTAGCTACTTCATACTTATGACACCTCCTGAGGTTCCTTCCAACCCTTATATTCTGTGGTTCTATCACACATTATTTTCACATTTATTAATGATTAGTATTGCTGCTTAAAGCCCTGATCCTATACACTTTTAGTCACAAGAATAACTTAATACATGCAAGGAGTCCCAAACGGAGGTACTAGTGGTAAAAGTTTGAAGTCTGGGGGCTGATATTTCCAACATAATGTATGTGAATCAAAAAATAAAACATTATTTTTTTCTTTCCCCAGTAGATGGCACTGTGTAACAAACTTGTGACACTAGAAAGCCCAACATTTTTTCCTCTCAGAAGGTTTTTGAAGTATTAATCGATTGGCAGAACTAATACAATACATGAAAATTAAGACAAAAGTTATTTAAACTGTTTATTTGAAAAGAATGAAATTACAGGGGATACATTCAAATTCAATTAACAGGAAGATGGACAACTGAACTCACCTTCCAAAATGCAGCTTTTTGTGAAAATTTTAAAGCAGAATGGGAAGCTACTTTTTAACTCCTAATTTATCTGAAGTGATAAACAGTTATATATCCATCATTTGTGTAAGTGAGGGCATTAGAGGCAAAAAATGCTTTATAGATGATAAAGAATGACATAAGCAAAGGATTGTCAAAATTGATGTGTAGGGAGAGAGGATGGAGAATGGTGACTTTTTTCTTTCTTTTGAGAAGGGCTTGTTTGAAGAGATGAGCTTTTCACCAGGTCCTAAAAGCCGTGGGGCAGGTACCAGGCTAACAGCTGCTGAGTGGTGGAGATGGAATGGAGAGAGGGGAAAAAGCAGCAGTGTGGTTCCCTGATCTTAGGACTAGTACGTCACTGGCCTCTAATATAAGTTAGAGCAACCCAGGGTCTGCTCTAACCACTGCTCCTGATTATAATCTGAAAGGGGCCATCTGCTAGTCAGGGATAGCTGTAGTGCAGTGTAGTTCACCCAAACCCCAAACCTACAAAATGACTGCCCCTTGCTGTGGATGCTGCAGGGGAAAATAGTGTAAGGGCCAGTTACCTCCGTTCAACACCCATTGGTGACTCTTCCATGCCATGGGACTGCCTGGCAGGGTCATGCAACTGTTTTCTAAGCCCTTTGAGCCACTATAGCTGCACAGATGGAGCAGAGCCGGCCAGAATATTGAGTCTCATCTGTATTAAAATGCTATTTTTCTTTCATAATGCCAAAGTCATTTTGAAAGAGCTAAATGAGATAAAAATAGCACATTTTCGATTTAAAAGACAAATGTTCAAAGGCCAAGATTAAAAATCCAGTTGTATATGTCAGTTCATTATATACCTCTCTGTATTGCATCAGCATTCATTTTTGTTTTAAATGGGGGGGGGGGGACAAGATGAAATAAACATCACCATGACATTTAACTCAACAATATCAGAAGAAATCTTGTTTTTGAAAGGAACACAGGAATAGAAGAGTATACTACAGATCTTATCCTACAAACCATTACTTGAACAAGTAATCTTGGTCACATAAGCATCTCTGTTGATTTCACTGGAATTACTTGTGTGAGCAGGGATTGCTTGCATAACAGTTCACAAGATTAATGTTCTATTTCTAGATGGTTAGAATGTTCTTTAATAGACATTACTGATCAAAAGCACAGTATGTTTTAAGTCATGATTAGAGCTGTGAACATAAAAGTGTGGCCCAAGTTTGAAAAGTCCACTGTAAAAAAATAACACCAGGATTCTTTGTGTTTATAATCTCTTTATTGATCCTTCCATATCTAATTTGCCCAGTTTACAAATCCAAACAAGATTCTCTTAAGTGTCAGCTCTGCAAACAAACTAAAGCCTAGCATCTGAAAATCAAAGCTCCGCTCTTTCTGTTTCATACGTTGTCGCCAGCAACAGAACCAGAACTCAGCTGTCAGTTTTGCAAATGGTGTGCAAGTTAAAATAAAAGAAAGCAATGTCTTTTTGCAGCCCTTGTACATTGAGGCTAGAGAGCAGACAGTCTAAACGAGGGCAAATGTTCACAGCTTTGGAGGTTGAGTTTAGGTCAAACCAATGTAAAAATTAGGATTGTTGTTCAAACCTTATTGAAAGTTATCCTGACCTCTTGGGTTTGCAAAATTGGGCTGGAATTTCATAAACTGAGGAGCTGTGTGATGGGACTTGCAACGTTTTGATATTTCAGCTTCTGACTTTAACCAGAAACTTGCAATGCTTGCTTGAGGAACATGAAACTGAAAGAAGTACAAAGAGTCCTGTGGCACCTTAAAGACTAACAAAAATATTAAACATAAGCTTTCGTGGGCTAATACCCGTGGGCTAATACCCACTTTGTCGGATGCATCTGACGAAATGGGTATTAGCCCACGAAAGCTTATGCTTCAATACTTTAGTTAGTCTTTAAGGTGCCACAGGACTCTGTACTTCTGCAATTCCAGACTAACACAGTTACCTCTCTGATTCGGAAAGATAAGGATGAGGAAGCAATTTTTTTTATTTCAGAGGACCTGTTTGAATTTTGGTTGAATTTTCTCCAAACAAATTTTACCTGCTTTTAATAAAATCAGTTTATTTTGATTAACAACCCAAATAGATAACCTGATCGGGAAGACTCTTAGGGAGCACATAGACTTTAATATCTCTGGATGATGGAAAACATTTGTCATATATAATTGCTTAAAAGAGGATAGGTTTTTTTAAAGAAACACTCTAGATTTTTATGGGCAAGATCCTCAGCAGTATCTCCTTTGAAGTCAGTTGAGCTATGTCTGATTTATATCTGCTGAGGACCCGGCCCTTCTGAATCTTACAACTTGATGACAAATATATATATACATGGGCCATGTTCTGCCCTGGGTAAAGGAGAGGCAATGCTGAGTTTCAGCTCAAATATTTGCCTACAAACACATTCATCAGATGGATGTAATTATCTTGTCTCCCATGGCAGAACCAGGGATTTTGTTCTCTCAGTCAACAGATCCTCAAAGACGCTAATGGATCTCAAGGGATGTGCAAGAAGCCAAGGGCATTCTGTGACTCCCACTCCCAGCCGTTGTTACTTCCCAATGGTCCCTGGAGAGGAACCATGTTTCCAAGCTTTCTCTTGACTGCTTCCTCCTTGTACAATGGCATTGTGGAGTGAGCAGGCAGAAGCAGAGCCTCATCTTGCATTAATTGGTGCTGTTTCCTTGTGGGCTTGGGAAGAGGAAAATCTAGAGAAGCATAACTGTTTCCCTTGCTCTGCATCCTTCCAGCTCCATAGAGCCTGAACCCCGCAGAGGGTCTTCAACAGTGCTGGAGGAGCTCGGGAGCATACCACTCCTCATGTGCACGGGCTGCAGCTCTCCTTAGCACGTAGACAGAAAGGAACATGAACCCATCCACTTTATTGTACATCTCAACCCCATCCCACAACACACCCAGGTCTTTCTCTTCCATAAATGCACCTCCTCCAAGCTGTGTTCAACTTTGGGGGGAGGAGGGGAGGGAGAAGAAGCCACATAAGGATCTCAAAGCCAGGGAAATTGATCACAGATCTTGAAGCTGCTGATTGTGCTAAAATAATGTATCATGTTATATTCAGCCAAGAAATAATAATGCAAACCACAGCCATTGGAGAGGGAAATGCATTCCCTGGCGGAGAGTTTATCTATCCTATAAGGCTCGGTCCTGCAGGGGGGCTGAGCACTCTGACTCCAGTGAGCGAATTACTTAAGCATGCGTCTCAAGGAAGTACTCTCATGTTTAAAATTAAACAAGTGATGAAATGCTTTGCTGCATTGGGACATGTAGAAGGAATGAACTAAATTACTTCCAAGCCTGAATTGTCTCTATATGATACAATGTACTGTATATTTCAGTGACTCCTGTAGCAGAAATGCACTACACCACTGGATGTCACTGTGAGCATCAATACAGAGGAGCAAAATGATATTGCAGATGAATCCTTGCAGAGGGTGACTGGGGAAGAGCACCAGTTTGTGAGTCAAACTGGTATGCTTTCCTGTCCACAACAAGCAAGAGGAAAAACAACAATGTACAGATAAACTCTGCAATAAATAATACTGTGTCCACAGGGTTGCTTGTTTCATTGTTACAGACAGGAGAGTTGATAAATTGGGAAATCCCCAAACCACCATTAAGTACCCAGCACACATAATTTTATTTATGTAGATAAATAACTTTGTCTAAATGTAATAAACCTGTGACGGTGAAATTGTGTGGTTTTATATCTATAATGTGAGCATTTCCAAGACATAAGTACTGGTTTGTGCAAATAGGTTCTAAACTCATCAGTTCCACCTACCTTATTATTGGTATCTGTTTTCACTGAAACTGTGTACTGAGTGCACTTCACAAGCCAAAGGCCTCTTCTTCTCCCTGGGTATTTCCATCTCCATTACAATACAGAGATCATTAAATGAGCCTTACACAGTAAGTCAGCTTCCCCACCCCCCAACATTTCTTGATTGTACTTTAAAAATCCCATGTAAAGAGGAAGAAAGGATTATTTTATAATGGGAAATCTAGCACCTCAGATGCCACAGGTAATGTGTGCATTTCTGGGTATTTCATGTACTTCACAAGGTGTTTAAGCCTTTTAACCGCAAGCGTCTAATTTTACCATTTTGCAGGGAGTTGTGTTTGTGTTTTTGTGAAATCCAGATGTTTTCTTTTCAGGGGTCTCATTGTGCTGTCCTCTACCATATTTTCTAGTGCATTGGTCATACTGCAATATTTAAAGGTGAAACAGAATGTTTCAAAGATAAATCCCCCCACAAGTGTTAGGTTCTGGTCAACATCAACATGACTGAACTAAGGAAAATCCCCCCAACTCTTGCACCCATGCACAGTGACTGGCCAGAATCCTTTAGTCCCTACTTCCTTCTAGCACCACTAATATTTGTTTGAAAGAAACTGACAATTACAGGAGTGAGGGGAATTATGCTGCACTCTCTTAAAGGGCCAGGGTCCATGCCCTGGGCATTCAACGCCGCAAGAATTCCTGATGGGATGAAAATTCCTCTTGAGGACTCTGAGATTCCTCTGCAGCCTCTTCACACCCACTGAAGCATGCCATATTGTCCTGACCTTACAAAAGGCAGTCACCCTCCTACTCTGTTATATGTACAAGTCTTTACTGTATATCTCCATATAGTTATCTGCAGGAACATTCCGTAAGACACAGTAGTCTTCCTGGGTAGTTAGCACTGGAAACATGGTATCTCAAGTTAAGTTCCTAATGGTGACCTCTATAAATACTTTTTAAGATATGTGGCAATCAATTTCTCCCTTACTCACTGCTTAAGAACTAAATTCAGGGTTCTGCTTTTCCTCTGCTACACATGATGACAACATTAAAACCTAAAGCACTGCAAAGGACACCACTACTTGCTCTGCTTTCTATAGTACAAATGCCAACAACTCTTGCCAGAAAGACTCAAATTTGCACTCAGACATTGGCAGATAAAAGCTTTTAAAGTCACATTTAACAAAATATGAGTTGCTTGTATTTAGAGTTGTCAAAGATAAACCATGAATTATGCTGTACAACAAACATCTAGAAGAACTCATACAAGAAACTCTGCTGCTGTTACTGGTAGTGCCAATGTATGCTACATCACAGTCATCATTTGGCATCCTGAAATGAATCAAGAAATTGGTCACACAGATGCTTATGCATGATTCACAGAGCATCTGCTAGGACTTTCAAGCAACAATGCTTATGTTTCATTGAAGCCCGGTTGCATCCCATAATGCTTTATAGAAATATGCTTATGAATGTAAATATGACATACATGGTATATGTAGCATAAAACATATTTCAGTTAACATATTTCTGCAAAGGTTATGATCTACTGAATATATTCATCCTATTTCTATGCATGTATCATTTTTGTATTTGAAGTTATGAATATTGCCCGTGTACTTTGTTTGAGTTTAAGTAAAGCATTTGGTCTGTGTGACGGGTTGCATCACAGAAACCTCCTTGGGGCTGCCAACTGATGTGCCAAGATTACTACTGCCCCTGCTTCCTTGCCCTTGCCAGTTTAGGACTCCAGAGTCCTGCCTGGTTTGAGTCAGACTTGCTAGCCTGCTTCAAACCAGACCAAGGTCTGAACCACGTCCCCTAAAAGCTGTATGTGGATGTGGTGCAGAAACATCCAACTCCCCTAAGAATGTAGGCAGAGCCTGACCGTAATCAACACACTCAAGAAGACTGTTGGTATCTTTTTGCATTTAGGATTGCATGATTAAATCTGATGTAGCTCTGGAAATTGTAGTTTCTAATTGATTTTTGCAATATTCACGTATTTTGGAAAAAAATCAGAACTAATTGACAGCTACAATTTCCAGCTCTGCAGTAACTCCTGCGACCTCCTTACTCTGCTAGTCTTGCTACAATCACACATATTTTACCACCAATCTCTCTCTACTCTTATTGGGATTAAATCCTTTGAGGAAGGATGATTGCTGCCTTAATGAGGCAATTATTACAGTGCCACTATAAACAAGAAGGTTTTTTTTAAACTATTATTTAATTCTCAAAAGAGAGTTGGGAGCAGGCAATGGAGATTGGGAGAAGAGAGACAGAAGCTGGCTTGGTAGTTGCTGCGGTGGCTTCCTGCTGGCTGGGTAGCAGAAGGGGCCATTGCCCAGGACAACCTCAGAACTCTGTGTGGGCTGCTAGTATTGCTGCAACAGCTGTTTTTCAGGCCACTCTTCGTTTTGCAGGGTTCCGCTGATGCTTCTTGTGTGCCTTCTTCTGTACAGGTGTTTTCTTCTGTGCAGGTGCATTGTAGTCTCTTTTCTCTTACAGATCCTCGATCCCACTACAGTGTTTAGCCTGCTGGCTGTCACCCTTATATATAATTTGCTCTCCCACGCTCAGCCAATTAGCTTCCAACTTTGAGCTGGCTCCTCCCACTCCATAGACTTCTATGGAGCTATAATGTACCTCTATGGGTCTTTGTGGAGTCAGACCTGTAAGTGGTGCAATCCCACCTCCTGATTGCATCATCCCCACACATTTCCATGAGCTTCAATACATTCCTATGGGGGTTTCTTAGCGGACCTATGATGACCCCTAGCTACTTCCTGTCTGGAAGCCCCATGTGTTTCTATGGGTTCCAATGTAATTCTGTGGAGTTTTGCTTAGTCATTCCCCACAGGAAGTAGAATTACTTCACTCCATGGATGTCATTACTGAATTTTCTAATTCAAACTATTATTATTTTCTCTTTAATTAAGGCCTTATTATTAAAATGAATACCTACTCTAAGTATCCCAAAGTGTCCTGACACTATCACCACTCCTTCCTTATATGTCTAATTAAGCAAGTTACAATTTTCACAGATTTAAACCCCTTCCTGAGGTTTTTCGTCAGACCTTCAATTTAAAGTGTCATAAAGCATTTCAGGCAACTGAGACAAAATTTCTTGCCACGCCATCATAGAGGTAAGTTAACCAAGATTTAGTGTATATGGTAATCTGAATACAGTAATAAGGGTGCTAGAATTTGGCTGCATTCAATGGAGCCAAATGCCATTTGTGCCCTCTAGCAGTACATAGTTTCAGAAAGAGAGCATTTTCTTTCCCTTGCATCATTTAAGCAATACTAAGGGCTGAGGAGTGATATATCAAAGCTGGGTACTATCATACACAGCTGAGGAGAATTTTACCCAAAGGATCTATATTACTGCTACTTATGTGATATGTAATTTGGTTCTATTCCCTGCAAGAACTGCAAGAAGGCAATGGAAGATAATATAAGTTCTTGCAGTTCTCTGGTTGGAAACAAGCTAAATGTGGGCCAAATTCTTTAGTCCTTTAATCCAGCAAACCTCCAGAGAAAAGCTAGTCATACATGTAAATGCTATTCAACATAAATGTGAAATCATGCCCTCAATGTATAAACCAAATGTGATTGTAATGCTGTTTACTTTTATTAAATATGTATATTTTTTAGGAATATAGCTATATATTATACAATACACCATTATTTTGCATTGGGTCTTTCATATAAACTGTATTTTATAGTGCTTTTACAGTATTACAATTTTATAGTAACAAACATGAAAATCAGGAAGTAATTTTGAGGGAGAATAGAGATGTTTTCAGATGAGATTTGAAAATAGATGAAAAGTTATCCTACAGTAAACAGAGGGACAGTCTGAAGTGTGTATTATTTATATATTTGGGTATTCATGAATACCCACAGTTGAATTCTCTCTGTGCCATGTTGAATACAATGTTTTATGCTTGCAGCTTTGCCTATAACTGATAAACAAACCACCTTTGACTAAAACGTTGTCATTCATTTTCACCTTTAGAAGATTGCAGTCCTTTCATCCCAGATCATGATACATGGCAGAGCTGTGTGAAAACTGTTACGGAAAAGTATGGAATGTTATATTTTAAACCATTTAATGCAATGATTTTGCCTTCATATATCAGAGTCAAGTTCAAGACCAGTGAGACTACCTAGTTAATCACCACATTTACAGGATTTTGCTAACTGAAGGCAAAACACAATTTTCAATAAATCCTTGAATTCTTCTGGGGACAATTTTTTGTTGCAGAGAGTGGAGAAAGTATTTCAAAATTTTTAATAATGACTTGAATAATGGAGTGGAAAATGTGCTTATAAAATTTGCAGCTGATACTAAGCTCGAGGAGGTTGCAGGCGTTTTGTAGGACAGGATTACAATTCAAAATGACTTTGAGAAACTGGATAACTGGTCTGAATTCCACTAGAGACAAGAGAAAGGAAAAATCAACTACAAAATGAGGAATATCCGGCTAGGTAGAAGTACTGCTGCAGAGGATCTGGGGGATATAGTGCATCATACTGAATAAGTCAACAATGTGATGCACTTGTGAAAAAGTATATCTCAGGATATCATCCTAATAGGGATGATGTATGTAAGGCCCAGGAGGTAATTGCCCTGCTCCACTTGGCAGTGCTGTCTATTACATGCATTTTGCACCATACTCATGCATGGCCTCATTCAAAGGCTGTGGATGTAGGGAGGCAGGAAACCTGAAAGAGAAATAGTCGACTGGTTAGCTTTCATTGCTTATTCCTGTTCCCATAAGTGTTCAGTGCTCTTCCATCATACTCTGTCACAGATTAGCCAATATTTAATGGGTTCATTCAGTCATTTTGCTTCTCCTCCATGAGTCTGAAACAGCTTTCATTTATATCTATAAATTGAAGTCATATATAAAGGCTCCTTCGGTTAAATATTGTGGTGAGAAATCATTCACTGCATTGATCGAGACTGCCTGTCCTGCATGTAAGGCTACCTCTACTTAAAGAAATGCGGATTAAAACCCTCTTTGTAATAGTTACTCAGAATGAAAGTAGGTACTGCAATTCTGAAGAACAGACACCTGTTTTAATGAACAAATCCCCCCAAGCGATTATGACTCCAGGATGCAGTTGGAATTTCATTCCATTGCCATTAAAAGAAAATCACATCTATTTCTTTGACACAAGAAAGCATATGACAGAAATTTTACCACAATTCTAGGGTTTATTTAAAATATGCAAATTGACTAATTCTTCAATAAATCTTCACCCTACACATACTATTCCTTTCTTGGCCAATGCTATAATAAGGTTTTAAAGTAATTGCTTGGAAACATGGTGGAATGTTTAGTAACCACTCAGGAGTCAGATTTGTCTGAAGAGAATCTTTCATTAATTGTGTGAGTTCTCATTCTGAAAAGGCTCATATTTCTTTCTGGAAATGTCTAGCTTACATTGGGCATGCTCAAAAGCTTGACACATAAATTAGCATAGTAACTCCCATATTAACATTATATTTCCTTTGCATAACCCCTCCTCCTCTGTTTAAATTAATCCCCTACATTACAACTAGAATGAGGGCAGGAATGAATGAGAACGAGGTAGAGACACAGCAGCTCTGAGGAACAAATTGAGAAATTAGATAGCATTTAGAGAGAGTGTAATGATTAGTGTAGACAGCATCTTTACTGATAGATGGTGCTGTAACTTTACCTTAACATTACGTTGCTGTGTTGTACTTTGTTATGCTGTTGATCTGACCTGGAGGGCGGTTAGCAGGACAGTCAGTCTTGTCTGTGTGTGCTGGAGTTATTTGCGATGTTCCAATAAATCCCTGTGATTTCATAAGTGAGTGTGTGAAAGATAGCTTGGAAGGCCAGTGAGCTTTAGCGTGCCTGGCTCTCAGCCTCGTGCATGGTTGAGTAGCCTCAGTATTTAAGGGTGAGAAGTAGTAGGGGGACCCAGGCCCACTGGGACAGGATCCCTGGGGTACAACCTGGAAATGGGGTATCACTGTGCCTCCTTTAACTCTCCAGCCTGGACACAGTGACAAGCAACAAACTCCTCCAGGAGCTGTTATCACTCAGCATATGGAGCCCCACACCCAGCTAGATAGCATGAAGGCTCCCAAAGTCTCTCTGCATGCATCCCACGAAGTGAGTATTAGCCCACAAAAGCTTATGCTTCAATACTTTAGTTAGTCTTTAAGGTACCACAGGACTCTTTGTCACTTCTGCAATTCCAGACTAACACGGCTACCTCTCAAAGTTTCTCATGAATCACACAGAGAAAGTCACTAGCCAATTATCTGCAGCTCCCCGGCCTTACACTCCAGAGCTGCATCATCTTGCCCTGATCAGAAGCCTAACCAGTGTAAATTTTTTACCAACTTCATGCCTCCCCCTATGTGGAGAGGATATGCACCAGCTTTTGTAAACTCAGATGAGGTTTCCCAAGGACTTCAAGCAAAATACACTGTTGTAGGTAGAGTATAAGAGAGATTTATTAACTTCAGCAAGATAGATTTTAAGTGCTTATCAGTGGTAGGCATAAAAGGTCAGAGACTGTTATAAAAGATAAGTGCACAATCTAAATATGTACACTAGGCAGTAGTTAGGGCATGTCTTCACTACCACTTTAATTCGACCTTAACGACGTTAGGTCGAATTAAAGGTGTACCTGTCTTCACATACATGCCCTTAAAGTCGATTTAAAGGGCCCTCAAGATCGATTTCGGAACTCCTGCCTAACGAGAGAAGTAAGGCTAAATTCGACATTACAAGCTCGACTGTGGGCTAGTGAAGAGGCATCAGAAGTTAAGCCTCTGACCTCTGAGCAGCCCCGCGAGGGGGGGGCTGTTCGGGGGGGGGCTGTTCGGGCGCGGGGGGTCCGCGGGGCTGCTGAGGGGGGGGGAAGCCCGCGCGGGGCTGCTTGAGGGATCGGCTCAGCTGTCTGGTCAATTTCACCAGGCAGCTGAGCGGATAGCCCCGCGCCGGCTCCCCCCCCCTCGGGCGGGGGGGGGTGTCCAGCGGGGGGGCTGTTTGGGCGGGGGGGCTGTTGGGGGGGCTGTTCGGCGGGGGGGGGGTCCGCGGGGCTGCTGAGGGGGGGGGGGGAGCCCGTGCGGGGCTGCTTGAGGGATCGGCTCAGCTGTCTGGTCAATTTCACCAGGCAGCTGAGGGGATAGCCCCGCGCCGGCTCCCCCCCCCTCAGGCGGGGGGGGTCCAGCGGGGGGCTGTTTGGGCGGGGGGGCTGTTGGGGGGGCTGTTCGGGGGGGGTCCGCGGCGCTGCTGAGGGGGGGGGGAAGCCCGCGCGGGGCTGCTTGAGGGATCGGCTCAGCTGTCTGGTCAATTTCACCAGGCAGCTGAGCCGATAGCCCAAGCAGCCGCGCGCTGGCTCCCCCACCCCCCCTCGGGCGGGTGGGTACGGCGAGGGGGGGGCTGTTCGGGCGGGGGGGTCCGTGGGGCTGCTTGGGCAGGGGGGGGGGTCCAGCACGCATTGCACTGTGGGCTACCTACCCACAGTGCAATGCGGGCTATGTCGACCCCCTGCAAAAGTTCAAGGACAGACAGTGTCGACCACTGTCGACCTGCTGTCCTGGTGGGGACACACTGATTCGATTTTCTAAACTCGAGTTTAGAAAATCGAATTAAGGGAAATCGACCTAGACCTATAGTGAAGACATACCCTTAGATCAGCAACTTTCTCACCCCACTGGATGCTGCAGTTCTTAATGCACAGACTTCTCCCTGAAGCCTGGACCAGTCTGCTCAGATGAAGTTGTTGTCTCAGCATTCTTGCTGCTTCCAGACATGTCCTGGTGGGCTTTTCTGAATCACAGTGATCAGATGTCTTGTGGTTTTTGTTGAGTAACAGTGATCAAGTAAACCCCCTTTGTGTGGACTTGTGCAACTGAGTCATAGAATATGAGGGTTGGAAGGGACCTCATGAGATCATCTAGTTTAAACCCCTGCATAAAGCGGGACCAATCCCCAATTAAGTCATCCAGCAATTTTTTGCCCCATATCCCTAAACGGCCCTCTGAAGGATTGAGCTCACAATGCTGGGTTTAGCAGGCTAATACTCAAACCACTGAGCTATTCCTTCCCCACCAAGGGTAACTGCTCTGCTACAGGAGAGTAGGGTAGATGCGAGAAATAGATCGCTAACCGATCGCTACCCGCCGTACCGGCGGGTAGTGAAGACTACCCTTATATTCTATCTCATGTGGGGCTTTTAGGAGGAAGATCAGGCCTGTCTCTGTGTGCTGGGGTTGCAGGGTTCCAATAAATCCCTGTAATTCTTTAAGCAAGTATTACAAGTGCATATGTTTATATGGAATTCTGCTCACCCTGTCTCAAAAAAGCTGAAATAGGATCTCTGGATGGGTGACTGAAAACTTTCTCCCAGGTCCACACAGGAATTTAGATATTGTGATATTGAGTGCCTTGAAAATCACTGGTATCCAGAAGCCTCGAATTAGGTGCTTAGGCACCCTATCCAACACATTAGGGAAGAGAGATGCCTAAGAATGGGATTCACAAAAGCCAGAAGCTAGATAGGGAGCCACCTAAACTAGTCAATGGAACATGCCAACAAGAGGTGGATGCAAAGCCCCACCCCTCTGACACAGTTAAATGCCTACATCCAGGCTGCAGGGAAGTTTAGTCTCTGCTTGAGATCCACAGGGAGATCTTGTCCCTGAATCAGGTGCCCCAAGCCATTCTGGTGAGGAAGAGGAGATTATCCCGGTGATTACTGTACTCATCCAGGATGTGGGATGTGGTTCAACTCCCCCTCCATTTGATGGGGAGAAGGGATTTGAGCACCTCTCAGGTAAGTATGCTAACCATTGGACTGTCATGCCAGTCACTTTGTCTAGTTCAATTCATATTCATTTATTTTAATGCAAAATAGAACGGCTTCAACAGGAGAGATTGAGAGAGGGGCCAATTTAGTTTAGAGACGAAGCAATTAAGAAGGGATGTGATAGAGACTCATACAATAACAGACAATACAGAGTTGGAAATTTGAGCACTTGTGCTTACCTTTTTCCATAATACAAGGACAAGGGCATGTTTAATGGAACTTAAAGGCAACAACAAAAGTACTTAAAACAAATTAACTGTCAAATTTGTTACTACAAGTTTTCTCTGAGGCTGAGACAGGGGAGAGTGGAGGTACCTTCTGAAAAAAATTCTTGTTTTGTCCGAAACCTATTTTTTTCTATTGGAAGCAAGTCTCATTGGAAAACTTTTGACCAGTCCTATCAGAGATGTTATATATTGAGAACATACTTAGTTACATTACAGGATATATATGTATATAAATTCTCATGCTTCAAGGCATAACTCAACCACTGAGAGGGGATTATAAGGAAGTTTCCCCTATAGACAGGTTATTTCCTAATTGTCTCTAATAAGGTTCGCTTCAAAGTATCTGGAAGCAGCCATTGTCAGAGTCAGTTTACAGGGCTCAATAGACTGGTTTGATCTGGCAGCTGAAGGAAAGAAGGGAAATAAATATTATTAAGACAAAACCAACAAACACCACAACCATCAACCTTCAAACTCATAGAGTCAGTTTCTAAGAGGGACTTTCTAGTGATTGTCTAGTTCCTGGGTTGGCAAACTATGGCCCACAGGCCACTTCTGGCCTCACAGGCATTTTTATCTGGTCCTCGTGCTCCCGATGGGGAATGGGGTTAGGGACTTTCCCTGCTCTGCCCGCCCTGCATTCCCCAGCCCCCAACAAACAATTCCACCATCTTCTGGTGCACACCGAGGCACACTGTGCCGGTATGACTTCACCGTTCTGTTTCCGGGATCAGAACCCCGTCCTCCCTATACAGTTGCATGCCCAATCCCATCCCAATCTCACACGGCTCCACCCTCGAGACCCTCGAAACCATCCAGGAGCCACACCCATCCTAGCTGGGTTTGCTTCCACCCGTGGCGGTGCCTAGTACTACCATCTTAGTGCCATTGCTGGTGGGGCCCCTAGGAATCCCTGGTAACGCCCCTGTAGAGCCCCCTCTCACCTGCACAACCTCCCATGAGTCCCCTAACCCCCACCTCGGTAACATCCCTTATAAAGCCCCCCCATGCTATGCCCCACAGAGTCCCCCTCCCTCACCAGGCATTCATGTCCTGCCATACAATTTCCATACCCAGATGTGGCCTTCAGGCCAAAATGTTTGCCCACCCCTGAACTAGTCTGACCTCCTGTGTAACACAGGCCATAGAACTTCCCCAAAATGATTCCTAGAGTTGATCTTTCTTAAAAGAAAATCCACCCTTTTATTTAAAACATGACAAAGAAAATGCTGAGAAGTCTATAAAGAGACGGACGTAAGCGATAAGCTCTTTGGGGTTGGAACACTTTTCCCCCCTGTTTTTGTATAGCCCTAGCACAATGGGGTCCTGGTCTATTGCTTGATCTCCTAAATGCTCCTACAATATAAATACTCCTATTACTAATGCAAAATGGAAACAAATAGGAGGGCAGTAAAACCGGCAAACAGAAAGTTCAAGCAGAAGAAACAAGAATGAAGCATTTTTTTCATTTGTAAGAAATAGTTCATAAATGCAACAATCTGTGTATTGCTTTTGAAGGAAGTAGAAAAGATGTCTTGCAGATCATTGATGGTGTTAAAACAATATTTTCCCTATTGTATTATATTGCCAAAAGTTCTGATTGCTTCTAAATCAAGCAAGAGTATTCAGGACACTGACCTCATCAGAGAAAACAACCTCTTGAAACTTTTTTATCCCTGCCTTCGGGTCTGATTCAATAAAAATGGTCCATGGAAGCTTTGTTTGAAACTGCAGGCACAGTGGAAAACAGATGATCTTTTATAACTTGCACAGACCTAGATTTCTACACTGCTTTGCCATACACTCTTTATAAGAAACCATTCCCGCAGGGGTTAAGTATAAGTGCTCTTTTCTTTCTCTCTCTGTGGCTATTTCAATGCTCATCTGTCTCCTTGTTTCACTGTTTTTAATTATTCTTTTTAATTATTTCTTTCTTGCCTGCGAGGTTCAGCACACCATTATCATTAAATATTAAGTTGTTTTTAGCAAAATTATTTCTTAAGGTTCTTTGAAACAGTCCTCCAAATACATTTGTTTACAGTACTTCTAAATTATGTCTTAATGTGTTAAAAGGCTGGTGCAGATGTTCCCAGATGTATCTTGAGTTAATAATTATAATAGTACTCGGCACTTACATACCACTTCCATCCAATCACCTTTCAAATATTAATGAACTGTGCTATCCAACACATCTATAGCATGTAGGCAGTAATTAATCTCAATTTTCAGATGGGGAAACTGAGGTACATTTGAAGTTAATTGAGTTGCCAAAGGTCAAATAGAACTTCTGTGGCAGAATTGAGAATGGAATCTAGATCTTCTGGATCCTGTATGTTAACCACAAGACCATCCATCCTCTCTGCTGTTGAAATTGACAATGCCCTTAAGATGTTTGGGACCAGATTTTTTTCCCTAAAGAACTCAGCTTGGTTTAGGCACTAATGTAAAGGCTGCACACTTTGGGAAACCCTGATTAAAGAAAAGATTCAACCAATGAGTAAAACAAGTGAAGGGGTGGGGTGGCAGAAAAACAAATACTCTACAATTACAAATTGTTCCGGGAAATCCTGATTTTTGTTTGTTTGTTTTTGTTGATGGAGAAAAATAAGCAGAGCAGCAGCAGCAATTTCAGTTTGTTGCTTACCTAGCCATTTATCTGGTGCTAGTGTTTTGTATGTACCACAGGAGAAATGTGTGCAAAGGAGAGTATTATTATTACTGCTCTTGCAGTAGTATCTAAGTACCCCAAATAGCTATTAGGGCCCCATTGTATTAGGCCCTGTACAAAACTGTTCCCAAGAGCTCATGATTTAGGATTTAGAAGGTATGCAGGAGGTGACTGTAATGATGTTGGGGTTCATTAAATAACAAACCGGTGAATGAGAGAGGATTAAAACTTCAATAAAACAAAGTGAAGAACATCTCTGGTCAGAGGCGCTGGAACAATTTGTATAATGGGGTGCTGAGAGCTGTTGAACCAAACTGTAAGCCCTGTATCTAATGGAAACCACTTGAAGCCACGGGGTGCGGCAGCACCCCCCAGTTCCAGCATCTATGCCCCTGTTGAAGTGCTGCATACAGCCATCTAGTATTCCCAAACTCCACCTCCAGGGCATGTTTCCAAATTCCTACACTCACAACACAGTCCCTTTTGAGGGAGCATCTCCAAATCACAATGTTTCATAAACATATCTCTACAATGACTAAAGACCCAAATGTGGGTGATAAGTACTAGAAACAAGGTGATGGTAAAGTGAGTGGCCACAGTTTGCTCTCAGGACCAGAGTGGATCTCCTATTATGTCATGTGGTCTGAAATCTCGAGCTTCAGCTGGTCTCTTGAAAGAGTCAGGAAGTAATAGGTTGACCCTTGTGTATTCTGCTTTGTATGTTTTTATTTTCTTGCTTTGCTTTCTCCCCTTCCTCTTAAGCATCAGAAATAGCCACAGCTGGAGAGGGGACACAGGTGAGATGGGCTGGTACTCTGAATAGGTACAGACAATTTTTTATCAGATGCTTTGATGGTGTGTCTTCCTCCCATGGTCAGGATCAATCTGCTCTTCATTTTCAGGGTGGGGAAGGAATTTTCTCTCAGGTCAGATTGGCAAAGACCATGGGGGGGGGGGGGGGGGGTTGCCATCTGCAGCATGGGACATAGGTCACTTGCTAGGCTCATCAGACTAGATCTCATCAAATCAACTCCCTGTCACTGCAGAGGCCTTGGTCACGGGTGCACCTCAGTCTCTCCTGTTTTGTGCTTGTGGCACACAATAGTTTAGCCTCCTGAATGAGGGCTCTGATACTTAAGTCTAATTCAGGTTATTGGGCTCAATGGGTAACTGGGTGGGGTTTAGTGTCATGTGCAGGAGGTCAGACTAGATGATCTGATGCTCCCATCTAACACAAGACCTCTAGGTCTTAATGCCCCAAGAGTTGGGGATGTCTCCCCTGCATAGGTCTGAGCCAAGGGGTGCCCCATTTTAACTTCTTCCCAGCCCAGTGCAGCAGTCTCTGTTTTGTCTCCTTCTACTCCTACCAGTTGGAGTCTCAATTTACTGGTAAAACAGAGAGACACTGTCTTTACAAACATGTAAAATAATCAGCTTAATTTAAGAACTGAGAAATAAAGCCAAGAATAAGGAAGGCCCAAAAGGGAAAAAAAGACAGGGTTTGTTTTAATGAAAATATAAATAAAATGTGCTTAAAAAAGGAAAGAAGGAAAGAAAGCAAGAAGAATAGTTACCAAACCCTGTAGTTCTTGTACCTTCCAATGGATGAAGTCAACTTAAATTTGGACCAAAATTATTATTTTTTAAATATGCTTTTATAAAGCTGTTACCAATATAAGTGATACTGTTTTTTAAAAATTCTGATTTTAAATGTTTTTTTTAAGGTTTCCTGCTACACTGAAACACTGAGACATGGGCTACACCTAGAAATTGCACCTATTTAATAAATTATTTTAAAAAAAAAATCCTAAATAGGCTGTTATTGATGTAACTTAATTCAAGTTTATCACAAAACAGTTGCTCCCTTTTCCCCATTCCCCAAACCCACAGAGCACTATCTACATAGTATTCAAATGGAAGAGCTTCTGTAGTCATCTGGGGGAGGAAAGAGCATTTCCATTATAGGATAGAAATCTTCTATATTTCTTCTCAGGGAAATGTGCACAATGAGTTACTTAGGAATTTTATTTGATGTTACTTTCAACATTTACGAGTATCCAACTCAGGAATGTCTTCCTCAGTTCAGGGACAAAATGATTATTTTGTTAACACAGTTAAAGTTCATTAACATTTATTATACTAGTTTGAACAAATGCTCCTGCAATCTGGTTTCCGAAACATCCATTAGGATAAATTAAATTAATTTGACTTTCAACTGCAAGAATGCGAAAGTTATGAATAAATGAGTCCCAACAGCAGCATATTGTTCAGACTACAAAGACAGATTCCCCTGCTTCCTTCCTCTTTTCCTGTCTTTTTTTTAAAATCCTATAGCTTCAAAGCAAGAAAAAATAAAACTCCCATTACACTTACCCTCAATAAATAAAATAAATACATAAAAATGCAAAGGTAAATATATGAACTGAGCATATCCTAGGAAATGTTTACCACAACTACTATTACTGTACTTTTTTGCCAAAAAAAAAAAAAAAAAAGGCCTACATGTCCCAGTCAAGACCCTTTTGGACCCCTTTTGTATCAGACACTGTACACACAAAAATACATAGGGCATCTGTTGCCCCAAAGAGCTAAAATCTAGTAGGAGCTTATGATTCAATTATGCTTGTGACCCCTTCATGCATCACCAGAAATATTCACGAGTTTATGCTTTACCAGCATGAAAAAGTGAGTTTGTTGCTCAAATGATTTGGGCTAGTCCTGAAAAAGATTTCAGTTTGTGTATAGTAATACTGAAAAATTATACTCTGCTGGTTAGTTATATAAACAGAGTTGGAAGGATTAGATTTTTATCAGTAAATGTTGATAAATGTCAGTTTCAAGATATATTTCCATTAATGGTAATAGAAATGTACAGACAAAGGAAGAAAAATGCTGCTTGACAACTTAGAGTTTGATTTAAGGCTATTGACTTTGTACATTTTGACACATAATGTTGACAATTTAAGTTTTAACAGCTCTAAAGCTTTAACTTTTAGAATCTCAAGATGTACTGTCACTATTTCCCATAATTTCCTATAACTGAAAATTTAAATGGATAAAAATTAGGCATTGATTTCCATTGAATTCTGCGAAGTCTATATATAAGTCATCTAGTCAGGAAACAAAAACTGCATTACCTTTAGGGTGAGCACTGGGAATTTCTAAAACCAGTGATTTGAAAACGGTAAGGAGAGTGGGGAAAGGTAAGACAAAGGCTGGTCTTGACCTAGTTCCTCCACTAACCAAGGAAGCAGGCCTAAATCAATGGAACAGATGCCTATTGTCCTTTCAAAGGGTATAGCAGAAGTCTTGATTCACCAATACTCTGAGGCAATGTATTTCAACACAGTGACTGACTCCATCTTTTCTGGCTCAGCCTAACCTAGCCAAGAGTCAGTGGAGAATTGAGAACCCCATTTGACTTTGGGTTCGCTTCCAAAACAAAGCTCATAAAGTGGTTCAGATTTGGACTTCAGTATCCAAACTCCTTGCAAAATATTCAGACTACAGTTATCAGGCAATGGAGATTAGTTGTGCTCATCTCTAGTAGAAGTCTCTATATAATGCTGTTCAAATAATAGAATCATAGAATATTGGGGTTGGAAGAGACCTCGGGAGGTTATCTAGACCAATCCCCTGCTCAAAGCAGGACCAATCCCCAACTAAATCATCCCAGCCAGGGCTTTGTCAAGCCTGACCTTAAAAACTCCCACCACCTCCTTAGGTAACCCATTCCAGCACTTCACCATCCTCTAGTGATTTTTTTCCCTAATATTCAACCTAAACCTCCCCTACTGCAACCTGAGACCATTACTCCTTGTTCTGTCATCTTCTACCACTGAGAACAGTCTAGATCCATCCTCTTTGGAACCCCCCTTTAAGGTAGTTGAAAGCAGCTATCAAATACCCCCCTCATTCTTCTCTTCTGTAGACTAAACAATCCCAGTCCCTCAGCCATTCCTCATAAATCATGTGCTCCAGCTCCTTAATCATTCTTGTTGCCCTCCTCTGGACTCTTTCCAGTTTTTCCACATCTTTCTTGTAATGTGGGCCCCAAAACTCAACAGAGTACTGCAGATGAGGCCTCACCAATGTCGAATAGAGGGGAACAATCATGTCCCTCGATCTGCTGGCAATACCCCTACTTATACAGCCCCAAATGCCATTATCCTTCTTGGCAACAAGGGCACACTGTTGACTTATGTCCAGCTTCTTGACCATTGTAACACCTATGTCCTTTTCTGCAGAACTTCTGCCTAGCCATTCAGTCCGTAGTCTGTAGCAGTGCATGGGATTCTTCCGTCCTAAGTGCAGGACTCTGCACTTGTCCTTGTTGAACCTCATCAGATTTCTTTTGGCCCAGTCCTCTAATTTGTCTAGGTCCCTCTGTATCCTACTCCTACCCTCCAGTGTATCTACCACTTCTCCCAGTTTAGTGTCACCTGCAAACTTGCTAAGGGTGCAGTCCATGCCATCCTCCAGATCATTGATAAAAATATTGAACAAAACCAGCCACATGACCAACCCTTGGGGCACTCCGTTTGATACCGGCTGCCAACTAGACATGGAGCCATTGACCACTACCCATTGAGTCTGATGATCCAGCCAGCTTTCTATCCACCTTATGGTCCATTCATCCAGCGCATATGTCTTTAACTTGCTGGAAAGAATATTGTGGGAGACCGTATCAAAAGCTTTGGTAAAGTCAAGGAATAACACATCCACTGCTTGATCTCATGGTTACTCAAGAAGCAGTTAAGGGCCAAGTCAACATTATTGAATTGGATGACAAGGGTGCACTCAACCAGCATTTGTCTCCATTAAAGAGGTCCTGCATTTTGTGAGGATTTAATTTCACAATTACTTGTTATTCAAGACTGGTCTTTGTGGAGTAGTGAGCAAGAATTGACACTGCTAAGTATATATTTCATGTGCATCAAAGAAATAAACTTGGCCATAATATTTAAAGCTGACTCATGTTGAAATATGCTGAACACTTAATTAAAACCAAGAATACAGTTCTGTGATTCAGAACTATGCGGACTGTTACCAGGTCCCCAGCTGATGTAAATTGATGTTGTCCCATTGAAGGAAATGGAGCCACGTTGTCTTAGGCCAGCTGGTTCTGTGTGGGCAAGAAGAAACATTACTGAATAAGGCACTTTATGAATAAGTAGCAAAACCTTTCAGGCAATAGAGAAACAGGAGGTGTTTTTGCTACTGTTTTGTGGCATGAACAGTATCAAGGATTAGTATGGTCTGATAACTATCTTGTAAAGCTGTAGTTTTGTTGCCTTCTTCTTGCCCTCCTATTTTATTGTTTAGCCTAACTAGTAGCAAATTACATATTTGCAGGGCATACATGTGAGATCTGTCCAGAATATTCTGTTCCCTTGCAGTAAAAAGAACATCAATGTAACTTGAATTACAATGTTCATCTCATTCTAGTGACCTTCTACAATATAGTGATGGTAGTGGGGAAGTATGGCTCAGTGGTTTGAACATTGGTCTGTTAAACCCATGGTTGTGAATTCCATCCTTGAGGGGGCTATTTGGGGATATGGGGCAAACAGCTCTTGGATGACTTAATTGGGGATTGGTCTTGCTTTGAGCAGGGGGTTGGACTAGATGATCTCCTGAGGTTCCTTCCAACCCTGATATTCTTTGTTTGCTAAGTCTTTGCTATATTATATTTATTACAGTGTTCCTGAATGTCTAGCTTCAAATCATAAGATTTCAAACACAAATACACAAAGATTTCAAGAGACACTTTCAGATTAAAATTTACATATATAAATTAGACCATAAACTCTTCCAGACAGAGACTCTCTTGGCTTATTTTACAATGTATTCCAGCGTGGAGGGTGGTCTGAAGAAAATAAAGATCACTTCTTCTGTTATCTTTCCTTTGAGATCTCCCTGGGGTTTATAGAGGATTATGCACATCTTGCTGTTCCCAGTCTCTTCTCCTCATATCCATGGACTCTTCCCCTTGAATTCCCTGGACCTGCAAGGAGCCCTCCCTCAGAACAGTGAGGGATGCTGCAGTAGCTGAATACTTCCATACAACAGGGATGAAATCTATATCGAGGGATTTCTTCCACAGATTTCTTCCCAGGGGCACACCCAGATAGACCTCTTTTCTCCCCATTAAGCACCTTTTAAAATATGTTAAATAATGAAAATATTTCAATAATCTTTTTTTAAAACTAAACTAGATCCATATGTAGGAGTGTCATAGAATGTGCAGTGAGTACCCTAATTTAGTATATGAATGGAATCGGAAATACAAGAACGATCTACTGTGTATCATGAACCATTCTTAAAATACTGTGGTGTTTGTATCTCTTTAGGAATAATAAAAGCAGAGGAAGCTGCAGAGACTTTATTTGGACTTCAAGACAGGATATTTTTTATTCTGTACCATGCAAAAGAATAATCTAACAGACCATTTAAAATGTTATATATGCTGATCTATTTTAAAGATTGAAGATGTGTCCTGACAGTACAAAACAATAGATCTTCAGTAGAAATAAAAGCAAATGGAGTTCAAGGATCAGAATAGAAGCAATTTGTACCTGGAGAAAGGATTAAATTATATAATAACTAAATTTAAAGCCACACAAAATGTTTGAAGGGCTGGAAAGGTCACTGCAAAGAAAAAGGGCAACCAAATTCATAAAAGACTAAAATAGACAAGAAGTATGAACAAATAAGTGGCTTATTTGATTTAGCATGGAAAAGGGGAAGGTAATAAAGCTAGGGGTATAACATCTGAAGGAGAATATGCCCTGAAAAGATAATATATTTGGCGAAACTGATCAGGAAAAGGATTTAGGGATTATTATGAATAGAACAGTAATATCTTCAGTATAATGTTTACAGCCAGTACAAAAAGTCAAGCAGAACTTTGGATATATAATAATGAACAGCAGTTAAAAAGATAAAAGCTTACATTTTATATACATAGAGACTATGCACTAGAGACATCTGAATGAATTGTGAATTTTAAAAGAAGAGAAATGAGCATTTGTGTTCTTTACAACAGAGGAAGCAGGTAATTCCCATTTGGTAAACAATTTTTTTATGAGAACAGAATGGTGAGATATTGCCAGATAAGTGTGGAATATAAGAATCAAATGACTTCAGTATTTACTTTCCATTTTAAGGGGTGAGCACTACTGCCCAATATCAAAGATATTTAGGTGCCTAATGATGCAGATAGTGGGATTTTCTAAAAGCTTCCAAAGTGAAAAATCTTTTAAAATCTGGCCCCAAGGCTGTTAGTCAAGAAGGCACTTTGTGTCCTGAAGATCATTGTAATTCAGGACTTTGTGTACATTTTGCATTGATACCAATGAGATTTCAGCAATGCTTAAATACTATCCTGATTCCAGAATAGACACTGTCCTGAATTGCAGCCTATAGCAGCTTGCAGGTGTGTTGTTTACACAAATAGGCAGAAGTGCTAAATTAGTATAAATTGTTTATTAAATGATATAAAATGCATATTAACTCAAGGGTAGATATAAACAGGACACTTCCTCCTCCCACCCATGTGATTTAATTTTACAAGTGAGATACCACGTGAAAGACAACTACAACTCAGAAAACCAGCACAGCTTGATACTAACTATTCAATCTTATTTCTATAAGACCACATCTAACTTTCAGAGGTAACAAAGTCCTGTGGCACCTTAAAGACTAACTATAAAGTTTTGAAGCATAAGCTTTCGTGGGCTAATACCCACTTCGTCGGATGCAAGCAGTGGAAGTGTCCAGAGGCAGGTATAGAAAAGTAGGCAAGAACCAGGTGGGAGGTAATTAGGTTAGTCCAATTAGGCAGCTCTGCCTAAATTTCCGGGGACTTGACAAAAAAGAGAAAAAAAGAAAAAAGGAAGCTGTGCATCATTTAGGAATCAAAACTTTCCCCACTGATCCCAAATGTAATTTTAATGTAGTAATGCAGTTATTTGTCCACTATGAGTAACTAAGGTCTTTTCAGAGTCACTGCATAGGGGGATACAATTCATCATCCTGTAGGCACGGTCTGCATTCTTTGTTCCTTGCATTTGACTATATTGAAATACTCTTTGTTTGAATGGCCCCAGCTTATCAAGTGATCCGAATCATTCTGTCCGACTGGCCTGTCCTATCATTTATGGTTCTGCCAATCTTTGTGTCACCCTCACATTTGATCATCAGGCGATATTCTTATTTACTTTCAGATCAATGATAATATTGAACAGTGTCAGGTCTAGTATCGATCCCTGTGGAACCCCACTAGAAACACTCCTATTCAATGATGATTCCCCTCTGACAGCTACTTGAGATCTCTCAGTTAGCCAGTTAGTTCTTAATTCATTTAACATGTGTTTTGAGATTATAAAGTTCTAACTTTTTAATCAGAATGTCATATTGTACAAAGTCAAATGCCTTACAAAAATGTAGGTGTACATCTCCACGGTTACCTTTTATGAATCAAATTTGTAATCCCCTCAAAGAATGAAATCAGATTCATTTGACAAGACCTATTTTCCATAAAACCACATCGACTGGCACAAGTTATAGTTCTATTCTTTAATTCTTTATCAATTTAATCCTCTATCAGCTTTTCTATTGTTTTGCCCAAGACTGATGTCTGACGAACCAGCCTGCAATTACCTGGGTTATCCTACTTGCTCTTTTTGAATATATGCACTACATTAGCACATTTCCAGTCTTCTGGAATTTCGCTGGTATTCCAAGATTTATTAAAAATCAACAACAGCCGACTCTTTTAAGATTGTGAGATGTAAGCCTTCTAGGTCTGGTTATTTAAAAATGTTTATCATTAGCAGATGCTGTTTAACATGCTCCTTATTTATTAATGGCTGTACAGTAGTTCAGCTTCATATGATGTCATCTTGCTTCTTTTCAAATACAGAATAGAAATATTTATTAAAAGTTTCTGCTTTGTCTATATCGATATTAATAATGTTAACAGTTTCATCTAGCAATGGGCCTATACCATCATTACAATGTCTTTTGTTCCTGATAGTCATTAAAAAACTTATTTATAATGTCATTACCCTGCCGGCCATCAATTTTTCCTTTGATATCTTTAGCTTCTGTTATAATTTTTTTATATTTCTTCATTTCTAATTTTATATTTATTTCTACCTGGCATGCTTTTTCACATTGGTTCTGTATTGTATATATTTTTTATTTCTAATTGCTGCTTACACTTTGCCAGTACATTGGGTGAGCTTTTTACCTTGTTATCCGCAGTCTTCATTTTATAGTTGTGCATGTTTGGCCATTTAATATGTTCTTTCTTAAAGAACTCCCAATTTTCATTCACATTTTTTCTGTTTAAATTTTTGCTTCTAGTCAGTTTCACTGATAATTTTCCTCCAGTTTTGGGACATTAGCCCTTTTGAAGCACAAAATGTAAATACCGTATATACTCGAGTATAAGCCGAGTTTTTCAGCCCACTTTTTGGGCTGAAAAAAGCCTCCTCGGCTTATACTCGAGTCACCCCGGTAAAAAAAAAAAAAAAAAAAAAAAAAAGCCTCGCTCTCCCGTCCCCGCCACGCGGGCGGGCTGCCGGGAGCGTCCCGGTTCCCCCCTCCCCGCCGCGGGCGGGCTCCCGGCAGGGACAGGACGGGTCGCGCCCGCAATGGCCGGGGCTCCCCCCGTGACAGGCCGCGGCACGGAGCCGCCGGGCCCAACCGCCCCGGGATCCTCCCGAGCCAGCCCTGCTACCGCGCAGCGGGGGCTGTTCCCCCCCCCGGGGAGGGGTGAGTGCAGGGCCCGGCCCGGGCGGCTGGCTCGGGGGGGGAACGGCCCCCGCTGCGCGGTAGCAGGGCTGGCTCGGGAGGATCCCGGGGCGGTTGGGCCCGGCGGCTCCGTGCCGCGGCCTGTCACGGGGGGAGCCCCGGCCATTGCGGGCGCGACCCGTCCTGTCCCTGCCGGGAGCCCGCCCGCGGCGGGGAGGGGGGAACCGGGACGCTCCCGGCAGCCCGCCCGCGCGGCGGGGACGGGAGAGCGAGGCTTTTTTTTTTTTTTTTTGGTCCGGCGGGGAGGAGGGAACCTCGGCAGCCCGCCCGCGGCGGGGAAGGGGGAACCTCGGCAGGGGGAACTCGGCAGGGGGGACTCGGCTTATACTCGAGTCAATAACTTTTCCAGCTTTTTGTGCTAAAATTAGGTGCATCGGCTTATATTCGGGTCGGCCTATACTCGAGTATATACGGTAATACGGGTTGGACTGTTCTCTGTCTATAGTAAACATAATCAGGTCATGATCACTGGTCCCCCAGCAATCACCTACTTGTAGTCTAGTGATTAATTCATCTTTATAAACCATAATAAGGTTCAAAATAGTTACCTCATGTTGGGCGCAATATATTTTGCTTTAGAAAAATGATCATCTATAATGATCATCCCATCATAGTTTACTACTGGACAAAGCCACCCGCATATATATCCCAAACTGAGATTTTCCATAGCAACACAATTTTTCTTTCCATACATTACAGATAGATGCTTCCTGAGCAACTCATCCTGTTCTCAGATTTGATTTGTTGATCTGAGCAGATCCCTATGAATACCTGCTTATGGGCTCTGTTAGTAAGCACATTGCATTCAAAGCCCCACAATTCTGAATTATCAAGAATACAGGTAACGGTGTATTTACTGTACAATGTTGCCTGTCCACTTTTTTCACCAGCTCTGTCTTTCCTAAACAAGTTGTAAACAGTGATTTTAACATTCCAAGCATGAGAATATCCCCTCAGGTTTCAGTAATGCTAATTATATCAAATTTCTTCTCATCAGTGAGAATGTCCAATTCTTCTTGCTTGCTCCTAGACTCCAGGGGAATTATAAGAGAGTGCATTTCATATGCATGTGTTCTCCTTCTCTCTGTGTGCTTATCCTCCCCCATGTCAACCTCATTCCAATATGACTGCAAAGAGATTTTGCCTAACTTTATAATCAAGTAATTCCATCAAAAGCTTGTCTCTCTCACCTACAGAAGGTGGTCCAAGAAAATATATTACCTCACCCACCTTGTGTATCCAGCTTCAGTGGGATTATTCCTGATTTACACTGGTGTGAGAGATCATAGTTGGGCCCAAAAGAGTCTTCTGGAATATCTTCTGAACAATCTACCCAGACACAGCTTCCCAGTTGTTATGTTATTCAGCACTGAGATCACTGCATGCAGTTTTAAAACAAATGAATTCATTATGCCCCTGCACTAAAAGATTCCATTTGCAGGAGCCTAGTTTTTCTAGTTCTTAAAATGTACCAGGAAAATGAATTATTCTTTAGTCTTTCTTAACTTTAAAATCTGACTGTAGTGATCCACTGTATTATGGCTTTATGAACTAATACAGTAAATAGAGTAATCTGATAATGTCTTTAATAGCTAGAGTATTTCTGCATAATGTATAAAACCAGTGTCCTGTGCAGCTCACCAGTGCACTAGTTCTTAAAGATTCCACAGCTATTTTTCATAGGATCAGAATGTTAGCAACAAGTGTCCTGGACATTTTACACCACTATATATTCTGCCCAAAAGAATTCCTGCTGTAGACTCAGTTAGATACAGTATTCTTCTTCACTTTTCGGCCTAAACTGTTGTAATGTATCATAATGAACTGTTAAACAGTTCCTATATGCTACCACAGTAGAAGCTGTATTTCAGTGACAAGGGCTTGTTTGACCAGAGTCCATTAGGATAATATTACCATGTTAGGATTACTACATTGCTGGAATCATTCTACATTCTACTGCATGCACAACAGCTGAATCGTGTGAGCAGTTTAGTACTTTCTGGCAGTCTGTGGTCTCAACATTATTACTTAGTATAGTCACAATTTTTGTTTATCTCTCTCAGTGTACCATCTCGCCACAGGCTTAATGTGAGGCTTTGTTCACAAACAGAAGAGCCACACAATGAGTAAATCTTCCCAACAGAGGAAGAAATTTCAAAAGGAAGGGGAAAAAAAACCCTCTACTTTAGTCTCCAATAAATCAAGTCTGATCTACTTTACATTTTATTAAGGAAAACATTGATACATGCCAAACTGGTTCAGCAAATGTCAGGTATCACATGACATTCTAGTGTTCAGAACCATTTCTGCTCTCTCCTTCCTTTCTGAACTGTAGCAGGCAT
This sequence comes from Sternotherus odoratus, assembly GCA_032164245.1. NCBI lineage: Eukaryota > Metazoa > Chordata > Testudines > Kinosternidae > Sternotherus > Sternotherus odoratus. The sequence continues at coordinate 21,639,917 of JAVMKO010000003.1, read as the reverse complement.
AATAAATTTGTATGATATTCCTGGAAGTGTAACCTTAGGGAGAAAAACTGGCACTTCCTGGAATAATGATACAGTTTCAGAAGCAGTAATTGCAGGCACTGTGGTATTAACTAAGAGCTTGTGGATTCAGACTGTTTTCTGCATGTCTGTAAAGTGCCTAGCACAATGATGCCCTGATCTTTGATTGGTATCCCTAGATGCTACTGTATTATAAATAACAAAGATACTTTCTTAATGTTATGGAGAAAATTCTTTGCTAGTGTAAATAAGCAAAACTCCATCAAAGTCTATTAAGCTGTTTCTATTCACACCAGAAAAGAATCTGGATCTGTAATTTCAACAAAAAGTTAAAACCTTCTGGGCAGATCCTCAGATAGTGGCAATTAGTATAGGGGTCTCCAAACCTTTCAGCCCGAGGGCCGCATTAACTATCAAATAGCAGTTCGGGGGCCGACAAGATAAGGGGGGGGGGGGGAGGCGGGTGTAAGAGGGCTGGGGGGGTGCATATCACACGCGCAGGCTGACAGGGACAAATCTCCCAGCTAAGGTTACACAGGGATCCCCACGGGGATTTAAGGGATGAATCACAAAGCGCGTGTGGCCCTGAATCCCTCGCCCGGCTCCGCGCAAACCAGAAGGGTACAAGCCCGCGTCCTCTCCCGCACTCCCCCAGCGTGGAGCTGAAGGAAACCTATGAACCGCGCCGGCTCTGCGGGGGAAATAGGGGCAGGGGGAGGATTGCCACCGGCAGCCCCCCTTGCCTGCGCCTTCTCCCGCCGCGGCGCCCAGCTGCTCCCGGGCGGGCACTTCCGAGCCGCACGGACGCTGCATTCCTCCCCCTGCGTTACCCGGCCAACCAGGACGTGCTGCCAGGCGGAGCCGCCGGGGCTACCGCGCCTCCCTACGCGCCGAGCGAGCCAAGGCGAGGGGCGAACGCGCCCAGGCGGCGGGGACTCCGGGCATCCCCGCGAGCCTCCGACGCACCTGATCGCGGGCGCGGCGGGAGCCTCGGCCCAGCTGCCCGAGGGGGAGCCCCCCTCCCGCGCTCCCACCCCATCGTGCTGCGGCAGGGGGAAGGGACGCGGCCGCAGCGCCGGGAGAACCCGCCCGCTCCCCTCCCCAGCACCACTCACTCGCCGCCGCTGCCGGGAGTCCGCCGGCGACCGCCGCAGGCAGGAACCGGGACGCGGCGCCGACCTCCCCGCTGCCCGGCGTTCGCTGGAGCCGCGCGCAAGGGAGCAGCGCAGGCTGGGGAGCGGGGCTCTGCAGCGCGGCCAATGGGAAACCACCCGCCACCCCCCCCCTTTTCGTAGACAAAAAGATCTCCACGGGCCGGATGAGAGGGCCTCGCGGGCCGCATCCGGCCCGCGGGCCATAGTTTGGAGACCCCTGGTAGGCCCATTGATTTCACTGGAGGTAAACAATTTACTCCAGCTGAAGATATAGTCATGTTTTACTTTTTTTCAAAATGGCTTGCATTTTTTGCCCATCCTTAAAACCACATGAAGAGTCTTTGGAATCTGCTGCATCTATGGAGAATTGACAGATTATTGATTTTATACTGTCACCATTAATAATGTAACTAAAAAGGGTTAGCATTTATGATGTATGAGGAAAGCCAAGCTGGTGAGTTGCCAAGCACCAGTTAATGTGTCTAGTGGTGAACAGTCTAATTAACAGTCTCTTCCATGGGCACAATTTATGTTGTAGCATGGCTGTAAATGTCTCCAGTTTGTAATTCTAAGACATAAAAGTGGTTCTGTTGCCTTTTACTTGTTGATAGAATATCTTCTAACAAAAGATGGCGGGGGGAGAGAGAGATTCGTAGTTGAAAATTTGAGGTGTGTGTTTATTCACAAAGCTGCTCTTCATTTTGCACAGATGGTTAACTTTCTTATGGTTAACTTTCTAATGAAATGCAAGTTAAAATGGGAGCACTTTTGCTGAAGAATATTCTCTCCCTGCTGAAACAATCATGGAATGCTGTCTCTGTCTCTGTCTCTCTCTCTCTCTCTCTCTCTCCCCTTCTCTCTCTCTCTCTCTCTCACACACACACACACACACACACCAAACAAGAAACACTAATTGATTCTCCCCCCCGCAAACAAATAAGGAGAGAAATAAAATACAGCTGCCAAATGCAACAGAGACTTGTACCCTAGACATTAGTCTTGGCAAACTCTTTCCTAAAGAGAGGAACAATTACTTGATTAAATGAATCAGACATACGGTGCAGTGAGAAAATAGCAATAGTGCCAAATTTTGAATTGGGATCCACATAAACACATCACAAAAATCCATGGTCAGAAAGGAAACAGCAGAGAGAAATTATCCATCGTAATTCTGGCTCCCCTCCAAACCAGCAGAGGGTGTTCCATAAACTCTTTGAAATTAGAGATGCAGAGAGGCCTTCCTGATTAGGGTTTATTATTACTAATGATTCTAGTGCAGTAGTAGGTCTTGCTTAGGGCCCCATGGTTCTGGGTCAAAACTAAGCAAAGGACAATCTCTGTCTCAAAGAGTTTATGATATAGGATTATGACCATGTGCCACCAGTGGATAAAATGGTAAATGAGGGTGGAAAGAGGGACAACGTAACATTAAAAATAGGTGTATTTGCTTAAATTAATAGTTTTGATGGTCATAGTGGTTATAGGTGACCACACTCCTAGGGTTTAGAACTTGGGGGGAGGAGGAGGACAAGATCTACTTATTTTAGGATATAGATTCATATATTTGTATGGGTAGATGGGAACATTATGATAATTCATTTTGACATAAGAATGGCCATATTCGATCAGAACAATGGTCCACTGTGTCTTCTGACAGTGGTCAGTGCCAGATGCTTCAAAGGGAATGAACAGAGCAGGGCAATTTTGAGTGAATTTTGAATTCTCTGTTGTGTAGTCTCAGCTTCTGGCAGTTGGAGGTCTAGGGATGCCCGGAGCATGGGGTTACCTTCCTGGCCATTTTGGCTAATAGCCATTGATGGACTATCCTCCATGAACTTTAATACTTTCTTTGAACCAAGTTATAATTTTGACCTTCACAACATTCTCTGGCAATGAGTTCTACCAGATGTTGGTATGTTGTGAAGAAGTATTTCCTTATGTTTGTTTAAAAACTGTTGCCTATGAATTGTGTTACACTTCCCCATACACTTTCTCTATACCATTTGAGATTGTATAGACCTTTACCAGAATCATAGTTGTCTCTTTTCCAAGATGGACAATCCTCCTTTTTTTTAATCTCTCCTTCTATGGAAGCTGTTCAATATTCCTAATAATTTTTTGACCTTCTCTATACCTTTTCCAGTTCTAATATATCTTTTTTTTTTAGATAGGGTGAACAGAATGGCATACAGTAGTCAATGTGTGGGCATATAATGGATATATATGGTGACATTATGATATTTTCTATCATGTCATCTATCCCTTTCCTAATAATCCTTAACATTCTGTTGCCTTTTTAACTGCCACTGCACACTAAGTGGATATTTTCAGATAATTATTCAGGAGGACTCCAAGATCTTTTTCTTGAGTGGTAACAGTAAATTTAAATCCCATAATTTTGAACTACAGTTGGGATTATGTTTTTCAGTGTTCATTACTTCACTTTAATTGACATTGAATTTCATCTGCCATTTTGTTGCCTAGTTACCCAGTTTTGTGAAATCCCTTTGTAACTCATTGCAGTCATCTTGGACTTAACTATCTTGAATAATTCAGTATTGTCTACACATTTTACCACCTCACTGTTCACCCTCTTTTTCCAGATAATTTATGAATGTGTTAAAAAGCACAGGTCCCAGCAGAGATCCTGCTATTTACCTCTCTTCAGTCTGTAAACTGAACATTTATTCCTACCTTTTGTTTTCTATCTTTAACCAGTTATTGATCCATGAGAGGATATTCCCTCTTATCCCATGACTATTTAGTTTGCTTAAGAGCCTTGATGAAGAACCTTGTCAAAGGCTTTGTGAAAGTCCAAGTACATTATATCAACTGGATTACCCCTGTCCACATTCTTGTTGACCCCATCAAAGCCTTCTTATAGATTGATTTCCCTTTATGAAAGTCATGTTTACTCTTTCCTAACAAATCATGTTTATCTACATTCTGATAATTCAGTTTTTAATGATATGCCTGGCACTGAATGTAGACTTACCAGCATGTGATTGGCAAAATCGCTTCTGGAACCTTTTTTTTATAAATTAGGATTACATTAGCTATCCTCTGGGCATCTGGTACAGAGGCCAAACTGATAGCTTACATGCCACAGTTAGTAGTGCTACAGTTTTATTCTTGAGTTTCTTCAGAACTCCTCAGTGAATACCAGTTGGTCCTGGTGATTTATATTAATGTTTAATTCATCATTTTTACCCCAAAACTCCTCTAATGACACCTCAATCTGGGATAGCTCCTCAGATTTTTCCCCTAAAAAGAATGGCTTGTGTGTGGGAATTTTCCTACTGCATAACACAGGCCAAAGTTAGTAACCCTGTAATTTCTGTGTCAAGCCCATAACTTCTGTTTGAGCTGAAGACAAAAATATCCAGTCTTGACTTAAATAATTTAGTTGATGGATAATCCACCATGTTCCTAAGTAAATTTTGCCATTGGTTAATTACTCTCTCTGTAATTTGTTTTGAATTTGTCTGCTTCAGGTTCCCACCATTGAATTATGCCTTTTTTCCTGCTAGATTAAAGTATCTTCTATTACCAGAAATCTCTTCCCTATGCACATACTTATAATGTACCCTCAGAATCTTCTGAAATATATATTAAATACACACACACACATACACACACACACACACAGATAGGTTATGACAATATCTCATGCAATATCAACTGTGTATTTCCCACTCCAGTTCAGGATTGTATTCACTGACTTCAATAAATAATTTGAGGTACCTGTTTTTTCAGTGCTTTTATAACTTAAAACAGTCACTTTAAAAGTGTACCTAAAAATAATTGTACCCTATCTCCCCCAACCACATCTTGTTTCCCTAATAAGCCATTTGCCACACTAAGGACCCAATGTTTGTATTTTTACATCTTAACAGTCCATTGCACACTTCTTTTTAAAAAGTCTGGCTTATATATTATTATAGTTAACATTCATTCTTTTCTGTATCAACTAGAAATTATTGACAGAGACAAGGGCAATTGTTAGAATCACCACAAACATTTTCTATTAAAAACTGTGATAAAAACAGGTTGATTGTGGGAGGAGGGAAATAACAAACTAATCAGGAAAACTTGTATCAACTAATTGATCCATGAAGGTCTACAATCAGACTTTCTATGTTGCACAATATAATGGCAAATTACTTGACTTTCCTATGCTTGTCCAAGAGGTCAAATCAAATCTTCATTCAGATTATACAGAGTTCCTGGATGTTGTCAACTTGCAATTATCTTTGCTTTAAATAATTAATATAGAAAAATGTATTTTTAGATGTTACTATTGTACTCAAATATCTTCATGCAAGAGATTCCCATGCAAACATTAACTATGAATGAGAGGAAAGAAGAAAAGATGTTATGTTAATATTAAACTACTTTTTAAATAGAGGAGAGGGATTTGCTGGTAAAAAAAAATGTGGATGCCGTTTAACAAAAGAGTCTAGAAAGGCCTAATATAATTTAATTTTAACTACAACAAAAACTTATATCTCACTTTACTTGAAATCCAATTGAAATTAAATAGGAAAATTATTTGCATTGATTTATTTTTGCTAAAGAGGTGTAAAAGTCTCCCTGACTGAACTAGATCTACACTGACACTAGCTAGGAAGGTAAAATAATGGAACATGGAGGTTAGTGAAATAGATCAACATGTTGCTGCAACATGGGATTAATATTTCCCTCCCTACCATTCCTTAGTTTTTAACATGTGGTAGACATGTTCTGCTCTCTCTAGCATTGGTATAAATCGGTCATTGAAGTTAAACCAGCTTTGTGTTAATGTTAGCAAGATCAGAACTGGGTCAATTAACTTTATAAAGTTTATTTTTAGGCCCCGGCTCTATGTATAATCACTGAATGATGGCTTCTCTATCCTTATGAAATATAACCCTATACCAAATTTCATTGGAAATTCTCAGTGTAATGTTTTGAGTGGCTGATTATTCTATAGTTTACATTTCAGTCTGCTGACGAGGCTTTCCAAAGGAAGACATGGAATAGTTAGCCAATAAAGTGGGAGAGCATTGAACAGGATGCCACAGTGCAATAATTCAGAGAACATATGAAGCATTCAAAGTTTACCACACATCACCTTCCCATGACAGATGCTTGTAAAAAGCCAGAAAGTGCCTCTGCCAGAATTTATTCCTGGAACAATCACTGCAATGTGAGGAATGCCATTATTGCAGTTTGTGCTTGAGCTTTATAAACTTTCATTATGGTAATAATATTTTAAGGTGTTTACAACGAATCTGTCTATGAAATTTGTTCTGCAGCTAGAGAGTGATATTTTACTGCCAAATTTGGAAAACAAAAACTATGTTGGGTTGGTTTTGAATGATAGGAATGCAGAAAAATCTTGTTTCAGACATTTTAGCACTTTTTTATTATTATTACAGTTTGTTCATCAAACAAATATTACTGTTAAATTGCAATAATTCACTCTACTGTAGCAAGAAAAAAAAATCCTGCCCAAGATACAGCTTCTTTACTTAGTTTAAAATATACTTGTAGTTATTTCTTCCTGCAAAGATTTATGGAAGTAGCATTGAGGAAGTTATGTTAGGAGGGCCTTTGTGCTGAGTATGAACATGCTAAAGTCAAAGTATTACAGGACTGAAGATATGGAGGGAAGAAGGATAAGGATCTGGCCTTGGACCTTTTATCTGAGTATAGGCTCTGAGACTGTGAGGGGCTTCAGACCTAAGACACTCCATTCCAAGGGAGATGTTAGGGTTAATGAACGAAGAATTGCCATTTTCTTGTCTTGTCAATCATTGTCTTGTCAATAATTTGGTAGGAATCGTGGTTTGATGGTTAGGATCTTGATCAAGGACTATATCCATAGCTTTGATATGGCTTCTGCAAGTTCACATTCTTCAAAACCATTAGATGTTGCACAGAATAAGATTATATAAATTTTATTATCCACATAGCTCTGTAGACTATCATTTTATGCAGATGGTTTATTCTGATGTCTAAAGTTTAGGTATTAATGGAAATAAACAATAAGAAGAAAGGCTACCTCAGTCGAAGACTACAAACAGACATTACAAATAATCTTATTTATAAACATGGGAAGATGTGCCAACACTTTGAGACAGTGTCACAGTACATAAAGACTTCAAAAGATTAATGCAATCTTAGAATGGTTAGCAGTTATATTTGAAAACTCCTGGGTGGAGGGTTAGGTAACAGGACTGGAGAAGGGAAAACATAGCACCTATCCTTAAACAGGGGAACAAAGAGGACCTCGGGAATTATAGATCAGTCAGCCTAACTTTAATACCTGGAAAGATACTCAAATGAATTATTACACAATCATTTTTTAGAGGATAATAGGGTTATAAGGAATAACCAACATGGATTTGTCAGGAACAAACCATGCTAAACCAACCTAATTTCCTTCTGTGACAGGATTACTGGTGTAGTAGATAGATGAAGCAGTAGATATGATCTATTTTTATTGTATTAAGTCTTTTGACACAGTTCCACAAGACATTCTCATTAGCAAACTAGGGAAATGTGTTCTAGATGAAATTATTATGAAGTGGACACACTATTTGTTGAAAGACCGTATTCAAAGAGTAGTTATCAGTAGTTCACTGTCAAACTGGCATCTCTAGTGGGGGAAGGCATAACTACTGGGGTTCCACAAGGATCAGTTCCAGGTCTGGTACTAGTCAATATTTTCATTAATGACTTAGATAATGGAGTAGAGAGTGTGCTTATAAAATGTGTAGCTGACACCAAGCTGGGAGGGGATTAGAATTCAAAATTACCCTAACAAATTGGAGAGTTGGTCTGACTTTAACAAGATGAAATTTAATAAATATAAAGGAAAACTACTTCACTTAGGAAGGCAAAAGCAAACATACAACTACAAAGTGGGGAATAGCTGGTTACTGCTGAAAAGGATAGGAACTTATAGTGGATCACAAACTGAATGAGTCAACTATGTGATGTAGTTGAGAAAAAAGGCTAATATCATTCTGGGATGTATTGACACAAATCTTGTATGTAAACCATGGGAGATATTTGTCCTGCTTTACTCAGGTGTGTGGAGGCCTCAATCGGAATAGTTCATCCAATTCTGGGTGCCATATTTCAGGGATGATGTGACCAAATCGGAGAGAGTCCAGAGGAGAGCAACAAAAATGATAAAAGGTTTAGATAACCAGACTTATGATGAAGAGCTAAAAAAAACTGGGCATGGTTAGTATGGAGAAAAAAAGATTGAGGGGAACCCAATAAGTCTTCAAATACTTTATGGGCTGTTAAATCGAAGACCCAGATCATTGTTCTCCATGTCCGTGGAAAGTAGGACAAGAAGTAATGTGCAAAAATCTGAAGCAAGGGAGATTTAGGTTAGATATCATACAAAACTTTCTAATTTAAGGGTAGTTAAACCCTGGATTAGGAGACTAAGGGAGGTTATGGAATCCCCATTGTTGCAGCTTTTCACAAACAGGTTGGACAAACACATGTTAGGGATGGTCTATGTTTACTTGTTCCTGCCTGAGCATGGGGAGCTGGACTCGATGGCTTCTTGATGTCCCATCTAACCCTACATATCTATGATTCTATAAATGGAATCCTGTTTTTTCATGAAACACATCATATTGTTAAGTGTTGAGCTTGTTAAGAAATATCAGGTGGGTACTGCTGAGGCAGTGACTCATTACCCCACCTAGAGGCAAGGGAGGTAAGATATGGGATGAGTTGCCTGCAGGGCGGGACTTTTGAAGCAGCTAAATCTTGAGAGAAGTTTACTAAAAAATGAAATTCAACCCCCCACCATGTAAACCCATTGTGCTACTAGGATATGAAACTAATGTGCTTTTGCATTGTTACAGTCCTTGTTAGTACAGTCTGCTCTTCTTGTTCACCTCTGCCATTCTTCATCCCAAATCTGCCTCTCCACCTACTCCAGAGCACATCACATTTCCTTCTGGACATGGTCGGCATGCCAGTGTAACTCCTAAATTCTAGCAAGCCAGCAATTTCTCAGATTCTGCCTTCCTGCCTCCGCACTACCCACCTGAGTTTAGGATGTCACATCCTTCTCCCCCTCCCCAACCTTTGCACCTCATAGATTTATTTGGTTAATATGTCTCTCTTAGAAAGTGGAGATTTTACATTAAAAACTCAGGCTTTTTAGAAATGCAAATTAAACTAAATCAGTAAATCTATACCACTCATGCTGAAAATAAGAAGGAGCTACATTCTCTTTTCTTCCCTGGATCAGAACTTAAATATTGCAGCAGTGCAGTTGAGAGACACCAATAGGAAGTAAATAAAATTAATGAGGAATAAGGCTAGCATCCAACTGATGGATCCATTTGATGGCTAATTCCTCTATTAACTAAGGGTGTAGAGGAGACTCATTTTATCTCGTTCTCTAAGTGGTCTCAGTACCACTAGATGGGACAGAACATCACATCCAGAAGGCACGTGGGTTACACCAGCACATACCTTCTCTTTCAGGCTCTGACTTTGATTGGGGGCTCTAGAAGCTACTATAAGATACATAAAATGTACCTAGAGCAATTTAATAGCTTTATTATTTATCTTGTACTCCATTTACTGTTCTCTGGGATCCTGCTGCTATTCAATATGAATTCAAAGGGCTTTTCTGACCATCCTTTTTGAAATGTGTTTTGGCCTGTAGACCTTTCATCTTGTACTGTAAGCCTGTTATATTTGGTAACAAGTTTAAAAGAGTCTGTACCTCAGATAGGACACCCTCTTCCTGAACAAAATGTTAGGGATGCAGTAGGAGGTGTGTGGATATATACAGTAGAACCCTTATTTTATGAACTATTTGGGGACTAAGGACTTCATAAAGTTGAATGTCAAAAGTACAGTAAGTCTGGTGCATAAATTGCTGTATGGCGCACAACATTATCTTCTTAAAAGTACTGGAAAGTAATGTTCAGTGCATTGAAAGCATCAGACTGTGTAGAGATGTGGACGTGTTCTTCATCAGTATCTCTTTCTTTATATTTTTTTCCATCAAGGAAAAAAAAAGGCTACAGCCCTGGTATGCCCTGTGGTAGGACCTAGCAAATGTGCAGACCTTGTATTTTAGGAAAGTAGGCTCTCCTCCCCCCCATAAAGGGGTGTAAAGGTGGATATGCTCACCCTGCTGGTCACGGGTCTCAGGTAGCCATTCTACCTCTTGGTGTTCTCTCTGGAGTGGGATTTGGTCCACACCATTGGTAATTGTGACTGTATCAACACCATATTTAGACTTTTATTGTTTGTTGCCAAATCTGAAGTGTGAATATGGGGACTTGTGGGTGACCCTGTTTTACTTGTATCAACATGGTAATGGTTTCCAGTATGCTTGTTTTAAAATGTGTTTATGTTTAAGGGATTTGTTGAGTAGAATCAGTAATTTATGGTAGACACAGGAGAGGAGTCAGCAACACAACCACCACCACCTCCTCTTCCTCTGGCTGCTGTCCAGGATGTTACTGAAGTGGAGGACTCAAACAACCTGAATGATCATAAGAAGCCTGCAGAAGTCCAAGGACAACATCCACCAACACAGAGACACCACTGAGCATCTAGGAAATGAACAATGAAGCCACGGGAATCCCTGAAGCCCGCTATGTGCTTGCCCCTCCACCTCAAAGCCCGTGCAGGAGAAGTGCCCAGTTGTCCCCAGAACATTTCCCCTTACCTCACTTGTCAAGGAGAGGGGAAGAGCAAGGAAACCAGTTCAAAGACATTGACATTTGACCATTGTTCATGGATTCAGGCCCCCCCCCCTTTTTTGTTGTTGCTGATTTACAGTTCCTTTTAAGAGTTTCAATTTCACGTTTGGTATACTAAGCTATAATAAATGTTATAGTTTTCTTGATTTGTGTGTAGACTCTCCTTCCTAAGTATGATGAACGTAAGCTGTTTTCAGGTTCAGCATTAGGCCTCGTGATTCATAACATATCAGTGAAATAGTGTAACTGTCTGGGGCCATCACACTGCAAATGTTCTCTATCTGCCATGTACCCACATAACACCAAATTCCACAGGTACACAGAAGGAATGAGGAAAATGCCTGGTTATAGGTTTAGAAAGCACTGGCAGTATTAAAAGCAATAGTATTCACAACACGAAAAATAGGTAGATAAATGTCTTTATGCATCGGTTCTATACAGAACAACAAAACACATTAAAGTAACAATGCAGGCAACTGTCAGTATTAAGCAGCCCCTCTTTCCCTCCTCCCCCTCCAAACCTTGACCAGTTTCAACCCTGGGTTAGTGTTCCATAACAGCCACTAAGTGCAAATAGCACCACAATGAACAGTGGGGAACAAAGAATGGGCAAACCCCCTGCTTCCCCCAAACCAAATATTGCTAAGGCAGACTCCCAATGAGATGTTTGCAAACAAGTGTGAACACTAACACAAAAATATTGCACAATGATTACAGTACAGCTCAGCCGTCACCCTCCACAGCATAAACCCAGCCCCCAAGCTGTTACCCAGAGGCAGAACAGGAACAAACAGCTAATGCCCTTTGGCTAAAAGGGAATAAACCCCTCAAATCTATGTAGCCCCATAAGTATGTGCCAGTGTTCCCTTCTCTGCTTCTCCAACAGCTGTGAAGGTGTACCTGGGCACAGGCAGATATCTCTCTCTGTCTCCCTGCCGTTCGAAGATGTGTGATCATATGGCATCTCTCATTTCCCTTGCCTGCTGGGAATCAGGACCAGTGTGCATGTGGGTGGGATATAGTTTCCTGTACAGAGTTTGTAAACCCAACTTGTTCTCTGCCGACTTTGGAAGCACTTCCCTTTACCCTCACACATGGTATGCAACACTCAGCAGGCAATACTAATGTGAATAGCACCGGCCATGATGGCATCCAGATGGGTGCATAGGTGATGCAAATGAGCTTTCAGCCTACCAAACACACAGACACTGCTCATTCTGCAGCTACTGAGTTTATAACTGAATTCTCTTTTCCCAGGGACATTGATGTTGGGTTTCATGAGTAAAGTTAACAATGGGTAAGTGGGGTCTCCCAAAGTAACTGTTGGCACAGGCACAGAGTAGAGAACCTTATCATTTTTGGGGGATAAAGTCTCTCCTTCTCTCCCGCCCCCTCCTTCAGTACAATCCTAATCTCCTCAAGACCCTTGTGTCATGAAACTTTCTGGTGTGTTCCCTGTTGATATTGGAAAATGAGAGAATAGTACCCTTTTTAGCTTATATACTAATGTGCCCTTTTGGTGGACAAAGTACTGGGATATGGGTCCCACTCCATCGGTGGTCCCTTCATAATTTAGAAACCCTTTTCTCTTTGGATAGGAACCCTATCATTAAATTGAGCCATTATTTATGGAACTTTTCTGACAGCAACCTCACAAGGGTAGATCACACTGTCAATTGCCTCACAAACCTGCACAACCACAACCGTGACTGTAGAATTTACAACTTTGTAACTGACAGACAGTTGTGATGTGTTGCTAGTTTCCACAAGGCAATAATTACCCTCTTCTGCACTCTGGTAGGGATTTCCTGAATTCAGTGTTCTGGCACTGGAGACACGGTGCAAGTTCCTCAGATAGCTCCATGAAAGGTCTGTTTCCTCATTTGGAAGTTCTGAAACCACTACTGGTCATTCCAGATTTTCAAAGCTATATGTCCCTAAAAATTTTGCAGTGCAATCTCTGAAAGTCTTTACAATGGATGAAACAATATGAAGCTTTTGCTTTAAACAGAAATGGCTCGCAAAAACATTGTTTATTGTAACAAATGTTTTTGTTAATAAATAACACTCCAAGTGCTGCTTTCTCAATTCTCTTGCATATTGGTCTATAGACATGTAGAGATGCAGAAACAACTATCTTAAAAATTGTATAAGTAAAGGAGATGGGTAGAGCTCTGTTTAAAAGCCGTGAGTGCTTTTTCAAGCACAAAGTCTTTTAAGCAATAAAAGCAGAAGAACATGTTATTTTCTGCCAATTTCAGGAAAAAGAGTGAATGATCTCTTGGCAAATGTTACTCAAGGCTATTTTTGGATCCATTTCCCCATCCAGTCACCTCATCATCATTACAAAGACATTCTTTAAAATAGCAACAACAACAACAACAAAGAATAAGAAAGAAAGCTGAATGGCATCACAGGATAATATATCCATAACATTATTCCATTGATGAATCTGACCCAGGTAACTGTGAAGCAGTTGATCCTCTGGGCTCCATTCTGTGCGGGATATGTGGACTTCTTGAATGGCCTCTTCAACCATTCCCATCTCCCACATGCAGTGGAATTGTCGAGATTCTGCTAATGAGGGCCTGTGCTGTCAAAGATACACCCACTATAGGACATTTTGGGACAAGAGACCAGATAAAATTAGGCAAGGGTTTGTTTAATTGTTAATAACTGTTATATATAGTTCTTTCTTCTAATATCCTAGCTCAACCATTTGGTACAGAAGTGCTTTGGCCTCTCTCTGTCCTTCTAAGACAAAACTTGTGCAGAGCCGCCTGTGTAAGGATTTCCCTTATATTAACTTGATTAACTCTGGCTAGTCAGAAGAAGCCGCCAATGACTCCTATAACTGCCTTAGATGCCTTACTGCCCTATCAAACTCAGTGATCTATATCCTTGATAGCTTCTTTTAAAGTGTTGTATAGGCAATTTATCTAGTCCTAATGAAACATTTGATCACATGCTGAAGTGTAATAGATGAGTGTAATAGTGTAATAGCTAAAATGTATGGACTGAACCTACATTAATCTCCCCCAATTTTTTTTTTAAATGGCTGTAAATACTCATCTCTAAGAATAGAATCAGTTAATTTCTGTCTAGCTGGCCATTTCTTTCTATTGCCCAAATTACGTGCTAGAAATTGGAAAATGGTCTATAAAATTCTTTTTTCCAATTAGTATTTCATATCTATCTGGTATTAGACTGAAGGATGAAGAAATCCAGATGTGAGCAAGGCTGATGAGCCCCAAATAAAATGCATAACCCCTTTCTACCTTATGGGCTCAATTACTGGAGATAAGAACAAACATCAATTAGAGCATTGTTTTCAACCAAACCTTAATAACACTTGTCATTTGTAAATGTCTTATGCAAGATTTAGAGCTTTTATAGAGTACCTAATCCAAGCTCAATTTAAAGTCACCATTTGATACAGTCATTTGATTTGAAGGAAACTGTCCATTTGGCTCAGCACATTGGTTTGAAAGTACACATAGTGAGGAGCACTTCTCACTCTTACAAACCTGTTCAATATATTTGAAAATAATGCTACTTAAAATATTAAGATGGCTATTTCCATTGTCATTAAGATGTTGAAAAAGAATCAGTTTGCCTCTTCCAGGTCACCTTTAACTTTACCTGTTTAATGAATCTTGCACAATATTTTGAAGTACAGATAAGTGCTAATTGTTATTTAAACATTCTAAGTTATTTGCATCAGAATCATATAAGAAGTTATTTGTCTTAGATTTGTGTAAACAATTGGAATATTTTCCAAGGATAAAAACACTATTTGCATACCATAATATAATTTTCAGATTTGCAACATATTTGGTGGAGTCCCTATCTATCCTCTCATCAAGATACAGAGATACTTAAGTTATGGGGTTTAAAAAAACCATAAGCCTCAGCCTAAGTTTCCATAGTTAAATCTAAGGTTCCCTCCAGGACAACCTTTGTCCCAACTCCTTCTATCTAGAGAACCACTGCCCCTTCCTTTACATTCCAAATGGAGTCAACAAGTTTCACCCGTTACAATGACTCAGCAGTTTTACTCCAGCTTCTGAAAAGGTGAATCGGAAATAGAGCTGGTCAGGAAATCATTTTTCCATCCCAGGAACATTTCTTAGATTTCAGAATCTTTCTGCTGAATAAATTCTTCATCTAAAGCCAGAGCTTGTAAAAGATTCTGCTCCTCTTGCCTCAATTATAGCGCTATTTCCCACTAAATCTTAATAACACCCATCACCGTTGTCCCGAATCAGGACAAAAAGTCAAAAATTTTTAAAAAAATTGAAAAAACCCAACAATTTGATTATTTGTGGGGGACCAGCTGAAGGGTTTCATTGTAATTTCAACCCTTTGGTTTTGATTTTTTTCTACTATAATGGCTTAAATTTCTAAAGGAAAGGCTGTTTTCCACTAACAACAAATGGCATTTTGTAGATAAACATGATGGAAATGCCAGGAATTCAATGTCATTATCAGTCATAGATACGGTGTTGATGACAAGATTTAAAAAAAATGATGCTGCCATATTGCTCATGTCGTCTTTTGATGGCCAAGTTCATCCCAAGCATCTGTGGCAGTTGTTATTAATCCCTCTGTGTGTCTCAGAGACTCATAACACCTGGTAGTTGTTAGTACGTATTTTGGCTATAAGATTTTATTTGGCACCCATGATCCCTTTGCCATGATTACTGCAGTGCCAACCCTGATGAGGACCAATTTGAATGTCACTGATGACTGCATTGATGTTCCCGTACAGTTGGTCAATTATGTTGCAAAGCTGTACGAAAGCTGGTTAGTGTAGAAGGCTCCTGTAGGTGCTCTCAGGACCTCCCCCACACCTGTGGCTGGAATAGGGAATGTAGTTGTAAGAAGGGGCGCGTGGCTGGGCCATTCCTATACTGTGGCCATCCCTGGCTGACCTGGCACATCAGAAAACAGGTGAAATCTTGACCTCTTTAAAGTCAGTGGCAATACTCCCTTTAACTTCACTGAAGCTAGGATTTCACTGAATAAATCCAGTTTGTGCAATATCTTCTACCTTTTCACTTTGAACTTTGATATGAAAATGGTCTATTCAGGCAACGGACATCTTAACATGGCCTAGCCTACTCCCATCCTCCCATTACTAACACAAGTTCTGTCTGATTCGATTCAGCAATAATTCACTGTACTAATTGCCGTGACAGGACTCTATTTCTATGAAAGGCTACTGTCAAGGTACAACTGCAAGAAATCAAAGCAATTTAGAAAACCACAAAGGTTAGAATTATAAGAACTGAATGAATTTTCTACATGAACATTCCTCACACAAGAGAGAAGAATTCCCTTTTGTTGGTTTGCTTGTCAAGATGTAAAAGTCAGAAAAGAAAGGGATGGTATGCAATCACAAGTATGACAAAGTGCAATAGCTTTAGTGCAGATAAAGATTTATGATTTCAGAGCTGTTAATCCATATCCAGTCATACACACATAAGTAAAAGGAAAGACACATACAAAGTGTGCACATTTCATCATTGTGCATACAGATAAATCACCACTAATATAATTATCACCCTCATCATTGATGACAACCCATATTTTATACTTGTACTGTAGAATCCAATAGCCAATAGCTTCAAGCTACCTTACAAAATAGTGGTAGAGTGACAAGATACTATATGTATGACAGATGCATTCATAATTTCATATTAAGCTACAAACTAGTAGCTACTACCGTGTTTCCCTGAAAATAAGACAGTGTCTTATATTAATTTTTGCTCCCAAAATTACATTACATTATATTACAGCGAGAGGCAAAACTGGAAGTACGTCTTATTTTCGGGGGATGTCTTACTTTCGGGGAAACAGGGTAGACATTTCTGCTTTGTGAGTATAACACAGGGCAAGTCACAGCTGGTTTTCTCCTTTACAATCTACTTGCTTTAGAATCACTTTTTTTTTTACTAATGACAATTTTAAGCTATGAAAATTATTGCAAACTACAGGGAACATGATAAATATTCATTGTGCCTCTCTGTGGCAGGAAAAATAAAAATGATTTATTTGCAGAAAGTTCCTGTAGGGTCAGAAAATGTACATCATAACTTCCTTCTGCTTTTCAAGTCTGTGGAAAGTGTGGCAGCTTGAGATGTGAAATAGTCACTCTGGTTTGCTCTACCCTAGCAATTTAGGTTGGTATAATTACATCACTCAGAGTCATGGAAAAACCCCACCCCTGAGTGACACAATTGTACCGACCCAAATCCTGGGGTAGACAGTGGTACGTTGATGGGAGAGCTTTTCCCATTCACACAGCCACTGCCTCCCAGGGAGGTGGGGTATGTACACAGCTGGGAGAAGCCCTTTCATCAGCATAGGTAGTGACTCACTGAAGTGCTACAGCATACAGCTGCATAGCTGCAGCATTTTACGTATAGACAAGACCTCACTCTTCAGTGGCATTGCATTGATGCCAGAAAAAAGAGCATTAGAATCTGATTTTCTTTTCCTTACGTCCCTTCCATTTCGTCACCTTTTCCTCTCTGACATTGATGAGACAGAATTCATTTAAACGGATCCAAATCATTTTCTGTGTTAGAAACATATCACTTCAGTCCCATAACATTGCTATGTACAAACAGCCATATTTATCAATTAACAAGTTAATCTTCATGATAACTCTCTAAACAGAAAACACCACAAGGAGTACAGGTAGGCATTATTGTCCTCTTTCTACTGATGGGGACACTGGTGAAGAAGGTTGAGTGACTTACCCAAAACTACACCATGAATCAGTGCCAGAGGCAGGATAATGATTAGCACCGTGATTTCTTGGCTTACAGATGGAGCTCCTTCCCTTAAAGATACTGGGTAAAATGTGCAAAAGTGTCTTAGAGACATAGATGCCTAAGTCACATTGACTTTCAATGAGATACACATTCCTAAATGCTTAAGAGACTTTTGAAAAGTATGCCCATGGAATCTGAAAACAGGTGTTTAAATGGAAAAGTTAATCAAGGCACACGACTAATTTGAAGCTAATTGTTTGTGCATGTATACACACACACACACACAGAAAATTTATTTCCTAGTCTCCCATCCTTCCTGTGTTGCCCATTTCCATAGATTGTTAGATCTTTGATGTAGCAACTGTCTGCTTGTATATTTGTGCCTTTATGTTTGAGACGGTTGCAATATTATCTATGTAATGCCAAAGCTCTGCATTGCGCTTTACATACACTTGAAAGGTACAACATTTACAATCTAAAACCGTGCTCCTGCAGGTTTAATTTAAGTATATGTAATGTGTGGTCCTTTTGATTTCAATTGACCTATGCACATGTTTAAAGTTAAGCATGTGAGCACATGTTTTTAGGATCATGGTCTAAATTAGACTTTACTCAACTAGGGCTGACAATAAGCCTTGACTGAAGTGGAGGTCAATGGTTTCAGTTTGCAATAACAAGCAGGAATACAAACATAGGCAGCTTTCTGTACAGAGTAAAGATGTTGTGGCTTTTATTTGTAAAGACAAAACAAATGGAAGTTGGAGTGGAGGTCATTGCTTGCGACTGCAGATATTTTATGAACTTTGGTACCAAGATTCTAAAATGAAATCCCTTCTGTTTTGTGTTTATAACTAAATTTGAGATTTAGCATACTCGTCATCTGAAAGTTGATGTTCACACATTTCCTTGTGCAAATGTCTCAGCCTGAAGACTCCAAAAGAGAAAAGCTAGAAAGCTAAAAGTAGTTGGGTGGGTGGAACGTTCATGGCTGTTTTGGCTTCTTTACAATGTGTGTGCATGTGCATGTTTAAAAATAAAGATCCTCCTTTTTTTTGGTTTGCTTTTTGCACTGAATAATTCTGCTCTTCTTTATGCTAGAAAATTCTATAGTGTCTAGAGAACTTGTGAAATTATATCATAAGTGGTCAATTTCAGTAAGACAGGAAGTGTTATAGTTATAAATGGCATGGTATTGACTAAAAGATGATGGAATTAAACTGATTAAATCAGCATTTAGGCTATCAAGAAGCTATTAGGAATAACATGGTGTAATGGGATGCACTCACCTCTCATGAGCACCCCTATCGAATGCATGTGTGCCTGCAGTTTTGTCTCAATTTCCTCCACTCACAGTACCCCATGTTGCTTGTCAGGTGGATCTTTGGTGACTTAGTCCTCTGGCCAAGTCACACTCTATCCATATGCAAACCAAACAAACCCCATCTGGTATACACAATCCAAAATGTCCCTAGTGTTCTCAGCCCTCCCTGGACTCAATCTTTAACCAGTCCACCAGGTCCCATCATGGAACCCTCATTTGGTCTGGCTAGGCTCCTATTCTGGAACTGAGCAGTGCCCAGAGGCTGCTTCCCTGGAGACTTCTTGTCTCTACTTGAGTCTTCAGTGACCCGACTTCCTGCTGAGCCAGCCCATTTGGATTCAGTTCACTGACCAAAGCTTCCTGTTTTTTCTGTCTCAGTGGAGCCCCCATGCCTTAGGTACCAGAGTTTAACTCCCTTCCTTAGGGCATAGCCACTTTCCTCCAGTGGCTGGTGGGGGGACCTGGTCCAATCCACTGCTCCAAGTCCCAACCCAGGGATCTTTTGCGTATAGCAGCCTCATGCTGTGTCCCTTTACTAATAGCCACTGTACATTTCCCTGGGCCACTTCCCCTGTAGTCCATCTTCGTTGAGTCCCAACAGCCAGCCAGAAGCTCCTTCCTTGCTCCCCCAAGTCCGTGCCAGTAGCTGCCTGCTTTTGCCCTTGTAGCCTTTGAAGCAAGCCAGAAGCACCTCTTGCTCCCCTGGTCCCTGCCAGCAGACTGAACTCAGTCTGACCCTGCAGTTCCTTTTATACAAGCCTGCTGGGCCCTGATTGGCTGCTCCCTGCAGCTGCTCTAGGAATCTTGGGGGACCTCTCCATTGCTTTTTTATGAGGAAAGTGTCTCCCATCAACATAGAGACCTAAGCTATGTTGAATTAAATTACATTATTAATGCAACTTAACTAATATAATTTAGATCAGGGGCGGCCAACCTGAGCCTGAGAAGGAGCCAGAATTTACCAATGTACACTGTCGTTTAGAGAAAACGTACTGCATATGTGAAGGTGGAATATGCCAATTGGTAATAAATATAAAATTTAATACCAAAATAAATGTGAAGAGATATTATTGTATTTTATCACCTGCCTGTGACTGACAACTCTAGACATCAAACAAAATATAAATAAAGCATAACATAAAAAAGCAGCATGGCCCAGTTCACTTCAGGGTGCAGTTCTGAAAACATCATGATTCTGTAAATTCCCATTGAAGTTACACCTCACCTCACAGATTCAGGTCCATCATGAGTATGGACCTACAAAAGAGATTACAGGGAAATCTAGGCTGTGAGAAGGACAATAAGAATAAATACAGGGGGGGAGGGGGTGCAAGTAAGTAAAGAACTGGTCAAAAGTGGCTGTAAAGAACTGGTCAAAAGTGGCAATTTTTTTCTATGGAAAAATGTTAACATTTTGATTTGATTTGAACCAAAATTAAAGCACCTTTTGATTTGGGTTTTATTTGAGCTGTCTTTTCCTCCCCTTTCTCTCCTTTCCTCTCTGAAAAGGAGTTAGTGTGGGGAAAAAATCGGAGAGGGAGAAGTAGAAATAGAAGGGAATGCAAATTGAAAAATTTTCTTTTCAGTTCAAAGCTAATTGAAATTTTTCACTTGGAATTGAATCAGCACAATTTTATTTTTTCATGACAATTTTGAGAAAAACAAACCATTTTGTGAAAGATGATAAAGATTTCTGATAAAGATGTTTACACTCTGCGGTGAAAACTTAATTGGAGCATAGAATGTGTTTAACAAAATATAGACAACCACCAGAGGATGATTGGGTACCATGTACTGGTTAGCAAGGTTATGTTAGACATTGAAGTGTTTACAGTGAATCTTAACACTGAAATGGAGACTGGACTTTGAGATTTGTTATGCATTGCAAACCTGAATGAAAGCAGTTACAGAGAAATGTATCTCACTACAGTATCCTTCTCTGAACCAACTAGCCAATGACCTTCTTTTCCTCAAGAAACTTCTGGATACCCCTGGCTGCTTTCAGAAGTGGAGGCTGGTTGGTTTTTCTCTCTCTCCTGCCATTTCCTGGGGCCAAAGGGAACAGCCTCACTATCCCCCTCATCTTTTGTCTTCATCCTGGATGAGCTGTCATACAGATCTCTTGCTCCCCGTAAAGTAGCCAACCTACTACTATCACAATAGGGCAATACGAAGGGACCACTCCCTCACATGCTGTGATATATCAGAACAATATCACAAGGGAGAGAAGTGACCCCAAAATTCACATAAGGAATTATAGGGTTTCACTTCCTACTGCATGATTGCTAGGGAAACCACTGAGGTTTCTAGACTAGTTGGTTGGCTCTCTCCAGACTAGGTGCCTCTTCCATTATTTTTTGTTGGGCTTCTGACCGTTGGCCTTGTGGGTTGGTGCATAAACGTTGTGGTACCATATAGATGACCAGGTGTAAAATTCATCCCAAATGGTGTGGAATGGCAAAGGGCAGAGAAAGCTTTGCTTTCCTCTCAGGTGACTCCTGCTTGGAGCAGTGGCTCTGAACACAGCTACATCCTATGCCATGCAGCTGGAGAGAAGATTGTTGAACCATGGAGCCTACAGAATTGGGGGAAGTAACTGGGAGGAGAAAACTGGCATTTCTTACAGGACTCCCTTGCAATGGAATGTGTGCTGCTTGGATTATGTGTTCTATGCTTTAGAGTGAGTTTGCTCACTATACCAAATAGTTCTAAGTAAGGAAAGCAATCCAGGTTTGTTAACTTGTAGATTATCTTAGTTTTATTTCTTGATGGTTTAAAACCATTTAAAAATAAATTTCAATAGAAAACATTAAGGGGAGTGTTCCTATAGCAGTAAACTGTCTATTTTTCAGTGAAATAGTTGTAATGAAGGAGGCCTCTTCAGTTGAATAGAACAGAATCCTGTTAGCAAAGTGATATTAATGCTGGTACACAGGCAGAATACTTCAGATGCAAGTTGGCCAGTCTAAGGAAAGTCAAGTTTATTCTTCAGATGCAGCTGGTTTTTGTTTTTGTTTTTTTGTTTTTTAGGGGTTTTCTTGGTCTATTTGAGTGTTGTAAAGATATTTTTTTTTATGAGCAGTCACGAGCATTCCTAGCCACCAAGAAATGCAGGTGAATTCTCAAAATAAGATGTGGCTCTGACAGCTGTAATGATGCTGGAAGTCAAATGTGAGCAGGCTGTAATACTCAGTGTCTGTTGTGGATTTTGATGTTCCTACTGGACTTTTTTTACACTACAGGCTTGAGTAACATTGATGTCACAAGTCAATCCCGCTATGCACTGCTGCCATTACATTTGTGTTACTGTATGTTTTTGTGACCACTGAGTGATGTATTTTCTTGAATTTGCTTGAAAGTTTACTTACTTATGAAGTTAAAATTCAATGGAAACATTTGGATGATTCAATCTGACAAACAATCTTTCAGGAAAGTGCATTATGGGTTTATTAAATTAAATGGTATTTGTTCCAGTTTATAATTTTAGGAACTTCCTCTCTAAAAGTTTGCAGAATTTAATGAAAAATCTGCTATTATCTTTCAAATTAAAGTTGAAAAGTGCCATTCCTTCCCTCCAAATCATCTCAGGGATGCCTGGAGTCAGCTTCAGCTAACTTCTTTGTCACATGTGCCCTGATTTAGTGAGACATTGCTATAACTGAGAGACAGGTCTGTTAGCATTAGATGTGAAGAAGATGTTTAGATGAGTATTGTCTTGAATTGGTGGTGTCTGGAAGTGCTCCCCGGTGGCTTCCTATACATGTTAAATGGGATGGGAGAGAGAATACAGCCCTCTGGTACATGTCTGTCATTGTTCTGAAAATGGTCTGATAGGAAGGACTGACTCCATCTCACGTTTCCATTAACTACAGTAATATCTTTACAGTGGGATTACAGCGGTCCATGATAAAAAAGCACTGACAGCAACATCCATTTGACTGCACTGGTCAGGAAGGAATTCCTCTCCTGCACCGGCACGATTGGCCAGAAGTATTATGAGTTTGTTTGTTTTTGACCTGCCTCTGAAGCACCAGAGATTGGCCACAGATAAAGATGGAGTGCAGGAGAGGGGGAGCGGTTGTCATTGCTCTGAGGTGTACCAGAGAATCTTGTCTAATCTCCTTGCACTCACATAAAGTATCTGGGTGAAATGTAATGACCTGTGATATACAGGAAATCAGACTATGGATGCTCTAAAGGTATCTTCTGTCTTTAAACTCTAAGAAATCTAGTATAAATATGGCCACGTCTCTTATCTATGTATTAGACCACCATCTAATCTAAACTAGCCTACCTCTAAAGTTCACTATGATAATGTTCTGTATACTCCTGAGCAGGTTCTTTCATGAGAGCTAGAACTAAAATCCACCTAGAATGGCAAAAATGCAAAGTAATGTGCTCACAACAACCCTAACTGTAGCTCATTTCCTTCTTACAGATCAGCCCAATGAAGGAAATTCACAGGTACATAACTCACATAACCCACACTCTTGAATCAAAACTCGCAAGCAGAACACTCATGTGTAATTGAATATGTAATATGGTAAATACTGTATATTTTACATATTCTGATTTTTAAATAATTTGCAAATGTCAGAGCTGAACCTAGTGAGTAACTGAGTAAAATAAACTCCTATTCACCTCAAGAAGCAGTACTTCACATTTATAAAACATTATTTGTACACATTTATAGGTGTTAAATGCTTGTTGCAGACAAGAATTTTTGCTTTTAGCAAATACTATGCATGTTAATACAGCTAAATGTAAATGTATGCATCTAGAAACAAAGAATGTAAGCCATACTTACAGGATGGGAATCCCTCTCTCTGGGAAAGCAGTGACTCTGAAAAAAAAATGGGCAGGGGGAGGGGGGGAGCTTGTGGAAAATCATCTGAACATGAGTTCCCAGTGTGACTCTGTGGCCTAGAGAGCTAACGAGATCTTGGGATGCATGAACAAGGGAATCTTGAGCAGTGTTATTGTATCTTTACATTTGGCACTAGTACAACCACTGCTAGAATACTGTGTCCAGTTCTGGTGTCCACATTTTAAGAAGGATGTTGAAAAACTGGAGCAGTTTCAGAAAAGAGCCACGAGAATGATTAAAAGTGAGCATTTTTTCCATGGGACATTGACTAGCCAGTTTAGAGCAAACACAGTCCGTTCCTATGCCACTACCTGCAGGTGTTGGGGGCATATTGAGGTTGTAGTCAGAACACATTCCAGCTATCCTGGTTAGTAATGGCCCACTCAGGGATTGCTACCAGATGGTATAGTTTAGAAAAGCCCTGAGGTTGCAGCCAGCCTCAGGGCCACCAGAGTGTTGCAGTTGCCTCCCTGGTGGCTGCCTGGGCACACATGAGAATCTGACCCATACAATTTAAATTTCATTTCTTTTGGTAGTAAAGGAAGGTGACAAATGTGTGTTTCCTGTTGTGCAAACGAACTCTGACCACTTTTCTTGTTTTCATAACTCTCTCCCACCAGGATAACTTCACAAAAGAAACCTTTGAAACATAAATAACCCCTGAGCCACATTCACTTTAAGTCTGAAAACTGGAAGTTAGGGATTGAGCAAGTTCAATATGAAAATTTAATGAAGCTATTTGTTGTGTGCTTAAAGATGGTTGTGATGCACATCCATGTATCGATAATGTATGTCACAGTTGTACTCCTGCTTCATTAGCTGAGGTGGTTAAGTTAAGGAAACTTAACAGCCTCAGTCCGAGTGGTGGTATATCTTGTGACTGTGGCAAATCATGTAGCTCTAAACAAAAGAATATATACACCAGTTAGTTCCAAGGGAAAGAATTCACATCTTCCTTTTAAGACCAAGCTCAACCCAACACCCCAGGGAAATTAAATGCAACAAAACAAAACTAACCTATACAGTACAGACCCGTTTATGCATGGATGTTGGGAGTCAAGACGTCATGACCACGTGTTAACGGACCACTGGTTAAGCGACCTATGCCGAAATATCTTCTATATCAGTAAATTAGTGAGCAAATCTGAAGCGCTACATAGCAAGTTCCTTTACCGTGTGTTAATGAGTCTCACATGTTAAATAGGTAACACTGGGAGGCATGGCACTACCGCACAATTAAGCAGATTCACGTGTAAATGGGTTGCGTGTAATTACTGTAATTAACACAACAGTAAATTTTGAAACCAAGTTCACGAATTTCAGAAAAATCCCAGTCACATATTCTCTTGTTTTAACTTAGCCACATTATTAATTTATCATATTTTCTAGTCTAATTTCCATGTTCAACATGCACTTTTAATGTATTGTTTACTAATGCATCCCATAAGATATAGAGAAGATTCAATTTGACTGATTTTAATTATAGTTGGAATGCTATATTTGAAACTTTCAGCAAAAATGTTTCTTGGTTTTGAATACTATTATAGAGTATATAACTCACGTTGCCCATAATATAACAACCTTTGTTTGAAAGCTGAAATTTAGCAGGAAAACAGCATTTAGTACGCAGAAGTAAATTGAGTGTTGTGATGAAACTGGCTTTTATTTTGCCAAAACATGGGGATTTGAATAGTGTGCTCTGCATAGCTATAGAGCAGGGGTAGGCAACCTATGGCAGCTGATTTTCAATGGCACTCAGACTGCTCGGGTCCTGGCCACTGGTCTGGGGGCTCTGTAGTTTAATTTAATTTTAAATGAAGCTTCTTAAACATTTAAAAACCAAAACCTTATTTATTTTACATACAACAGTAGTTTAGTTATATATTACAAACTTGTGGAAAGAGACCTTCTACAAACATTAAAATGTATGACTGGCACGGAAAACCTTAAATTAGAGTGAATAAATGAAGACTCGGCATACCCCGTCTGAAATGTTGCCCACCCCTGCTATAGATTTTTGTGGTGTTTGCACTGATTTGAGTATCACTATCAAATTTACACATAACCTTGTAATTTTTTCCTCTATTATTATCTGGCTGTTCCAGTGTACCCCCTTGAAGGCAGGCATGGTGTTGTGGATAAGTCTTGCCTCAATCTCCTCTTGCCCCTATTCTAAACAAATCTAGACAAACCTATAGATAAAGAGCACCCCTTTTTGGAGGGCCTTATATATTAACAGAACAGCCAAAAAAAACTATCAATAAAACCTTCATCTCAGCATCTTAGCTAGGTGCCCAAGTCCTTCTTTGTCCATCTGTACCCCACCTGCATCCAGTGTTCACCTCCTTCCAAGTTCCTTAAGAGGGGTTCTCTAAAATCGGGACTCCACATTGGGGTTAGGCCTATGCTCGCTACCAGTAAGATCCTTCTTTAGAATCAGGGGTCTCTGGGCTTCCCAGAGAGCTCTCTATCTATAGAAGTTCACTGTCTAGGGTCCCTGCTCAGTCCTCCTGTCTCCTTGAGAGTCTCCCTAGCTGAGCTTGGGTAATCTTAATTAGGTCCAGGTGCTCTTTTGCTAATTAACCCTAATCAAGCACCTGGGGCAGTCAGATACCCCCAGGTGGATCTTCAGAAGGCAGGCCTGGGCAGACTGGGTCCTGACTCCCCTTAAAGAGGTCATTTTCCCCAGGACACCTTCTCTATCCTTGCCCCCCCTTCCAGTGAATGTTTCATCTATTTGGGCCACAATAGATTAAATAGATTCTTTCTGTCCTTGCATGACTGATTGCTTCCACATAAACCTCATCTGTATTCTGTTATGGTTGTTTGTCCATTTGGAATATAGTCATTGTCTTTTTTATATTTGTGATTTATGTGCGGGGTGGGTTGCATGATGTTCTCCCACATTTGCCGCAGGCTCTCCCTTTGAGTCTAGGTTTGTAATACCTGCTTGTGGGCTTGAGATATTTTATATTGGTGTGGTTGCCTGGAAGCACAGTGAGTGTCTGCTATCCAATACACTGCCTTCTCTTTCAACATAGATTTTAGTTGGACTTGTGTCATATATCACATTATAGCAACGTCTATTGTTAAATCAAGTTTTGGTCTCTGGTTTATCAACTCTTCAGTGGTTTTGAGGTGAGTATGTCCCAATTGGTATCCTGCTCCAAATCAGTGCATCTTTAATATTGGTAGGGTCCTACCCCATTGAAACACTTTCTCTGTGTGTGTGTGTGTGTTTAG
Organism: Sternotherus odoratus; assembly: GCA_032164245.1. Lineage (NCBI taxonomy): Eukaryota > Metazoa > Chordata > Testudines > Kinosternidae > Sternotherus > Sternotherus odoratus. Next base: position 21,612,789 of record JAVMKO010000003.1, on the reverse strand, counting down.
TTGATATCCTTGCTACATCAAGTTAAATACTTAAATTGTGTGCTGGATTGGGGCTTAAATAGATTCCTTGGCCAGAAATTTTAATATTGTAACAAATTATTCTGTGGATTCACTTGGATCTTGTGTCTGATTATAAAATTTATAGCACACATATAGTTGGTTAGTTTCTGGAGTGACATACACATCATACATATTGTAATATGCCTCTACATTTTTTTCTATCAGGGTATTTCAGATATATCTCCCTTTCTCTCCAAAACAGATTAACAAATCATAGGATTTCTCCTCTGCATTCACACAGTAATAGAACATACTACAAATAGATAGCTAAAGCTGCAGGGGAAAACCAGACACTGTATAATTTGAGAAATATGTTATCCTGAATTACAGACAGGGTGACATTTTCAAAAGTGCTTAAATGGCTTAGGCACTCAAGCCCCATTAACTAAGGGTTAAATTTTCAAAAGAGCATTGGGAATATAAATCAAGTTTTCAAAAGTGATTTATGAGCATAAGGCCCTAAGACCTTCATAGAATCTCAGAGCTGGAAGGGGCCTCAGGCGATCATCTAGTTCAACCACCTGCTCACAGAAAGATCCAATCTCTATTTTTGCCCTTGTCCCGCTTAAGGATTGAACTCACAACGATGGGTTTAGCAGCACAAACCACTGAGCTATCCCTTCAATGCCTATGAATCAGTTGTTGGTTTTGGAGTACCTAAAGCCCTTTTGAAAATGAGATTTAGGCCCCCCAAGCACATAAGTACATTAAAATTTTATTCCTGATATCACAAAGCATATGCTAATGAGCAGATTTAAGGTTGAATGTGCACACAACTTTAAATTTGGAGTTCCTTAACTTTTGAGTACTTAACAATACAGATGCTTAATGATTCCTTAAATATCGCCTTTCTATGTGAAATATAGTTGTTGCAAATAAAATGTTTTTTTTAATGAAAAGCTTTTACATTATATCAAATACTGCACATATGAATATATTTGACAATCTGTTTATAGATATACACACACCAACAATTATATCTGCTAAGATAATTATGTAAAAAATTCTAATACTATCACACACAAAAATTACTGTTTTTTCCCCTCATAAATCTGCACATCATTTTTTAACATTGAATCTTAGTCAGAAATTATTTTGGGACCAATTCCCAAACTGAGTGAAAATGTCATTTTCTTAGAATGGTTTTGGGTTCATACACAGTCTGTTTAAAATGCAAAATCTATGACTTTGTGCATGAGTAGAGTTTTCAGAATATACATTATTATACATTTGGAGGGCATTTAAATATATTTGGTTGGGAAATACCAACGTTTTGTGTATGTTTGTTTCATTTATTTAGTGAACAGATTAGGGGCTACTAAATAAAGCAAACCAGCTACATACCACCTATTTCTGGAGCCAGGAATAATAAGAGAAAAGAGTTTTTATTTTACTTCTAGAAAGAGTACATAGTTGCTCTTTCTTAATGTCTCATTTGACATTTCATGTTCACAATTCATCCATTTCTAATAATCTCCATAAAATGTCAGCATGTTCTGTAATAGGGCATTTCTGGAAAATAACCTTTGTCTGCATTGCATATGGGCTCCGTGCCATCTCTTATTACCAGGACATTGCCTGATAAAGTATCTAACCTCATTATCCCAGATAAAGGCAGATAATGCTGCATAAGAAGTCTCTCACCTAATTTTTTTACCTTTGACAAAAAAAAAGGAGCTTAAGACAGCATTTGTTCAGAATTGTGTAGTATGAAGGGGGGAAATAAATATTTCTCAGGAAAGATACATTTAAATCCACTAAAGTGGGTGAAATTAACTGTGGTTTCAATAAATGTAAAACTCCACGTAGCACAAAGACCCTCCATTATACACCTAGGGACTTGGGGACCTTGTAGCTTATTTGCCACCAGAGTTGGAGCAGCCCACTAGTAGGAGCTGTTCAGGAAGCACTGCTGCAGCACCAGGGGGACAAATTCAAATAACCCCCCAATGTAACATACCACTGGCCAGGAAACATGAAAGACACCCACTTGTCTCTAATAGAAACACAGAGAGGAAAGAGCATTCCAGGCAAAAAGTCTGAGAATCCCTAACCCCATATTGCACTGCTCCCAGGGTCCAAGCTAAGAAATGCTACGTTTTGCCTTAAAAGTAACAGCTTAAGTCACTAACTCGGGGTTATCTTGCAAGGTTTCCCTTTTCTGTCAGATGTAGTAAAACAACAATTAATTTTAGCTACTTCAGTATCTCTGCTTATTGGGACATGCCACATCTCAGACACGATGCTTGGGGGGTGGGGAGAATGCAGGGTCATGGTTCCCCCCCATATTTCTGCCAGGGTTTGTATGCCTTGCCATGAACCCCACTGCATAGCACCAATAGTATTATGATATTATGATATTATACAGTTAATATCATTTTATTCAGTGCAGTATCTTAAACATTCTTCTTAAGCTATCTCCAACTTTTATTTTTAATGAACTCGTCTTTTCATCAGGAGAGCTGCTTGTTTTGGTTTGCTGGTGTCCCAATAACAAGGATTTTACTCTATCAAAAGACAGCACAAGAGCGGAGCATTAATTCTAAATAATTGTAGCTGTTGGATATAGTTTATAATCATTCCAAATGAACAGTCTGATGAGAAAGCAGCACATAACGATGGGTACTCAATGACAAAAAAAATGATTGCTATACTAGACTATTCATGTGACTGACTCAGGAAGATGTGACAAATTAGTCTTAGAAATAACAGAGTTCACAGAAAGGGGAAATCTGGTAAGACTCCTGGGCCGTCTTCCAGAGGGAATACCTAATGTGGGGAAAAGATGTATCCTGCAGGGAACAGAGTGCTATGTTGCACTTTCTCTTCTAATGTAGCCCATGTGATGGGGACTGTTACAGTACTCTTCCCTGTGTTTGAGGGTACTGTGATGAGGCATCTGCCCCCACGCTAGCCCATAAAGGGTTATAGAATCCTAGGAAGGCTGAGCAAGAGGCAGCCAACTGAAGATGACTCTAAGGAGCCCGTGCAGGAAACAGCCAATTGGACAGAGCTACGAGGAGCCACCAATCAGAGCTGAGCAGGCCCATATAAGAAGATCCACAGGGTAGAGCAGGTCAGTCACTCCTTGGAGCTCGGAGAGGGAGAAGGACTGGCTGGCTTGCAGGCAGAGGGCACTGTTGGGCAGGATCAGGGGAGCAAGAGTGAGCTTCTGGCTGACTGCTGACAGGCTGGGGCCCTGAGAGAAGGGCAGAGAAGGTGATGGGGCTGAGGGGAAGTGGCCCAGGGAAATAGACTGTAGAAATGGAAGGAGCACAGCATGTGTTTGCCATCTACAGGGTCCCAGGGCAGGGCCTGGAGTAGTGGGTGGGCCTGGGTCATCCCCTACCCACTTTTCCTTTGAGGATGTACCTGGACAGTGGACTGTGGTTCCCCCAGAAGGGGGGTGAACAGATTGTGACGCAGCCAGAGGGCTGTGTGCTGAAGAGGACACCACAGGTCCTGGAGCGGAAGTGACAACGGTGAGATGTCTCCAGAGGAGGGCACACTGGCAAACTAAGCCAAGGACAGCCAGCAGGAGGTGCCAGAGTGGTGGGTCAAACCCTGTCACAAGTACCAGAAAGACAGCTCTCTAGAAGAAGCTTAGGAGGGAGGAGACACTCTCCAGGAGCCAGCAAGCCCATTAAGAATGCTTGCTTGCTTCTCCTCAGGAGCAATACTGGGTGAGATCAGCAAAGAGGAGGAGTATATCTGTACTAGCCCAGGATCAGGTCAGGGACTTTGCCCTCAAGGGGTGCAACTAAGTGCTTGTCTTTGGGTTTTGTGTGTTTCTTAAAGGCACAGACAGCCAAATTCTGATTTTTTATATTTGCAGTTCACTGATTACGAGCTGGTGGCCACAAATTGTGCATGCAGGTAAGAAGTGCTTACAGCATCACTACAACTCAGCCCAGCCTGTGATTGCCCATAAAAAATTAATAATCTTTACCTGGTGAATGAGGTTAGGGGGCTGGGGCTGAGGCAATAGGGAGGAGCAATTTGGTGTATAGGGAGAATTTGGTAATTTGGGGGGGCTTTTAATTGCTGACACTGGCCCATTTGTATTTTGTTAACACGTATTGTGCACATGCATAGATCAAGTGGTAGATATTTAATAAAAAATAAACACATTAATGCTGGCTTTACAAAATGCCTGGTTTACTCCAAAATACACAATGCTATGAATTGAGGATTCTAGCAATAAAACCATCTGATTCTTTAGCAGGTTTGACTGTCTTCTCTTCTTAAGGATTTTAACACTTTGTCAGTATCGGTTCAAGTGATGTAAATGGTATGATGAGAAGAGGATACTGATATTGATGACATTTGGAGTTACCTCAGTTGCAGTCCCAATCAACTAATCTGAGGCAGCAAATTTATTTATTTATTTATTTTGCGGTGACATTCTCTATACCTCAATTTGTATTTTTCATTTAGCATTTTTCTTTTGAATTAGATCAATGGTGTTGACCTACTTTGCCTATGAATTATTGTTATTGTGACCAACAGAAGATGTGAGAATTTTTTCTTTTTAAGGAAATTATACTTTTTTTATTTCAACTTTTACTCGCTCATTTCAAGGAAGTAGGTTTATTTTTAGTTAGTTGGTCCATAATCTATATCATATATACTCTTAATTATATGGCTTTGAGTTTTCTAAAAGTGCCAATTTTATTTTTTAGAATCTGTGGGAGCCGTACACGAAATACATTTTCAAAGATAATCTTCATTTGGTAGGCTCATGTGTCCCCACTTATTTTTGAGGGGATTAAAAATAGTATGAAAGGAGTTTTTCACTTATCAACCTCCATCCTGAACTTCAGAATCCTAGGGCTTAAATCCATTGATTTAAATGGAGCTATGCCAAATAACACCCATTGGGGATCTGGTACTTATTTAGAAAGTGTTTCTTTTTTGCATCCATTGCCTCCACAATATTCCTAAAATTTTCCCGCCCTTAGGGCTATTTCACAAGCTTCCACATTAACACTTTCTAGCTGCTTTTCTAAATCTACTTGTGCTGAATGAGTGAAAGAAATTGGAAAGAGGAGTTTTTCTCCTTGACATTCCTATATTTACTTTGGATCAGACTTCTTTAGGTTAGTATGCCATGCTCTCTCTGGAAGTGGCTGGTACAGGAGTTACTCCCGCCTCCTTTCTCTTCATGATAAAACGTTACCATTGTTGCCTTCAGTATCCACTCTCCTTATTCCTCATGGTAATTGCTTAAGAACCACCATTGGGGTTCAGGGCCCCACTGTACAAAAATATAATACAAAGATAGTCCTTGTTTTTTGCTTTCTACATTGTAGGTTGTGGCACTTTAATCACTTACATGTCTAGTGGCAGAACTAATTCAGTCTCTTTTAACCTGTTTTTAGAAGTGTTGTGTATTTCAATTCCAGTGGAAGTCAAGGGTAGCTTCAAGCATTCAGCAACTCTGAAAAATCAGGCCCTAGGTTGTGGCTGGTAGTTGTGCAAATGCAGCTATGTTTGGTAAGGGAAACATCATGCAATCTCCAAAGTGAAGAACCATCCTTTTAATATGACCCTTACCACCAAGTTTCTCATGGTGAATTAAAGTGAGCCTCCCACTGAGCATTGAATCTCTTCTATTAATAAATCAATTATCACACTGCTGCAATTCACCATTAACATTCGTTCTGCATCACTTAAAATGTTTAACAGTCATAATTGAAAGCAAAGAATGGAAACAAATGAAAGCTGTTCCTTAATTCCCCAAATCGTGTTTTTAATTAATTTCCCACAAAATAAAAGCTTCCAAATTTTAAAAAATAACATACATTTGAAGGAAGATTCATGGTCATCTGCCTAACTAATAGCATTTTTACCAATTATTGCCATGTAGAATCCATTTGTTAAACATAGAATATGTTTTTAATAATGCACCTTTTATCTTAGTGTAGATAAGCCCTTAGACAATGTAGTAGTCTCCCAACATCTGTCCCACAGCCACTGCATAATCTGCAAGCTGATATACTGCTAACATGTTCCATAGCTTAATTGATATTCTTGAAGATGAACCTACATATTTTCTTAACACTATGGCTCTCCGCAAGCACATCGTGCTTTGCAAGAAAAAAATTACAGGGTAACAAACATAAGGAAAAATAGATGTGTTTCAAGATCTTTTCTCTACATGAAAGCACAGCTCTCAAAAATGAAATAAATGCCTGTAAAATCAATAGTATTGACAATGTTTTATTTTAAACATTTTAACTGACACATTATAAAGCTTTAGTGAAGGAGGGGAAAGCTGTACTTTAATATGACCTATATTCTTCATTGTTGGCTTTATCCTGTTACTCCTATTAATACTGCCTTGTACCTACCTCCCTGATGATTCCTCTCCCTTCTTTTCTGTTAAAGACAATTATGTGACTACAAGTCAGTGCAGGACTATGTAACATGTAATTAGACCAAGGTCATATAAAGATGTCATTTTCTTAAGCATTTTACTGAATAGAATTTAGAATTCATGACATTATTTAAAACAAAACAAGAACAAATGATGAAACCCTGACTTGCTGACCCTCTGCTAAGTGGAAGCAGATATACAGGGTGTTCCAGATTGATTTCACCTCAGACCAGTGAGCTGGAGTCTGCATATATTCTAAACATAATTGCTTTATTTGCTCATGGACCCAGAGACTGTCATATCATGCCCCGTATTCTTAATAAAAATATTGTTATAATATGAATATGGCATAACTAAGATACATTTTATGCAAGATGGGTCATGTGAGGTTTCATTGGAAAGATTATGGTTTACTGAATGTGATTAGCCACTTTTTATGCATGTATCATTTCTGTAGCTGAAGTTAGAAATATTGACTATGTAATAATTCCAACTGTGTTTTCACCTGGGGAAGGTCCGTCAGACAGTATGCAAATAGCCTGGATGGGCCATTAAAAAGGAACAATAGGACTTTGAAGATACTAATCTCTCTCCTTCCTGAGAAATTTCCTGGGATGCTGCTTTGAAACGACAGAGTCATGTGATTATGTCACCTGGTACAGGATGCCATCTTAAACTGCTGATATTTTTCCATGGGATGGGGAACAAAGGATTTCTGCCATATGCAAATCTTTTTTAAGGCTGGAGAGTGAGTTAATATTGAATCATCTCCACTGTGTCCCCGCCCAAGAAGGAAAACACCTGAAGAAACAAGGGAACCAAGCTGGGCGAGATGGGGGCTGAGCCCAGGAGAGGAAGTCAGCCTGTAAGAGGAATCTCTGGAGATTTAAGCTGCAAGTGGTGCAATTTACCTTCAAGAAACTCTGCAATGTGCTTGAAACAATATTTAGGGTGAGAAAATACCGTGTATCATAGAATCATAGAATATTAGGGTTGGAAGGGACCTCTGGAGGTCATCTAGTCCAACCCCCTGCTCAAAGCAGGTCCAATCCCCAACTAAATCATCCCAGGCAGGGCTTTGTCAAGCCTGACTATAAAAACCTCTAAGGAAGGTGATTCTACCACCTCCCTAAGTAACCCATTCCAATGCTTCACCACCCTCCTAGTGAACAAGTTTTTCCTAATATCCAATCTAAACCTCCTTATCTGCAACTTGAGACCATTACTCCTTGTTCTGTCACCTGATACCACTGAGAACAGTCTAGAGCCATCCTCTTTAGAACCCCCCTTTAAGGTAGTTGAAAGCAGCTATCAAATCTCCCCTCAGTCTTCTCTTCTGTAGACTAAACAATCCCAGTTCTCTCAGCCTCTCCTCATACGTCATGTGCTCCAGGCCTCTAATAATTTTTGTTGCCCTTTTCTGGACTCTTTCCAATTTTTCCACATCCTTCTTGTAGTGTGGGCCCCAAAATTGGACACAGTATTCTAGATGAGGCCTCACCACTGTCGAATAGAGGGGAACAATCACGTCCCTCGATCTGCTGGCAATGGCCCTACTTATAGAGCCCAAAATGCCATTAGCCTTCTTGGCAACAAGGGCAAACTGTTGACTCATATCCAGCTTCTCATCCACTGTAACCCCTAGGTCGTTTTTTGCAGAACTGCTGCCTAGCCATTCGGTCCCTAGTCTGTAGCAGTGCATGGGATTCTTCCGTCCTAAGTGCAGGACTCTTCACTTGTCCTTGTTGAACCTCATCAAATTTATTTTGGCCCAGTCCTCTAATTTGTATAGGTCCCTCTGTATCCTATCCCTACCCTCCAGTGTATCTACCACTCCTCCCAGTTTAATGTCATCTGCAAACTTGCTGAGGGTGCAGTCCACGCCATCCTCCAGATAATTGATAAAGATATTGAATAAAACCGGCCCAAGGACTGACCCTTGGGGCACTCCGCTTGATACTGGCTGCCAACTAGACATGGAGCCATTGATCACTATCTGTTGAGCCCGACGATCCAGCCATCTTTCTATCCACGTTATGGTCCATTCATCCAGCCCATACTTCTTTAACTTGCTGGCAAGAATGTAGTCAGTATTCCTTAGTGTATTAAGCTTAGTTTGCATGTTTTGGCTTATTTGCTCAGTCATCTGCTTTGATCTGTATGCTATCCCTTATAATCACTTACAATTTACCTTTTGTAGTCAATAAAATTGTTTTTTGTTTATTCCAAAACCCAGTTTGTGCAACTCATGATGGAAGAGAGTGGTTCAAAAAGCTGTTCACATCTTCTTCCACATTGAATGAGGGGGAAATTTTCATGAGCTCACGCTGTCTAGATCTCTGTACCGTGAAAAACAATATAATTTTGTGTTTACACTCCAGAGGGTGTGTCATAAGTATGAAGTGCCTTACATTTACTGTTTTACCTGTAAGGGGTTAACCGGAAGCCAAAAGGGCTATGACGTATTGAGAATGCAGATTCCTATAGACAAAGAAGTTAGTTTCACTTCTCTCTTGGTCTCTCAGCCTGTCTGCATCTTTTCTTCCTCTCCAGCTATGGAGAAATGATTCATCTCCTATTCATCTCTTTGAATAAGTTGCTAAGTTAGACTAACAGTAAGTAGAAGTGTTGACTGTATAAACTTGCAATTGATCTGTGGTGTCCTTAACCTTATCAGGGAGAGAAATCTCTAAGGCTAGAGAATTGAGTATCTGTGAAGTCTGTATAAGTGTATAATTTTTTCTCTTTTCTTTAATAAACTTTTTTTTTTGTTATAAGAATTGTCTGGTAATTCTAGTGAAGGGATCCTGGCTTTGGATCGGGCAACTCATGGTTAGTAAGAGGCTGTGTGCTTAAATCTCTCTCCTAGGTAACAGGGGGGGAGGGGCTGTTGCTCGGAGTCTGTGTTCTTTTCTCTCCCAGGTAGCAAGGGAGGGAGTATTACTCTTGGGGTGTCAATGTGCCCTACTCCAGGGTTTTGGAATAATCACATTGATGGTGGCAGCGAATTTCCAAGCCCCAGCTGGAGTAGTTGGGTTTTGGGGGAAAAGATTTAACCTAAGCTGGAAAAGTAGCTTAGAGTTAAGTGGTCATGCATAAGAGACTCCCACATTTTTACACTAGAGTTTAGTGTGGGGGAAGGGATCTCTCTTACAGGGTGTGTGCACCAGAGTGCTGGGCAATTCCCCTAGCTGAATACTCCCACAGAGAGCAGACTGCAGACACTGTGTGATTCTATAGCTGGATGTGACCTACCTGTGTTTGTGCTGGAAGGGAGCTGAAGAGACTGTCACAGCAGCACAGTGTGGGGAATCCAGGATGGTGGGACAAGTTGGCTCAGTGAGACCACAGCACATCAGGTGGCACAGAGAGGCAATCACAAACAGCATATATGCTACCCCTTCATTCAGGAATCTCAGCCCAACTCCAGTTCCCAGGAAGCAACTCTGCCTCATGAATTGACTGTTGTCATAAGTTTAAAGTGCTGGAGAGGGTTAATGTTACCTGAGAACAAGTGATGTAAGAGCTTCTCTGCCATGAAAGAGGGAGGGACAGAGTTTAGAGTTTAGTTTCAGTTTGGGGATTGCCGTGCAACATGGGCAAGGGTCCGGGAGCTCATCTCTAGCTGTGGAGATGACTCAACTTTCTTCGTATATTCCTACTTAGCTACTTGTGAGTAATATTTTGATTTTGCATAAAGTCTGTACCTATTGGGGTATCTCTGTCCATTTCAGATGAGAAGTTAGAGAACTCTAAATTGTAAGCTGTACTGTGCCTATGTTCTATGCTGTATTTTCTTTTCTTTATTAAATCTTTTTAGTTATAAAAAGGTTTGGTTCTTCTCATAAAGAAATCCTAGCTTGGATTTATCCCAGTCCCCAGGTACAGGGCAGTCTGTGTGTCTAAGAGAAAAGCTCACAGGGTGAAGCCTCAGGGCGGTTTCTTATCTCTCTTGGTAACAGACGGGAAGGGAACAGCATTGAAGGTCCCAATTTCTCAGAGGGAGAAATCGGGGGAGTTGGGTGTCAATGTACCCCCACTCCATGGTCTTGGGGTGGCAGCCGGGGGTCCCCAAGTTCCAGCTGGTAAAGTGTGGGAGCTGGGGGGGGAGTTAAAGTTAGTGGTCTGGCATAAAAGAGTCCCTTACTCAAGAGCACAGAGACTGGGGTACCCACTCTTACAACTGTAGTTAGAGAGTTTAAGGCAGAGGACAAGCTTTTATCTAGCTTGCCAAGCTTCTCTCTCAAAGGACCTTGTATAACCAAAACTAACAGTTCATGGCATGTTTTCCCATGAACCTTTGCTTGAATGCTAAGAGGGGAAACTTTGAAGACTATCCCTGACAGCACTACACGGTGACACCTAATATTTTGTGTTTTTGGAAAACTTTCTAGTCAGAGTTTGAACACTCTCAATGGGAAATGCCTGCAAAACACAAAGGATCACATTCAGTTCTGCTGTCAGGAGGCACAATTCTCTGAAGTAACACCCAGGTAGGATTCAGCTCAGCACTTTGGACCTTATGGTTCAACTTCTGTGCATGTTTGGTTCAGCATGCTGATGTGTCTGTTACCGCACAAATCTGCAGGCCCAGCAGAGATTTGAAATCATATAGGCTCACATAAAGCAATCCAAGAAACTGCTAAGAAATTGTCAGAGAACCTGCATTAGCACAAACATATATTTGAAGGATCCTAGCTGTGTTTTGACAGACTTGACTGTAGCAGTGAATTGGATAATGATACAGGACCTCTAAGTGGCTTTATTCTTCCTCTGCCAGAGGACTTATTTCTATAAAGCTGTGCACTTTGGGTAATCTAATAATTAAAGAGTTGTGAGTTTGTGGCACAGGAAACACTGTTTGTATGATTTATCCATATTTATTGTCCCATGGTTGTTTCCATTACATTTTTTTTCTTTTATCATCTGAGAAGACTGTTGGAATAGACTGAATAAACAGAGTAATTATTTTCAACAGCCTCTCTGATAGCCAACTCTCTCCCCATTAAAAAAATCTGTAGGATCAACCTATAGGGAGGGAAAACTAAATGAACAATCTTAGATCATTGTACAGTTTTTTCCTTTGTTCCCCCACCTGGAATGAGCAAAAGGGATTAGTCCCTGAGAACAGCTGGTGGCCAAAAACATCAGATGACCTGTGTCTCCACACTCTTCCCATCTAGAGCAGGTCAAAAAAATTCTGACAGAACAGTTTTCTGACGACAAAATCTGTATTCTCAAACTGTATTGTGGGAACGTGTTGATTTTTGACACAATTTTCAATGGAAAAATTTCAGCATGATTGGAAATGGGGTATTTAATTTTGATTTATTTTAATGTCAAATATTTCAGTATTTCAGCACTATCAAAATGAATCTCTAAATGTTTAGTATCAGAGGGGTAGCCGTGTTAGTCTGGATCTGCAAAACCGAAAAGAGTCCTGTAGCACCTTATAGACTAACAGATTTTAGGAATCATGAGCTTTCATAGGGTTAAGACCCACTTCATCAGATGAATGTTGTGGAAATATTCAGAGGCAGGTATAAATATAGAGGCAAGAAAGCAAGGTAAATTCAATCAGGGGTGGTGGTGAAGCCCACTTCCAGCAGGTGATCTGGAGGTGTGAACGCCCAGTGAGGAGAAACTGCTCTTGTAATTGGTGAATGGCTCACCAATATATTATATATATTTATAACCTGTATATTTATACCTGCCTCTGGAGATTTCCACAACAATCCTCTGATGAAATGGGTCTTAACCCACAAAAGCTCATAATTCCTAAAAATCTGTTAGTCTATAAGGTGCGACAAGACACTTTGTCGTTTCTAAATGTTGGAATTTCTCGTGGGACATTTTCTGATCAGCTTCATTCCCACCCCCTGCAGGTCTCTTCCTCGCCGCCTGCCTTCTTCCTCCTCCCCCACCTTGGTGGGATTCCAGTGAAGCTGTTCTGACAGGGCTTTCATTACTCTTTCACAGAGTGCTCCATGACTCTACAGAAAATGTTAGACTGCAGCACTCACATTTTGGTTGATTATCAGCAGATTGGGGAGGAGAGTAGACAATATGTGCCCTCAGGAATGTATATCAGTCTTCTTCTTACAGTTACGTCTTTGTGATCTGTGTATATCTCTGCCTAGACTGGAACCTCAGAAAAGTATGTTTGTATATCCTGTCATAGTGTTGGAGGGGACATACTGAATGAAGCCCAAAGTCAGAGTCTGAGCTGTACAAGCTTATTTTGTGTTGTGATAATGAATTAGAATCTCCCTGATTAAAGTCCTAAATAACCTTCTCAAACTTTTTTCAGTCGAATAAGGTATGCAGACTTATTCAGATTAACAGAAAATACTACATGTGTATCTACTACAGCATTTTAGATTTAGTACTGATTTGATTTGTGAATCAGAGTTTCAAAAAATAATTAAATAAAACCAAGGTTGCTGCTGACTACATTGAACCTATCTAGAAACTTATATGGATCTTTCATCATCCTAATATTTGAGAAATTTTTGATATTTATGCATCTGTATTGTTTGGAACAGTCTATTTAGATTTTTTACAAATTTATTCTCAATCGTGTTTTACTGATTTATACTTCTGGTTTATTTTCAGACTGTAAAATAGTCTGCTTTTGACTGAGTATATAAAATAAAAATTAATGTTGCACATCGGTAATTGTAAAATGATAATGAAAGCAAAAATATGTTAGACATTAATTACTAGTACCTGTTATTTTGACCTGACTCATTCCCATATTGCTGTCTCGTGCAGTATATCTTGAAAGAGACAAAGCTTTTTTTGAAACTGGATTCACTCAAGAAAAGGTTTTATTAATAATACTATAAAACAAATGTGCTACTAGAAGACATCCAATCCAGAGACCCATCATGCAATTCTATCACAAAGTATTTTATTGCCTAATGTAATACTAGATTATGTTTTGACATTAGACTCTAAAATATTAAAGGAATAACATATAACGAGCTATGCAGTTATGATATCTGTAGGTAAACCAACTGGGTTTTGTGAAATATTTCACATAAAAAAGATATACAGCTCCTCAGATTATCCAAGATGAGTGCCACCTTCAATTTCATTAAAATGGAGCCAGTTTCAAGCGCAGTGGACAAGTATTGTATCAGTTTGTCTATGGACAGATTCAGATCCTCTTCTCATGATAGAGGCAGCTAATGCACACATGGTCTCAATTTCTTTTTCTTATCTCCAAAATGGCAGCAGAACTAGTAAGAACTCCAGACAGCATTGGTGATAGAATAGTACACAATATCCCCAAACACTGTGACATACTGCCTTGCTACTGCAGTGACTGGCAACTGATGAAAAATATTTTTCCTTTTTCCTTTTTATATACGCGATAATGTCTGCAATAAAATATTGACTATTATGAGGTTACTTGTTCCACTGGACTGCTATCAGGTTGATGGCAAATACCATAGTGATGGGGAAAAGATCCCAAAATAGTTAATTGCATTAGAGATGAGTTGGCTTGCAGGTCTGGGAGGAGAGAAACAGTGTGTGTGGCTTCTGCTAAGTTATGGCTTCAGAGCTGTAGATGTTCAATATACATAGGCAAAGCAGCACTTCCCTAAACAACTGACTTTGTTGTGGGATTAGCAACTGTTGTTTCATTAAGAATAGGCAGGTATTATCCAGAAATAATGTCATATTATAGATGTTCCCTGTGACCTCAATACACAACTCGTCCCTAATTTTGGGTACCACCATTGATAAGCCTCTAATTTACTACAATGCTGGGAGAAGGTGCACACTTCAACTCCAGAGAGAGGTGCGGGAGTGTCTTAATCAGAAAACCAAGCTGATGTTTTATGTGGGGAGGAGAGAGTTAACATGCTCCTGATCCTTTATAGTGTTCTCACAATGTACAAAAGTAAGTACAAGTAGACAGGTAGGGCTACTTTGTGTGGATGAACTACCAAGTTGGCATACAGAGGGATGGGAGCTCCACTGTGACTTGTATGGTTTGTTTTGTTTTGTTTCAACTATGTTTATTCTAGAAGAAAAAAGAGAGACTTACATTTGTTCTGAGTGCAGGAACTGATGCTAGAGGGTTTATTCCTTCACCCATTTACTTCCCTGATCCTTCTCGGATGAACAGAGAGCAACAATACCCGAAGTCCGAAGGTGCAAACAATTCAAAGTTTATTGGGGTGAACTTCCAGCAAGCAATGATTCCAATTTCCTTCCTTAGTGTTCCCCTTCCCAGCTCTACGCCACAAAGCCTTGCCTGTGTCCCTGTTCCCATTCCCTCCTTTAGCAAAACATAATTCCAATTCTTCCACCCCCATTCCCTATTCCCATTCCCCACTTACTTACTGATTGACTGCAGACTATATAGCGGGGTAGGCAACCTATGACATGGGTGCCAAAGGTGGCACATGAGCTGATTTTCAGTGACACTCACACTAATGGGTCTGGGGGAGCTCTGCATTTTAATTTTAAAATGAAGCTTCTTAAACATTTAAAAAACCTTATGTACTTTGCATACAGCAATAGTTTAGTTATATATTAAAGACTTATAGAAAGAGACCTTCTAAAAACTTTAAAATGTATTAGTGGCACACAAAACCTTCAATTAGAGTGAATAAATGAAGACTCAGCACACCACTTCTGAAAGGTTGCCGAACCCTGCTATATAGTAAAACTTGAGTCCTGCTTAGCTATACCTTAACCAATCATTTTACTGAAATTTAACTAACCAGTCCTAACGTAGTGTAACATGATTATCTAACCAATTATATCCCACTACCTTAATTACTTTACGCCCCACAAAATTAATTATATAGTAGACAGAAACAATCACGGAACCAGACAGAGATTATGCAAACAAACAATAGGAAAATGGGGACTACAGTGATAGAACAACAAAGAAATTAGGATTTCACATCCCAGTTACTAATAAGTGAGTTTTTGCCAGACAGGATGCTATCAAATTAAGTTTCCTTTCATATCTTCTAAACTCTTCCCTTTATCTGGAGGTGATAGGAATTATCAGGACAGGATTGTATTCCTAACTGCCCAATGCCATCTTATTTCAGTGTGACTGGTGAGGATGTGACCGTTCACTTCCCAGTTTATGGCTTCTTCTGCTGCTTAGCCCAAGACCTTTGACTAAGAACAGGGCCTCAGACTGTCACAATAAGAGAAGGCCCTTCCACCGACAGACAGTGATTTTGATTCTTTCTTTTATACTTCTATAACTAGCTAAGTGGCAAGAATAAACCTAAATTATTAAAGTATAGGCCTTTACAGTCAGGCCTGAATATCTATATCCTAACAACTGAGCTCATTTTCCTAGCATGTTGAAGGCTTTAACCTCCAGCCAAAGAGTGTGTCCAGGGACTGGATTTACAGCCCATTTTTAAGGAAAGGTGAGTCCAGATGCACAAAGGAAGTAGATGGTGTTTGGGAAGGCAGTAAGAAGTATTTTGGGAAGAAAGCTTGACTTTTTGTTCACAGGTCAAGAATGGAGATAAAAGGTAGGCAGGAACTCCCTTTCTCCTCTTGGTAGAATTTTTCCACTGTGGGAACACCTTAGTACTAAGGTTGTGTTGGTTGGTATTTTTTTTCTTTGCTTTTTTATTGTTTTGCTTTGTTTTTTTCATGTTACAAGAAATTTTGCTCCAAGCCACTTTATTGATTTTTCATTTTGACACAAGAATCCCTACACTGCTTCATTGGAAACCTCTGAGCTGAGTGTGAGAAGACGTACAAGCCTGGAACTCTTTGAATGCCACAGAATCATGGAAATGCAGAGCTAGTCCAGCCCCCCTAACCAAGACAGGACCTAAGTATACTGAGACCATCCCTGAAAGGCATTTATCTCACCTGTTCTTAAAAACTTCCAGTGATGGGGATACCACAGCCTCCCTTGGAAGCCTATTTCAGTAATTATCCTATCATTCATTTTTTCCCTAATCTCCAACCCAAGTCTCCCTTGCTGCACATGAAACTGATTATATCTTGTCCTACCTTCAAGTGGACCAGGAGAAAGAATCACTTTATAACAGCCCTTATCACATTTGAAGATTCTTATCGGGTCTGTGCTCAGTCTTCTTTTCTCAAGATTAAACATACCCAGGTTTTTGGTTAATAGGTCAGGTTTTCCGAATCATTTATCATTTTTGTTGCTTTCCTACAGACTCTCCTCCCATTTGTCCATATCTTTGAAAGTGTTGGGCCCAAAACTCAGCACTCCAAGTGTGGCCTCACCCATGCCAAGTAGAGTGAGACAATTACCTCTTGTGTCTTACATACCACACTCCTGTTAATACATCCCAGAGTTATATAATCCTTTTCCATAACTGCATCACATGGTTGAATCATATTCAATTTGTGATCCACCGTATCCCCCAGATCCTTTTCAGCAGTACTATTACTTCTTAGCCATTTATACCCTGTTTTGTAGTTGTGCATTGAATTTTTCCTTCCTAAGTGTAGTTCTTTACACTTGTATTTGCTGAACTTCATCTAGTGGACTTCAGACAAATTCTCCAATTTTTCAAGGTAATTTTGAATTCTAATCCTGTCCTGCAAAGTGCTTGCAATCCTTCCCAGCTTGATGTCCTCTGAAATTTTGTAAGTATAATCTCCACTCCATTATCTAAGTCAATAATGAAAAAGTTATGTTATATCAAACCATACCTTATGAATTGCTTATGAATTTTCCCATGACAAATCACAGCTGAGTTTTGTTTACTTTGTCCAGATTCAAGAGCTATATTAGACAACAGGATTCTCTGTCCTCTGAATCTTTGGCTTTTTTTTTATGGTCACCATGGTGGTGGCACTCAAGGTTCTGGAAGGCTTTTCAGCAAGGGGGCATGGTTAAAGAATTGAAGCAGTCATTAGTAAAGCTTGGTGATTTTTTTTTCATAGTCACCAAAAAATGCACATTTGGTCCACCTGAAAGAGTTTGTGAATTTGTGTTGAGTGGCCAGATAGTTCGGACTGAACTGAAAAAAAGTGAAATGTTTTGATAGTGTTGAAATGAAATATTTCATTTTGACTTATGCTAAAGGGAGGGCCTCTTCCTCCTCTAGTGTTTTTTAATTAACATGTGGCTTTTGTCAAAATGCCCCAAATGAGGGGCGGGGGGATTAATCTGGTTGAAATGAAATGTTTTGTTTAAACCTGACTAAATTTTTGACTTTTTGATTTGCCATTTAAAATAAAAAATAAAAAAATCATTTTCTTTGGTTCAAGCCAAAACTAAACTTTTGTTTGTTTGTTTGTTTTTTAGTTTCCAGTGAACCAAAAATCTATTATTTACCAAACTCTAGTCACTAAGAGAACTGAGTATAACACCAAATGATACTAGATCATGAAATCATTTTGCCCAAACACTTTGCCAATGTGGAAGTAGCCAATTACCTAGAAGTCCACTCTGATATTTTCACATCCAGTTGTGCCTTTTCTTCAGGAGCTATTTGTTGTCCTTGAAGGCTTAGAACATAGAAAAATCAGTTGGGCAATATGTTTTAGAAAGAGAGAAAAATAATTATATATTCTCTCATTATTGCTCTTCTTCCACTGATTTGTCTTAATGCCATGGCATGATTTGGTTATGTAAGGATCAATGTATAAAGGCATTTGGCACATCATCTTGAACTAAATGACTCATATCACTAAGGTTGGTTACTATCACTTTTTGCTGGAGGTCCTTCAAAACCCAAGTCAGACAAGATTATTTGGCAAATAATTATTTTCATTTTAGTGCTATAAGAAATAACAATATTATTTTAGATGTTTCACCATGGACTGGTGTTTAGGTGAATTCAGGTATGCAAAAAGTCTGATTCCTGCCACAAATTTCCTGGGAGATTGTCTTCTGGGGCCTCTCTAGGTATTTGATGGTTTCTAGTCATAAGTGAATTAGGCAAAATGAAACCAACTTGGGTCTGAGGTTGAGAAACATGGTTTTCATAATAGGATCCTAATTATGGCTCCTTCAAGAGCTCTAGAGGGGTGGAAGGCAGGATTTAGGGAACCCACATAAGGGTCTACTCTTTGTGTGGCCTTCTCAGTACAGGTCTGAGAGGACTCCTTCCACAGGGAGGATTTTGAGGTGGGGGATGGACCAGTGCACTTACCACATAGGTTACCGCAGCAGGGTGTCTGTATTCTGTGTCCTCTGGAGAAGGATTTTTTTCCCTCCTGACCACCTCTCTGATGCACCAGATGTGTCCTGGGACCAGTGAATTAATTGGCTGTTAAAATATTAGATTCCTCCTGCCCCCAATACCTACATAATGGTCTCAAAGGTTCAGAAAATTATTAATTTAAATGATGTACCGTGACCTTTATGAACAATATACTGCAAAGCTCTGCTTAACTAACTGCAGAATCTGTTACAGAAACAATTTATTGCAGTTGGATTTTTTTTGTTTTGTTATTTAAAACAAATTTAGTACTTTCTACTCTGTTTTTGTTCATTTGTTTCTAACCAGAATTATGATGATCCAAGGAAAGAAATTAACTAAATAATTATTTATTGGAAAACAGAATCTAACATCAGGAAGTCAAAACAAGGACTTATTAGAAAAATGATCAAGGTTTAATAATGAAAAAGTCAGTTTCATAGTAGTAAACAAGAACATTATTCTGATTGATTGGTGGAAATTATGTGAGAGGAAAAGAAAACTATAATGGCGAGATGACTCTAGAGAACTGCTTTGCATATGAAAAAAAATCAAAAGATAGTAGGAAACTAAAAGGAGTTTAATGAAGACTTTGCATGCCTATTACATTTATCACTGGATACTCCTGTGTGAACTATCCACACAGATGCACCTTCAGGAATGAAAGTATTGTTAAAGGCCTCAAGGAAACTACAACTCAGCATTTAAAAGTAACACTGTTTCAAGAGATCCAATTTTACAATGTTCATTTATTTGTTTTACAATTTGCCTGAGTGTTGAAAGAATATATCATATCATGACAAAGGCCTCACTAGTCTAAAATAACAATATGGGAGAGCAATTCTTTTATTAAAATGATGTTTTCCTGAAAGCTCCTTTCCTTCAGCAAATGTGTCTTGGATTCAAAGACAATCACATACCTCATTAAAGCCAATAAGCATTCAAAGCACACACTCTTTCAAGCTTAAAAGAAGGAGCAATCAAACCCCGTTATGTAGTAAAAAACATCTGGCTGTCTAATACCCAAGGCACTGGGCTGCATCCCAGATCAGAGCGAAGTTATGTCAGTTAAGGGATTCCCTGGTTGCAAAGACAGAGGGATAGAATATAAATTGTAGTCTGTATGTGTGTGGGGGGAGGGGGGAGATGTGGAAAGCCAGAGGAAGGAGCAAATAAGACCGGATTTCTTGGACAGAGAGCTTGCTGGACTTGAGGAGTTCTGAACAAGGAAGCTGTTTGTTTATTTCTACTATGTTCAGAGAATCAAGACTTGGTGTACTGTTTTGTAAATAAACAAGAATACACCAGAGGGCATGGCCTCAGAGCTTCCAAGACCTGAAGGGGCCACTGTGATCAGCTAGTTTGACAGACCATAGAACTTACCCCAAATTATTCTTAAAGCATATCTTTTAGAAAAACATCCTATTTTGATTTGATTTTAAAAGTGCCAGCAGTGGAGAATCCACTGCAAATCTTGGTAAATTGTTCCAATTGCTAATTACCCTCACTGTTTTAAAAAATTGTGTGTTACTGTGTGTTTATTTATTTATTGTGCTTTATTTCCAGTCCGAAATTGTCTAGCTTCAGCTTCCAGCCATTGGATCATGTTATGTCTTTCTCTGCTAGTTGAGG
Source organism: Sternotherus odoratus (assembly GCA_032164245.1). Taxonomy (NCBI): domain Eukaryota; kingdom Metazoa; phylum Chordata; order Testudines; family Kinosternidae; genus Sternotherus; species Sternotherus odoratus. Next base: position 21,592,536 of record JAVMKO010000003.1, on the reverse strand, counting down.
AGCCTATTATCAGATATTTGTTCCCTGTGCAGGTATTTATAGACTGTGATCAAATCACCTCTTATCTTTCTTTTATTAAGCTAAATAGACTGAGCTCCTGGAATCTGTCTCTCTAAGGCATGTTTTCGAATCCTTTGATCATTCTTATAGCTCTTCTCTAAAACCTCACTAGGTTTTCCTTCTAAAACTGTAGAAACCAGAAGTGAACTCGGTATTCCCGAGTGCCAAATATAGAAGTTAAATAACCTCTCAACTTCTACTTGAAATTCCCGTTTATGTATCCAGGGATCACATTTGCCTTTCTGGCCTCAGCAATGCACTCAGCTTATGTTCAGCTGATTATCTACCATGATCCCCACATCTTTTTCAATCATTGCTTCCCGGGATAGAGTCTGCCACCTAAGTATGGCATATGCTATTGGTTCCCAGACATATACATTTCCAATTAGCAATATTAAAAACATATTGTTTGCTTGAGACATTTCCCAAAGTGATCCAGATTGCTCTGAATCACTGGCCTGTCCTCTTCGTTATTTACTGCTCCCCCAATTTTGTGTAATCTACAAACGTTATCAGTGCTGATTTTATGTTTTTGTCCAGGTCACTGATAAAAATGTTACCTTGGAGCAAAGAATTTAATCCTGTGAGATCTCACTATAAACACATTCCCACTCAATGAGAATTCCCTCTTGACAATTACATTTTGAGACTTATCAGTTAGCCAGCTTTTAATTTGTGTAATGGGTGCCATGTTAATTTTATATCATTCAAGTTTTTTAATGTTGCATGGTACCAAGTGAAATGCCTTACAAAAGTCTGTATATTACTTCAACTCTGTTACCGTTATTAACCAAACTTGTATTCCAATAAAAAACAAAAAAGTTATTAAGTTAGACTTGACTTATATCACCAGTTTCTCAACAACCCTGCAAGGCCTGGAAATTTGACTAATCACTCACGCCAAAGAGGCAACAATATTTTTGTATTGCTGCCTTTGTATTTCATATAATTGGTAAATGTTGCAGGGGTCAGGCTTTGATTCTTTCAGCCTGGGACAGTCTGAATCTTCCCTTTCTGTTGAGGGTACTGCAGAAACCTTTTAGTAAGGAATACAAAAAAAAGTGTAGCATTGTTTTCCTGCAGTTCAGGATTTCAATGGAATTGTTATTCCTACCCTCAGCAGATAAACAAAAAAATCTGAATGCTAAGGACTTGACCTGCTGTCTTCCATTCTCCTTCAGCTTTGAACTGTAAGTTTGTTGAGTAGGTTGAAGAAATGAAGTGGATATTTTTTTGTAAACTGTCATTCCCTAGTGAGAGTTACATGTTTCCAGCTCTCTTTAGAATTAAAGCAGGGGTGGTCAGGGAACAGAGAGCAGGCTGATGGGATGGGATGGATGGGACAGAGGTCTAGGGGGGAAGGGGGTCAGGAAGGAGAGGGGGGGGGGTTTGGATGGGGCAGGAGTCCCAGAGGGGCCATCAGAGGACGAGAAGCGGGGGGAGGGGGCGGATAGTTGCACAGCCTCCCCAACTGGCCCTCCATACAATTTTGGAAACCCAATGTGGCCCTCAGGCCAAAACGTTTGCCCACCCCTGCTCTCACTTGTAAATTTGAACGATAGCTCCACCAGCCAAAGTCTCATAGCACATCTATGAAATGAACTTTTAACACGTCTCTCACATGCTATTGAATACTCTCTTTCCATTAGATTTGTAGGGGCTACCTCCATATTGAATATTCATAATTGTTTGCATGCTCCTGCTCAGCTTTCAATAAAATAAAAGGGGTATTAATCTCAAGTGGAAAACACAGAAAATTTTAGGGAGCAAGAGTCCTTTTTTCAAACCACAAAAGCTCTGAAGTGTCTGGTTGTCTTCAATGGGAAAGTTTACACCCAGTTCAAAGGTTTGGTATTTAATTTGTTCTAAGGAAACAGAACATCCCTCTAGAGAATCTACTCTGTATAGTGCCTTTAAAACAGTCAAAACATGTTAGAGGAATTGAGAAGACACAGAGTCTTTGAAAATCTAAGAGTGTTCTTTTTTGAGAGTACATATAATTTCAGGAATAATTTTGCACTTACTGCTCACAATTATTTTCATCTGAAATTTAGATTACTTAGACATCTAAGCCTGTGAATTATCAAATATTTCAAAGTGACCTAAACTGTAAATGACCTTTCTTATTTTGAAGGTTATGTTTCATATTAACTATTGTTTATACCTAAACTTTTGCATACATTTTTATATTGCATTTTAACATACCTAATTATCTACTATAACAGTCTGTACCCCTGTGTTCACCCCTTTTACAAGATTATGTTAAATTTTGTACAAAGCATACTGTGTAAGGTATCATTTGAAAACTAATGATTTGCTGATCATTATTGTCCTGGTAGAATATGTATGGCAACATTGTATGCAAAGATATAATATTCCACTGTATAATATTAACAAGACATGTTCCAACAGGTTCTGGAGGGGAATAAAAAATAAGTTCTCCAAAGACAAAAGGCTAGCCAATGCCTCAACCAGGTGTAAACAAAATCAAATGGACCATCATCTAATTAAATGGCCACTCTTCCAAAGGAGAGAAGGTGTGGGCAAAAGATCTACAGTTTGACAACAAAGAAGCTTAAGGTTTCTTGGACAAACAAAATTTCTGTCTCCTGAACATCAGCTGGAAATGCTTCTTGTGCAGGAGAAAGGACTAGGAGAGGAGAAGGCAGATGACCCAAATTAAATCTCCCTTGCTATCCATCCATGGCTTCATAAACACCTGAAGAACAAAGGCAGCATCATTGGACTGGAGAGAGATCTTGACTGAAAGAGGTTCAGCCAGTAAGAACTGCTGGAACATGTGGTGAGAGAGCACTTTGCTTTTTATTCACTTACCTTGTGAAGTTAGGTGTTAATTGTGTTTTACCTTTTATTTCATTGTAACCAATTCTGATTTATATGTCCAATTACTTATATTTACTTAAAATTCATTTTTTTATTGTTGTTTTATCTAAACCACTGTGGTTGGATTGAAGTGTTAGTGAAATTCCATTTGGGATAACAAGATTTGTGCATATTCTTTTCTATTAATAAATACCAGACTTTATATGAGGTTATGTTGTCCAGGAAGGTGCTGGTGTTACCCGTGGTTATTTGAACCCAAAGTTATGAGAACTATTCTATTTTTCATGGGGTATCAGGAAATAAATCCATGGGGGACCCAGTACCTCCATCTACTTAATCTAATAAATGATTGGTACATGCAAGAGTTCTTTCACTCAACAATTTTTCTGTGTGTTGAGTACAAAGCACACTTTAAAACTAAGAATTGTGTAGAAGCATTTCAAATATAGTAATCCAACGTCTGACGTGGAATCAAATGGCAGTAACAGGGTTTCAATAGCCAGCCTTCCTCCTAGATGCTGGGGAAATTGTCAGTATCTTCTTGTTCATAAAAAATCGAAAATTCTTCACAATACACTCTTTACAATGGTTATTTTGTATATTTTACCAAATGAAGTGTTAATAGGCTAACAAATTCCCCATCCACAGCAAAGAATTCATAAATTTTACTAATTAGCAAAGCAGCTCTAGCCAGAAACTTAGAAACACAGTCACCCAGACCAAGGTCAGCTATTCACATTTCCCCAATCTCCTGAATCCTGTATTAGCAAGACTTTGAATCTGGATTTTTTTGTCTAAGAAAGGTCAAATTCTTTCTCACTAAGTGGTGTTCTCATTTCCAGCTTATGGTGGCTAAGTGCACAGGATGGCTGTGGGTTATGTCAAGGCCAGTTCTCCCATAACAATGGACAGAAAGATTTCAAAATCAAATACAAGCAAGTGCTGTAAAACCAAAGTGAGACATGGCCCAACACCATCTACAGAGAAGATGTGAAAGGATTATTAGTGTGGAGAATGTGCTTAGAAGGATTTTTTGTAGAGCTGTTTGAAAAGCAGTAAAGAATTTGGCAAAAGTGTTGAAATATTTTCCTTCATTCCCACCCCTCCCCATTTTTTTCACTGACATTGAAAATATCAACAAATATTTTTGTTTAAAATTCAAAACCTGGAAGATTTCTACCTGCTCTAGTTTCCTAGAATAAATAGGTACTGCAGAAGGGGGGATTTGATGAAATAGTGTTTATTACAGCACTGTAACCTCTTACTATGAAATAGAAGTGGTTTGAATATAAGATAAAACCATCAGAAAAGAGCACAGTATTGAACTCCTATGGGTGACTAAGGTCATTAAAATGAGTTGTGTAAAAATAAGCCCAGTATGTATTCACAAGTGTCTTCTATCTAACCATACATCTACTCTACTCTCCTTACTGTGTTATTTAAGTGACACCATGTGACAGTAGTGAAGCCAGATTTCAAACCAAAAGGAACAAGGGCATGTGAGGAGAATGAGTCATTGGTGGTCATTTTTCAATTGAAAAATATGCTTGAGAAAGTGCCACACATACAATTTAAGGGTGCAAAGTAGGGAAACTGCACCCTCTGTGTCCCCACCCCATTGGCGCCAGTTGAAGCTCTTGCTGAACCCAAAGCTCTTGGTAACTTTACTCTCTGTGAGGCAGTGGCAGGAAATAAGTCAAAGAGGACACAGCTGTCCGGCTGATAGACAGTTGATGCAATCAGGCAAACAAAAGTGCTTTCACTCAAAGTTTCTATTTTATTTAGTCTCCAGCACTTACACATGTCTGCAACAAGTTAGTAGAGCACCCTAAATTACCCCCAGACAGGGCCGGTGACAGAAATTTGGGGCCCCCCTACTCTGATCGTTTGGGGGGCCCCCCCAGCCCAGCAGGGGACCCCGCAGCCCAGCCGGCGCTCCCCCCCCCCCCCAGCTGACAGCAGCTGGCGGCAGCATGAGCCCGGGAGTGGCGCGAGCCGCCCTTTCTCCCCCCCCCCCCGCGCGCCCTTTGTTTCTCCCCCCCTGTGTGCCCTTTCTATCTCCCCCCCCCGCGCCCTTTCTTTCTCCCCCCCGCCCCCTTTCTTTCTCCCCCTCCGCCCCCTTTCTTTCCCCCCCGTGCCCTTTCTCCCCCGGACCCGGCGGGGGAAGCCCTATCATGCTGCGGAGCCTCCCCGCCCTCACCCTTTTTGCAGGCGGTGGTGCGCCGCTGCCGCCGGCTGGGCTCACTGCTCCTGCCGGGGACATGCGCGCTCCTCCGGAGGAGAGCCGCGCCGCCTCCCCGCCCCTTCCCCGCTCTCCAGGCCCGGCGACAAGGGGAACTGACTACGGGTACTGCTGTGTACCAGGCCCCGGACTTAAGGGGGCCCCCCTAAAGTCCGGGGCCCGGTACAGCTGTACCTGTAGTACCCCCCTGTCGCCGGCCCTGCCCCCAGATTCATATTTACCAAAGGTCTTGAGAAAGTCTCAAGTGAATAACTGTAGACAACCAGTCTGCAGGGGAACTTGAGATGTATCCAAGTGTCCACCAAGTTCAGATTTCTTTCTTTTTATACCCAACTAGCACAAATACCCGGCGTTGCTTGGGTCCATTGGAGGGGGGGAGAGGGGAGAAAGCTGAGCGAGTGCGGGGGCTGTTGGAGGGGGGAGAGGGGAGAAAGCTGAGTGAGTGGGGGGGCCGTTGGAGTGGGGTGGAGGGTGGAGAGAGCTGAGCTAGTGGGGGGACCGTTGGAGTGGGGTGGAGGGGGGAGAGAGCTGAGCGAGTGCAGGGGCTGTTGGAGGGGTGGAGGGGGGAGAGAGCTGAGCAAGTGTGGGGTCCATTGGAGGGGGGGTATTATTACATCATAACTATGTCACAGAGAACAGCAGGTGCTCAGCTGATGTTAATGGGCTTTAAAGAATTTCACCCCTAGGGGGTGTCAGAGGTGAGATTTGAAAAATTTTCAATTCTTACCCTGATTAGGACCCTAAAGCCTATAACTGTACCAAATTTCAAGTGTCTAGCTCAAATGGTGTGGAAGGAGTAAGGGAACGTACATACGCACGCATACACCATTTGACTTTTATATATAGAGATTTGATTGTATTACATAACTTGTTCATCATAAAAAACAGAAGCAACAAAATAAAACAAAAACTGCTGAGCAGAAGCTAAGTGTGGAGTTTTCCATCCTGTAGTCTTCAATCAGTTAAGCAGCTGTATTTCACCTAGCAGTAATTAACTACTCCCAGACTTTCCATCTTGCAAATCAAATGCTTCAGAAAAAATTCAAGCCAGGAGGGCACAGGGTCAATTTTATGCATCATGATCACTCACTTCCCCTTCCCTCCTGGTTGCTTAACTGTGCTAAGGCTTCTACAAAGGCTTTACAGCTGCTTTCAGCAATAACCATAACAATTGTTATTCCAGCTGTGGGCAGCGGTTTAGGCATGTTATTGGATTAACAAAATTGGTGTACAACACTGCCACATATTATGTGAAAAAACTGCTCAAAGAATTACTTAGGCCCTGTTATGAAGTTACCATACAGTCCCCAGATCTTGAGTGCACTAAAATCATGTTACAGTTTTAGCATCTAAACCTGAATAGAATTAACTCCAGCTCAAATGTTCTTTTCCCTGTAATCAGAATTATGTTCCTGGAAGCTGGAACTAACAGTACAATTCATGAAGGACTTTCATGTCATCCATGCTGCTTAAGATCATTCAGTTATTGGCACAGGTATTAATGAGAATGAGCCTGCAACTTCACTGCCACCTGGATCTGCATCTGGCATCTCTGACCAGAGTGTTTTGTAAATGTTAGACCATCAAGCAGCACAACCACATGTAGCACAGAGCTAATTCTTTGTTTAATAGCTAATATTCAGCAGGCCAAATTCAGCCCTGATGTAAATGAAATCAATGAAGTTGTGTCCACATACAGCAAAGCTGTATTTGGGCCAATGCCATAACATTTGTCACAGGCAGTGTGACAAGGAAACATGGCAAATTAGTATCTCTACAATGGAGGCTTCTTTATATTTTCTATCTGAAGACTTACAAATTAATGGCCTTGATTCGTTTTTGCTGTGCGATTCCTTTGCACCAGTAAATTGTGGCTCTAAAACAAGCATAGCCAGACAGTTGAGGATCAGCTTAGTGTAGGGAGAGACTCTAATGGTGTACAGCCTGAAGGCTGTTCTAAATTACACATGCCAGACAAAAAATGGAAACATCTCCTCAATAGTTTTCCTGAGGGCTTGTCTTCACTACAGGGGTAAGTTGACTTAAGTTACGCTTCTCCAGCTATATTATTCATGTAGCTGGAGTAGATGTAGCTTAGGTTGACTTACCTTCATGTCTTCACAGTGCTGATTCAAGGGGAGATGCTCTCTGGTTTACTACCCTGGCTCTTCTTGGAGAGCTGGAGTTCCAGGGTTGACTGGAGAGTGCCTGCCATTGATTTAGTGGGTCTTCGCCAGACCCACTAAATCAATCCCTGCTGCATCGATGGCAGCAGTTGATGGAGTCCAGCCCTGAGACTTCTGCTTTCAGGTGTTGTCAGTGCATCACTATAAGGGGAGAATGGGCTTGTGGTTAAGAAACTGATCTGGGACTCGGGTGATCTAAGTTCCATTCCTGCTCTGCTATGACCCTTTAGTATCCTATATAGGATATGTTTTAGGATACATTTAAAAAATCTGACTCAGCAGGACTAATGCCACTTACTGTATAAGGAGTAAAGAGACTCCGTTCCTCCCTTTGAGCAGCCTATAATCCCAGGCCCCACTCAAGGGATCCCAGGGACTGGTCTTTCCCAGCTTTCTCAGAGGCAGCCAATGGGAGAGGAGGCTGATGCATCCTTCTTTTGGTTGCTTCTCCAATCACAATGTGCAAGCAGGCCATGCTGAGGGGAGTATGCTGCACACCATGAAGGATGGTAGGAAGAATGAGTGAGTTGGGTAGAGAAGGAAGAATGTACTGTTTCTTCTGCCCAGGTGGTGGAACTCTGCTCCACCCCCTGCTACAAGGCATTTGCCATGTGCCTAACCTGGTCCTAATCAAAAGAAACCTGCCTTGCATTAAGGATAATAGGTTACTTGAATTTACACTTTGCACAAGACTTCTGTTTTTAGCTGTTATAGATAATCAGAGAATCAAAGAAGGTCAAGATGGAAGGGGTCTATTAGTTCATCCAGTCCATCCTCCTGCCAATACAGTATTGTTCCTTAAAGTGTTCTTTGTAGGGCTTTGTCCAAGTTTATTTCAGTTTCTAGAATCACAGATAACAGTGGGACAGTGGGGCTGTATTTTTGTTCGGAGGTTTGTAAGCATTCCATTGCCTGAGAACTATCCTTGTCTATCCATCTATGGTATGAGAGGCCAGTTCCAAGGGTCAAACGTGGTTCTTGTGTATGGTAAATTATTCAAAAATCTACGGAAGTAGAGAAACTCACATTGAACAAATATAGACCAAGGTCTCTCTTCTTGTCAGAGAAACTGAGATTTATAATTGGGCCAAAATCAAGATTTGTATTGGACAAAACCACGATTCATATGTTAAAATGTGGGCAAATCATGTTTGTTTTGACATTTGAAACTTTAAAAATATAGTAAGTTGGGTAGAGAATTAATGAAACTGACTTTCTTCTCTCTCAGAATTAAATAATATCAGAGTTTGACTTTTGATTACATTCGCTTTTGACTTTTGTTCGTTTGTAATTGAACTTTTTCAAGTATGCTGGAGTACTCTTGTGTGTACATGCATATACTTTAATGGTGCTACTTTAAAGAATATTTTGTGTAATTTAATTTGTTGGATTTTAGGGGGAAGTTTGTTACTGTAGTATACTTATATGTACACACAGATTTGGTTTTTGGTAGTTTCTCAAGTCTTCTATCATTTTATAGATAATTGATATTTAAATTCAGTAAATGAAGTGTTACAAATATTCTGCACTGGAGAAACTGCTTATCAGCTAAATACCTTTACTTCATGATATATTATAACTTCACACTATAGTAATACAGTATATAGGATCAGCTCTTCAGTCTGGCCCTGAATCTGCACAATTAAAGTGTATGGGAGCTTTGAGAATAGGTTTAATTTCATAGTGTATAGCAGGACAGCTTAATTAAAGTAAAAGTAGTTCAGTTGATTTTCACCATCTGAGTATCAGGTCTAGTAATTCCTTCCAGATCTAATCCTAAGTGTTAGGAAAAAATGAAGCAATGCACATAAACATATACTCATTGAAGTCAATGGAGCTTAAGCACCTTTTTAAAGGTAAGCACATGCCTACTTTGCTGAATGGGGACTTGACCATATAAACTGCCATTGTCTCATGTTACTAAAAACCCCATAACCATGAAAATAATCCCACAAAAGACTTCAAAGAGAACATTACTAGTAACTCGTTGAAAAAAATTGTGGGTTGATGATGCAAATTATCATGGATTTTTGGATTTGCTTTTACTTACGAAAGGTCTAAATATGAAACAAATAGGAGATCATCAAAGGAGTAATGCTTTTTCTTTGTTTCTTTGTTTCATGTGAAGTTGAAAATACAAGGCCCTACTCAGCTAGCAATTACTTTTTGTGTTCAGAGCTGTGAACATTCTTTCTTGAGAGAGAATCTGTCCTCCCACATTTTTATTATTTTTCTCTTTCTTCACAGCTCTAATTGCTAGCACACTTCAGAGCTTTATACTAGCCATAAAAGAAAATGTAGGAGGTCAGGTCATCGAAACCTGTTTACACTTGGATGGAGAAGGTAAAATTTAATACAGTTTCAGCAGAAGGTTCTTGCTTATAATACTTCATTATATTTTAATTTTTTTTTCATGATAGCTAATCTACCCAACCATCCCACTGTGGTCAAATTTCACGCTGCTTATCCTTTATTTTTTATTGGCTAATCCTTTTTGTTAAAGATGATCAGGTTTTTCTGCACTAATAATTATTTTCTGCCTTCTTATTTTATAAGACTTACTTCTGTCTTTTTTCCCTTTATCCCTTGTATTTTAAATAGCTAATGACTGCAAATATAAATAAGTGCTGGGAAATGGAAAGCTTTTCGTTGCACTGCTAGTGATGCTATTTTATTTTAAAATAGCATTATAATAAGCATGGTAAACTTGATAGTTGAGTTTTACTACATTCATTTGCAGTCATTGTCTAATGTTTCACTATCCTCTGCTCAGGACTGCATAGAAAGGGAAGTTAATGGTCAATTTAGTGATTATTTTAAGGACTGCATACTGCCACCCTTACTCGCATTGAGTAGAAAATTACAGTGCATATAGTACCATAAAGGTAGCGAAAGGCCCTAAAATAAAAATGCCAATCTGTTTCACAGTGTCTAACATGGCAAGTCACAACTGCAGCAATTCAGGATCAAGGCAAAATCTTGCAATGTTTGTGCAAGTGTACAAACAAACATGCACACACTGCAAAAATGAAACTCCCGATATATATAAATATATATAATATTGCATATATACATATATAATATTACCTTGCAACATATCAATGAAAAGTAAAAAATCTGGAGACCTTCCTTTTCAATAAAAGTGACTATAAGAGTATTTAGGGGCTTATGTGTTTAAATTTACGCAGTACGGGCATGCTGAGTATGTGCTGGTAAACAGCGGCTCCTGAGTTCTACTCTAAGCTTGGAATTCTATTCATGGAAGTGGAGAGCAGAATAGAGCACCTCCAGATTATCGATTCCCTACTGATTTGTGTGTTCTATATCCACCCATAGCTACTATGAGGCTCTTCTAATAATTAAAAAAAACATGTATTTCTATGTGTGAATTAGATTCGCTCCTCATCTGTTGTTTATAATCTACATTTCTTTTGTCTACTCTGTCATTGTTTCCTATGAATGTTAGATAAATATTACTTATTGGCATGTTGCAGTGAGATGCAAAAGAAAACTTGGAAAATCACAGTACTTGATAACAATCACTTTTCAGTTCTTTGATTTACTGTTTGGGGGCTGACAGTTGCTATTGATGACGGAAGCAATCGGAAAATAAATTTGTGAGGGTAGAGAGAAAGAAAGTCCTGATTTCAATTTTTCCTATTTTTGTCCCTATTTGAGTCCCAAGTAATGTAGGTAATTTGGCATATATCTGAAATAGTTCATGATATGTGTTTACTCTTAGTAACATTGCTAACAGCAAGAACTGGGATCTTCACAGTTGCTGAGTCTCAGTCCATGTAATCGTCATAAGAACTCACTGACATTCACTATATCATCTCCCAAACTAAAGTCAAAGGAAGATGTTTAATAAAGAAGTTTTAAATATTTATTCTGAGAACGGAGAATCATCTAACACTTTATATCATCTCAGCTAATAATGGAATAGCTGGAGCTTTTCAAGGTGAAGCTTTGGGTTTGGACAGAATTGGAGACTTAGGGACATTACTCAACAGTTGGCAAGGAAACAGGGTTCAGTAAAACTTCCTTTGAACTTTTATTTAAGGAGATTATTAACACACTAGGAAAGGGGGGAAAGGAAAAACATAGTACAATTTACCCCACAAACTCGTGTGCCTTTTTAAAAGTAGTGATATGTCTGTACAATGTATGCTCTGAGCCTAGGACTCCTTTCTTCCTGCACACAAATACAAAAAGGCCTATATTTTCTAGTTCTTTATATTCATGGGTTAACCTTCCACCACTGGTATTATTTGTATAACCCTGTAGACTGGGATACCAGTTCAGTACAAATACACAAGTAAGATGCACAGTTGTTTTCAAGCAGGGACATGTAACTTAGCAACAAAAACAGACCTTCTGTTCCATAATTGATGCTATTGTTGAATCTCTCTATGTAGCTTCATGTGCCAGTATGAAAGTGGTCAATGAAAGGCCAGTGGAAGATGTGGGAATGGCCACCTTCTTGTCCATGTGTTAGTCTGGAATGGCAGAGGTAACAAAGATGTGCTTGCATCCGACGAAGTGGGTATTAGCCCACAAAAGCTTATGCTTAAATACTTTAGTTAGTCTTTAAGGTGCCACAAGACTCTTTGTTACCTCTTCTTGTCCATGTGATTCAGTACAGCCAACTGACAGCATCTCACATCCCACTAGCTGCTACCCAGAAATTGATCGTAAATTCCTACACTTTGATGTATAGAACAAGTGCACATGAATGTGAAGGGAACAGCCACATTGGGAATTCAAAACTGACTCTTCAGTCATTACGCACTGCAGAGCTATTCACTAAGTGAACAGCAGCTCTTTGACAACAAGAGCTCTTAACACATACTGAGTCATCAGTGCATGCCACAATCTGAATACCATTGCTCTGTTTCCTACTAGTGGCAGTGCTATCCAGCAATTAGGTACTGCACGAAAGACAATTAAGAACTCCAACAGATATTCAACTTCTGCGTAGGGTATTTCCAGTTACTTCACATCAGTGCTAGATACAAACTTACTGGCTGAGATCACTGGGTTTGTACAGCACTAGCTAGATACAGTATCAGGAACAGTACAGCTAGAGCCTGCATTCTTCTTTTTCTTCCAGAACATCACAGTTTATGTGCTTTTGCATAAGAGGGGTGCAGTAAATCTAGAGTGACCTTTACTTCCCCAAAAACAGTACACAGCCCTGCTTCCGCATATCTGCAAATAGTAAGCAGAAAAGTATTTGCCTAGGCAGATGCATAGAGAACACCTTGCATCAGTGTTTTCTCAGTGCCCTGGCTATTCCAGCTCCACTGTTGATCTCCCCTGTGGCATTATGGCACAGGAAGAGAGAGAGCCAATCAGGTAGTTATGTCGTAACCTCTTGAGGACAACACCAACATCTTGAAACGTCACCTAAAGACTCACAACCAGTCAGTACAGATTATGGAGCACTGGTTGAATATGCTTGCAACAAAAAATTAGCCACTTTTCAATGGCTGTCACATTCAGCTCTGCTTCAGTGTCTGGGTGGGTTTAAGGTGTAGTCCTGGCACAGAATGACTGGCCCCTTAAGATTGAGAGCTCAAGCTGTGACCCGAGTCACAACATCCATGCTACTATTTTTAGTGCACTAGCTTGAGCCCTTCAAGCAGGAGTGTGTCTACCCGCACTGGGAGACTTGATCCCAGCTGTAGTCTAGACAGAGCTTTCAAGGGAAATGGGTCTCAGTCCACCTTGGACAAGCTTAAGTCATTGCCCCAGACAGGGAAGAGGAACAGCATCTGACTGATGGCTCAGGTGACCCAATGACACTTCTTATAAAAGGCCAGAGAACCTGCAGAAAGTAAAGGGACTGGGACCCAGGTCTGGGAAGGAGGGCTGGAGACTCCCTACCTAATGGCAGTGGGGCACTGAATTGGGGTTTGGGCCTGGAAGGCCAAACTCCTGATCTGTGAGAGAGTTAAACTGAACCGTGACCAGCACCTTGAAGGAGGGCTGGGAAGAGGGACACTGAACTGGAATGGGGGATTGGAAGGCTAACGTGTGCAAGGATTAAATACACTCGACCTAGAAGGGAGTGTTTTAATTACCTTTGGGAGTGCAATGTGGAGTTCTTGTGGAGGCCAACAAGGGAAATTAAGGCAGGGTGATGCATAGTGTTCTCTGGACATGAAAGGTGCACTTGGATGACTAGAATCAGAGAGGTAGCCATGTTAGTCTGGAATAGCAGAGGTAACAAAGAGTCCTGTGGCACCTTAAAGACTAACTAAAGTATTGAAGCATAAGCTTTCGTGGGCTAATACCCACTTCGTCGGATCTGACAAAGATCTGAAGGGAGATTGGATGCAAGGAATCACTTATTTTCCCTATCCCAAAGGCCTCTGGGCACATGTTATCTCCCGAGTACTATGCCTTCTGCTGGTAGCACCCAAAATGGAACAGGGAGGAAGAGTGGCAAAGTCATTGCTCCTTCTAGGACTGTTTTGGGCAAAATTCCTTATCATGTTTTCCAGTGCAGGGCTGTTTTCAAGGCAAAATTAAGCCCATAATGTATTCTGTTCTCCTATACAATGCTTGGAAACAGAGAACGTTTCATAGGTTCAAAGATAGCATGTAGAATAGCAAACCAAAACAATCACATTTGGACCTATACGTAAATAAACTATCACTAAGTATTTTAAACTTAAAGTATGTCAGTGTATGTCTACACTACAAAATTAGGTTGATTTTATAGAAGTAGATTTTTTTTGAACAGATTGTATAAAATCAAATCCACACATCACGACTAAATATATGGAGATATGCCTATCTCATAGAACTGGAAGGACCTTGAAAAGTCATCCAGTCTAGTCCCCTGCTTACACTAGTAGGAGCAAGTACTGTCCCCTGACAGATTTTTTGCCCCAGATCTCTAAATGGCCCCCTCAAGGATTGAACTCACAATGCTGGGTTTAGCAGGCCAATGCACAAACTACTAAGCTATCCCTCTCCCCAAGTGCAGTAAGTCCTAAATCCAGTAAGTCGGTGGAGTGCATCTACAGTACTGTGGCTAGCGTCAACTTTTGGAGCAGTGCACTGTGGATAGCTACCCCACAGTTCCCACAGTCTGGTTTGCACCCATTTACACCCATTGTAAATTTGGCCCCGGTTTTGAACTGAATTGAGCTTGTTTTTCTTTAAAGATTGTCTGTGTTGCCCCACATCTAATGTATGTGGGCCTCATGCATATGGATTTAAAAGCTTTTGGTTTTATTCCTCTTTCAAAACTATTACCTCTCTGAGGTAACAAAGTCCTGTGGCACCTTAAAGACTAACTATAAAGTTTTGAAGCATGAGCTTTCGTGGGCTAATGCCCACTTCGTCGGATGCAGTTTAGTTAGTTGTTGGGTTGCTTTGCTCTTCTCTTGGAAGTTTTAAAATAGTTTTCATCCATCAGCCAGTTAGCACTGTTTGAGAAGAGTCTGTTAATATAACAGTAACACTCCTTTCATCCACAGATGTGGAAATAACGCATAGGAGTGCAAGTATCACCATAGTACGGATGGGAAACCTGAGACTTAGATATGGGAAGTAACTGACCAAAGGAGTCACACAGAGAATAAGCAGCAAAGGTGGAAAAAGAAATCAAATCTCTCAAGTCCCAGGCCAATGCTCTATCTATTAAGCCACACTTGCCTCCCGTGCTGGCGTCTCCAACTGTGATCTCATCAGCTTTAAAACTGTTAATTTGTAATTTTTTTTATACTGACATTCTTATTTTCCTTTGGGTTGAAATGTCTTTTCTTTCCTTGGTTCCTGCAACAGGATACTTAAAAAGAAATCCTAACTTATGTTTGATTTTCTTTTTTTACCTGCTATAGTTTCAGACTGTAAGAGCAACTAAAAATATAGTAGAAGAAATGCATGTTTTATTAATACATATATTTCTTGGTCAATTTTAAAAGTCTTGAATTATATTGCTACTGAATCTTCTTGTATGCTATGCCTACTTATGACTCCCTCTGTGTCCAGAAAGTCCTGGGTTGCTTCAAAATACTTTTACCTTTTCATACTGATTTTTGACTTTCATATTATTTTATGTCGCTCACTAAAATGACCGATTTTAAGTTAATATAGGCAGACAGTGAATCAATCAACTAGTCTTTTGCTAAACACCCAACATACCCTCTGGTGTTTTATCTGGGCTTCTATTGCATGACACCTCCACTATGGTGTGTTTAAAACATCCCTTCCCCTTAACCCTATGTCTACTGCAGCAAGAAGCAGATATTGATCATCTCAAGCTACATGAGTCCTCCAGCAAATGTTAACGTAGCTATAGTATTGGACAAAGATTATAATTGGAAGCTTGAAGAAAAATAAACATCTTGGCATTAGCTTTTGTATATCTAATCAGATTATTTCTAGTCTTGTAGATGTCCCATTAGTTTAAACCTTTTCTTTTTAAAAAAAGAATGTTTGTTTCATTCTCCATTCCTTGAGTTTCCCCTCCTCATTCCACAGACTTGTAAGGTCCAAGTTTTGAATAGTTTTGCTGACATATAACGTGTAACGACTGTTCCCCTCCCCCCCCCTTATAGATTTATTGTAGTATGGATTGACAGCAATTAGATTCCCCCCACCCCTTTTAAAATCCACTGTTACTATATAAATTGTTAGATTTGATCTAGGACTGGAGATGAACATTTGAAGCAAACTGAGCAAAAACAGGTGGTGTGGCCTTATGGATTGGACATTGAACTGGGAGTCAGGAAACCTTGGTTCTATTTTTGGATCTGCTACTGACCTATTGTGTGACCTTGGGCAAATCACGTCAGGTCCACAAAAGGGACAGAATTGATGTTTCAATGTCCACCTCTAATGTGCCATCCTGTCTATTGGAATCCACAGTCCTGAGTTAGTCACTCAAAATCCATATACTAGCATGGGGAGAGATAGGTCCCTAAGAAAAAGATGAAAGAAAGCTGGCATGCCAATAGGAGATGCTGAAGAGAGGGGTTTGACCTTTGCTCCACCCCTCACAGGGACTTATGTGCCTAACAGGAAGTGTATCCCACCATTTGGGATTCACATCTGTGAGTCCTTTCCTGGAGTTAGGCACTAAGCCTTCTTAGTCTTTTCTCACATAAAAATGATGATGATAAGGTGCCTCTTTTATATCCAGTTATAGAGCATTCACTCAAGATGCGGGAGACCTGAGTTCAAATCCCTGCTCTTCCTGACGTGGACTAGAAACTTGAACCTCCATTGAAGGTACATACCCTAACCAGTGGGCTATAGGATAATTTAGGCTGGGGGGGCACTCTCAATCTCTTGTGCTCAAACTGTGACATACTTAAATAGTTATTGGAGCAAGGACAGGAACCTGGGCCTCCCAGGTGACATGCCAATTGCTGGGCAATAGAGTCATTCTCATTCTCTCTCTGGTCAAATTACCATTTACTGTTCTGTTTTATACAAAACAGAACACTTTGAACAGGAGAGATTGAGAGAGCCCACCCTCGAATACCCTAAAACCCAGTGATTAGAACAGTCACCTGAGAAGTGGGAGACCTGGGCTATACACATTTATAAATGCCCACATGAAGAAACAAACATGTTCAGGTTTTTACACATAGCCACAAAAATAATATAATAATATTTGCAGTTTCACCTTTGGTTCAGTATTTCCCCCAGAGGTTCAGCAGCAATTGTTTCTTGCCTATCAATGTGGATTTTGCTAGTTTTCAATAATATTAATCTTTGTAATAATTTCTGAAATTTAGCAGTTAATTTCCTGACTAATACAGGAAATAACTGTGTGTTTTATTTTTACCTGGATAGGATATGTTTGTGGCAGTTACTCTGCTTTTACTCAGCATGCCAGGAGCTGAGAGAAGTTCTTGAAAGCCTATAATCAGCAGGCCTTCATTAAAGCCTGTCAAGTATCATGAAAAAGGCTCTGTTCTTCACACATCTTGATGACCGCTGAAAGCCTATAGCCAGAGTTAGCAAAAGGAGGTGGTATGAAAGAATAGCTGTCACGGAAGCATGTCTAGGTTGTTTCCTCAATTTCTCTGGTAACTATAGATATTTAACTTTTGGCTGTACAAACATTTCAGAGCTTATCACTTCATCAACAATGTTATTTTTTGTGAGATGTACCACTTCAAAAATATACTTACTTCAATGGGAGTGGTGGGTGCTCATGATCTCTGAAAAATCAGGTAAATTATTTAAGTACAGTCTCTAAACGTGGATTTTCATGCTTGAAATTTTAGTCCAAGCCTATATCATATTGAAACACATACTTATTTATTTCGGTATGAACTAAAAATAATCCTTAATTCAGCTGTTATGCGCTGAATCTCTGTCTAATCTGGTCTGTCTGTTTTAGGCTATTACATGGTGCCGGCGACGAAGAGTCCTGTAGCACCTTAAAGACTAACAAAAGTATTGAAGCATAAACTTTTGTGGACTAATACCCACTTTGTAAGATGCATGGTGCCAGTTTCCATATTCATAAAATGACATGGAAAAGTGCATAAACAGTGAGTTGGCAAAGCTTGCAGATTATACAAAACATTACTCAAGATAGTAATCCAAAGCTGACTGCAACGAGTTACAAAGGGATCTCCCTAAACTGGGTGATTCGGCTACTAAATGGCAGATGAAATTCAGTGTTGGCATGTGACTAGTAATGAACAATGGAAAAAATAATCCCAACTATACATGCAAAATGATGGGTTCTAAATTAGCTGTTACTGCTCCAGAAAGATCTTTGAGTCATTGTGGATGGTACTCTGAAAACATCTGTTCAATGTGCCATCTAAAAACTAACAAAAAGTTGGGAACCACGAGGAAAGGAATAGACAATAAGACAGAAAATATTATCCAACTATACAAATCCATGGTAGTGCCACACCTTGAATAGTGCATACAATTTTGGTCACTTCTTTGTAAAAAAAGATATATTAGAATTGGGAAAAGCACAGAGAAGGGCAACAAAAATGAATTGGAGTACAGAGAGATTACAAAGACTGGGACTGGTCATCTTAGAAAAGAGACAACTAAGTGGGATATGATAGAGGTCTATAAAATCATGACTAGTGTGGAGATATAAATAAGGAAGTGTTATTTACCCCTCACATAACACAAGAGCCAGGGTGAATTAATAGGCAGTAGGTATAAAACAAACGGAAGGAAGTACTTCTTCACAAAACATGCAGTCAACCTGTGGAATTCATTGCCATGGGATATTTTGAAGGCCAGAAATGTAATTGGGTTAAAAAAAGAACTAGATAAATTCATGGAAGATAGGTCCATCAATGGCTATTAGCCAAGATGGTCAGAGGCACAACTACGTGCTCCAGGTATCGCTAAACCTCCAATTGCCAGAAGCCCGGCCTGGATAAATGGAGATGGACCACTCAATAATGATCCTGTTCTATTCATTTCCTGTGAATCATCTAGCACCTGCCCTTGTCAGCTGACAAATACTGGGATAGATGGATAATTGGTCTAATCCAGTATGGTCATTCTTATGTTCTTATACTATATTGTGTCAGTATACTAGGAGTAACTGGATGTTAAAAAATTGGCAGAGCAGTTTGTATCTTAAAGATCCTTAAATATTTACTTTTCCTAGCATACTAATTTACAGATGTTTGATGACTGGGAACACCAAACTGGGAGGGGATTTGTTTAGGGTAACTCAGACCATCTGTACATTACAGGGACTATATGGTGCTGTAACTATCCCGGTATAACCCTGTAGTTTAGATGCAGCCTCCAGGAAAAGAAGGAATGTTTCTGCATGTGTAGGAACACACTGTTGATATCTAAGTCAATGCAAGATTTGTTCAATCGACCTAGGCAGATCTGCCCAAGCTATGTCACTGGGGGAGACTGGGTGTATTTTTTACACCCCAACCGTGTTAGCTACATCAATCTAAATGTTAAGTTTAGAGTAATCTTCGGGTGGTATATTTAGAAAGTGAATAATGGAAAAATGAGGATGATTACATAGAAATATCTTAATATTGAAGTCTGTGAAGATGTGGAATAAACTTATAAGGAATGCAAAGAAAGCCCTCTTGCTTGAATAATTTAAAACTGGACTAGACAAATCACTGGAAAATAGACTCTAGGGAACAATTTGCAGAGGCAAGAGAATAGATTAAATGGGAACTAATAGGTTATTTCAGTTTGCAGGTGTATTTCTTTATGAGCATTTCCTTACTTATAGAAACACTATACTTTTGAGGAGCACTGTGACACCGGCCATGTCTACACTGCAAACTTTGATCATCCCAAGTTATGACGTCATACAGTCACTGATGTTTTCATATTGCTTGGGCATGTGCATATTGGCTGCTTGCAATAAGTGCTGGGTATATTCACCAGGAGTGCTTGTGTTGATGTAAAGTTGTGTTGATGTAAAGTGCAGTGCAGTGCACCATGGGTAATTATCACAGGGTGTCATGAGTTGCTATTCAGTACAATGCCTTTTGGGACATTTTTGTAGTGATCTGTGGGATAGTAATGATCCATACAGATTTATGAGATCTTGGGGAGGGGAGGAGTCAAGTTTCCAACCTGCAACTTTTCCTAGTCCATAATACACTCCACAGCCCATAATTTTTATTTAAAAAATGGCACATCCTGCAAAACTGCATGGTGTTGTTCGATCTCTACTGTCTCTGCCAGATGCATGGAGTCTACAGGGCTCAGCACTATTCTCATAAACATTGCAAATACAGAACATACAATTCTTTTGTGTTT
The DNA here is from genome assembly GCA_032164245.1 of Sternotherus odoratus. Lineage (NCBI taxonomy): Eukaryota > Metazoa > Chordata > Testudines > Kinosternidae > Sternotherus > Sternotherus odoratus. The sequence continues at coordinate 21,572,445 of JAVMKO010000003.1, read as the reverse complement.
GCAGACCGTCGGGAAGTACCACAGCAACTGGAATCACAATGAGGAAGATGAGTACATCTTTGAGGAGAGTTTGTTGAGGGACATAGAACAAAATAATTCCAGGAAGCTGATGACAGAACAGCTGCAGATGGTGGAGTGCCATGTCAGCGCCTGAGAAATTAGCTCTGACTGGTGGGATTGCATTGTAATGCAGATTTGTATGATGAGCAGTGGCTGCAGAACTTCTGAATGTTGCCCCATTTCTGACTCTGTGTACCAAGCTTACCCAAGCTCTGCAGCACAGGGACACCTGAGTGAGAGCTACATTGACCATAGAGAATTGAGTGGCAATCGTCCTGTGGAAACTTGCTCTGCCAGATTGCTACCAGTCAGTGGGAAAATATTTTGGAGTTGGAAAATACACAGAGGTGGCTTCTGCTATGCAAGTGTGCAGGACACTTAATCAGCTCCTGCTCTGAAGGACTGTGACTCTTGGCAATGTTCAAGAAACAGTGGATGGACTTGCAGCAGGGGGGCTCCCTATCCTCCCAAACTAAGGTGAGATGATAGGGATATGCATACTATCTATTCTGGCACTAGCCCACATTGCCACTGAATACGTCAACAGAAAGAGATCCTTTTCCATGGTCATGTAAGCACTAGTGGCTCACAATGGATGCTTTATTAATATCAATATGGGTTGGTCAGGAAATGTGCAGGGAAACTTGTGTCTTTAAGAACACAGGACTCTTCAGAAAGCAGGGACATTCTTTTCCAAGTGGCGGATAACCACTTGATGTGGTAACACCAATAGTGATCCTGTGGGACCCAACCTACCCCTTGCTCATAAAGCTGGACATTGGCCACCTGGACAGCACCAAGGAAAAAATCCACTAATACCAGCTCAGTAGGTGCAGAATGATGGTGGAATATATGCTTTGGGTAGACTGAAGGGTCTCTGGCACTGTTTACTCATTATGTTAGATCTCACTGAGAAAACACACCCTAATGGTTATAGCTGCATGTTGTGTGTTGCATAATATATGGGAGGAAAGGGGGAAGGCTGCTGCCAGATTCAGGGCCGGCACGGCACTACCCATTTGGTAACCTAGGTGGTCACCCAGGGAAGCAGAATTTGGAGGGCAGCTTATTTGCCCCCCCCCCCCCGCAGCAATTCGGCGGCAGCTCAATGGGTCGTCCGCCAATTTGCTGCCGAAATCAATGCAGCATGTTGAGCTGCCGCCGAATTGCTGCCGACAATTCGGTGGCAGCTCAACAAGCCGACTCATTATCAGTGGCAATTCAGCGCACACTAGGTCCCCCTCCTGCGCTTGCCGCCTCGGGCGGAAAAATAATTACCACCTAGAGTAGAGTGGTTTAGTTGAGCCGCTGTCTGCCTCATTTAAACAGCAGAGTCCAGGGCTGTTACAAAAGCCCAACCTGGAGCTATGCATTTTGAAGAGGTTCTAAAGATTCATTTTCGCTGTCAGGGACAATAGTGTTCTGTCTTGCTGTCCTGAGACAATGTCTGTCTTGTGTAATTTAAATAATACATTTATAATACATGTAGGTATAATTTCACATCACTTACACTGAAGTAAGTGGGACTAGGAAAGGTATGTGTGTGCTTAAGTCTTTGCAGGCTCAGGTCCTATACACACAATTATACTAGTGTTTCCAAACTTTTGAAAGCTAGGCCTCCATGTCAAATCAATTTTTCCTCTTCAACACTATCATTTGTTGCTAAAAGCCTTTATGGATACATCTTCCATGCTCTCCTCTCTAGACCACCATACCCCATGCTCCAACAGATCTGCTCCACACTTTGCGAAATGCGAGTTACATGATTGCCAGGTGCAAGTGCTGATTTGTACAAACAAAATAGAATGCACACGTTTTGTGTAGGTGTGCAATTTTGCATTCCTTTGAAAAACTTGCCCTTTAAATAGGAAAGTTGCAATCTGGAATGTATTCTTTGGGGACAGATTTTCAAAGGCTTCTACAAGTGAGCCTGTTAAAAAAATAAAATAAAAAAAAACAACCAACATTTGTACATTGTTCTGGACAGTTGGGTGCATAAGTCACATAATGGTGCATTAAAACCCTGTTTCTATATGTAATTTCTTCCTGGCAGAGACAAATATAAGTTTCCTTAGGTATCCTTTTTCACTTTCCTTTCAGAATCTTTCTACATTTCTCCTGTGTATAGCTTATAAAATGTTACCCCATTCAATTCTATACTTACAATTAATTCTTTTTCGAGTCTACTTCCATTTAATTCCATTTTCCCCGTTCTATGCACTAACTTTTTTTTTTTACAAGAAATCTAATGCTTCGTGTATAAGATTATAGGTTCTGTTTTAGATTGCACTCAGTGAGCCCTTTGTCCTTTTAATGTAATTACAACTTTCTGCAGAATTCTGTACAAACTCAGACTCTATTCTTTTCCTGCTGTTCTGTAACTTGCTAAGTCTATTATACTAAAAGTCCTCCTTCAAATACATCCTTCATATACAACAATTCAATAGACCAAGATTTTAAAAGATTTTAACTTCCCACAGAAAGTATTTCCACGCTCTCACTTCAGATGTGTTGCAAAGGAGAAATGTCAGTATGAAAACTGAACGACTGACTTTTAATTGATTTGCTAGTAAAGCCATTATAAGGTTCTGATCATTGTCCCAGTAAGTGTGTTTCTGGGTCCCCATCTATGATTCATACATTACCATATCTTGGTAACCAAGAACTCTGACATGCATTCCACAGATGATGGTTAGCATTGTCAAGTCCTTGGAAAGATTCAAGAAAATATCTTGGAGATAACATTGAGCTACAGTAAGTGTTGAAGTATATGAATGATCTGATGCGTGTCTTTTATCAGCCAGTGTATGTGAAAATCATAAAGCAGAAACTTCTTATCTTTAAAAAGACTTATAATTCATTATCAGAAGTTAGAGACAAGGACTCCAATTTTTATTACTCTGTACTTTAATATAACCATTATTCTCTGCAATTTAACTCACATAGTACTAAATGCATAGCTTAAAATATTATACAGTACTGATTTGAGAAAATTGCTTTTCTGTCACTGAAATGCATTTTCATCATGTATTTGAATAAAAGGAACATTTGCTTTTAATCTACAGAGCTAATTTCTGAATATAGTGAGTGACATCGGGGGGTTATATTTTCATTTTCAGGGAAAGAAATCCTGAATATTATGCTTTGGGTGAAATCCTGGCCTCAGTGAAGTCAGTGGGAGCTGTGCCATTGGGTCACTGAGGATATCACCTTGTAGGGCAGGGAGCTGTGCAAGTTTAACCCTGCATCCCGCACCCCCACCTTAGGCAGAAGGAAGTGTCACAAGGGTCCCTGTCCAAAGAGAGGTGATGCTGGAGACCTGACTGGGAGCTGCTGGAGAGGACCACAGGGAAGAGGGTATGTAAGTGCAGTATTACCCTCAAACTGTAACTCCTTCTAGATCAAAGGCATGCAACTTCACCTTTCTCATTTCCTCACTTTTGTGAGATTAGTTATACCACCTTAACATTCTCTTCACTTTGTTTTTTTGCATGACAATCTAATAAATTTGCCCGCAATTGTGATCACATCATCTAGATTAAGTGTGCAGTATATAACACAGGAGACATGTAGCTGAATTCTTGGATATTGAACTGAAATATTATTGTCTTTTTAAAAAAATGTTGAATTTTCCAGTCATTAGATACATCTTAATTATGAAAACTAAATGTTAGAAAGATTCATGTACCTTAAACTATAAAATGAACAAACTTTAAAAAATAATTAATTGACAAACAATATATATTTGTCACGTGACCACACAGGACAGAATGATATAAGTTCCACAAAAGTAGTCTTATGATATTCATTTTCCCTTGTGCCATATTAAAATGGTGCAAGTGAAAATAATGGATGCAAGTTTTTTTGGTTTCATACTACTTTTTTAACATATTATACATCGGACCAATTGCAACTGCATTTTAGGATTGCATATTGCTATCTGTGATTATAGGAATATATGATTCATGTTATGATAACCAGATATTACATGTTTTATCTACCTTATGTGAGGTGGTAGTAATCAATGCAGGTGATATGGCCTGTAGGTATACAATAAAACATTAACTTTAATAATAATAACAGTAAAGGGAATAATTAAAATATTAGATACATTTGGATTTAGTATTACAGATATCCCAGCTGACCTGTAGGTGGTGTAAGTTATTATAGTTCCTTTCACTTCAAGAGAACTACAGCAATTTAGACAAAGGAAAGGAGGCTCTGGCCTGTTTTTTGTGGGTTTGCCTGAGCAGGAAAGAAGCAGAGATATTTACCATTTTGAGTCCTTTATTCACAATAACCAGCACACAAGGTATATGAGCACTATTCAGTCTTTAAAGAGCCTGACTAGCTATGCCCACACAAGCTGCAGGTTGCCAGTGAGTTTTTAAAGCACAGCCGGGCATAAAGCATGCAGGCTATCCCAGACATCTGGCAGCAGCTGCATGAGACTTCTGTGAAGTTCAAGATTCACGCTGTGGGCAACATATTGTTTATTGCACCAGGTTTTGTTTCTGGTGAGCTGAAGTACATCACTGTTCCTGCTTTTTTAATTACTTGTGTGTGTAGTGTTGTCTATCAGCTACACTCCTACTCTTAGTCACTCTTACTAACTAGATGAATACCTAAACATATAAATAAATATATGCAATTCATACATATGTTAACAGCATAAATCAGTGGTTCTCAAACTTTTTTTTCGTGGACCACTTGAAAATTGCTGAAGGTCTCAGCAGACCGCTTAATGATCTTTCCAAATATTGTTTGTACTGTTAGCTAATTGTTGTAAAGTGCTTTTGCTAAAAGTGCTATATATAAAAAAACCCTTTATAATAATTAAAGTTTTTTTGTTCTACAAGTAAAACCACACAACTCATACTTTAATACCAGTAGTCTTACCTTTCTAATGCAATGGATGTGCTCTCTTTCCCCCACCACACCATCCCCCGAGCTGGGGCTGAGAAGGAGGGAGTCTCTCTTTCTCTCCCTCCACACCACATCAGCTCCTGAACTGGGATTGGGAATGGCGGGTGTCTCTCCCAGGCCATTGAAGCTGTGACAAGGTGGCTCCTCGGCTCCCCTGACTCAAGTCCTTTTGGGGTCCTGGCGCGGCACTGGCACCCTGACCAGGCTGCGCCAGACCCGGTTTTTCCGCTGCTCCTTAGCAGCCCACTCTCTTTCTCTCTCTCTCAGGGTCAGGCTCCTGCAGGCTAGGAAGGCTAGGTTCCCCCTGGGAGGGACCCTTAGTTCTCCTTCCCTGCTTGCCAGCAGCCTCTCTGTCCCTGCTTCCTCCAACTCACTCCTCAAACTCCCCTGCTTCCACCAAACTCACTCCTCAAACTCCCACACCCCTCTCTGGGGAGGAGTCTCTTTAAAGGGCTCTGACAGCCTCCTTAACTGGCCTCAGCTGGCCCTTCTTCTGGCTGTGGCAGCCTTGCTCAGCTGGACCCAATTTCCCAGTAGTAACCCTTCTAATTACAGGCCTTTCTTGCAGCTGTCTGCCCTGGGTCTACCACAAAGCCCAGAGCTGAGGCTGGGAAGATGGACTCTCTCGCCGCATCAGCTGCAGCTCTGGAGTTGGGGAAAGTCACCTCTTTCTCTGCCCACCGCAGCCCTGCGCATCCCAAATTGCCTCCACCTACACTTTTCACACCACTGCACCCTCCCACCTACCCCATATCCCCTCCAAGGCCACCATCTCACTTTATAGTTCCTTCTTCTCCTAATTAGTGGAGCCATGCTTGCGCGGCTCCACTAATTAGGTGGGTGGCCCTTCATTTTTTTGTGTGCAGCCGCCCAGGCGTGCACTTTAGAGGAAACTATCCGTGGACCCCCTGAATTGATCTCATGGAACACTGGTGATCCACGGATAGGGTGATCAGATGGCTCGATTTTATAGGGACAATCCTGATTTTTGGGTCTTTTTATTATATAGAATTCTATTACCTCCCACCCCCTTTTCCTGATTTTTCACACTTGCTGTCTGGTCACCCTATCCGCCTCTGGTATAAGTGCTAACCTATTGAAACAGGACTGCAATGAGGAAAATTGTATTTCTTACCTACTTGAGAAATCCATTTGAAAACTTGTGAATGATCAAATTCCCTGGGCAGTGCACCAACCCTAATACAGCATTACCTTAAACAGTACAGGCAGTAAGCATGTAAAAATTGTGCTGCAATGAACTTTGAGCCAGATTCTTTCCTACACAGATCACTGCTTGATTCAGTCTCCATTATATCTGATGAATGAAATGGTAACCATCCATCTTGTCCAAAGCAGTTCAGTTACTGTGTATTGTGCTGCAGTATTTCGAGTGGCCAAAAAGTCCAGTTCTCAAGTGAAAGATCATGCCAGAGATAATGCAGGCATGTAGTGCAGAAGATGAAGCTGACACACCACTTTCTTCTCTCTCTCAACCACCTCTCTTCAGCCTCTTTCACTCCCTTGTGTAGCACAGTCCACCAGTTTAGCCTGGTGCTAGCTGCATCTTTCTAGCCTGCAGTGTCAATGTTGAAAGTTTTCAAGTCCCTTTTGCAAACATCCTAGAACGTGAGCCTAAGTCTGTCCAGTGGCCTGGGAGCTTTGATGGTAGGTCTCAGAATTTGAATTGGAGCTGTATTTCATTCCCAGGACTACTGGCTTCCTGGTGGCTGGATGTGGAGGACCTCTTCCCTTATAGTTGTGGCTTTTGGTAGGAAAGGGATGATTTATGCAGAGATGGTCATGATTTAGTATCCTCACATTGAACTTCTGAGATATAAAACTTGTCGTGATGGTTGTGTTTCTTTTTGGTGTCAACTTAGTTGTTGCTTGTTAAATATTTTCATGTTTTTCTGAAAATCCAGGAGTCTTATTTCTGTGCTGGAATCATCTCATCCTCATTATTAGGCCTTATAAATCCCAACCACAGGACCTGAAAACTGCTATATCATTCTATGCTTCCCTTCATGGTATTCTCAAGTGCTTTGTCTCTCAGTAGGAGTAGGAGTATTGTAATAGCACCCCAAGCCTCAGTGAATATCAGGACCCCATGGTGCTAAGTGCTGTATATATGCATAGTAAGAGAGTCTTTGTCCTGAAGAGATGACAAGACAATCTAAATACACAAGACAGACAAAGGCTGGGAGAATGGGGTTGAGGTTGGTACTGCTTTGAGCAGGGGGTTGGACTAGATGACCTCCCGAGGTCCCTTCCAACCCTGATATTCTGTGATTCTAAGTAGCATTATTCTATTTCAAACAACAGGGAACGGAAGCACAGAGAGAATAAGTGTCTTCCCAAGATTATATAACTTGGTGAGGTGCTCTGTCCCCCTCTAGTGGTACTTAGTCTAGCTAGAAATTGATGAATCTGCTACAGTCTTAGCCAACAGCCACATTGAGGTTCATACCTTGAGATCCCAGGTTTGATCTCGCCTGCTGTCAGCTGGGGTCTGTCAGTATTACAATTACATAAGAAATCGGTGACAAAAAAAGAAACTGAATTCAGATCAGACGAACCTCAGGCCAGTGGTTTAACCACAAGACCAACTTTCTTTTTTTGTCAAGCCTAGAAGGAAATATTCACCTCCGTCTGGCTTAGGGTTTTGTATTGCTACTCTGCTATGAGTAGATACTACAGTGCCACGTGTCTTTCAGCTTTTAAATGTGGACCAACATATATGGAATGTTTCAAACTGCGGATTTTCTAAATTATCCCGGTATATTTTTGGTGAGAAGTCTTCCATTTAAATTGGGCTAGAAGAACATATTTGTGAAGCACCATTACAAAATAGACCAGCACATGCAGCATGTGCAGTGTTTTCCTTGGCGTTACCCAAGGAAATTAGCTATGTTGATGTAAAGGATAGACTTTCTTTATAAGCATTGTGTTAAGGGCAAATACATAACCAAAAATCAGATACAGTACATTTCTATCATAACTCTGTGTAACTGTGACTCTAAAGAAGTAGAAGTGAAAGTCAGATGGAAAAATAAATGGCTGAAGACCAATGAGGGAGAACAAGATTTAGAAAACAAGCACTGTGTCCATTTTGTAAAACTGATCTATCTTCTGAAACTATTTTTTTCTCCATTGATGCAAAAATGGCATTTTAAGAGGCATGTCCTTGCAATAATGCTTTGAAAATAACACATGCATTTTTCTGCAACAGATAATAAAGCAAAACAAAGTACAAAACAAATTACTATTCCATAGCTTATTATCATGGCATAAGAACTCTGGATAGAAAAAATATAGATTTGAGAAGAAGCATAAGATTGAGTGAAAATCACTATGTGACATGCAAGTTGAACGGGTTGTGAAATACTTTGGAAAAAAAATCTCATCTCAGAAAAGATTTATTGTTGTTATTGACTTTTAAAGTCTTTAAAAAGGTTTACAGGCAGCAAGAAATTTACTAGTGGAAATTCGCAAGGTACTGGTTTCATTGCATCTCACAATGAAAATGTATTCCAATATAATCATTAACCTAACATCACCTTCCAGCAAGAGACTTCCAGGAAAAAAATGTCCCTAGCTTGAACTGGTAATTAGCAGAACAATTTCTAGTGCGCATAAGAAAGGTGTTTAATGACAGAAGAGCTAGAAAGAGCTAGAAAATATAGTGTAAGTGTGAAAGGTCAAAATAAGTGTCACATGAAATAGATATTTGAAGGATTCTACTCTGGCTGTATCATATTAACTGAAAAAAAAAAACTTTTTATTCGGAAATGCACTCGGAAATCTGTATTATATTTTAAGATATAAAGATTTTGTTACAATTATTGTGAAATCTTCACAAGCACTGTAAAAGTAATTCACATATCAAAGATAGGCTATCATTCTTAAAAGATAATTATCACAACACAGTGTGCTTCCATCAAAGAAGGGAGAAAGTACTTTCCCTAAAGAATTTCCCCTCATCCACACAGGACTTCAGAATCATACAGCAACTGGCAATATTTAGCATCCTTCTCAATTACTGGCTTTATCTGGGGAGGTGGGATGGGATTTATATTTATTTCCTTTAACATGCATCCCCAAACATGTCACTCTTCCACAAAAGAGTAGCAGATTTGGGGGCATTACAGACCAGTTTTTCACTGAAGGAGAAATCATTGGTATAGAGTCCGGTTATTTTCTTTGTGTAACTTGTTTTATCTCCACCAATCTTGGAACAGGAGTGGTCAAGCAGGATGCAGGCAATCCCCTCTCTCAGGAACAAGAAACACCAGAGCCTAGTTCCATGGGAAGAAATCTGCTTCAATAATTGGCTTACTAGAGAGACTGAGACAAAGAGCAAACTCTCCTGCCGCTTTCAAGAGCTCCCCTCAAAGAAAATGAATAGCAATGCAGTTCTTCAAATACTGAAGAGTGCTTGAATGCAACTAAAGAAACTTATAACACTATGTTAACCATCCAGTGATTCCAGCTACAGAAATATGAAGCTTTTGGAGGAGGAGGTCAGTATGACATTGTATGACTCCCTTGGAAGATTGGATGTACATATGTGCCCCTTGACATTTGGCCCATTCCACAAACATCATACAACACCTGTTATAAGAGTCCCCGTGCTACCCTGTCAACTCAGCCCACAAAGTGAAGGAGGTATTCTTGTCTATGCAGCCTGGAATGGACACTAAAGCAGTCTTCCCATATCAGAGATCGAATAGCTGTGTCACCCAGCTTGACAAGCAAGTCCAGATGACAGTCCATGATGCATAGAATTTCCCTCAGTAAACTAAACTGATATTTCACTATTTGTTTTCACCCTAAATTGGGACAAAGAATTACAATTTTCTAATGAACATAATTTCAAAATAATTGATATACAGAAACATCAAAAGGATTGGTTTATACATTTTCTATAATACCGACAATTTGATCCCTCTCTCCAACTGTAATGTTTTTGTTTAGTTTTTTTAAATGACCTGAATTGATTCTTTTTGCATAATTTTATCATATAATAAAAGGCCAGAGGATGTTTGTCCGAAGCCGTCATGCACAGTAGAGACGGCCTGGACAAACAGCCTGCTGGGAGTTGTAGTTCGGTGGCACAAAATGGCCACCATGCGTGCGCCGCCGCGAGCCGTAGAGACAGCCCGGACAAACAGCATTAAGCACTTTGGCCCATGTACATGGGCTGTTACACTAGTTTTATCATAAAACTGCATTTTCTCCTTGTGGCACTTCGCCTTAGAGGAATTATAGTTCAGAAGCCTTACGCTCATATTCTTTCTTATAGGCCAGGCCAGACCTAGATTGGAAGTGAACTCAACAGGTCATCTAGTCCATTCCCCTGCAATTAAGGCAGGACTAAGTATTATCTAGACCTTCCCTGATAGGTGTTTGTCTAACTCTCTCTTAAAAATCTCCAATGATGGCGATTCCACACAATTTATTCCAGTGCTTAACCATCCTGGCAGGTAGGAAGTTTATCCTAATGTCCAACCTAAACCGTCCTTGCCACAATTTAAGCCCATTGCTTCTTGTCCTATTTTAAAAGAATTAAAAGAACTTAAAAACTATTATAACGACCCTTCTCAGTCTCTCTTTTCCAGACTAAACAAACCCATTTTTTTTCAGTCTTCCCTCAGAGGTCATGTTTTCTAAACCTTTAATATTTTTGTTGCTCTTCTCTGGACTTTCTCCAATTCGTCCACATCTTTCCTGAAATGTGGCACCCAGAACTGGTCGCCATATTCCAGTGGAGGCCTAATCAGTGCAGAGTAGAGCAGAAGAATTACTTCTTACGTCTTGCTTATAAAACTCCTGCTAATACATTCCAGAGTGATGTTTTCTTTTTTGCTACCATGACACTGTTGACTCATATTTACCTTGTGGTCCACTATAACCCCCAGATCCCTTTCTGCCTTCCTAGGCAGTCATTTCCCATTTTGTATTGTTTGCATTGTTTGATTGTTCCTTCCTAAGTGGAGTACTTTGCATTTGCCCTTATTCAATTCCATTCTAATTACTTCAAACCATTTCTCCAGTTTGTCAAGATCAATTAGAATTTTAATCCTATCCTCCAAAGCACCTGGTTTGATTTTATGCCCTGGGCCCCAGCAAGTCTAATGCTGACTCTGCTTGGCGGATCCCCTGACACCTGCTCATGCGTCCCTAGGGTGTACTGTACATCTCAGTCAAAGGGGGGGGGGGGTCGTCTCCTACTTGTGTTATGAGACATGCACTCCTCCAGGGAGCCTGGCCCATAAAATGGAATAGGGGCCAGAAATCCAACTTTCAAAAATCAGTGCACCATGATAAGGAAATGCTGTTTAATGTTTTCTTGAACTGATTCAAAATTAAAGATTTGGGGGAAGTTCAAAACAATATTTATTCCAAAATTATTTGAACCAACATGAAACAAAATATTTCATTTAGACTTTCTCAATGTAAAATTGAAATTTTGGATGAAGAATTTTGCAAAAACTGCATTCTCCATCAGAAAACTATTCTGACAGACTATTCCAGTCAGCTTTAGTTATCATTATATTATAGCTTTTGTACAAGCTGCAAATATTCAGCATGTTTTTATGACTACTATATTTTTATTAGAAGTATAGTTTTTCTTCTCACGTATCTTTGAGTGGTTTAATACTGAACATCCTATTACTGGATCTCTCTGTATATAACAAAGTTTCCACTTGGAATCCTGGACAACATTTTAAAGTCTACATTCATTGGGCTGACTAATCTTCAGCTTCTTTAGAAAGATGGTGCCATAATAGCTCTGTATTGTTGTCTCTAAGTTATTTTTTAACCAAAGCACCTTGTTCTAAGACCTATGGAACTCTTCACAGGATTCATTGAGCATTCTAGCTGTATTCCTTGCTGCCTTGTAATGATTAAAATTCTCAAGACCAACTCTAATTCTCTAGTTCTTAAATCTGTTTTCTAAGCTCATGTTATCATCATCATTCAAGCATTTGGTTATAGCTCCTTCATGAAAATTAGAGCAGTTCCTTTAATCTTTTTCCACCATAAGACAAACTGTTAAAATTCTTAATTATCTTCATAATTTATTCTTGTTTTCTGTTTTTGTGTCTTATCTGTTCTAGTTTACTCTATCATTTTTATTTTTGGAAAAGTGAAATTATTTTTGTCTAGATTATTTAGTTCATTTGAGTTTACTCATTTTCACTTGTGTTTTTATATTTTCATAGAGATTCGCTAACTGCATAGTCCAGAGTTCCACATTTATTTTAACTATCCTCTTAATGAAAAGAATCATTTGTCTTTGCTAACTATGTTTGTGCTTATGCTAATATTTAACCTTTCCCTTATATTTTAAACTTTTCAAAAAACATTTTCTTTTTCACTGACATGGCTTGACATTGTGTGGTTATATTTTCGCTGCATTGCAATTTCACTGGCTTATAAAGTTTTAGGGCTTGCTTAAAACATTATAAGTGGGTTATCATTCATTTGGAAAAGACTGCAGAAACTGCGCTAGGGGTCAATAAATATAAAGTCAGGAGCATTAAAGAAGATTACAACAAGCAAACTTGTGGGCATATTGTATTTCATTAGCTAATTCATCATCATTGTGATTTAAGTCTGTCTAAGGGCTTGCCTATACAAGGAAGTTGCTCCAGTACAAATTTTGCTGGCCTTTAAATGCAATGTTGTTGTAGTTGTGTCGGTCCCAGGATATTAGAGAGAGAAGGTGGGTGAGGTAATGTCTTTTACTAACCACTTTCTGTTGTTGAGAAACAAGTTTTCAAGACACACATAGTTTAGTCAAGGGAAAAGGCTGTGTCCACACTCTTCTTATTTAGTTAAACTTGTTCATCAACGTAAGCTAAACTGAACTAAACCACTCTTAAATGTAAATAAATATCCACACACTGGTTTTGCACTGGTTTAGCTATGCTCATTTACATTCACATCTTACTCTATTCTGGTGTAACTTTTTCTTGCTAAGCCAGCCTTACATTTCAGGGACAGGATCTCCTGTGGTTTCAAACACAACTAGAAAGTGCTGTGCTGGAACTCATTGCAATGAAAGGCAATCTTGACTGCCATGTCCTTTGGAATGACAAAGCCAGGGAAAGACCAGATATATGTTTGAAGCTTCGATTGAACATATGGATGGATGCCAGATTAACAGACTATAGCAATCACCATTCAATATATGGTTTCAATACTTCCTTCATAGCCATGAGGCGGAAGTGCCCACCATCAGAGAATCACAGAAGCGTAGACCAGTCTAACTTGTTAAATTATAGGGGTTTGATTCATTAGATCTGCCCTGTGAAAAACCAGGCCCATTTAACTCATCACAAGTTTAGGCATCAAAAACTGAAATTCACTATTGAAAACCTAGGCTCTAAGTTTTATTTCTAAAAATATGTAAAAAGTCACACACAAAAATAGCCCCAAGCAAGGGTAATCTATTGGCTCTTCCATTGCATGAGATCACAATCCTTTTATAGAAGGAGCTACTAGACATCTCAGACAATCAAACAATTTGATTGCACCTTTGTGAGACATTTAGAACCATTGAAAAAAAATCAAAGCCCTCATCATTAGATGTATCAAAACCAAGTAATGCAAAAATGTTTCAACTTGATTACCTGGCTATACTGTGAAGAGATAGAAATTAGTATAATAAACACTATAGAATTTTAAAATAAATCAAATACATATCACTAGTAGAAAGGAAAAATGAAGTGTTGTTCATTATGTGTTAAATATATTAATATTATCTTTTTTTTTCATTCCACAGTACAAATCTGGTTAAAGTTTATTACACAGAATCTGATTGATTTCACTTTGTGTACACATTATACATTGTGTCTAAGAATTCCAGGACCATCTGCAGGTGTAATGCTATACTAATGATAGATATATATCTGAAGACTACTGTTAATAATCTGTAACACATAGAGAGAGGTGTGTAGGCAGGTAGGAGGATCAGGATTGGTCTGCTCACTTTACCTTCAGTTACGTTTTAACCAATGTAATCTCAGTATTTGCTGATAACAAATGCATTACAGGTATTATTCTGCATTGTAAACGCATAAGTCAGTAAAATAGCATAAAATATGAATTATTAATTATCACAGTATTTCACACTTACCTTCAAATACTTATTATTTCTGTAAGTCCTGACAATCTACATGCTATTTTAGTTATTTAATCAAAATAGTCATTAACTCTGTATTATAGCTAAAGTACTTCCATAGACAGTGGGGAAAATACAATGTATCATGTTTTATTTGATAGTGGTTAAATAGTGATTTCTTTGGACACCATCAGCCATTGATCTAAATATACTCCATCTTAACCATACTATAATTTATACTCATTCAATTTTTCCTGCACTTTTTAATCTCTCTACATAAACTATTTTGCAGTGACTTCAACATAAGTCACCAAAACTGTATTATTCTGACAGTTCTGGCCAACTCTGCCTTCACAAGTTGAATCTAATTTACATACATAATCTTTCAGTGTCTACCGGCGTAACTTGTTGGTTTATCTGAGCTCTGAGAGACATAGTATCATGATTTCCTAGCTTATTAGAATACCAAAAGTGAAGATAGAAAAAACAGTTGTATGCTGACTGGAGATTAATTTTCTTTGAACCACATTTCTGTTTGAGAGAGAGCTAAAGAATGAGATTAACAAATCCGAGGCAGAAAGGAGAATATTTTACAGGAAGGAACAGGATAAAATAAGCAGAGATATAGAGGAAAGTTTCTAGGAGAAATCAATGGAAAGTGGAGATTTGCTGAATTAAGGTTATGTTTACCAGAAATACACCATCTAGCACCAGCCAATCTCTATCACTGTCTAAAAGCAGCATGTGTTGACATCTGCCCTCTCTGTCACCTTGGGATGAGAAAAGATGTTGCATTAAGGATTCTGGTTTATAGAACATCATTATGCTTTTACCTGTGGTAAAATGAATTTGAAAAAGGTAGATAGCATGCAGATCTTGGGAGTTCACATTCATTATGTTTATAGTAAAAGCGGGACTAAGATGCAAAGTTTTATTTGAGATGAGGTTCCAAAGCAAATTCCCCTTAGTCTTTTGCACTTGTTCAGGGTATTTTTTTATTTTATTTATTTATTTTTATTTTAATGAAGAGGGTATATAAAAAAAAAGAAAGGAATTAGTAAATTCCCACAGACAATTTTTGCAGTAGCAATTAGATAGGCAAATTAATAGAATTAATAGATTTTATGGATATTACAGATTAAGACATAGACTTGCGGGACAAAATTCTCCTCTCTTATGCCCATTGCAACCTCAGTGCCTTCAGCAGGAATGCGTGGGTATACTGTAATTGAGAGCAGAATTTATTTTTCTCTGGGTGAACATGAAAAAATTTTGGTGTGACATTTTATGAATTGAAGCCATGAGAGAGAGAGAGAGAACTCAGAGATATAGTATAAACCATTAAACAACTTACAATTTTGAACCGCAAATGCCTTGTATGACTTAAACTATTTTCCAAATGTACTGTATGCGATATGTGTAACATGGAGTGGACTGATACAGTTAAGGGGATGCTATGTGGATGTGTACAAGCATAGGTTTACAATGGGAAGCTAGCTTCACTCTGGACCAGGGAGACAAAGCATCTTAGTAGCATGTATTGAAACTAGCTTAGTTGATCCTAAAAATGCATGCTTTTCTCAAATAGATGTTTTGGGATCTTTATGCATAAATCAATATGATTTCAGTGTTAGAAATCTGAATTGAATTGATGGCAAATCTCTCCTATCTACAGGAAACTGTAAATTCCTCAAAAATCAATGGACTTGCATCTACAGGGCTTAACAATCCTTCCCTTAGGGATGACATCATGAACATTAAAAAGGAAGTTAGCAGACATTTTTGGCCTTCAGAAATGGAAGACATGGGGACCAGCTGGACAAAGATTATTCATATAAACATTCCTATTGGCTACCATAGAACTACACAACACAGAGAGAGCGCTTGCATGAATAACATTTGCAATGTTCAGTAATAGACAAATTCACCCTGGGCAGGTCAACTACCTTGTGCCATGCACATGGCTCTCTATTAGTTCCTATTTTCACCAATGCTCCTCCAAATTCTAGACTCAGTTGCTATGGCCTGGCAACAATCTGCTAGAGGAGAGAATGTGATTCACAAGATCCATTGTAGGAAAATTTGCTAGAGAGATGATTGCACTTGGGTGTTAGGATGAGGATGTATGGAAGTTAGGTAAACAAACATTGCAGAGGATGAAAAAAATACCTCTGGCTGAAGAAAGAGGAGACATAGCAGAGGGTAGGAGAAAAGGGTAAATTGATCTAAAAAGGCTCATCTACATATTCATACTCACGTTGAGGCTTACCTCAATGTCTGAACATCTTGAGTGTGTTAAGATTTCACCTTTCCATTTGAGAGTTTCTGATGTGGTGTAAAGTAACGATAGGATAATACAGAACACACACCAAATTATAAAAGACTAGTGTAAAAGCCCGTGTATACGGGCCAACCGTAAGGGCTCGTGGCCCTCCCCCCCACCGCCCAGCTCCCTCCCCCTGCAACGGCCCCCTCGCCCAGCCCCCTCACCCCTCCAAGGCCCCCCCTTGCCCAGCCCCCTCCCCCTCCCAGGCCCCCCCTCGCCCAGCCCCCTCCCCCTCCAAGGCCCCCCCTCACCCAGCCCCTCCCCCCTCCAAGGCCCCCCCTCGCCCAGCCCCCTCCCCCTGCAAAGACCCCCCCTCGCTCAGCTCCCTCCCCCCTCAACTCCTCGTCATGCACCCGACAGCCCAGCTAACTTTATATGTATAACTGCTCCTTGGTGCTCTAGCTCCGTGTGAGTGAGGATCGCTCAGGCGGGCACACGTGGTGGCCATTTTGTGCCTCCGAACTACAACCCCCAGCATGCCGTTCGTCAGGACCGTCTCTACCGCGCATGACGGCTTCACACAAACTTCTCTAGCCGATTATTATATAGGATTGTTCCTGACTCTAATTGGATATCATTAATCAGTTTGCCTATAGATAAGGGATGGAAAGGAAAATATTTGTAGCAGTTTGTAAACAAGTGACATCGGAGTTGGATGTCCTATATTAGTGCATTGCATACATGAATTTACAAAAAAATCTTAGGCCAAATTCTGCCTTTTCAGGCTTCACATTGATTAAAATCAGAGTTAAAGGCACTCTGATAATGTACACAAGTGAACTGACCCTGTAAGAGGTTGCTCATGGTCTAGACTGGTCCTATTCCAGGTTCAGCCTGGAAATGACATTTTGGGATGTGTTGTTCCCAGGATGCAGGGGGGGTATAGGTTGGGTACCAAGACATGGTGGGAAATGTAACCATGGAGGAGGGGTGTGAAATAATAAGCAATCTCAGAAAAGTTAGACTCTTAAAGGAAATAGGATTTGCTATTTAAAAAAAAGGGCTTATTAGGGTTTATGAAAGTTTTCAGGAAGAAGCCCAGAAGGACAGCACCTGAAGAAGGGGTGATATTTTGGGCTGGGGGGGGCGGAGTTTGAGGGGAGACCTAAGGGGAGCAGGGACTGCTCACAGGTCTTGATCAAAAGGTTTTAAGACACTAAAGAATATATGACTGATCGTGAACCCCTGGACCAAGGAGGAGGAGCACCGAGGAGTGAAAGTTTGCTTGTTCGGATAAGTGCTGGACTAGCAGGGAGGGGGTTTGGACTTTCATTGTATTTTTGATTCCCTGAATGGATTTAGCTATAGGGCTAATCTACCCTACTCACCAGAGGGGAAACAGACACAGTGAGAGAGGGACGTGGGGAGGTGGCTGCATCTGATGCTTTGCCAAGTAATAGGCTGACCATACGTCCCGTTTTGAACGGGACAGTCCCGTTTTTTTAATGTTTTTTAACTGTCCCGTCTTTTTGTCCAAAATATCAATCTTGTCCCGTTTTTGGGGCAGGACTCATAAAACATGGACTCATAAAACATGGAGTCATAAAACGTCCCGTCCCCCCCCCACCGCCGCCGGCGGGCTTGGCCCCCGGCTGCGGCTCCGGACAGCTCCGATCTGCCGCCTCCTCCAGCCCGCCGCCTGCTGCCGCCGCCTCCTCCTCTCCCTCCATTCTCTCCATCCCTCCCTTCTCTCCATCCCTTCCTTCCTCCCTGCTCTCTCCCTCCGTCCACTGCCTCCTCTCACTCCCTCCATCCCTTCTCTCTATCCCCTTCTCCATCCCTCCATCCCTTCCTTCCTCCCTTCTCTCTATCCCTCCATCCCTCTCTTCCTTCTCTCTAGCCCCCTTCTCCATCCCTCCCTTCCTCCCTTCTCTCTCTCCCTCCGTCCACTGCCTCCTCTTCCATCTCCCTTCTCTCCATCCCTCCTTCTCGCTGTCCCTTGCCTCCTCCATCCCCCCTGCTCCCTACCCCATCTCTTCTCTCATCCATCCATCCTCTCCCTTCTCACCTTCATGCCTTCTCTCCCTCCGTCCCCTCCATCTTCATCCCTCATCCCCCCATCTCTCTCTCTCCCTCCATCCTCTTCATCCCCCATCCCTGTTCTGCTTATTCGTCCATCCATCCCCCCCGACCCCCCTCTGCCTCCCCCCCCGCCCGGCGCTGGGGGGCCCAGGTGGGGCCATGCCCCCCCCACACCCTATCCCATTTTTGCCATCCCAATGTCCCGTTTTTGTCTAAAGGAAATATGGTCAGCCTACCAAGTAAGCCGCTGTTATAGGGCCTTGAAACGAAATTAGACACAGACAGATGTGTGTCCCAGGACACACTTTATCACCAATATTGATTTCAGCTCTGTCTGTACAAGGTTGCATTGTCCGGATGAACATAGTAGAGCTCTTAGTTTCCAGTGACTTCACTTCCCTAGCCTGAGTCATTGTATATGTATATTCCAGTGAGCACAAGCGATTTGATGCTAACGGAATTACTGTGCTAATTAAAATAAATACAAGATAACAAAAAATGAAGATTATAGCTGAGGTTAATCAAATAAGTAGAATTGCACATTGTTTCATTTTTCGTGCCATACTTGTTACCGTCTCTGAATATTGCAATAACCCCCCCCCCAAATATTGTTATTGTGAAATATGAGCTCAACTCAATCCTGCAACCTCCTGAGCAAACTGGCTCTGACGCAGCAAAGTACTTAAGCATGTACTTAACGATCAGCAGCCCCATTGACTTCAGTGCTTTTATTCGAGGGATAAAATCCTGACCCCATTGAAGTCAATGGCAAAACTCTCATTGACTTCAATAAGAATGAGGATTTCACTCTTATATGTAAAGCACAATTAAAACTTACTGTTCTCTGCATTATTTTTAGTAATAATGGAACATTAACTGACAGCTCCATCACACTTTCAGTGCTGCTGGGCAAGCAGTGAACAGGTTAATTAAAATGTGTCCAAGTGCAATTTTCATAATGCAAGCTAAAGTATTCAGCAACTATTTTAATAAAATTGCTACTACCTTGAATCAGGGTAAATGCTGAGTTTACCTTTCATTTATCTAGTAAAAGCATTACATTGGTGTATCACTAAGTGGACTGCATTAGAGAGGTCTGTTGCCAAATGCCCTGGAAAGAGTTTCACAGTGGGATATTCAAAACTTTCAGCATGGATTTTAATATTAAGTTATTTTTGTTAGGTTCCATTTCCCCTCCCCCCACTTTCACTCTATTTCAGCACCACTTTGAGACTGCTGTTTGGATTTTTGTAGAACACGCTGACACAAAGCCCAGCTTCCTTTGGAGTTGTAAGTGCTCAGAATCTCTGAAAATCAGACCACAAACTACCAATTGTATGGGCAAAGCATTATGAACTTATTTTAGTACAAAGATTGCTCATATGACAGCAAAACAGTGTTAAATTACAAAGGCAAATTTGAGTCAAGTAGGAGATGATTTTTATGGAATATTAATATTTGGAGAATGATCAATTCTTATCTGTACCACAAATATCCTAGCCTCTGTGAATTCACTGGCAATCTCCCATGGACTTTAATGGGCACAGGATTTCATTCCAAAATGTTAAATACTTCAAGAATGCAAATGTATAGAATACTTTAGAAATAAACAAAGAAAATGTCAAGGGTCATACCCTACCATTTAATGTGTGCATGCAATTTCAATTTTTGAATCTAAGGGACATGAAATTTTACTTCGCCACTGCCATTCACCTTCAGTCACCTTCTAGATTGCCTAAAGAACTGGTTTGAAGGTGGGGGATGGGAGTGAACACTTAAAGCAGCATGGAGTGGGGTCAAGGCCTGGGAACTTCCCCCCGCTCCTCAGCAGGAGTGTCGAGCCCCGTTGGCCCAGTGGCTAAACTGCCATTGGTTGCAGTTAGCCATTTAAACGTATCCCAAACATTAACCTGCTTGTTCTGGTCAATCCAGTGCTGTTTATTGATGTAGTTCTACAAGATATTTTCCACAGGGTGGAGTAGCCTTTTCTACTTGTAGCTAGGACTGTATCACATTTTCTGAATTGTGATTATTTGTGTGTGGCAAATATCAGTTTTGGATTACAATAAAAAGGGAGAACAATAATGACAATTTTTGTGATGTCTTCCCTTTCCTGCTCCCCAATTTTCAACCAGCTCTATTTAACAGAGACAGATCACAATTATTTTTATTTATAAATGTGCTCCCAGAATCTTTGGGCCAACCCATTTGGAGAACAGGATTTGAGCTATATTTAAGAGCTGCATGAAAAGTCAAACTATAATTGTGAACCGAGACCTAGGATGAGACAGCATATATATGCTGCTTGCTGAGAAAGATCCTATTCATTATAGCAATCCTGAATCTTCATCAATGCAATTATCTTAGGCTACCTCTTCTGATATTCAACTCAGGTTTTGGTTCAAATTTAAAATAAGTCCACCAGCTCTCTAGAGCCAAGTATGCTCTGTCCAAAGAAACCTGAGTAATTTTAACTAGGAGTCCTTGTTATAAGCTCTGAAGTAAAGCCTGAACGTACAGAGAGATCTGATCAATTCATGAGTAGGCTGCATTTGTTCAATAAAAATGATTTTCCTGCCTACAGTATATTTCCTCTGTATTCACCAGCCTCTAGTATATATGCCATTTAGTTTAATCAAGGATAAAAAAAATATTTCTATTCCTTTACTGGTTTAAAATAATCCTTAAATTGAATAACAGCTTACTTTCCAATGGAAGTAAAGCCCAGTGTTTCCTAATCATTTTTATTCTCTCTTGGCAGCTTGCACTAGATAAAAAGCGGGAAGGTTGAGGGAAAGGAATACAAACATTGAATAGTATTATCCCCAGTTGTTTGTAACTTGGTCTCTTCTCCTTTTATCCCCTAGGTGAAATAATTGAGGCTAGCACTTACTTTTACATTTTAAAGTAGGCATCTGGGTGGAATAAGAACAAGAAAAAAAATATTTAGTGTATGGGAATCACCTTCTGGCTTTCACCCCTCTCTCTGCTATCTGGAGTTCATTGGTTTTGCCAGTTTATCGAAATGTGGGTTACAACTATTGGAAAAAATGAAGAGTTCATGCATTTTGTCCATTAATCAGATAATCAATTGTAATGGAATAGCAGGAAAATAAGAGACAAAAACTTCCTGTCAGCTGGGAGTAAATACTTTTCAAAGAGTGATCATTTTATGTCTGACCTATTAGTCCTCATCTTCAAAGGAAACATACACAGCACTTTCAAAAAACAAGCCTGGGAGCTTAAATTCATTACTCTGCTAGACACTAAAAATCATGGACTGAACAGGGGCTCTAGATACAATAATCTGTATCTACCTATGAACACGAACTACCCCCTGATTCTTCTGCACCATGCCATAAACATCTGTCATGTGGTTATTAAAACCCACAGACTTGCTTTATATAATGCTGGGTCTTTGAACTGTGATCATCAAATTATGTAGTGTTACCCGTTTGACCGAAGAGGATAGCCAAAAAATTGGGGTCTTGTAGGTTAATCCATTTTAGTAGGAAAAATTGTTTAGAGTCAGATTATTATTTTTTGATGCAATCTTTTTTATTTACAAATAATATACAAAGTCCTGGTTCCTTGTGTCTGTTACAGCTTTCCCCCTACTCCATTTTGTTTCTTACAGCTGTCCCCTTACTCCATTTTGTTTTTGTTCTCCTGTGGCCGCCCCTCCCTGGCTGTTAAAATTGTTTACCAGGGCCACTGCCCTTCTCAAAGGGAGGGTCCCTTAAGTTGTTTACAAAGAACCATTGCCCTTCTCAAAGGGATGGCCATTTGTGCTTAAGTGGGATAACTGCCCTGTTCAAAGGGTTGGTCCTGTTATCACCTTGTTAAACCTGGGCTCGGTGTAGGGTAGACAATGTCCAAGCTGTAAGATCAATGTGTTTTGAAGATCCTGGGCATGAGTCATAGGCCTCATGTGCTTTTGAGTCATGAGGTGGAACTCACACCTACGGTCCAGAACTCTGCCCAGGTATGTCTCTATGCTCACCTGTAGTCTTTCTCTGAACTCCTCCCCTGTGACAGAAGGAGCCTATCAGCATTACTGGCAGGGAAACTGCCTGAGTTTGCCTTTAAGAACAGGCATTTTGAAACAAACATCAGAAAGGTTCCTGCATGGCTACCTGGTCTGATCAGCCAGGGGTTCTGGGGGGTCCTTTCTCCGCTCTCGTTTTATTTTGAGCGTACCCCCGGTTTAACCCCCTCCCCGCTCTCGTTTTATTTTTGAGCGTACCCCCGTTTTTAACCCCCCCCCCCCCACGAAGAACGAATTGCTGATCAAGACCGTGCTGAGCCCTCCTGGCTTCTTCTGATGTTGATTGCTGCTTCAGTCTTTGCTGCTGGCTGGGGACTGGTGAGAACCTCTCTTCTGTGAAACTTTCTATACTTAATTACTCTAGCTGCTGGCTCTGTTTCCCCAACACACAGACTTAAACTCTGTGTCTTAAAACCTCTCTTAAACTCCTTGATCTGTTGCTTAAAACCTCTCTTAAACTCTGTGTCTTAAAACCTCTCTTAAACTCCTTGATCTGTTGCTTAAAACCTCTCTTAAACTCTGTGTCTTAAAACCTCTCAAACTTCCCTTGGTCTGTGTCTTAAAACCTCTCTTAAACTCCTTGATCTGTGTCTTAAAACCTCTCTTAAACTCCCCTTGGTCAGTGTCTTAAAACCTCTCTTAGACTCAAACTAAACCTTGGTCTGTATCTGTAATCTGTTTCTTGCTTTGCAGCACTTTTGCTGCTAGAAATAAGCCTGTGCCTTCCTGAACTGTACCTGGGCACACACCACTCTGCCCTCTGAAACTACCCCTAGTATAAGGTGCACCCATTAGGTTAGATTTTATCTTTTAATCTAGATAAGTTGTAATTTCATTTTGCATAGCTGTAGTTAAGTTAGGTTTAGGAAATTGCTTGCATTGTACCCTGTAAGTTAGCCTTAAAGAATTGTTGCATTGTGTTTTGATATTTGCTAATTTGTGTAGTTTTGGTTAAGTTAAATCATAGATAAGATTTTGCTGTGTTTTGTATAATTGTCTCTCTGCTGTCTGCTCTGTGTCCCCCTGAGTTTAAATCTCCCCCCACCACGTGCTCCTCTTCCCCCATCCCCCAACCTTTACTTCTCTGCTGTTTCTACTTACAGCCTGTCTTCTCTTTCTCTTTCTAGCATAAAACCCCATTGGTTACCCCCTTTTCTCTCTAATACACCTCACATTTTACATTTACATTTTTACCTAAAATTGTTGGTTATTTAACACACTTTATCCATGCTGTTAGTTGATTATATGCTGCTGTGACACACTCTTTACATAGAAATTGTTAGCCACCTGTTACATTTATGCTTCAGTGTTAATTGGTTGCCTACTGTATTATACCCCACTGTATTGTACCCCACTGTTGAAACCCCCTATCCCATTTACTAAAAAAAGAAACCCCTCCCCAATTGTCCACTTTAACAAACCCCATACCCCTCACTATTGAATTTTCCCTGTTTTTGCATTTTCTTAATAAAATTTATTTTGCACCCCACCTGTGTGGTAATTGCTCCCCAAGATCCCATATACCTGCTGGCAGGGACACCTGGAACAGAAGAGGAACCAAAAAATCAAGAGCCCATGTCCTTATTCAAAGGTCCAAGCCTCTGTCAGCCAACACTCGGGCCCTAAAACATCTCTCTCTGGGTATCTACAGGGCCACACACTCCCTCAAAGCTGTCTCTCATATAGGGTGTATTTTGGGGGGGGGGTGTCCGCTTTTCTCTGTGTTCTCTCTTCTGCTTCTCTCTTTCTCACCCACACCAGCTAGTGAATTGCATATTCCCTTCTCATTCCTCACTAACTGACATATTGCATGCCCCCCCCTCCCCCCGTATTGCACACATGCACACTAGCTAGTATATTGTGTAACCTTTGAGTGGACTAAAGTTTACTTCACCTCCCCTCTCCTAGTGCTTAAAAACAACTGCTATAGAAAAGCACATGGAGACCCAGAATTCAATCATTGAGGGCTTTCATCAAGGATTGCACAGGGCCATCTTCCCCACAATTATGTTCAAAAGAACAAAATTAATTATCTTAATTCTTAAATATCAACTTTATACAATTTCATAATACTATCTTTATTTCTGTTAAAGAATGAGGCTACTTCATAATCCACATACATTATTTTCACTTAAACATAAATATAAACAAAAGAATCCAATTAAGTCTCCACAGAAACACAATGAGAAATAATTCAGAGTTCCAAAGTTTAGGATTAGTTCATCTGAGTCTCAGTTGGAGTTTTTATCAACTCTCTACTGTCTGCGGATTCAAAAGCACTGCAATAACATCTCCCCACGTCTTGCTTACAGAGAGCTCTCGTGGGAATCCACACAGATTCTTTCTCCTTCTCTGCTGAACTGGAACCCTAGTCAGCGAACTAATTAACCAACCAATCAGGAGCAAGTATATAAATAAAAAATGTTGTTACAAGAAAAATACAAAACAGATGTATAGGAAAATATAGATGACTTCTTCCCCATTGTTACATTTAAATAAGGAAAGAGGTAGTGAACCATATGCAGATCACGTCTTTTTGTAAAGCAGCTGCCCTGACTACTTGCCCTCAGTGGAGTCTCTGAGTCAAGGGACCTATTGAGCATGCCCAAAACTACTGCATCCAATCCTGACACTTCTGGGCCTAGCATGCTAATTGCATATCCGTCTAGCAACAGTGACTCCAACACAACTCATGCCTCCCCCCCCCTCCTTCCCCAGTAGCTCTCTTACAGTGATATCTCCTTGTTAAGCAGATAGGTTAAATTTGCATATCCCTTTATTGTAAGTGGGAGTTGCGATAAAAGATCCCAGTTGTTTCCCAGTGCCATACTAAATAAAGAGGGGCAGCCACATCCACCAATTTCAATTATTCTTTTCCCAAGCCGTAACGTAATTCATGCCGTGTCAGGAAATCTAGGAACATTACTGGTAAAGTTTGCAGATGATACAAAAATTGATGGAGAAGTAAATAACAACAGGTTATTTCTACAGAGATATCTGGTGTGCATGATTAGCTGGGCTCAAAACATATGTTTTAATAGTGATAAGTACAAGGTTATAGACTAGGAACTAAAAATATGGGTCACACTGATAGAATCATGGACTGTATTTTGGAAAGCATTGATTCTGAAAAGAACTGAAGGGGGTGTGACTGTTGGACAATTGAACATGAGCTCCCAGGGCGGTGCTGTGGCTAAGGGGTGTAATGCAATTCTTAGATGTGTAAAAAGGGGAGCATCAAGTAGGGTGATAGTATTACCTCTGAGTACAACATTGGAGAGACCATTACTGAAATATTGTATCCAGTTCTGGCATCCATACTTCAAAAGGGATGTTGAAATGGAGAAAGGATTCAGAAAAGAACCACAAGAAATACTGACAGACACAAGAAATAATCTTTCTGATGGATGAAAAGAGCTACAAAGTCATCCTGAAATGATACAGATCAAACCTTCGCTGCTGGGAAATCTGAATTGCATTGTAAAATAGGCTGCAGTCAATTTACCTAGGTGTTTGATATTCTGTGTAGTTTTTCTTGACTATGAGCATTACTGTAGCTTCAGCTGAATATAGCTTTTTGATATTTAAACTCATCAAGACCTGTTTGAAGTCTTCAAGAGAAACTCTCAGGACTCGTGATGCTATCAGTAGAACATGGCTTGCCAAAAACAGTAATGTCTGACAGCATGATAGATGAATTCACAGGGAAGAAAATCAGGAAGGTATTTGAGCAGCTGCAGATACTTAAAATATTCTAATAGCTGAAGATAGTGTTTATATATTGAAGTGTAAATATATTGTTTATATTGTGACCACAGTTTCAAGGCAAATAAAAATGAGCTAGAAGGACACTTGTCCTGGGGTAAGAGGTCAGTTTGGAGAGATCAGATTTAGTGTGTGGGTGTGGGTGGGGGGCAGGGTTGTATGCACCAATTTTCTCACTTTCTCCTTTTTTTCATTATTCTCCCTTTTTTTCATCTTCCCTAGATTTGACCATCATACCTCCCCTCGTCTCTGTCTTACTTTGTTAAATAGTCTTATTAAATACATTGAAGTTTGTGTTGTGAAACAGTCATTTTTAGCATGCAAATAGTGTGCTTCTTTTTTCTTTCTGGCAAGTCAATAAAATCACAACCATTAGAAATGGAGTAGCCATCAGCCAGCTAACTGTGAAAATTAATGTATAGTATCAGAAAGTTTATAGGAAATAGCATCTAAATGTGTTCAGGTTCATCCAATTCACTTCATTTTTCTCTGAAAATTTTATTAAATGAAAGCCAGAGGTTTTGTACAGCTCTCATCTCTATGCATTCACCACAAATAAATATGCTTGAGATTTTATGATTTACCATAATGTATATAAATATGACATTAAAACTTACTGAATTTCCCTCTCATGTATGCTTTCACATATTACATACTTGTTAGGCTTTAACCAAGCTATAAAATCAGTTTCTTCTGGGGTTACTGTAGCCTCTTTATTTCCTAAATAATCCAAATCTTAGAGCACTTTTCTGTCAACAGTGAGACTGATTATCAAGCTTCCATAGTAGTTCCTTATGGAAGATCAGACGTTCACTATAAATGAATATTTTAGACTCTTGAAGAAAATTGTAGTGCAACATGCAGATAGCATTGGTAATTATCCCAAATGCCTTTACCTGCAGAGGAACTAAAACAAGAACCTTAAAATAAAACACACGCATAGGATAATCTGTAATGGTAATAGAGTATTTACCTTGGGAACACTTGCTCATCTGTAATTATCATCTGAAATACTGTAGGTGGTAGTGCATTACTCTCAACTTAAAGCTAAACAAGTGCTAGGGCTCACAGGCATTTGCAAGAGAGATGAGAAATGAATTGGTGATAATTCGAGGAAATCTTGATTTATATGTCCCATACACATCCCAATGTACGAATTATAACAATAAGAAAGTATTACTCTACCTCAGAGTGATCAATATGGTCTTCTGAAGTGGTTTATTCCCTTGTTGGGAGAGAAGTGTGTGGGTACAAACTCAAAATATTCTTTCCTTGTCTATTTTTATATACAGTATACACACAGTTATTATTGCTAACAGGAATGGGTTACAGGCATGTAGACCCATTTCACGGATCCAGCAATGCACAGATATGTTTAAAATCTCCAGCCAAACTGCTAACCTTTCTGCTGTTTCTCCCAGGCACAGCTTCCAATTGCTGTACCTCAGTTTTAATCCTACTCCAAACACAGCAAAAGTGCTGTTTGGACACATTCTTGGCCAGTGATATAAAAATTACCCTCCCCTTATGACATAGGCATGTGCATCTTGGTGTTGAGCAAGTACATACCAGTAGCTATAAGGATGGTCCCTTAGGTCATGGCAGCCCACATGAGATTGTTTTGAGGGAGATCTGCTTGCTAATTACATTTCAAAACAACACCTGTCTTTGATGCAGCAGGTGAGAGAGTGTGGCAATTATTGTCTAAATTCCTCACTCAAGTGCTCTAAACAGTGAGTTATTAAGACCAATCTGTGGAGAAATATATGACAGGGTCCCTGGGATGCAACCTGGACTATGGGACTGCAGAGCCCTCTCAAACCCGGGTTGCCTCTCACACTGTGATGCTGACACTAAGCTACAAACCTCCGATAGGCACCACACTTACATAGACATCCACAGGCAGGGATACACCCAACTGTGTTGCATGAATTATCTCCCAGCCACTCATGAATCTTCAGTGGGAAGGCTCCAGCCAATTGTCCCCCCAGGTTCCCAGCCTTGCACCCCAGAACTGTACCATCTTGTACTGGTCAGAAGTGTGACTGGTGTAAATTTATTATCTAGTTCACCACTTCTTCAAAAGACCGTGGAGCACCAGCCTTTGTAAACTGAGCAGACATTTCCCAAGCAGTTCAACCAAAACATACTGTTTTAGGTAAAATATCAAACAGGATTATTAACTACAGAGAGACAGAGTTACAGTGATTTTAAGTAGCAGGCATAGAGATCATAGTTGGTTACTTAGACTGCCAATTTATGTTTGTTTCTTAAGTTCTACAAACTAACCAGGTTTGAATCAATCAGTGTCTCACCCTGACAGACGGTACTAGCAAGTTACAGATCTTCAATACACAGACTGGACTTCCTTTTCCAGCCTGGGACCATCCTTCCACAGTTCAAAGTCTTTGTCCTCTACACAACTCCTCCAGATGTTGAGTTGGGGGCAGGGAGAGACCAAAAGATGATGTCATTGTCTCTCTTTTATAGTTTCTTCCAGCTTGCTAGAAAAATCTTTGCTGTGATGTGGGGTTAGGCAGCCCCCATTGGTCAAGCGGTCTCCATTGCATACATGTTCTCTCTGAGATGTCCCTGGGATGGCCATTGGGAGTGAATTCCCTTTAATGAATCATCAGAATGTTTTGCTGGTCCTGTTTTGCAATTGAAGGGTTGGCAGTGAGTGTCTCCCAACCTCACAACATATTTTAGTAACATGTATAGCAATACTTCATAACTTCACATACAATGACAGCACGTACAATCCAACAGGATGTTAATGTTCAACAGATCAAGACTTTAAAAATGATAACTCACAAGGCCTACTTTGTTCAAAACATATCATAATTATATGACAGTGATGAATATGGTGGATCCAGGATGCTACTTTGAGGTACAGTGTATCATGAAATGTCCTAACTAAGTGGATTTACTAATTTCATTTCTTACCTGCTCCATCACACTATGGTGTAGTGTCAGGTGGTTTGAACTATTGTCTTTGAGGTCAATGATCTTATGCTAGACTGCATTCATTTATTCATGTTGGATGGGATCCACAAAGGTATTAAGGTGATTAAATCTCATTTCTAGGCATCACTGTAATGCCCTGCTAAGCTGCCACCTAACCCTGTAGGCACCTAAACTCACACGGCACCTAAGTTATTCTAGCTCTTTCTCTGGCTGAAGTAATATTTTTGTGTGTCATTGTTTAAAGTGGGACAACTTCAACAGGAGAAATTGAGGGAGCTCCCTACCAGAATATTCTATAACCTGGTGACTAGGACCCTTACCTGAGAGGTGACAGAGCCCTCTTCATATCCCATTTTTTTTCCCATCAGCAGGAGTGAGGTCTAGAACACAGGATCTTCAGTATCCTCTGTCTGTATTGTGTCCACTAGGCTAAAGATAATGAGAGGTCCTCCTCCTCTCTCCTCAGGCACTGGGTTTTAGGGTCAGATTGGGTTGCACATGTAATGCCCCCCAGTTTTGGATCATTAGCAGAGTTAGGCACCTCCATTCAGCCAGGATGCATGGCAGCAGTTCTCAATGGCTAACTTAGGTAGCTTCCACTGACCGTCACCCTCCTGCCCACCAGTTTGCTGGCTTTGTGGATCACAAGCTAAGGTGTCTATCTCCCTATTAATTAAACAGTCACACTGGGCACCTAGCTCAGGCTTTGCATATCACAGTGTTGTTCCTGTGTCTTTCTAGGTGCCTAAAAAATAGGTGTCATGATGCTCACTGTTGCAACCCCTAATTCCCTTCATGGGCCCTATCTAGACCCATTTCTTAAATATAACAAAATGATTTTGAGGAACAAATTCCATTTTGCTACTGTAACAAAGGAGAAGAACAAGAATTCTCTCTTCTAATATGTACTTCAGAAAAGTGTGTAAGAAAAAATTCACAATGAAATCTGGATTTGGGATTTTTTTGTTTTTTGTTTTACACTTTATCAGTCTTCCATCCCACTTTAGTTGTTACATGTGATAAGTCCATTCAAGGTTAAGATTAGGAACTTTGAAAAGGATAAAAGGGATGTATGTAGCTTGGGTCATATTGTTGTGTGTGAGACTCACTCCTTTATCGTGTGTGTGTGTGTGTGTGTGTGGAGAGAGAGAGAATGAAATATTGAAATATTAAGTAAATGAAATAAATCCAGTGGCAAATTCCCATGTTTCTTTGCTTATAATGAAAGGAAAGAGGGAGCATATAGTGCTTAAATGGCCCAATTAGAGCTTGGAAGAACCTGAAGCTAGCTGGGTCAGGTGAGATTGAGCTCTGTCTCAGCACTAGTACCTGCTGGTATTATGCCTTTGAAAGGTACAATTCTTCTACTAGCAGCAGGGGAGCTCGGAACTGTGGCTTGCTTCATCTTTGAACAGGTATATTCAGAACCTCCAACCGTTAGGCTAACGCAGCAGAGCCATTCTTCCACCCTGCACTCCCAGAACAGCCAGGCTAATTAAGAATGCTACCTGCTGAGGAGGAGAAAGTGGACAAGTCTTCCTGGTCCATGCCCTCACTACACTCCATAATTGAGCAACTATAATTTGGCACTCAGCATCCGAGCAAACATAACTGGAGACGTTTTTGTACTTAATGACATACTAAAAAGCACATAGCACCAACAGCACAAACTTGAACTTAGTAAAGTGGAAGAATCTGTAGCATACTATGTCTGACTCCTTTTTCTTTTCTAAGTTGACATTTTTGGCTACCATCAGCATTTAAACTGAGCAGATTCCTGGTGGCTCTTTCACATGCCCCATGACTTTTCTTCCCCAAATTATTGAGCAGCTTATCTTCCTGAAAATGAGTCTTGTAAACTCCATAAAAGTCACCCCCTTTGCTTACAGACTAAAGCCCTGAACTTGCCGGGAGCTCCGTGCTCTCTCTGAGTGAATCTGAATGTAGTGATAAGCTCCACAAACCTCTGGGAAGAGATCACATTTAGGGCTAGATCCTGCCCTATGGCACAGCTGTCCATGGGGAAGTTGCACTGGGAGCCATAGAGGGAATTCTGGCTAACTCAGGCACTATACTGGGCACAGCACTGGGGTGGATGAAAAAATAAGTGCAGCCACTGTACCACCCTTTGGCAGAGTGCAAGCATGACTTCCCACCGCCCCAGTCGGACCAGATGCACTGGTGAATGATGGGGAGTATAGTCACTGTGGGGAGACTATCCTAACTCTTGGGGATGACCTCATAGAAACATTGTGCTCAGGGGAGCAGGAGGGCCAGATTGTGCATATACCCTGCAACAAGGTGAAAATATACAGGGTGGAAAAGCTCCTTGCACTCTCTCCTCCATTTTACACACCCATGCAGTGTCAGGCACAATTGGACCCAGTGTGTAAAGTTGTGTAGCTTTTTCCAATCTATCTGGGGTCATTGGCACTGTAAACCGGTCCTCCCCTTTCTTGACCCAGCTGCAGAATTTAAGTACAGATCCCTGGAGTCCTTGGGTGATCTCGGGATGGGACACAATCCCGGACCTGGAGAATAATTATGAAAAATATTTAGCATTGTATAAACCTGATAAAAGAGGGCAGACCACTGCAGGAGCGTGGCTTCTGTGGCAAACATGTTGGCCTACGCAAGCTGCTAAAGCAGAATGCACCAGGGAACTGAAGGCATTTTGCCAGGACTTAATGAAGGCTCAGAGGGTACGTCATCTTTGGAAAACTCAGGCTCAGACAGCTTCGGTGTCTTCTGCCTCCGCTGCTATATCAGCAGTTGTAATACGATGTCAACTCACCCCTGGTACATCCAGGGAATTAGCTCTTTCCAGCATCCGGAGCGCCCTTTGCAGCCCTAGTCCCGATCACACTGGTCCTGTGTCCCTCCCTGGACCCCGGTGCCCTCTTCCCTAGGGTGCTGCACTCCCGCAGTACCCCCACAGTCTCAGGGTCTCCCCTCCCCAAGGAACCCCCACCCCCTATCCCCACCTTGCCTCAGTCAGGGCAACTGCCAGTCACCACTTACCCCCGTTCACTGGGGCAGACTGTGGTATCATTGCCACTCATCACCAGCAAGGAGGGTTGGCCTGCTGCCTCTACCTCTGTAGCCATGGGCTGCCCCCTGCAACCCCAGTACCCTTCGTTGGGCCATCCCCTAGGCCCTGGAGCCTGGGGGTTTCCAGGCCGGAGCTCCCCCAGCCCCTCTTGCCTTGCCCCAGCCCTGCTTCAATCTAGGTACCTTGTCAAGCTCCCCAGAAGCCAGGCCTGTCTGCCTCTGTAGCCAGAGGAGACTCTGTGTCTGCCAGGCCCCTGCCTCTCAGCCCTTTTATAAGGGCCTGCCGGTCGGTTTGGGGCATGGCCACCCAGATGAGCCTACTCTCTCAATCAGCCTGGGCCTTTCCCAGGGCTGTTTTAACCCACTTTGTGCTGGTGTGGGGCAGCCACCCCACTACAAATGAAATTGGAAGATAGTCATATTAGATCTCAGGAATTGCAGGGAAAACACCAGAAATCTAAAGGCACATGTTACCCTCCTTAAGGATTTGGGGTGGGGGAACTTGTCCCCCATAAACGATATCCGGTAGGGCAGGGAGGAAGGAGATGGGAGAACTAAAATATCACTTTTCTGTCTCCATTCCATAGGTCATGCGTAGGAGGACTGACCATGGTGGGGTGTGACCTTCAGCTGTACCCACCACCTCGCAAAAGAACGCCTTGGTTTAATATGACCCCTGGTCAATGGATTTTTGCAAACACAAATTCGGTGAGAGGATCAAGTGTCTCAAAATTAGCAGTGGTTCAATTCCCCTTTGGGTCTGGCAGGACCCCAATCTGGACTGGGATTTTAGCCACAGCTCCTCATGGACCTCAATGGGGCCAAAGCAGGGTTCGCTCCGCTTACAAATTCGGGATGGCACCAAGCCAGCTACCGTCTCTTGCTGGCTAGTCGAAAATGCTTGGCTGGCAGTGGACCGTTTATGGCTTCTCCTTAGAGCTCAGTCCCACTGGACTCCGGTTTTGGGATACCTCACCCCTCCCCTACCCACTGTTCACTGCTCGCAGGTTAAATTGGGTTTTTGGGTCTGTTCACCTGGCTCGGTGCACCAGGACACTACTTGCTTCTCTGAGCCGGGCCCCAAGAAGGGGGGAGGGGGTCTATGTGTTTTCCTACCATTGAAAAATAGGGACTCTGTTCTTAACACTGGCAAGAAAACTTTGATTTTAGCAATAAGATGATCTCCAGGAGAACTGATTGTCACAAACAAATGCATTTCACATTTCTAATTTTCCGTGGTTCAGTCATAGGAATGGTCCTAAAGAAAGCAGAGTAATGTGATAGACTATAGTTCAAACTAGTATAGTTGCTTGAATTTCTAGGTCACTTAGTTTGTCTCTTCTTATATTTGGCTTAAATGCCCTAGTCTACTGTTTTCCAATTTTCTCTGTTTATTATCATGATATGAAAGGGAGCAAAATGAAAGCATTTTATACCATCTTATCTGTCAAAGATGATAGTTAATGTTTCTAAAACCTGGAAGGAATGAAATCACTGTTGTTTATCAATATACCCAAAGTGAATGATTAATACCTGGGGGAGCATGCAGCTGTGCATCTCTCTCAGTGTTACGGATGGCGGACAATTTATAAGTGTATCCTGTGTAGGCCTTATACAGAGTAAATCAGATTTATTTGGGGTTTGAATCCCATTGGGAGCTGGGTGTCTGCTTGAAGTGAGTAACCTGCTGAGCTGTTTTCAGTTAAGTCTGTAGCTTTTGGGGCGTGGACCGGATCCAGTGTCTGTGTTGCAGCAGGCTAGCATGTCTGGCTCAACAAGACAGCGTTCTGGAGTTCCAAGCTGGTGGGGAAAAATGGGCCTAAAGGTAATTTCAGCACATCAGGTGACAGTCCCAAGGGGGGCCTCTGTGACCGAACCCATCACAGTGGCATACTTAATCAAGATCTATGCACAGCTGTTTGCTTTGTGATACTGGTAGTGATTTTAAGTGAGCTCTGAGTGTGCTAGCTGGAGAACAGACAAAGCGGCTACTGGTTTGTTAGTATCTTAATGCACCCCGTTGTCATCTTATTCATTATTCTTGGTATGCTTTTCATTGTATTTTTATACTCATGTTGCTGTACCTGATGGTTGGTTCATCAAATTACCAAGCAGCTGTTCTGAGGGGTTGTTGTCTTATGATCCTTATCGTAATCCCATGATCAAGGGGCGGGAAATATAACCACAGCCCCCCTCCCATTTGCTCCTTCAAGGGCAGTCTGAACAGTTTCCTGTTCTGCTTTTACAAAACCACAAGTAGGGGAAAGATGTTAGATGCTTGCTTAAAGCTGCATTCCTCTATGTTACCAAGTGTATTCGTGCTGATAAATATGTAACCAATTAATGTAAGGAATGAGTGAGATAGTGTGAGAAACCAGTCACAAGGCTTGAACTGAAATATTACCTTGCAAGGATAATCAAGGTGTATAAGGGACTATATACAAACCTACAGCAGTAGTGGCCAGAGTGAGATGTAACCCATGACAGCAAGAACTCTGGACAGGACTGAAAGCAGTAGAGCACTCCCATGGATTGGAAGGGACTTCGGGGACCCTCGTCACCTTGCGGCTGATCTCTGGGCAGTTGTAGCCTAGCCAGCCTCAGCCACCTGTGAAATTGAAACCAATACCCACGCCTGCAGCCTGCCAACATAAATGAGTTGTATGTGTGAGTATAATTGCACAAATAAGGGAAGCAATCCATCAACTCTGTGCTGCTCTAGTTCGACCTTTGTCTGTGGTTATTTCTTGGCTGGTTCCAAGAATGGGTAACAAATGCCAATAGAATTAAGCATAGCAGAGCATAGCACCAAAACATCATATATTTCAATTATTCCCATTATAAAATGTTTAGAATTTTCCTTGAGATCATCACCCAGATGGCCTAATACTGTCCAATAATTGAGCATCGGAAACATAACAAAACTTATATAATTTAATTACAGAAAAAGAGGCAATGCTAACTTATGCTAAGAGCTTTGTTAACCTCACAACAATCTTTGGTTTGTTCTAAAATCCAGAGCTAACAAAGCTTGACCATGTATTTTTAAATTACAGGTACCTCCAGCAGAGAAAAGAGAAAGAGAGAAAAGGACAGAACAGCATTTGTGTAACAAAACCATTAAAAAGGAAAAAACTCTCATACTTCATGGCTTAAGCCAGTCTCTACCTATTAGAGGTCAAAATAACACCTAATGTGAAGGGCATATTTTCCCACATACCTTGATTCTATTCCGCTATGGCAAATCCTGTGTTTCTACAGGAAGAGGGGAAAAAAAACAGTGCTTCATTCCCTGGGTTCCAAGGTGGCTAAGAAACAAGGACAGTTCCCCAAGGAAGTATCTATGCATTTGGAAGTTAATTGAGACCACTGTTAAATAGCATGGCAATTCTTCAGACAGAAAGTGGGATGGGGGAAGATGCTGTACACCATTTGTTCAGTTCTCCTAACAAAAAGGATGACACTTTGCAGTAAGATTTTCTGCAAAAGCCAAACACCCAGGGACAAATAGGAAAGTGATCAAATCTATCAGCGAGCCTCATCGCACACAGCAGGTAAATGGCTTTCTTATTAGACAGACAACAGTATTAATAAAATACAAGGGGATGCAGAGCACTTGCTCATATGCTGAGCCTCAAGCCATCAGGAGTCAATGGTGGTGATTATATCAATACACTCTGTTATAATGTTCCCCTCAGCACCCTCTCCTGAGTAGCTGACTTTAATAATAATAAACTACAGGACACATCATCCATAAAATAACTATTACCATTGATCATTATCTCTGTAAATAAATATGTATTTAAGGAAAAGCTCCTCTGGGGCAGGAGTGCAAGAAGTCAGTTAGTCTCTCCTGCCTCATCAAGATGTTTTTCTTCGGTGGCATGCATTGGGAAAGTTCTGTGTAGTGCAAAAGGCAATTCATTTTCTGTTCTCTTTCAATAATATACATCCTCTGTATGTGATAGGTTAAAGTTATTATGTCATAACATAAATAACATCACAATTTTTGTATCCTAGCACAGCAGGGTGAAGCATTTGTTATGAAACCCACAACCACACTGGACTTGCCTGCTTTTTGAACTTTGTTACAAAGTGGAAACCCTTCCCAGTCCCTGCAAATGAAGCAGGGTCCAAACTTTCAAGCATAGATAGGCTGATTTATGGTTCAGACCCAAACTAAAATTGGGCCTAACCAGAAACCTCACATTCAATCACCTCTAAAGGTTTAAGGAATTTTTGACTCAGGATTCAAATCCAGATCTGAACTCCACTGATTATTTTCAACCGCTTGGAAGGGGCAGCAAGGTTTGCAGATTCTGCTGGGGGCTCCCCCCACCCTACACTGCTAATATTAATAAAGAATGTGTGAATATATCTAGTAGCATTGCCAAATGATGAGCTCCACAAAACAGGATCTCTGGTTGAATTTATATTTTATGTCCTTCTTCTGCAGCGAGCAGTTATGCCCCTTCCTGGAAAATAGCCAGAATTTGAATTAGATTATCTGTAGTGATTCATAGGATGTATCTGGGAATGGTGGGGTGAAAATGATCAGTAGTGGAAGGCGAGTCCTAAAATTCTACTATTTGAGAACATAAAGAGTCATAGCTGCCTTTCTCATCTTAAGAACGTTGTCACTGAAAATGTATCATTCAAAAGGTGTCATTACTTATGAATTTAATAATACAGAGCCATAGGCTGAAGCCTAGATCGTCCCTTCTGTGCGCTCCACTCTTTCCATAGGTGGAGAGAATTAACCTGTGGCTGCTGGATAGGGCCCTGAATGGAGGATGCTCCTACCTTTCTACCCATTCTCTTGGCCCCTAAGCCTGGACTACCGCAGATAAAATAAACCGTTCAACACCCCCAAGTGAATTTGTAAATCGTTTGTGACAGCACAGATCCCTTCATCGCAGTGGTTTCTAAATGGCCTCATAACTGGAGGGAGCAGACAACCGCCAAGCAGGTTTAGATACCACTTACAGCTTAACTGGTTCACTCTCAACTGTGGACACCAAGAGTCGGAGGTGGCTCAATTAGCTCTCCCACAGAATGTGGGTAGCGAAATCAACCGGGATACACTGCATCATGAGCCAGGAATTGCTTGATGCACCCCAGAAAGGGACGACAACTGAAAATTGGTTTAGCGGAGTGCTAGAGTGGCGATCAGACAAATATGAAACCAATTCAGAATGGCTAGTGTCATCTCATTTGTGCATAGACCAATTCAATATAACCAGCACAATTCTCTACTGTAGACAAGGTCCAACAAGCCTCTTTGCAGTGGGTCTCCGGCCCTTGCCATGAGGGAGGGGGGTGGTAAAAAGGGGCTGTGGGTTTCCTCCAAATTCCTACTCCTCCTCAGCTTGCAGTGGAAAATAACTGGTGCTATCGAATTCCTTAGCACAGCTGTGGTTATGCAATTTCCTCCAGGAGTTCTGCTCTCCCGATGCTAGCAGGAACTCAGAGCCAGCCTGCAATGCGACGCCACACAAATTCTATTTTTATTTGTTTCCCATCATAGTACTTTTATGAATGTTCTGCATTCAAGACCCCATGATGTAGTGAAATATAATCTCATTATACAGATGAGGAACAAGTCTGATTAGGTGACTTGCCCATGATCACACAGGAAGTTTGTGGCAGATTTGGGAACAGTGCCCTCATTTCCTAAATTCCAACCCAGTCCTTTAACCACAAGTCTTCCTTCTCCGCCATTGTTAACAGATCCCCAAACAGTTGTGAGTTAAATGTGGAACCCCAACAAAAGAATTACAAAGGAAATGCAACTAAAAACTCAGGAAATTTCCACTCCCTGAGACAGAAGCAAAGACTCTTGATTCATGAGAATGGGGAATGTTGTCTGAGGTAGGACTGGGTGTACACTCTGCACCCATTTGTATTCCCTTGATCTGTACATGGCGTGGGTAGTCCTATCTCATACATCCTGTGTGGAAGAGGAGTGAGGAGATCAATTGCCTTCCCTCAACTCTCCTGGAAGGCTGCCTGCAAGTCTAGGAGCATGCACAATGAGAGGAAAGACCAGGAGACGTAATTCACCCACAGTTACTTTACTGGAGCCCCCTGTATTTTTGGGAATCCCTCTTTATGGAATGTCCCAAGTAGAGCTGCAGTTAGTGGAAGCCATGACTAAGTGGAATATTAATGTTAAAGTAGTAGTAGTCAATTGCATAAGTAGTTAGGTCAAGGTGGGTGAGATAGTACATTTTATTGGACTCATTTCTTTTGTAGTGAGTCCAATAAAAGATACTAAAAAGATGAAAATAAAAGATACAAAGCTTATCTCTGTCACCAACAGAAGTTGGCCCAATAAAAGATACTATGTCTCATAGCTCCCCCCCCCCCGGTCACTCCAGCCCCCTCTCTCCATTGCTCACTCTCCCCCCACTCTCACTCACTTTCACTGGGCTGAGGCGGAGGGTTGGGGTGCAGGAGGGGGTGCAGGCTCTGGGATGAGGTATGAGATCATGGGTTTGGAATGTGGGAGAGGGCTCTGGGCTGAGCCTGGGTTAGAGGGTTGGGGTACAGGAGAGGGTTCAGAGTGCGGGTTCTGGGAGGGAGTTTCGGTGCGAGACGAAGCTCAGGGCTGGAGGTTGGGATGTGGGAGGGGATGTGGGTGCAGGCTCCGGCCAGGTCATGCTTACCTTGGGCAGCTCCTGAATGCAGCGGAATGTTCCTGTGGGAGCTGTGGAGTTGGCAGTCGGGGTAGGGGCCGCGCACAGAGACACCCTGGCTGCCCCTGCACCTAGGAGTTGGACATGCCGGCTGCTTCCGGGAGCCATGCAGAGCCAGGGCAGGTAGGAAGCCTGCCCTATTCACACTGTGCTATCGACTGGACTTTTGGCCTCTTAATAGCAACCAGGAAACAGGCTGATTCCAGGAGACTCCTTGCCGATCTGGGAGGGTTGTTATCCCTAAGGTCTTATGAAAGCAATAACACTTCAAAAAAAATTTAATTTAACATATTTTAATGAGCTTGTGAACTTCCCTGTAGATGGTGTTGTTGTCACTGAAATTTCCTAATATGTAAATCAGCTCTTAGAAAGGCCTTCTGAAACCTAACTTTCGTGTGGTAAATAGAGTAATTAAAAATAATAATAATTCTCAATTCTACAATATTATGAAAGGCATTTTTTTCTTGGGCTTTGAATTTTGAGAGATATGTGTAAAAAAGCAAATCAAGTATTAGAAGTGAAACTACTGTAGACAGGTTGTTCATGGGAGGATCACCAACTGAAAGCATGAACAAGAGAAGGTCTTTGAGATGCTATATAGTCAGGCTTTATAAAGACTGTGAATAAACAAATTTGTTAATGTAATTGACTGAATCTCTCTTGAAAAAAATCATGATTGTAGCTATGAAAAGATAAATACATTGCCTTCGAAGCATGTTTTTTAAATTAGTCATTTGTTTTGATTTAATTTTCACCAGAGACCCTGGTTATATTGTCTGATTTATATTTAGAGATTAAACTGAAATTTATAACAGTGAAATAAAATTACTTAGTTCAAAGGGCCAGAGTAATTCACTCTGGTGAGCACCTACTCATACTGGTAGTTCCATTTCTTCACTGTAAAACTGATGTAAGTCTTTCCAGTCCTTGGAATGTGCACTGGAACAGGACCCTGTTGTCCTAAATCTTTACTTTAATTATGGCAGTTGTCTTCAAAACAAAACAAAGCAAAAAGGTGTTTGAAATTTATTGCTTACCAAAAAAAACTAGTCATGGAGACTTAATTCCCCTCTTTAGCAGGAGAATAGGAACAGCACAGGCAGCTTTCTTCAACAATCCTATTAATGCACCTCAATTCTAATCCTAAGCGATCCCTTCTAGGGCTAATTAAGTAGTTCAATTTTCATAACTCGTTCAGTGTTGGTCCTACAAGGGTATAGATGCCTCATGAGGGATGATAAGAAGTTACTTTTGAAGGACACACAGTTCTTTGCATCAAGTTCTTAATCCTGAGATTGCCATTCACTGACAAAGGGTGCCAATTAACACCAATCGTCATGAGTTGTTTGGGCTGTAGATAGAAGTCTGCAGAGAAATGACAATACCCTATTCATTTTGCAGAGGGAACCAAATGGTCACCATATGGTATTAATAGTAGCTCTTAGACACCTATTGTCCTTTGTGTGTCTAGTGACACATCCAGATATATATTTTTATCAAAACTTTTTAGATAACCTCAGTGCAGATACTATAATTTATGTCCAAATAATTTGGGTGTAGGTGGTGGTGGTGCATGTGTGTATTATGTATTTGAGATTTCCCCCCACAAAAATAATTTCCTGGAATTTGAGCACACAGGTATTTTTTTAAATTCAAGTAATGAGTCTTAATTTCTTTCTCTGGTAATCATGTCCACTGTGTATTTCCAAAGAGACTCCCAGACACTTATCAGAACTCTGCCACATGACTCACCAATCTGAACTAAAATGAATCCATATTAAATTATAACTATAAAACATTGTTATTAGCACAGGGCACCAGAAACCAACCAGTGTGACTTTCATAGTGTCCAGTTTGGGTAGGATTATTAATGTCACAGCGTAGTTAATCATACTTCATTAATCATCCTTAGAATTAATATTTGGTCAAAAGATCCATGACTTGTAAGACTTATTTCCATGTCTATGTGATGTTGCATCTATAAAGCCACAGTTTAAATATTTAATAATGCAGTATAGAAAGATAGATATATTAGAAACACATAGTTATATGAAAGAAAGTCCAAAATAAAGGGGAAGGCTACCTGGCTGACCAAGGGAGCAGAGAAATAAGAACTCCCGTTACCTCACATGGGCTACTCAGATCATAGATCTAAGCACATAAGGATAAATGGACATTGTGCAACTGCTTATTGGCCCTACCCCAAGCAGATGGGAAAGAAACAGGTAGAGAACTGGCACTGGCCCACAATATATTGACCAGACAGCTGAGCAGGCATGGGCAATGTCCTTTACTGTTAATGTAGGCCAGCAAGAAATCCCACCTCTCCAGTGCAAGGGGGAAGGAGGAAGGAAAGGTATCTCTGAGACATAATGCCTTGCAGGGCTACACCCTTTCCTGAGGGCTGTACCCTTGAAAGACATAATCTAGTTCTAACAAATAATTTAATTTCACCCAAAAATGACCCATCTGGTCCACATTCGTGGGAACCACTTATTTACACATCCAAGGTCAGAATTTGCCCCTTTTTTTGTGAAGCTACAGTAAATAATACATAAGGAACAACACCTAAATAAAGAGATGATGTTTAATATTAGAGATGACTTACTAAAACATCATCTTGTTTACTGCAGCAAAAGTTACACAATATTAGAATTCTAGAAAGATAATCTCATATAGTCACAGTGAAAATAATTGTTGGCATTTTAGGTATTGATGCACGCTGTTGTTTAGTAGGACTGTATCCATCAAATTTAAATTAAGCATCTGCATGTGGAAACAATAAAATTCTTTCCTTGGGTTCATTAGTTTTCAGACAGCAAAAGAAAAACCTCCAGTACAAAGAAAGAAAGATAATAGAACTGCCTATTTAGAATTTTTATACAACCCTAGACCGTGCAAAGTGCTATAATATGTATATTATAGACATCTCAAAAGTTGAATTTTAAAAAAGAAGAGAAAGGAAAAAAATCTCTTTGAAATCACATGCCGACTACAAATAACTCTAATGAAATGCTTTCAGAATTGGGGGAGGGGGAAGTAAAGTTGGAAAGAAACTCCTAACAAAAGTTTTTTAATGTAATTCAATAATTCAAGGCAGTTAGAGCTGTGACTATTTCCTGAGTTTGAGAAGAAAGCACAATCGGTAAATATGTCCAATTGATTAAATTATTGTTGCAAAATTCCAACTGACCACTCACTCAGAGTGAGAATTCTTTTTTTAAATGGGTCAATGGTTGAGTGGATAAAAATAGATCATTTGTTTTCTTAACGTATCTGTAATGGTGGCTGTGCATATTTTTTGAATGGTAATTTTTTATATCAGTTTTGCTATGCTAAGTTAAAACACATGTTTACTAAATGTAAAATCAGTCCTCAAGGGTGAATCAAATGACTCAGCTTCACATTGGTTGTGACCATTACATTTTGGAGAAAAGTCCTTGGGATTCCTTATTGAACTAATTGCACAGCATCCCTTGTTCTTCAGATTGTTATGTCTGCATCACAGTTGATTTAATACGGTTATTAATGTAAAGCACTGTCCATTGGTCACTCAAATTGGTGGGGGTCTTGAGGCTTTGAGAGGAGGGACATTATATGCAGGTTGCCTAATACTTTTCATTATATGGGATTCTTGCGGCTTTTCCTTTCAGAAAAGTCATTGTTTGTAGCAGGCCTTTGATATTCAACATGGGGAAACCCGTCAGGCTAGAGAGGTGCCTTTTCTTTGTTGGATAAAATTCCATTCAAAACTAGCTGAGTAATAAAGTGTTAAAAACACCATTTCCCTTCTCTCACTTGTTGTTCCTCAGGAAAATAGAAGCGGTCCAACACATGTACTGAACAGTGTAAAGAGACGAGTCCAGGCTAGTGCCAAAGAATAGCAAACATTAGTGAGAACATCTGGGAGGTGCCAAAGAATCTCTGGCAGGGTGGTGGAGGAGTGTGGCTGGGCTTTCTCTGAGAATCCATTCTGAGATGCAGCACATGGCCCCACCATCCTATCCTATCACCAGGGGTGTCATATGGCACAGGAGCACCCCCATTTCCTGGTGGGGTGAGCCAAGGTTCCCTATAGTCTCCCTGGATCCAGCACATGGTCCAACAGCCCATTGCCTTAAGCAAAACATGGGGTAGGAGCTCCCACAACCCCTAGGATGGAGGAGAAATAACTGATCTGGACTATAATATACCTCTCCCCTCCTTCCCCCAACCCAGCATATGGTCCCAAACAACCCATTCTCCCCATTGGTGGCACCTGAGGGACCAGAAGTTCCCCAAATCTCCAGTTGGGGAAGAGAGAAAGCTAGGTTGAGCTCTCCAAACCACACCTTTGGCCCAGCACATGGTGCCAGTACTCATCCCTCCCATCTAGGAGAACAGCCTTCTACTAATGCCAACTACTATAGTTAGTCATGTAGCTCAAGTGGTAGTGGTCTGTGCAGTAGGGTCATGGTTCAAACTCTGCTCATGATAAATGATGCATATACCATTGCATTAAGGTTGAAAAGTGCAGCACTGACAGATTAAGTAAGGAAAAGAGAGTTTTACAAATGATTTTGGGCCCCTTAGCAATGTTCACATGGAATGTTACTGTGTGGCAAGCTAGTGTGCTGTAGATTCACCCCCTGACTTCCCAAGCACTAACTTGCCATTTAGACAAACCTCTAAAAGAAAAAGAATCTCTCTCCTTGATGTCAGCTCATCCCCTGCTCCGGGAAAAGAAGAGACACATGAGACAAAATGGTGTGCCATAAATCTGAAATAAAATAAAATGAATTTACAGGGAAGGAGGCTAGGGGACAAGGGTATGATAGTCAGCTATTCCCTGGAAATTCTAAAAGGGAAGGGGTCAAGCCAGTTTCTCCTTAAGTCTAGGAAGTGATGGAGAAGATAGAAAGTCACTGCACCGTTGAGAAGAGTAGTTAAAGCGACGGGCTTGTGACCCTGTTTTAATAATGGCATCCAAAGTAGTGAAGAGTAGGGTCTTGGAGGAGTTATGAGGAGGCTTGGGATAATATTTGGTTATGGTTGATATATGTGAGCCCAAATATTAGCCACCCTGAATATGAATATTATCCAAATACATATATCTATCTCTTTGACCATTATTAGTACTCAGCTTGAAGCAGGGCCATGATTTATATTTTTATCATCTGTCTCCATTGCCTTACAAATTAGTTCTTTCATTATAGACATACACTGGAAAGGGATCTGGGTTTCATAGTGGACCACAAGTTAAATATAAGTCAACAGTGTTACACTGTTGTAAAAAAGTGAACATCAGTCTGGGATGTATTAGCAGGAGTGTTGTAAGCAAGACACAAGAAGTAATTCTTCTGCACTACTCCATGCTGATTAGGCCTCAACTGGAGTATTGTGTCCAGTTCTGGGTGCCACATTTCAGGAAAGAT
Source organism: Sternotherus odoratus (assembly GCA_032164245.1). Lineage (NCBI taxonomy): Eukaryota > Metazoa > Chordata > Testudines > Kinosternidae > Sternotherus > Sternotherus odoratus. The sequence goes on along the minus strand of JAVMKO010000003.1, from coordinate 21,528,038 downwards.
GTGGACAAATTTGAGAAAATCCAGAGAAGAGCAACAAAAATGATTAAAGGTCTAGAAAACATGACCTGTGAGGGAAGGTTGAAAAACATGGGTTTTTTTAGTTTGGAAAAGAGAAGACTGAGAGGGGATTTGATAAGAGTTTTCAAGTATATAAAAGGTTGCTACAATGGGGAGGGAGAAAAATTGTTCTTCTTAACCTCTGAGGATAGGACAAGAAGCAATTGGTGTAAATTACAGTGAAGTTACATTGGACATTATGAAAAATTTCCTAACTATCAAGGTGGTTAAGCACTGGAATAAATTGCCTAGGGAGGTTGTGGAAGCTCCATAATTGAATATTTTTAAGAACAGGTTAGACAAACACCTGTCACAGATGGTCTAGATCAGGGGTAGGAAACCTATGGCATGTGTGCCGAAGGCGGCACGCAAGCTGATTTTCAGTGGCACTCACGCTGCCTGGGTCTTGTCCACCAATCTGGGGAGTTCTGCGCCTGCATTTTAATTTAATTTTAATTTAATTTTAAATGAAGCTTCTTAAACATTTTATTTACTTTGCATACAACAATAGTTTAGTTACATATTATAGGCTTATAGAAAGAGACATTCTAAAAATGTTAAAATGTATTGCTGGCATGCAAAACCTTAAATTAGAGTGAATAAGTGAAGACTCGGCACACCACTTCTGAAAGGTTGCCGACCCCCGGTCTAGATAATACTTATTCCTATCATGATTTTAGGTTACTGGACTAGATGACCTCTCGAGATCCCTTCCAGTCCTATGATTCTATGCTCATGACCACTGTATGGGGACATTACACCATACTATATGGAAACCTCTTTATTTTGTCCCTAAGATATTAAGTTGTCCCTGAGTGTTGCAGCTTGGTTTAGTAAACAAGTGTCCTCTTTTCCAGACAGCTCTATATCACTGTGATATTTTAGCATACAGGCTATTTTTTGTAGAAAATCCACTCCATGCTGTCCACTCCTCTGAATACTGGAACTGTAGCTTCAATTTATTTCTGTTTTGTAACATTAGACAATGTGATGTGGGTGCACCCTGGAGTTACTGCACACTGTATGCCTTTAATGTAGTCCTGCTTGTTAATGCATTCCCATTCCCTGCAGTAATATAGCATTTGATGATCTGAAAGGGAGAGTGTACCAATCTATTACTTCTGCTTCATCTGATTTCTATACCATGGCTGGAATATAGTGTATCTGTAATTCACAGTAGGAGAACAAAATTCCAGCAGAATTAAATAGTTTTTACTTTGTATGCAACAGAACTATCCAATGCTACAGAACTATCCAAACCTTTTCTCTTCCCTTCATCTGTGTTCTACCTCAGGCTTCACTCAGTTCATGTCCCAGATGAAGTGCCAGAAATTAACTCATGGGAACTCTCTAGATGAGAATTTGGGAGACATTTTAAACAAGCTACCGGAATGGAATCAAGTTTGAAGATCATGTATCACAATGTCTCCCTCCTGCTGCTGTCCTGCAATTAGTCATCATGTTCCTCTGACCAAAGACATGTTAACTTTACATTGTTTACAACTAAACAAAACACACAACCCACAGCAGCTAGTCTCAGAGCCCAAGTCTGCAGACTCTGGGTGGGGGCGCTCCCTCTACAGGGCTAAAATGGCCATGTGGACATTCTGGTTCTGACTGTAGCTTGAGTTCTGCAGCTCAGGGAGAGAGATGGTCTGCAAAGACAGATCCAGAAGGGCTACATGGCTATTTTTAGCACCCTAGTGTCCCAGGAGTCTGAAGACCCAAACTCTGAAACTTGCTGCTACTACGGTGACCACCTTTTGAAAAAGCACAAATGGGCCACATGGAGGAGCCCCACCCCCTCTGTGGCCCCACCTATTCCTCTGAATCTTCACCACCTGGCCGCATAGGTGCTCGAAGCAGGGGTGCTGCTACACATCCTGGCTTGAAGTGGATTCCATTATATACAGGGTTTACAGTTTGGTTCTATGGCTCTCAGCACCCTCCACCCCCCACTATAAAAATTGTTCCAGCTCCCTTGCCTGACTAGGCTCAAAGCCAGAATTGGGCCATGGGAATAGCTTCCTTGGGAGCCCAGGCTACTGTGGGGAGCACTGAACGTTCAATTGTCTTGGGCAGGGATTCTGGGGGGCCTGAGAGTAGCCCCTGTACCATGTGCCCACCCCCTGCAGTGTGCCACAGGTTTCCCAGGTGACTGCTCCCTTCCCTTTCTCTCTTTTTCCCTTGTGTCACCAACCAATAATTATGCTCTTATCAGAGTGGGGTTCTTTTATTTTTTCCCTTCCCATATGTCCCAAAGGTGAGTTTTGATTTGTTTTTTGCACTTTCTAAAATGGTTGACGTACATGCTGGAGCATTAAAATTTATCACCTTTATTTTTTTTAAACTCTATCTCATATAACAGGGTATTTTTTTATTACCCATATAACTGTCCAGACTTTTTTGTTTTTGTTTTAAAGGTCTGTTAAACTCTTGTCCTCAGTGGTATCTTGTGGCATCACTTTCCACAGCTTAGCTGTAGATTTTATGTAAAGGGCTGCCTTTTATTTGTTCTCTTTCCATTTTATTGAACATCCCTTTATTCTCGTAGCATGAGAGGGTAAATAGGAACAATAATGATTTATCTTCTCTAGATCATTTATCTGAATCATATCCTCTCTTATTTCATTTCCTATTGACAAGTAATACCCTTTTTAAAAAAACCCAGAAACATCTTTAGTACAATTTTTATTACTCATTTTTACCCGTTTACCCAATGTATATTTGCCTGATCAAACCATATTACAACTTGATTTGACAATATCCATGTTTAAATTATTCTAAGCTTAGTTGTACAAAGTTCTGACAGCAATGGTAGGTTCAAAGTGGCATCAAGGTCTCCTTAGGAACGTTTTGCTTCTGCGTGCAGTTCAAATGCACATGTTGTGTGCATCCTAATTCTTTACATTTAAAAGGAATTTCTGTCTGAGACAACTGATGCTATGGACTTGCTATATGGCAAGACAATGGATTATTGATTTCCTAAATTGTTCTCTTAAGCATCTGCTATTGCTGCTGGTCTGTGATCATCTACTGAGACTGTTAGTATTTTCCAATAGTTAATTATTTTACTTCTACTAGTAATCCTTTTGAAATTATACTCTGAAGGACCAGTCCATTTCAGGTGTATTGCATAGCTCTATAGGTTTCATACTATATAATAGCCACAGTATTAAACCAAAAGCATTTTACCTCCTCATATTCAAGTTATCAGTTTCTCTTAATTCATCTGATCCCCCCAATATAAGAAAGTGTGACTGGCCTATATTTCTGTATCGGCTCTAGCAAACACACAACACTGAGGTTTGGCTTTATCTTCTCAGCTAAGTGACAGAAGAACCTGTCTTAAATATACACAGGGCCAGGTTAACCAGTATGCTCCAGCCCCTCTGTGCCAATCTGGGAACACACACTGGCTGCTCTCTTTTCAGAACATCCCAAACCAGCTGGACCAAACTGGTCAATAACATAAGAAAGCCCGTACTGGGTCAGACCAAAGGTCCATCCAGCCCAGTATCCTGTCTACCGACAGTGGCCAATCCTGGTTCCCCCTGAGGGAGTGAACCAAACAGGCAATGATCAAGTGATCTCTCTCCTGTTATCACCCACTGACAAAAAGAGGCTAGGGACACCATTCCTTACCCATTCTGGCTAGTAGCTTGCCCTTGTTATGTACTTGCAGAGTGGGATTTTTCCTTATAAACCATAACACAGCTCTATCAAGTTCAGAGACTGCAGGAAGTCATATTAACTGAGGTCTGGATAGATTTCATGAATGTGGCTCTATACCTGGAAAAGAATTGTGAATTATAAGGAAAAATCCCAATCTGCAAGTACATAACAAGCTGTTATTGTCAGTGGAGCTACCAACTAGTGGGAGACATAAACCACACTAACTTAGCGTATCATGTATGCACCTGTTATCTATCCTTTGTTCATGGACCAGTATACTCATTAAAACTCAGTGAAGTGATGCAGAAAAGTTATTTGTTTTGTTACTGAAAACATGTTAGGAACTGTCGATACATATAGTAGGGCAGTTCTGACCTCAAAGATCTTACAAACTAAATAGACAAGACAAAGGACATGACATTTTACAGATGGGGAACTGAGATAAAACAAGAAGAAGTTATTTATTTGAGGCCATAGAGGAAGTTTATTGTAGATCAAGGAATTGAACCCACATCTGCTAAGTCCAGTCCTTTAATGCCAAGGATATCCATCCTTCGGTGCTTTTGAGAGTGCTCTAACATGTAAGTTTTATGTTACACTAGCATAAGTGCCCGGCGTTGCTCGGGTCAGTCGGAGGTGGGGAGGGGGCAGACAGTTGACACCCCCTGACCAACCCCAACACCCACCCTTCACCCACCCTGACATCTTCCCACCCCCCCGACCAACCCCAAGACCCCCCGGCTCACTTACCCCCCGACCAAACCCGACAACCCCACCTGACCCCCCAAAACAAACCCAACACCCCCACTGGGGGGTGTCAGGTTTGGTCTGGGGGTGTTGCGATTGGTGTGGGGGGGGTGAGGTGGGGGTGTCAGGTTCTGTCGGGGGGTAAGTGAGCCAGGGGGTGTCGGGTTTGGTCTGGGGGGGTGGGAAGGTGTTGGGGTGGGTGAGGGGTGAGGGGTGGGTGTTGGGGTTGGTCAGGGGGTGTTGCGGTTGGTGGGGGGGTGAGGTGGCGGTGTTGGGTTTGGTCGGGGGGTAAGTGAGCCGGGGGGGGTGTCGGGTTTGGTCTGGGCACCCACCCCAACACCTTCCCCCCCCCAGACCAAACCCAACACCCACACCACACCCCTCACCCCCCTGACACCTTCCCACCCCCCCAGACCAACCCCGACACCCCCCCGGCTCACTTACCCCCCGACCAAACCCGACACCCCCACCTCACCCCCCCGACCAAACCCGACACCCCCACCTCACCCCCCCACCAACCGCAACACCCCCTGACCAACCCCAACACCCCCACCTCACCCCCCCGACCGAACCCGACACCCCCACCTCACTTACCGTCCCACCAAACCCAACTCAGATCCGTCGCAGGCGGGGAGGGGGCCCAGAGCCGAGGGATTCCGGGGACCTTCGCAGGTGGGGGGGGGGCACAGAGCTGATGGAGTCCGGGGTTGAGGTGGGAGGGGCAGAGAACTGAGGGCTCTCCGGGGTTCCGTTGGGAGGGGGGAGGGGCAGAGAACGGAGGGATCTCCAGGGTTCCGTTGGGAGGGGGGAGGGGTAGAGAACTGAGGGATCTCCGGGGTTCCGTTGGGAGGGGGGAGGGGCAGAGAACTGAGGGATCTCTGGGGTTCTGTTGGGAGGGGGGAGGGGCAGAGAACTGAGGGATCTCCGGGGTTCCGTTGGGAGGGGGGAGGGGCAGAGAACTGAGGGATCTCCGGGGTTCCGTTGGGAGGGGGGAGGGGCAGAGAATGGAGGGATCTCCGGGGTTCCGTTGGGAGGGGGGGGGGCAGAGAACTGAGGGATCTCCGGGGTTCCGATGGAGGAGGGAGGGGTGAGCTGAGCGAGTGAGGTGTCTGTTGGAGGGGGGTATTATGACATCATCACCACCTAACCGCCCAGCCGATGTGATTGGCCCTGAAAGACTTTCACCCCTGGGGGGCGTCAGAGGTGAGATCCGAAAATTTTTCGACCCTTACCAGCATCTAGACCCCAAGACCCCTCACTGTACCAAATTTCAAGTCTCTGGCTCAAACGGTGCGGGAGGAGTTCGCAGTCATACGTACATACATACATACATACACACATACATACACCACTTGACTTTTATATATATAGATTACATTGTTTCATCAGAATTCTACACTATTGAAAATCAAAAGAGCAATGAGAAGAGTATGTTATACCAATCATATATAAGTAATTTGTTTTCCTAAAAAAAAAAAGTCTAAGCAATTCTTAATATTAATTACATTGAGATATAATTTTAATAATCATTATAGTAAATTCCAGTCTTTCAAATACTGTATCAATCTGTTGAATGTAAATTATATCTAGGTACTGCTTTTAAAAATCAGATGTATCTTAGCATTTCATTTTCAGATTTACATAGCTGATGCCTGTGAATCAATACTGCATTTTTAATATGCTCTGAAGTTCAAGAAAAGCCAAGCAAATCTTGTTTAGTGTGACACACACAATGAGTTTTTTAAAAAACCTAAGGATTATAGCTCAGTTTTATGCATAAGAAATTAAACTTTAAACTCCTGGTACTATCAAGAGATGTATACTACATGCCCCCCACACCATTCTGAAAATGTACCTCCGCTCTATGGCTCACACTTTTCAGTTGAACTGACTTGGGAGGGTTTACAATGGTCTACATTTCCCATAAGGCTGTCAAATGCACTTCAAATGCAAATTAGGCCATTAGCTTCAATGGACAGGTTTACACTGATGTCAGAGGAGAATTGGGCCCAATAAGCACTATCCAGTCACAAATGTAGAACCTGATTCCTCACTGCCTAGAACTTTCTGTAGTCATTCTGATCTGGTAGCTGTTATTTATATTTGTACAGGGTGACTGTGACTACACAAGATGCAAGGCAGTAGAATTAAGCTTCCAATATACAAAACCTTCCTGACTGGACTATGAGAGTCCCATCTCCAACCCTCTTACTAGGTAGGGAGCCCAGCTTGTAGTCTAACCATATGGTCACTACTACATTGTTAGAAACATGGTTACTGCATATTCAACATAAAATACACCAATGCATGGGGGCGGAGCTGTTGGTAAACTGGGTGCGTATACGCTGTGTAGTAGCATCCTCACTGAGGAGCCCTGGAACTATCTGTGGGTTCCACAGTGAGGCTTCTCTAATGCAGGAGACTGGCACCTATGGGAGACTCTGCCCATTGGGCAAGGATTTCACATCACTGCTGCACAAAGGAGCAAGATATCAACACCACCTTGTCATTTCAAATTTTCTGACATTTCCTTTCCACCCCCACTTCCTCTTTTGTTCTCTCGCTAGTGAACTTTCATCCCCCTCAACTGCCTTAGGCTGTCAGCATGGAGCTTCAATTCCAAATTTAAATGAAAAGCGAGAAATGTAATACAAAGCAGCTCATGGCTAATTGTTGCTCCTAGGGGACTTATAGCTCAACACAACTTAGACACAATCAAAAGATACTGCCCCCAGAGAATCCTTTATGGGCTTTTCATTAGACTAGCATCTGCTGGGACAGGACTTTGGGAGCTTAAGTACTTCTCTGGGAGTAATTATACAAGGATCAATCCTGAGTGCCCTCAACATCCTGTAACATCAATGGGACCTAAGAATTTGCAGCACATTGTAGGACTGGTTTCATAGTGCATTGTGATTCTCCTACCCGTAGGAAGGCTCTCCAGAAAATAGGAATTTTTACAGGGTTTACAGGGGGAAAATGAGATTTTGGCATTCGTTTACTTCCACATCAAGACAAAACACAAATGTTGCAAAGTTTTTAATGAAAAACCAGGGAGAGCATACCATCCCAGTAGTTGGGGGTGGGAGAACCAGGTTCAATACCTGCTCTGCCTAATTTGGAACAGGGAGTTGAACCTGCTTTTCCCATATCCCTGCTAAATGCCCTTACCATTAAACTATTGATTATTATGGGATGGGATGTCAGTTTTCCTCTCCTCTTCTCCCCTCCATCTCTCCCTTAAAAAAATTCCATCCTGGATCTAAGAAAATGGTTCCACAAGTCAATTTGTTGAAAGAATCTGAATATTTCTACCCCTCTGAGATATTGGGATCTCAAGTTAAACTGATTCCAAAGAGAAAGAGCTTCACCCCCTTCGTTCCTCCCCCAAAATAAATCCACACAACATGCCCTTTGTACGGTCCTTGCCTGAAGTCTCTTCCCCTGGGTAAAAGCATCTTTACCTACGAAAGAGTTCTGTTTGGGGGAGGCAGGTAGGAAGCTAAGTTTCCCTGGTTCCTGAGGTGACATAAAGCTAGTTAGAGGATGAGAGTGAGGAGAGGGAATGCTGCTGTCGAGATCAAAGCTAGCCAGCTTACAATCATTCTGACTCATGTAGCGATGACGGCTCCTATTCTCCCACACGCAGCCCCCTGCATGACTTTGTTCTCTGCAGTTATGGTTGAGGCATTTTAGTTCGCATTTGTGCATCATTTAATTGCTGTAGCTTGTCATCTGTACACCCAAAAATTGTCTTTTCAGCATGTTGAAAATGAGACGCCACTATGGGATCTGGAGTATTTGTCCCTCCACAGAGGCTAAGCAACATTCAACAAACATGTTTCAAACCCTGGGATCCAAACCAAAGAAGATCCTCACCACACAGCTCAGTCACTCTGACAAAGTCAAAGTCAAGTTAAGTCTAATTTTAAATGTGTTCCAATTCATATTTCTTATGGAGCCATTCCATACAAAACAGGTCTGATAAGATCACCACTGTCTGTCACTCTGACCACATCAATCATCATTTCCCCTTTGAATTCCTCCATGGACTTCCAACTCTGAGTGAATCATGTTTCAAGCATCTTGGCTATATGATTCATAGATGGATAGGGTTAGAAAGGACTGTGAGGATCATCTAAGTCTAAGCCCCATTACTCCTCTCTAACAGCATAGACTCTCTATCCACCTCTCCAAAAGTGGCAAGTTAATGTACAGATGTAATAGGGAGGCCAATTTCAATACAATCCCTGGAAGAAGGGGGGGCAAGGGAAGTAGCAGCCTGGTGGATTTGTCTGGGTGGATGGCTAAGGATCCAAAAGCCTGGGGGCTGATGGCTCAGCACACTGGGACATTCTGTGCTGTTGCAAGACTATGCTCCTTACATCTGTGTAGTTGCAAATTCCCTCTCCCAAGGTGAATTTCTTAGACCTGTATTTCACATGGGCTTTGCTTATGTGAGGGGGGGGGGGGTGCAAGAGAGAGAATGGGACATGAGGTGGAGAGAATGTAGCTAATTAGTCTCTAAATACAGTTTCCATGACTTAGCATTTTTAGGTAAATATTTTTTTACACTAATCAAAATGAAGTAATACGAGATTTGTGGGGGACATAGATCAGATTGAGGGATTTCTCCAATAATGGGCAGTTGAGAATTACGATTGTGCTAGTCCAAGAGGGTGATACCGGGATCAAGAGTACTGGAAAAGCTGCTTAGATCCGGTCCAGATGGCAGATAAGGCAATTTCATTCCTAGTATGCCTATGCTCTGACTGGTAGATTGCTCCATTATGAATATATTCAAAATGAGAACACATTTCTGAGAAAAATCAGATCTTCATTGGAATTCGGTGAGAACCAGAATGGCCTGAAAAGGTAACATTGGGCAGATATAGTATCAAATCTTAACTGAGGCCTCAGAGGCACAACCGAGCACAATCCCAGCTATTTTTAATAATGTTTCAGAATGACTGATGCCTGTGACACTGTTTTTCCAAAGATGCAGTCCAAGCCGGATAAAATATAAGTTTCATAAAATATCTGTCTAGACCATTCTTACAACATCTATTACCACCCTCTTTGGCTTTTCTCTCATGAAAAGTGCATATGTAGGAATATAGTGTCATGTGGGGACTAAAAAAAACATTATGAACAAAGTTCAGAGCTTGGTACGATATACCTTTTAGCACAGTATCATGGACCTCTATTTTGCTTAATACATCATTTAAAACATAGCATTATTAGGGGGATTGGATGGCTCAGAAGAATGGCAAGGGAGGATAGAACACTCCACTTCTAAGATATGTTTACTGTAACTTACACTGCTCACTCACCCAGGTTACCCAGAGGAGAATATAGCTGAAATCTGTGAGCCTATCTACTGGCCTATGGCTGTCACTTTGGAGTTCAGAGCTGGATACCTACATAGCTCCCTTGAGCAGGGGCTGGGAAGCATGCTATGGAGGTAACCCATTCCCCACTCATATTCCAGAGCACTCCAGCCCAAATCCACATTCATTGGGGGGGGAGGGAGTGGTTTATGCCACTTCTATGGCCATTTATAGTTAGACTTAATTCTTTCCCTACTGCAGTACAGTGCAGGTATGTGACACAAAACTCACCTGCCATACTATCTCCTGAATCAGAGAGGTAGGCGTGTTAGTCTGGAATTGCAGAAGTAACAAAGGGTCCTGTGGCACCTTAAAGACTAACTACAGTATTGAAGCATAAGCTTTCATGGGCTAATAACCACTTCGTCGGATGCATGCAGTGGAAGTATCCAGGGGCAGGTATAAATTAGGTAGGCAAGAATCAGGTTCGAGATAACAGGGTTAGTCCAATGAGGCTGAACCAGCTTGTTATCTCTAATCAGGGAGGGTGAGGTATTCCTCTAGCAGCTGAATTGGAAGTGTGAACAGCGAGAGAAAAGCTGCTCTTGTAGTTAGCTAGCCACTCGTAATCTGTATTCAGTCCTAAACTGATTGTATCAAATTTGCAAATGAATTGCAGTTCTGCAGTTTCTCTTTGCAGTCTGGTCTTGAAGGTTTTTTTGCTGCAATATGGTGACTTTTAAATCTGTAATTGTGTGTGCAGGGAGATTGAAGTGTTCTCCTACAGGTTTTTGTATACTTTGCCATTCCTGATATCTGATTTGTGTCCATTTATCCTTTTTCGTAGGGACTGTCCAGTTTGGCCGATGTACATAGCAAAGGGACATTGCTGGCACATAATGGCATATATTATATTGGTAGATGTGCAGGTGAATGAAACAGTCATGGTGTGGCTCATCTGGTTAGGTCCTGTGATGGTGTTGCTGATGTAGATATGTGGGCAGAGTTGGCATCGACGTTTGTTGCATGGATTGGTTCCTGAGTTAGTTATTATGGCGCGGTGTGCTGTTGCTCGTGAGAATATGCTTGAGGTTGGCGGGTTGTCTATGGGCCAGGACTGGCCTGCCTCCCAAGGCCTGTGAAAGTGAGGGATTGTTGTCCAGAATGGGTTGTAGATACTATCTCCTGTACATGCATTCCCTTTGAAGGGTGGTCTCATTGGAATACCAGCACTGTAAAAAATACTGATGGGGATTTGCATTATTTAATGTGAAATACTTAAATAATCCCATGAAAATGAAACATTTTGTTTTATCATAAAATGAAGAATATTGGAGGTTTGGGAGCTCTGTAAGAAGACTCATGTACCAACACAACAGAGGGCCTAACACTGAAAGAAGGACTGGGTAAAGGTCTGTTTTGTTTTGGGTTTTTTTGGTGTTGAGTTCCAAGGAAAGTGGACTATTCATGTGAAAAATGAATCAATTCAATACAAACCAAATAAAAAAGATTAGGATGGAAGAGTGCTTTTTATATAGTGCAAAAATACATGTCATCTGTTATATTATGGTGCATAGTGTTTATGAACCAAATATTGTACGTGATGATTTTGGACAAGAATATTTAACACATTGTTCTGCCTATCTGTGGACCTCTATCCCTGAAAAGATTTAAATTTTACTTTAAGGGCTGGTCCCCACTACGACTTAACGTAGACTTTAGCAATGTTAAGTCGACATAAACCTGTACCTGTCCTCACATGGACACCATTTGCGTCGATTTAAAGGGCCCTCAAAATCGACTTCTGTCCTCCTCCCTAACGAGAGAAGTAGTGCTGAAATCGACCTCTCTAGGTCGATTGTGGACTAGTGAGGACGCATGGGACGTTATTGGCCTCCAGAGGCTGTCCCACAATTCTCCATTCTGACCGCTCTGGACTGCCTCACTGCTCCACTGTGACCGCTCTGGACAGCACTCTCAACTCACTGCTCTGGCCAGGTAGACAGGAAAAGACCCGGGAACATTTGAATAGCATTTCCTGTTTGGTCAGCGTGGCCAGCTCACCTGCACAGCTCAGTCGCCATTCAGAGAAATCAGCAGCACAAGCCACCATGCAGACCTCAGCATCACAAGATGCCATGCAGAGCTCAGCAGCCCTGGAGACCAGCCAGAGGAAAAGAGCTCCAGCATGGTCCAATCATGAGGTGTTTGATCTCATCGCTATCTGGGGAGAGGAATCTGTGATGTTGGAACTCCGCAACAACAAACGGAATGACAACACGTTTGCCAGGGTCTCCAAGGCCATGCTGGAAAGGGGCCACAACAGGGACGCCCAACAGTACTGTGTGAAAATTAAGGAGCTGAGGCAAGTGTTCCAGAAAGCCAAAGAGGCAAACGGATGCTCAGGGGGCGCGCAGCGGACATGCCGGTTCTACAATGAACTAAATCAGATAATGGGAGGCGCCCCCACCACCATCGCACCGGTCTGCGTGAACTCCACCAATGGGATAATCATCAGGCCTGAGGAGGATTCGGATGAGGACGATGATGATGATGAGGGAAATATCATGGAGCAGCAGGAGGCCAGTGGAGAAACCCTGTTAGCAGACAGCCAGGAGCTGTTTATCTCCCTGGAGCCAGCACCCTCCCATGCCTCCCAAGGGGGTAAGTGTTTTTTTTTAAAGGGATTACATGACTCATGATTTTTAAAGGAAGTATTTATTAATGATTAACTTGCCCTAAGGACTTAGCGTGCTTTCACTGCTGGTTCGTTTCTACTCAAAGAGTTGTCAGTATACTCTGGTATTGACCGGAAGTCCTCTACTGACATTTCAATGAAGCTATCCAGGAGGTAGCGATGAATCTTCCGCACCAGATTTCTGGGGAGAGCCGCCTTATGTGGCCCCCCGTGATAGGAGACCATCCCATGCCACGAAAGTAGTAAATAGTCTGGTATCATTGAGCAGCATAGCATTGCGGTGAATGGCCCAGGACTTTGCAGTGACTCAAGCAGCATGCGTTCTCTATCTCTCTGAGAAATTCTAAGCAAAGTGATGTCATTCATGGTTGCCTGTTTGAAATACGGACTGCAATTAGTAGGGAGATAAAGGTTCCCAGCTGCAAAGTAATCTTTTCCGCTGAAGACCAACCGTGCGTGCCCCCCCCCCCCTGAACGTGCACCCGCCCTCCCCCACCCCACCAGCTCGTAGTGGTAGCTAGCAGGGATTTTGAAGAGTCTGCAAGCGGTTGCTTCCGCTTAAGACCGAACGCGCTCCCAACCCCTCCCACCCCCGCCAGCCCGTAGCGGTAGCTAGCAGGGATTTTGAAGAGTCTGCAAGTGTTTGCTTCCGCTGAAGACACCCAGCCAGCCCTTAGCGAGAGATTTTTGGTTTTGTTTTGCAGTTCACGGTTCACTGGGAGCCACACGGTGGGGGGAGGAGGAATCCACGTGGTGGGGGGAAGAGAGTGGGGTTACTCTAGAATATCCAAGTGCTTCTTTTAAATATGGATTTCAGCTTACCATGGCTGGCTGCATGGTGATTTCAGAAGCCGTGTTGTGCTGAGGCTCGCATATGTGTGTGAGATGCTGTGACTTTTCTGTGAGCCATTCAGTCACTTTTAGGTGTGGAATATGACCTTGTACAGAAATCATATCAGGCCTCTGAATACTGAGGTTGCCAGTTGCATAGTACTCCCATTGTAATCCGTCCGAGAATGCATCTGTCTCATAACCTTGTAGCTTTCTTTGCCCACATTTGAATGTAGCTATCTCATAAACTTGAATGTATCTGTCTCATAACTTTGAACCTTTCTTTGCCCACAGCTGCACAATTATCTCAGAATCCCCCGTCCTGCTCCTCACACCGTGCATCGCAGATACGAAAGCGTAAAAAGAAAATGCGCGATGATATGTTCAATGAACTACTGGAAAACTCGCTCGCTGAGGCAACCCACCAGACGGAATGGAGGGAAAGATTGCTCCAATCAAGGCAGGAATCAAGAGCCGCAGCAGAAAAGAGGGAAGAAATGTGGCTGGAGCGCGAAGAAAGACGACTGGAGCGCGAAGAAAGACGACAGGAACGCGAAGAAAGGCAGATGGATGCTTTGCTCCAGATAATGGAGGACGAAAGAGACATGCTGAGGTGTCTGGTGGAGCTGAAGCAGGACCAAAGATCGCCTCTGCAGTCTCTGTCTAACCACCTCCCCCCCCCCAAGTCCCATAGCTTCCCCACCAAAACGTGGGGTGAGAACCCTGGGGGGGGGGGGATTTCCGGGGACCAACCCACTCTACCCCACAAGCCAGCACAAGCAGAAGCAGGATGAATTTATTAAAAGACTTTTAAAAGCTGCTGTGTTTTGGCCTCCCTCCTCTCCCCCCTTCCCCCACTCCTGTCTCCGCTCCTCCACCACTGCGACTGCTGGTTTCCCTCCTCACCCACCCCGTTCTGGGCTACCTTGCCAGAGATCCCCTGTATTTGTGTTTGTGATGAAGCAATAAAGAAAGCATGATTTTTAAAACAGTGAATTTATTTCCTCTGCAAGCATCGGGAGGGGGGAGGGAAAGAGGGTGCAAGGACGGCAGGCTTAGGGCCGAGCAGAGCAAGGGAGCGGGTTGTCAAACGCCATCTTGGGCACTCATAAAACTGGTTTTCAAGGCATCCCTGAGGCGCAGCGCATCATGGCGCGCTCTTCTACTTTCCCTGCTGTTTGGCTGCTGGTAAGCAGCGGGCAGGGAATTTGCCTCTGCCTCCCAGCCCACCATAAACGTTTCCCCCTTGCTCTCACAGAGATTGTGGAGCACTGAGCAAGCAGCAATAACAATGGGGATATTTCTCTCACTGATGTCTGAGCGAATAAGTAATGAACGCCATCGCCCCTTCAGTCAGTCAAATGCACACTCTACGGCCATTCTGCACTTGCTCAGCCTGTAGTTGAACAGCTCCTGACCCCTGTCCAGGGCTCCTGTGTAGGGCTTCATAAGCCAGGGCATTAGGGGGTAGGCTGGATCCCCAATGATAATGATCGGCATTTGCACACACACCCCCACGGAAATTTTCTGGTCGGGGAAGAAAATCCCTTGCTGCAGCTGTCTAAAAATCCTAGAGTTCCTGAACACACGAGCGTCATGAACCTTTCCCGGCCACCCCACGAACAGGTCGGTGAAACGTCCCTTGTGATCAACCACTGCTTGCATGACCATAGAATAATATCCCTTCCGGTTTGTACTCTATGGCCTCGTTGTCCGGTGCCAGGATAGGGATATGAGTCCCATCTATAGCCCCACCACAGTTAGGGAATCCCATGGCGGCAAAGCCATCTATTGTAGATTGCAGGTTTCCAAGGTTTATAACCCTGGGTAGCAGCAGCTTGACGATTGCTCTGCTTACTTGTATCACAGCAGACCCCACTGTAGATTTACCTACCCCAAACTGATTCGCGACTGACCGGTAGCTGTCTGGTGTTGCAAACTTCCAGAGGGCTATCGCCACTCGCTTCTCAACTGTGAGGGCCACTCTCATTCTGGTATTCTTGCGCCTGAGGGCCGGGGAAAGCAAATCACAAAGTTCCATGAACGTGCCCTTACGCATGCAAAAGTTTCTGAGCCACTGGGAGTCATCCCAGACCCGCAGCACTATGTGATCCCACCAGTCAGTGCTTGTTTCTCTGGCCCAGAATCGGCATTCCATCTCATGAGCCTGCCCCATTGCCACCAAATTTGCCAGATTGTCGGTCGCCCTACTTCCAAAAATGTCAGTGTCCCTGTCCCAGCTGTGCACGTCCAGGTCCATCTCCTCATCTCTGTCGTTAGGTTCCAGAAAGCGCAGTTGTCTCCGGATCGCATTCCTCTGCAGACGGTGCAGAAGCGCAGTTGTCTCCGGATTGCATTCCTCTGCAGACGGTACAGCATAAAATCCACAACAGTGCACGAGGTCCTCACAACGGCCAGCAAAAGAAACAGAAGTTTTCATATGAAGGATGACACACACCCATTCAGAACCCAAAACAAAGGTTCAAAGTGAATTTCTACTTTACAGTCCTTGATAATGCTATTCACTCAGTTGATGAAAGATTTTAAGAGATGCAGTAGCTAGAGTCAGTATTTGGCTTTCTATATGATACCCACAGCTTGCAAAAGAAAACAGCAAAACAGATAAGAGAATTTTGTATAAAATAGGAAAACAGTCGGCATTGACTCATAAAAATTCAAAAGACATTGATGCTTCAGATTTGTGTAGTAAGCTTCAGGCTTTTTCAAGATGACTTAAGAAACATTCCACTCCTGAAGAAATATTGAAGTTTGTTTGTGAAAATAAACTCAGATAGTTTTACAAACATTTTTATAGCTTTACACATTCTTTTAACTTTGCCAGTTTCTATAGCTAGTGGGGAATTTAGCTTCTCAAAGTTAAAATGGATAAAAACATATCTGCGTTCAACAATGGTGCAAGAGAGACTTGTTGCAGCCTTGAGCCCCCATTAGATACATTCCTGAGGGCACACTCTCTCTTCTAAAATGCATATATCAGCAACTTCAACACAATTCTTATCAGGAAGGATGCAGAGTCAAGCTGCCCTTTCTTTGGCACTCAAAACCCCCTCCCCTCCTGCCTTGGTCAAGCTGAGGCTGCTGCATGGTCCCTTAGTGGCTTGGTGATTTGGCTGCTTTTAGCAATAAGCCCTACTGGTTTCAGGCACTTTACTGTTCACCAAAATCTCCCCATACAATAGTAGAGGGGTTTAGAAGGCTATAATCACAAATGTTTACAGGAAAGGATTCAAAAAGGAGATAGAGACTGAATTAGTCCAAACAAAATGGCATATTTTATAACTCAATGACTGTTAAGATCATGTCTGGCAAGCAAGAGAAATGTGGGACCAGATGTCAATGAACCAAAATTGGTGGGTTGGAAATTAGGCCTAATTAGTGGACAAAATAACAAGAGGATGGCTTGTTCTCCCTATGACTCCTTTTTGTGGTTCTCAAAAAGAGAATATTGTGGGGAGACTGGTTCCCATGCAAGTTTCACTATCATGGCTACCAACCCCACCATTCCCTGGGACCCTCGTCCTTCCTCATCCTAATCCTGAGAGATGTCACAACCAAATTGGGCCAGAAAAAAGGACCAGATGACATTGCCTCCTCCACTGACTCCAGCTAAATCTTGACCACCACCTGAGATCTGAGACTTGGTCTCTCTTCCTTTTATCCTTTTCCTTCACTATGTAATTTCTTCTCTTTCCATGTCTTTGATTTTTTCTTCTTCTATTAGCAGACTGGCTTAGCTGGCCAAGACTATGTTTTGCAAAACTACTACCAACTTGTGATCAGAAAAGCAGCTAAATGCAATGCCTCAAACAGCTTGATATTGGTAGAAGTTTTCCAGGTCCTGGAGCGACCGTGTTTTGTGCCTATGTTTTTCCCCCCAATGAGGTTGCAAGTGAAAGTCAACACCTAAGACAAAAGCTTCATTTTCTATATGTGCTGGGGGGTTTTCTTTCTCCTTTTACATCTTTATCTTGTTTGGCTTTCTAGAAAATGGGTTTGGACTTCAACAGCAAGAGCTCCAGCCATTCTCAACTCATTTTTTCTACCCCGAAAAGAGATTTTCAAATAGACAGGCTTTCCTTTTAATTACTATCTCTAGTGAAAGGGAAAGGAGCAAGTGATGATGTTAAAATGAAATCCTTATATAACGTACCACTTCACATTTTTAGCTGTGTTTCCTTCTTTTCTATACCATTAATAAAGGGTTAAAATGATTTTTGTTCCATGGTACTAAGTCAGGCTGAGGTTTATGTATGCCAAACCCCCAACTTTGTTTAAAATTGTTTAATGTTGGATAGTTTCATGGTAAACTTTTAACCCATATGTTGCATCAATATTAATACAACAGCATTCCTCTGCTTAGTTTGTGAATCCAGTTTCCAGTCTCAGCCTATGCTAGTGTAAGGCCAGTGCAGCAGGGGGGAAATCGAACCAGGGACATCAGGAGCTTAAGCCTCTACTGTATGAGCTGAAAGCAACTGACTATTACCTAATGCTACAGAGCAGACTCATTTAACTCTCTAAGTGGTCTCAGTGTCACTAGATGGGCCAGAACACCACGCTCAGGAGAGGTGTGTGGGTTACATTAGGGCTCTCAAAAGCTTATTAGCTGTAGGGTAGCATCAGAACGAAGGAAGTTTTGCACGTACTGACTAGTGGAAACATAAGGGTCTATGGAGTTAGGCAGCTAAGTGGCATCTTTGAGAATGTCTGGTGTCTCAATGGTGGACTGAGGTGTCTAAAGAGGCAGAAAAACACTGACTACATGTAAGGATCTGGGCCTTAGTCTCTCTGTACTTCAGTTCCTCCTTCTGCAAAATGGGAATAACAATACTTCCCTATCTCATAGCTGTGTTGAGAGAGATTTGGAGGGGCTCAGATACTATAGTAATCTTAATTGCTATAAAAAAAAATTCCAGAAAGGAGGGTGAATTTTAACTGTGCACAGTATGCGAACATTAATTTTTAAGAGCATGTTCAGAAAGGCACCTGCTTATGTACTCATACTACTGTAAAACTGACAAAAAATCTTTTTATAAAGGTCTACACAGCAGGTAGATAAGCCACAAAGCAGAAGCTGCTTTGCCATGAAAAAGCTATTTGCTGCACCTCGTGGTTTAGAAGGTTCTTTGAAATAACCTATGCAATGGA
Organism: Sternotherus odoratus; assembly: GCA_032164245.1. Taxonomy (NCBI): domain Eukaryota; kingdom Metazoa; phylum Chordata; order Testudines; family Kinosternidae; genus Sternotherus; species Sternotherus odoratus. The sequence continues at coordinate 21,509,531 of JAVMKO010000003.1, read as the reverse complement.
AAAGTGCTCCTCGTAATTACTGTCTGCAGAGATAAAAATTTCTGCATTGGCAGTCTATTTTCTTTCCATGAATCACAGGCGCTTCCTTTTTTATGGGATTGTTTAAGCCTCTTGACATTGAGCAAGATGATTTTAAGGTTATTATGCTATCACCCATTAATCTATATGATGGAGAAACTGAAGTTAGCATAATCACATAACTTACTGATACTCTGCATACCGGCTTCCCTAGTTTGATTTCGATTGCAACACTGAGGATTTGCGGAAGAGAAAAATATAGGGGATTTTAAAATTATTTTAATGTTTTTACTTCTAAAACAAAATTTACAATCAATTAAAACATGAGAACTACAGACAGATCTGCAAATTCTTAGTCACAGAAGTAGTCCTTAGATAAACAGTCTTAAATAATGCCAGTAAAGCCTAACCTATTTGTGTGGGTAAGGTCAGCAGAGCAAGTGACTAGGATATTGTTAAAACTTTTTTACCAATTTAGGGATATGCTTCTAATAACATTCTAGCAATTTTCAAACACACAGCAAAGTTGTAGGTGGCCCAGGAAAGGTTTAATTATAGATACATTCTTTGACATCCACCATTATTCTACAGTATTGTGTAATACAACCATCTGCATATTTGTAACCAGACCCAATCCATCAAACCCTTACTCACATGTATAATTGCCTGAGTAGGACTCCTGAAGTGAGTTATGGTTTGTGGTTAGGCCTCTACTGCATTTAAAATACTTAGGATTTTATTCTGAGTTTACATGGACCATTAACTCTTTTAATTTGAAAGCGGCCACAGAATTATGAATAGCAGCTTACATTATATGAGTACCATTGCCATTCATCCCAAGTCAAAAGAGATGCTTATTGAAATGCTAGTTTCTTCACTCTGAACTTTTTAAACTGAAGATGAAGGAAAAGTCTTAAGAAAATTAAAGTTTTGCCCTTGCAATAATCTGAGTAGACATGTCAGTCCCACCTTGAATATGTAAAGCTTCTCTTTTTAGTCCTGACTCAACAACAATACTCAGACAAAAGATACCTCCTGGCAAAGAATAGTCTCTTCACCTACAGACAGTGGGGTAAGTTATTTGACACTACAGTGACCTTGTATTGAGTTGCTTTTATTTCACATTTTAGACCAGCTTTGCAGGAAAGTTTACCTAAAGAGCCATCTAACCTCAAATTAAATTTATTTTAACTGAAGAGTGAGTAAAAGGGTTGTTGCCTAATTACCACTGTAATCTATCTATATTGTGGCAGGGTGGGCCTGACCCAGCCTGCCGCCCCTTTAAGAGGGAGAAAAGCCCTCTGCACACCTCCCTGCAGAGAAGCCTAATCAGCCACCTGGGCTGCAGAGCAATCAGCCTGGATGGGTTGCACCTGGCAGCGTCCTCAGGGGGTTAAAAGCCTGCCAGGCAGGAAGCCCAGGGTGATGGTGGTGTGGTGGTGTGGAGGAGTGAGATAGAGAGAAGGAGCTAAGCTGTAGAGCTGTGTTTAGAGCTGTGTAAGGAGCTAAGCTGTAGAGCTGTGTATAGAGCTGTGTAAAGAGCTAAGCTGTAGAGCTGTGTATAGAGCTGTGTATAGTAGATGGTGGGGTCTGCACAAGCTGCACTGTAAAGAAAGAGCACTGTTTGGAGCCAAAGAAGAGTCTCCTGCCTGTGTTTGGAGTGGGGGCGAGAAGGCGATCTGTCACAATATATATAAAAGTTAAATGGTGTATGCGTGTGTGTTTGGGTGTATGTATGTTCCCTTACTTCTTCCACACCGTTTGAGCTCGAAACTTGAAATTTGGTACAGTTATAGGCTTTAGGGTCCTAATCAGGGTAAGTATAAAAAAAATTCAAATCTCACCTCTTACACCCCCTAGGGGTGAAATTCTTTAAATCCCATTAACATCAGCTGGGCAGCAGGTTAACAGCTGGTGTTCTCTGTGACATAGTTATGATGTAATAATACCCCCCTCCAACGTCCCCCCCACTTGCTCAGCGCTCTCCCCCTCCCCCGTCCAATGGCCCCTGCACTCGCTCAGCTCTCTCCACCCTCCCCCCCTCCAATGGCCCCCCACTCGCTCAGCTCTCTCCACCCTCCCCCTCCAACGGACCCCACACTCGCTCAGCTCTCTCCCCTCTCCCCCTCACTCCAACACCCCCCCACACTCGCTCAGCTCTCTCCACCCTCCCCCCTCCAACGCCCCCCCACTCGCTCAGCTCTCTCCCCCCCACTCCAATGACCCCCCACTCGCTAAGCTCTCTCCCCCCTCAAGTAAGAATCGAATTTTTTTAAAATCTCACCTCCCTCCCCCTTCCAACACCCCCTCACACTCAGCTCTCTCCCCCCTCAGGTAAGAATCGAAAATTTTTAAAATCTTTCCCCCCACTCCAACGGCCCCCAAACTCGCTCAGCTCTCTCCCCCCTCTCCCCTCCAACGCCTCCCCCACTCGCTCACCTCTCTTCCCCCTCCCCCCTGCCAATGGACCCCGCACTCGCTCAGCTCTCTCCCTCCTCCCCCCTCCAACGTACCCGAGCAACGCCGGGTATTTCTGCTAGTAATGTATAAAGATACCTTAGGTACTATGCCTCAAATTGTTTGAAGTTTACCATGTTGCTCTCTTTAAAAAGATATTTTTTCTAAGTCAGAAAATGATTGGATCAGATTCTCTTCTCACTTCCACTAGTGAAACTCCATTGACTTCAACATAATTTACTCCTGATTTACCAAATATAAAACTTATTTGCCCCAGTGAGTTCAGCTGAACTTAGTTACTTGCTCCAGATTTTCATTAGCATAGCCAAGAGCAGAATTCAACCATTGTCTTTAAATTATTCTAATTTAGACTGTTGGGTATGTTGACTCTGTTACATGTTTCCCCACTAGCACAATGGAGTTTTGGCCTCTAAGCAATATTGTAATACAAATAAATAAAAACAAACTGACTAGCGTTCACGCTGAATAAGGTTAAACAGTTTTAATGGAAAAACTAATGCATGTTAGAGGCTTTTGTCAAATGCTGACCTCTGTTACACCTGTACAACTCTAGTGATAGCAGTGGGGTTTGCATGTGTTGCCTTTGGTAAAGAAGTCATTGCTTGATAATGACAAACTAACAAACTATTGACCAGTACCACACCTGATTTTCTTGGTTAAGATTGAAGAGAAGATTGTGAAAAGACCACTCTCATAGAATCCAGAGTATGCTCTCAGATCTTTATAAAGATCTAACTTTGGCACAGACACTACTCTGGTCGCATTAGTCAAATATTTCCTCCTAGTATGGGATGAAGATGAGGAGAGGCCATGAGGCTATTATTTGGCAGAGGGTATTAGGTCTATCAGCTACCTTAGGTACTGTTTGCTGGTGGTGTTGACTCTCCCATGGACCCTATCAGGGATCAACGGTGCTGCCTCTTTAGTGACATGATCAGCAAAAAACCTCCTGTGAATCTTTTTAACTCGAACGTGCTTCCAGCAATGTTATATGGCAGCAAAACATGGTTGATGACAAAGATTGAAGAACATCAATTGTCTGTCACACAGAGGGTGATGGAACAAACATTTGGGGCATTTTGCTCTGTGGTCACATCCCCAATGAAACAATTAGGCATAAGTCTGGAGTGCAAGACCTCGTTGTTGAAATCAGGCTCAGTAAAATGCGGTGGGTGGGACATGTGGCTCAACTCAGTGACAAGGGATGGACCACAACTGTATCCAAGTGGTTTTCGCGAGAACTGAAATGACCACCCAGTCGACCTCCAAAGAGGTCATAATTAAACCAAGAATGTCAGAATATCATTAGATCCTCCCCAAAATAGCTCAAAGAAAAACTCTATAACCTCCTCCCCTAAAACCTACTCCAGGAATGTTCTACAGGCTTCCCAAGATACACAAACAAGGGAACCCAGGCAGACCTATCATATCTGATCACAACACTCTTACTGAAGGAATATTTGACTTATAGAAACCATCCTCAACCACTCATCACACAAAGGAACAGTTTCCTCCAGGACACAAGTTACTTCTTCCAAAAATTCTACAACATTAACAACCTCCCTCAGAACACCATTCTTGAAACAATGGATCTCACCTCCCTATATACCAACATGCCTTACAATGACAGCATCACTGCCTACATCAAATATTTACAAGATAATGGACAACCCTCAGATAGCCACCTCAAACACATCACCAGAATCATCCATTTAATCCTTACCCATAAAAAATTACATTCAAACACACACTTTTCCCAAACCACGGGAACAGTCCATAGGTACTAGGATAACGCCTTGATATGCCAGCCTCTTCATGGGTCTCAAAAAAATTCAGAATAAATGCATGATGAGCCCAATGATTTACCTGAGATACTTTGATATTTTCAGCACGCATCCATTAAACTCTCTAACACTCCCACTCAAGCATCAACTTTCTGGGCACCAATCAGTGGCAACAATGGAAATCTACAGACAACCATATACAATAAACCCATGGATCCCCACACTTGCGTTCACAGATCAAGCAAGCATCCCAAACACACCAAGAAATATGTTATCTACAACCAGGCACACAGACACCACAGAATATGCTCTAAGGAGAAATTACAGGATATACACCTTAATACACTTAAAATTGCCTTCACCAGACAGGAGCACTCCACCAGAGAAGTAGATCACATTGTGGAATGGACCATCCAAAATATCCCAAGACAACCTACTTCAATATGAAAATAAACCCCCCTCTGCACTCAACACCCCTTGTCATCTACCACCCCACACTGGAACTCATATGGGGTATCAAACAAACAATTACAACCCATACTCAGTGGGGACCACAGCCTGAAAGAAATCTTTCCTGAACTCCCTCCACTGAACTTCAAACAACCTCCACAAACTCATCAGAAACAAACTGTCCATGAACCAGGATACACCAACTGAAAATGGCACCAAACCCTGCTAGGACAACAGGTGAAAAACCTATAATCATACATCCACTGTTAGAATGATCTACACCCCCTGAAACATACCTCTCACTATCCATGGCCCTACAAATGCCTATCACAACATGTGGGTTATTTCATGCAGTGCCCCAAAGCCCTAGTAACTAAATGGGTGAAACCAGACAATCATTTATTCCCTTAAGTAAACTCACATAAGAAAATAAGACAAAAACACCATTTCACCTGTGCATGAACACTTTTTACAAAATAATCATTCTATATCTGACTTCAGTTCTCATCCTTGAAGGAACCCTGTACAAAACTTTCACAAGATGATCCTGGGAGCTCAATTCATAGCTTTGCTAGATACTAAAAACTGACTGACTTGAGATACTAGATTTATGGCGCATTATGATCTATAACCCAATGATCCATCCTGCCCCAGCTTTTTTTCCCTCTCCTTTCCCCATTCTAACTACAAAGTTGTTAACAGGCCGCATCACCTTGAATGATTCCTTGAAGTTATGCTAAATAATCTGTTCCACCTTGTTTTAGTTATGGCACTGAGTACATTTCCCAGACCTGAAAAAGAGCTTTGTGTAAACTTGAAAGTATGTCTCTCTCACCAACAGATGTTGGTCCAAGAAGAGATAATACCTAACCCACCCTGTCTGGGTGACATTAACTCTGATGCATGCAATGTACTAAAAACATTAATACTATGTTCATTGATTATGAACTACAGTAAGTTTTTCCCTTTAATGCATTTGAGCTTTAGTTATTAGCTGTATAAATTCTGACTGATGGGCACATTTGACTTTGTCATTGCATATTTTCAATAAGTATAGCACTCCATATCTGGGAACTTCTATTCTATATATAAATAAAAATGTGAGCGAGTCACATTCCATCACTTTTTCATTTATACAAAAATTATATAAAGATTAATTAAAAACCTACGTAAGAGGGCACTGATTCAGAACAAGTGACAGGATGCTTTACATAGGTCCCAAACTTTTACCTTGTGCAGTAAATTAAATCCATTCTGATGAGTTAGGGTTACACTGATAAAATGCAGCAATAAGATGTGGGTTTTTTTCCCCTCCTGTCTTTTTCTTGGGGCATTCCTCTGACGCTATGTTTAATTTCTTTTCTGTGTATCGTCGGAATATGGCATTACACCCTAGTATGCACCACTGCATTTTAGATTTTGATTTTTTATTCTTCACATATCCAAACGCTCATTTAACTTTATGGAAAAACCTTGAACCACCAACTAACTTTTTGGAACGGAGCCCTAATTGTATGAAATTTATCCCTCTAAATGAGCCAGAACAAACCCAAGTCATCAAACATAATTTTGATAATGAACATCACCATTTTACATTCAAATACCTCCCAAAATGGTGGCAATTTATTAATGTCAGATTAAAGGGATCAATTCATTATTCTCTTTCAGTAAAGAGGCAGTTAATGAGTGATGCATGCACATGGACAAGCTTCTAATTAGAGCTCCTATATGTGTTGAAAGCTTGGTGCTGGGATACTGAGTGCCTGCCAGCAGACTATTGACATTTTTTCTTTTTTTTTCAGAACATGCCTATTTATATAGCTTATTGCTAATGAGATGCTAATTGAGACTGCCATATCTAAATAAAAACCCACTTGTGTGTAAATTGCTGAATCGCCTAAATACAGCTCTGTTGCAGAACATTCTCTGCTGACTCACTTTCTTCAGCATTCTCTGTTGCTCTGATTGAAAGGTAATTTTGGAACAATGGAAGCAGGGAGCCTATCAGGGTTTGTGTGTGAGTGTTTGGTTGGTATTTCTAATATTAGTTTAGAAAAGAACTAGTTAATACATGCCTGGGTATTTACATCCAAATTTGTCTTCAGAGGACAATGGCAAAACATGCCTAAATGTGCGGGATGCTTTGCTGAACAAATAGAAAGACAAGGTTCCCTGTCCTGAAGAGATTACGATATAATTCTGCATGCAATACAAAGACCACAGGCAACAAACTGATGGAAAGGGATAGAGGCAGGAACAGCAAGGGATAAATGAGTAAGGTCATGTGGTTTCTCAGTTTCACGTTGCACATATCTTGGTGGTTTGGATAGGTACTAAAGAAAACATTCTGACCATTCTAAATTGGCAGATGTCTACTGCTGATCTTAACTTTGGTTAATCATTCTATTGCCTATAATCTGACATATATTATTTTCCTAGGAAGATCAGGTTTAGTAAATGGTAAAACCAGGAATAACAGCAAAAGTGTTTCTCTAGGCTGAGCAATTCTTCCAGAGGAAAATCTATACTTCTGAACCTTCCTACTGAGAACAGCAGTCACACAGTAGTAAAGATCTTCACAGGTCTAACGTATGGAGTTCTGTCATTTGATTATTTAGCACATTCAGGAGTTGTATCTGGCCTCCCTTTCCCGGCTATACACAGTTTTCTTGAGAATAAGAAATGACCTTTGTACCATGTCTAAAACTGACCTGTATACACTTCAGTGCATCATTCCCTGACATTATGCTTGGTTTTGGTCTAATTAGAATTTGCTGTGATGTGTTTTTAAGTATCACTTTTATATTTCTCCATGATGGAGTACAAACTCAAGTCTAGTTCATAGTATGTGTTACTCTACTGTTAGGAAGATGTAGCCTGGTCAGAATGAGATGAAAGAAGGGGACATGTCTCTCAGTATCCTCATCCTCATCATTATCATCAGAGAAATACTAAAGATGATTGAAATAGATGTCAGGCTAAATGTATGTGAACATTGAGGTGATTTTTGATTATAAAATAAATTGCTCCTTGTTTCTCATCACACTTTGTATGCTGGGCTCAAGACTAGCCTTATTAAATTACTATACTGAAGGTAATAGTGTCTGAGAATTCTTTTTGTAGGAACTTGTTAAAGACAGAAAACATGAGAATCACAATTATTTCAGTTTTATCAGTGTTTCAGTACTATCCTGGTCAGCTCTGTCAGCAGTTTATTTGTGCATCTTATTTTTCGAATCATGTCTTTAAAATAGTCTGTTTGGTATCTGTCAAGTTCTAAGGTTTACTTAATCTGAACTTTTGGCCAGATATACCCCTCCATTTCCCCAAAAAACACAAAGTAGGAGCATTTATAGCTTTTAAACCTGAGTTTGGGCGTCAGAGGCGAGATTTGAAAAATTTTCAACTCTTACCCTGATTAGGACCCTAAGACCTATAACTGTACCAAATTTCAAGTCTCTAGCTTAAACGGTGTGGAAGGAGTAAGTGCATATACATACACGCATACATACACGCATATACCATTTGACTTTTATATATATCGATTAGTGGGTAAATACCAGGGACAATGAAGAACTATTTAAGCTAAAGGACAGTGTTGGCACAAGAAAAAAATGGATCTAAACTTGAATGAGCAAAATAAGGCTGGAAATTATAGGATGGTTTCTAACTGTCAGCGGGGTGAAGTTCTGTAAACTGCTCCCCGTAGGAGTTGGAGTGGTGGAGGGACAAATAACGTACAGTAAACCCTCGATTTAACGGACCTTGATTTAACGGACTTCGGATGCAACGGACAAAATTTCTGAGCAAGTCTGATGCATTCCTGATCCATTTCTGGCGGGCTGGCTGCCGGCTCCCGGCTGCCGCCCAGATCACAGCAGCGGGCAGGCTGCGGAGCTGCTGCCCCGACCCTGTGGCGGGCGGGCTGCTGCTCCAACAGCTCTTTTTAAAAAAATTATTAAATAACGGACTTTTTGATTTAACGGACACCCCCTCGCCCGAATTAGTCCGTTAAATGGAGGTTTTACTGTAATTAGTTTTAAGACAGAGCTGGACAAATGGACAAGGGCAATTGTATGACAGGGTTGCTTGTGATGGTGGGGGCAGATATTGACAGCTCTGGGGCTCACTTTTGGTTGTGTTTGTTTCCAAAAGCTCATGTGTCCGTGTTTCTGCCACCCAACAGCAGGGATCAGGAAGGGATTGTTTCCCCCAACATATTCTGCATTTTTATTTCCTTTCTATGAAGCTTCAGGGATGGTGATGGCTGGAGGTGGGACTTAGGAAAGTGAAGGCCAGGGATTTGAGATGGAGCCAAGCATTCTCTCTTTCTCAGGCACCTGGCTGTCTGGTTCTTGCTGACATACTCAGTTTAACTTACCACTACATGTGGAGTCGGGAAGGGATTTTTCTCCCCAGTCAGATTGGCAGTGACTTTTGAGGGGGGAGTTTCACTTTGCACTACAGCATGTGGGTGCACGTCTTTTGCCAGGATTATCTGGGTATATCTCACTTAATCATTTCCCTGCCATTGTAGAGGCCTCGGGCACTGGTGCACCTCAGTCCCTCTGTCAATGGCACATAATGGTTGAGTCTTCTGTGGACTGTAATTCTTTTGACGTGCTTAGTGTGCAGGTGCTGGCTTGTATTGATGGCCTGTGATATGCAAGAGGTCAGACAAGATGATCTGCTCCTCCTTCCCTACAGGAAGGGATGGGCAGAGTAAGTGGCCCAGAGATACTTGGGTGTTCATGGGGTGTCTCCTCTTTTTCTCCTTCTCCAGTGTCTCCCCTACACATCACTCTCAACTCCCAGTGCCAGAACACCATCCAAGTAAGCAATGTAATGGGACAGGCAGGCAGAATTAATTCCAGTGCACTATACTCAGGAGCACTGACTTTGTCTTTTCTCATGAACATGCCTGCTTTCTACATCCAGTTGAACAAATCCAGTCCCACTTAGGTTAGTGTTTGAACAAAGCTCATGGGCAATTGAACTTAGCACCTGCAGCTATTGAAGCTAGATGTGCCTGCGTGGCTCTTGGAATGGAGGGAAGGAGATAACCAGGTGTACACGGGGCTTTTCTGTTGTCCTTACAGTTTACCCAATAAAGAGGAAATGCCCCTTTCTCTCCTTCCATCTCCCCAATATCCATTGAAAGTCAGTCATATCCCCAAACACTCGCTAGCCCCTGTGTCCCATTGGTTCTATTTGTCTTCCAGGGTCAGCTTTCTGAGCCCCTTCCATCTCCACACTCATGCTTCTCAGAAAGCTACTGCTACTCTGTCAGATGGAAGTCACAACGACCAGCCACTACCAATTTGGAACTATGCCTCTTGTTTTAACTGTCCCTTTGAACAAAACACAGGCCATATTGTTGATAGGAACCAGACAGCTGCAGCCACATCTCCACCGCAGGAAGAATAATGCTATAGTGAAAATATGGGAATGATATTTTGAAGGACCCTCACAGGGGAACATGTTGATGGGGAGGTGTTTCTAGAAGGCAGATGGATAACTTCAAAGCTTGTGTTTCTCTCATCTGAATGCAGTGTATTAATCTGTCATTGGATGAAATGGAATTGGACAGTTTATTGTGAGCTAGTGTTTTAGCCCATTAATATACCTTGTGTAGGAGATCCGCTCTTCCCCCATGTCACAACAGGCAGGAGACTCTTTTGTGGCTTCCAACAGTGCTCTTTATTCACAGTGCAAACCCCACCACCAATATACAACTCTACACAGTTTAGCTGAGCCCCAGCCCTCAACCTGGCTGGTCTCAGGGAGCAGTCAGCTCTTACAGGCTCCTAGCCTCAGCTCTACCCCCCTGCTCTATGTCTCTGCACCTCCTCTATCTCTATCTCTCTCTCTATCTCTATCTCTATCTCCTTCTCTCTCTCTCTCTCTCTCTCTCTCTCTCTCTCACTCCACCACACCACCACCCTGGGCTTCCTCCCTGGCAGGCTTTTATCCCCTGAGGAGGCTGCCAGGTGCGACCCATTAAGCCCCCTGCAGCTCAGGGCTACACACAGGTGGCTAATTAGCCTTCCCCGTCAGGGAAGGCTTCCAGAGGTTTTTTTTCCCCTTAAAGGGATAGCAGGGCTGGCACAGGCCCACTCTGCCACACACCTCCCCCCTTAGCCTAGCCCCATCAGGCTGGCTAGGAGCCTTCAAGCATTCCTGATCAGCTCTAAAAAGGCCCTTGTATTTTTCCTCCTTATTTCTTTCACCACAGCAGCATGGTCATAAGGTTTCGGCGTCTCAAGCACGGCCGCGGCAGATAGCCCTGCTGACAGTCTCGCACACGAAAGGCAGGGTATTGGCCGTCCCTCTGCCCTCAAGCCCTCACACCACTCGCATGGTGGCAGCATCTCCATCCCCTGCCCAGTCTGTGCCTCGAGACTAGGGGCGGCTTCCCCTGCCTCAGTTTCCCCCGTGCCTTTACACGGGCTCGGGGTTTTTTCCTCTGGCCTCTCTTCTCCGGGGCCCTCAGGGGGATCTGTCTGCTCTATTGCGGGGCCCTCGTCCCCAACTTCCCCCAAACAGGCTTCCCGGGGATCCTCCTGCCCTGGTCTCGGTTGTTCAGGGCTATCCAGATCTTTCCATTGATCACTGGGTTGAGGCCCGTCCCTTTTCTCGGCCGAACCCCCCTCACGGGTTCCCACGCTCAGCCTTGGGGCAGCCCGGGGCCTCGAACCTCCCAGCGGGCCCCAGTCCCGCCCAACGATCACGGGGCAAGGTAACCCTTCTAGCACCCCCTCCCGCTTCCAGCAGAAGCGGCTGCTTATTTCCAGGGGGACCTGGGCCACCCAACAGGACTTCGTGTCCCCAGTCCATTGTAGCCCCCAGAATCAGCAACTCGGGGCGGATCAACACTCTGTGGACGAGCGTGCAGAGGGAGGCGGAATCCACGACCCCCTGGTGGGACTTCCTCCCCACCTGCACCCGCAGGTTGGGTATTCCCTTCTGCTGCCTCTGCCCCCACACCTCAGTCCACCCACACCAGTCAGTCCAGCCACATTCCATGGCTGGGCAGTCCCACTTTATGTGTCCTGGCTTCCCACACTGCCAACAGGTAAGCCGGGCAGTTCTCTCGGGCATCCCTCTGGGCTCCCCATTAGTCCCTTTGCCTTTGACCGGGGAGGAGTCCATGGGCCGACGCCCCACGTCCCGGGCGCGTCGCGGACGGTCCTCTCCCCGACGTCCCTCCGCCTCCACGTACTCCTCGGTCAGTCGCACCGCAGTCTCCACCATCTCTGGCTGGTGCCTCCTGACCCAGGTAGGGACAGTCTCGGGGAGGCTGAGCAAAAACTGCTCCAATATTAGGGAGTCCACAATCTCCTCTCCAGACCGGGCCTCGGGGCTTAGCCAACGCATCACCCAGTCTCTCAACCTCTGGGCAAACGCCCGGGGCCGCACCACCTGCGTCCAGCGAGCTGCCCGAAACCTTTGGCGGTATTTTTCCGCTGACAAACTGACCCGGTCCAAGATGGCTGCTCTCACAATCTCAAAGTCTTGGGCCGCTACTGCCCCCAGGGCCATATAGGCTGCCTGGGCTTCGCCCACGAGGTAGGGAGCAAGCCGGAGGGCCCAGGTGGTCCGCTCCCACCCGGCTGCGGTGGCCACCCTCTCAAAAGTCCCCAGAAAGGCATCGGGGTCATCCGCCAGGCTCGTCTTGCAGAGGCCCCAGCCCGGTGGCCGCATGCCCTCTCCTGCCCCTCAACTCACCAGGTGTTGCAGGAGAGTTGCCTGGGCACTTGCTTGCTCCTTGATGAAGGCGTGCAGGGCCTTCTGTTGTTCAGCCTGGGCCTGCTGCATAGCCAGCATGGCCTGATGGGTTTGCCTCTGCTGCTCCACAAGCCACTGCAGGGTTCCCTCCATCTCTGGACCACCAGGTACGTAGCTGGTGTCGCGATCCCACTTCTAACACCACGTGTAAGGGATCCGCTCTTCCCACATGTCACAACAGGCAGGAGACTCTTTTGTGGCTTCCAACAGTGCTCTTTATTCACAGTGCAAACCCCACCACCAATATACAACTCTACACAGTTTAGCTGAGCCCCAGCCCTCATCCTGGCTGGTCTCAGGGAGCAGTCAGCTCTTACAGGCTCCAAGCCTCAGCTCTACTCCCCTGCTCTATGTCTCTGCACCTCTCTCTATCTCCTTCCTTCCTTCCTTCCTTCCTTCCTTCCTTCCTTCCTTCCTTCCTTCCTTCCTTCCTTCCCTCTCTCTCTCTCTCTCTCTCTCTCTCTCTCTCTCTCTCTCTCTCTCTCTCTCTCTCTCTCTCACTCCACCACACCACCACCCTGGGCTTCCTCCCTGGCAGGATTTTATCCCCTGAGGAGGCTGCCAGGTGCGACCCATTAAGTCCTCTGCACCTCAGGGCTACACCCAGGTGGCTAATTAGCCTTCCCCGTCAGGGAAGGCTTCCAGAAGTTTTTTTTTCCCTTAAAGGGATAGCAGGGCTGGCACAGGCCCACCCTGCCACACTTGATTTTTTTGGTCATTTTCAGTCTTGCCTGTTCAGCTGGAGTTTCTGCTCACCTTTTCATTGTCTCTGTAAGATTTTCCATCATAGCAGTCTTCTACATTTCTTTTAGAGGTCAAACAGTCCCTCCCGATAAGTAAATTATTTCCTAATGTCTTTTATAGCCAGATGGAGGTTTTTAATTAATCTCTTAAATTGTCCTGTTTCCCTCCTCATCCCCGCTATGTTTGCTGACCTTGAGCCCTGTATTGATAGAAGTCCCTTGGCTGGTTGTGATTTTGCCACCCTCTGATTCATGTTCTGTGCTATTCAGTTCTGATATGTAGTTCAATTTCTTTGCCTCCGGTTTTATATATGGAATTGCAGTCACTGTGGAGAATCAGGCAAATAGAGAAAGTACAAACAAGAAGGGGAGGGGTAGAGTCATAGGGATGAATTATTGGATGGGTGAGGGGAAGCTCCCTTTTAACATCTAGCATAAATACAGGAGAAGAATGGGCTCTGGGGAATACACCCCAATTAATTTTGTTGTGGGGAAGGGGAAAAGGAAGGGGAAGAATTTAACTCCCTAAAGAATCATTCTGTTCCAGTGTAAATTCATCTTTGAGCATGAGTGGCCAAAACTGTACACAGTATTCCAAATAAGGTTTTACTCAGTGCCTTGTACAATAGCATTAATATTTTTTCTCTAACTCTACTGGAAATGCTTCACCTGCTCCATGCTAGTATTGTGATTGACTTTTTCACACCTACAGCTTGATGGCTCATAGTGACCCTGTGATTGAACCACATCCCCAACTCTCTGTCCTCTTCTGTCATGTCCAAATGCCAAGAGCTGCGATCGTAGCAGAAATTATTAGACTCTAAGTGCATGAACTTGCACTTTGTACTTTTGAATTTCATTGTATTTCTGTCATTCCAGTCTTTGTCTTCCAGATCTTCCTGTATGATATGCCACTCATCTTCTGTATTGATAATGCCTCCTAATTTTGTATCAGCAAACTTAATTACTGCACTCCTACTTTTTGTGCCAAGGTCATTAATAAAAATATTGACTAAGATTGATCCCAAGACCAGTTCTTGAAGAATTCCACCAACAATCTCGTGCTAGGCTGATAAATTAACCTTTCAGAATCTGTTGCCTCTCTGCTTTAGTCAGTTCCTTATCCACCTTACAAGTCTTACACTGATCTCCATCTTCCCTAATTTAAATAATAATTTCACATGTGGAACCACGTCAACTGCTTCACTGAAATCCATGTATATTAAATCTATTGCATTACCCTTATCTAAAGAAAATCCATTATTTTCTTTAAAATGGAAATCAGTTTAATCTGTTATGATCTACCTTTAATAAACCACATTGCATTGCATCTTACATCCTTAGGTTGAATATTAGGAAAAATTTCCTGTCAGGGTGATTAATCACTGGAATAAATTGCTTAGGGAGGTTGTGGAATATCCATCACTGGAGATTTTTTAAGAGCAGTTTGGACAAACACTTTTCAGGGATGATCTAGATAATACTTATTCCTGCCATGAATGCAGGGGACTGGATTAGATAACCTCTTGAGGTCCCTTCCAGTCCTATGATTCAATGATCCCTTATCATTACCTCTATGGGTTTAATTATTGTTTCCTTCACAATTTGTTCTAAAGCCCTGCATAATTCCGAGGTCAGACTAACAAGTCTGTAATCACCCAGATACCTTCTTTCCACTTTATTAAATATATGTTAGCTATTCTCCAATCAGATGGTACTACCCCGCAACAGACAGATTTATAAAAAATCCTTCCTATCCAGCTAGTAATCTCGAGTGCCAGTTCTTTCATATTCTAGGATGGAAATTATCTCGTCCTTGGTTTGAGTGCATTAAACTAAGTTTTAATTCCACCTCAAATTCTACCTCAAATGCAGTAATTTTCATTCTTTTTAGTTATACAGTAAAACCTCGATTTAACGGACTAATTCGGGCGACTGGGTGTCCGTTAAAGCCAAAAGTCCGTAATTTAATTAAAAAAAACCCAGCCTGCCCAATTAGTCCTTAATTCGAGGTTTTACTGTACTTCCCCTCCACTGAAAAGCCGCCGATTTTTTTTTAAACAAAACAAAAAAAACCACGTGCCCTGGTCCCCCATGCACCCCGGCCCCAGTCCCCGCTGGTGGCCAGGGCTCGGGGATCCAGCCGCCGCCCGGGGATCGCGGCTCGAGCCTCGCTCCTTGGAGCTCCAGCCGCCGCCCGGGGAGCGCGGCTTGATCCGCGCTCCCCGGGGCTCGGGGCTTGATCCGCGCTCCCCGGGGCTCGGGGCTCGCTCCCCGGGGCTCGGGGCTCCAGGCGCCGTGTTCCCTGGGGCTCGCAGCTCCAGCCGCCGCCTGGGGAGCGCGACTGCAGCCGCTGCCCGGGGAGCGCGGCTTGATCCGCGCTCCCCGGGGCTAGGGGCTCCAGCTGGCTGCCAGGACCCGGGCGGCAGGCGGGACCCGGGCGGGAGCCGGCAGGCAGCCCGCCCGCTGCCTGGACCTGGGCAGCAGCGGGGAGTCGGCAGGCAGCCCGCCCGCTGCCTGGACCCCGGCGGCAGCAGGGAGCCCACAGCCGGACCTCGACAAATGGATTTAGGATGCATCGGACTTTCTTAAAAATTTTGTCCGTTGCATCCGAAGTCCGTTAAATCGAGGTCCGTTAAATCGAGGTTTTACTGTATAACTAACCAACTTTTTATATAACTAAAAACCTGATTATTAATTAATCAGATCAATTTATGGTAATTTGATCCTGAATTTTCTAACCCCGACAATGTAGCTTTCATTGCTGATCAATGCCTTTTTCCATTCCCTCTAGCCTCTCTGCTGATGCCTAAAACTTTTTGAGGTGGTTATTCATCCAGCTGGGTCTGGAGCCTTTTTTATAAGATTTTTTCCCCTTGCTCTGGATACAAATTTCAGATAACTATACAAAAACCAAGATGAAGAAATTCCAAGCCTCCTCCATATTCAAATCCTTGTGCTTTTCATGTCAGTTGATATCTTTAACAAATAAATCCTTTAAATTCCCAACATCGGTCTTTTTGAAATAGTCATAGTTAACATGGTTTTAATGATCCTTTTCTCTGTGAGTTATGGGATATTCTGATGTGGGGCTTCTTCAATCTCAGTTCCGCTATGAATAAATAAATAATGACATGACGGTAATTGGAGCGGAGGGACTAGAGCTGGGGTCTCCCACCTCCAATGTGGGTGTCCCAATAACTAGACTACAGTCACTCTCTTTTTCTCACTTCAGGCCAGTGACTTTTTAAGTCAATATCTACCATGGATCATCCTAGATCTTAGCGTTAGAGCACCTTTCCTATGAGGTAGGATTTGAAAAAGAGTCTTCCTCTCCCACCCCACCCCTCCCCCGGCAGAGAGGGAGAAATTGAAGTCTGGGACGTGAGAGATCCAGGGAGAGCTCTAACCACTGGGCTAAAAGTTATAATGCTAAGCAGCAGCAGAACCGCCTCCACCAGCTATTTTGCCTGGAGCAAGGCAGACACCTAATTTCTGCAAGAAATCCACATATGGTACCATGTCAACTCCTTTACTGAAGTCATCTTTTAAAAAAAAAAGAATCAATTGCCCGACTCCAGGCAAAGCTCCATTCATTGGAGTGCTGAACAGCCATAGGCCAGGATGCAAGGAAGTGCCTATCTCTGAGAAGGGCAGTGCTTAGCTTATACCCCAGTCCTGGGCATTTTTCATTGGACTCACTTTGGTGGCTCCTCACTGAACAGGCAGGTTTTTGCGGATCACATTCTTAGGTGCCTCTCCCCCTGTATGGGAAGCCTAGGCACCTACCTTGGCTTTGTGGATCAGGATGTTCCTCTTGTGATTCTCTAGGCACCTAAAATTCAGATGCCATGACACTCAGCATTACAACACCTAACTGAAGTCTGTTTCCTATATCATAAATTAGCATTTCATTAGAAGTATTTCTGTTCATAATACATCCCAGGTGTCATTTTATGACTTAAGGACTTTTGGGGTTGTTCAAATATATAATTCCCTTTCGAAAAGAAACTGATAAGAATATTGGCAGACCACACTGAACACAACAGGATATTTCATCTGTCAGATATATTTTACTGAGAAGAATAGACAGGCCTGTAACCAGAGCTGATCTAGAGAACAGAAGAGTGTGTTATCTGCCAGATAAGACATAGGATGTGGACCTGAGGCTGAAGAGGATCCTAATGGGAGTGGGAAAGAATCCACTGATTGTCCTTCATGTGGGAATAAATGATACGCTAGATTCTTGCTGGAATGTATCCAGGGAGACTAAGCCAGGCTGGGAAAGACTTTTAAGGAAATGGAGGTTCAGGTGATCTTCAGTGGGATTCTGCCTGTTCCTAGAGAAGGGCAACAAAGGTGTGACAAAATTATGATGATCAATAGATGGCTCAGGCAGTGGTGCTATAAGGCGGGCTTTGGGATGTATGGCCACTGGGAGGCATTCATGGACAGAGGAATGTTCTCTTGCGATTGACTTCGCCTGAGTAGGAAGGGAAATAGACTTCGAGGATGGAGACTGGCACAACTGATTGAGAGAGCTTTAAACTAGGAATTTGGGTGAGATGGTTGGGAGATGTCCAGGTAATCTCCATGCTGGATTTTAACATTGAAAGGGAAGAAAATGAAGTAGGAAAGGATACAGCCGTGGGTAAGAGAATAGACATAAAAAGGAAGGGTAGTGTAGATACGAGTCTAATAAGTGATACTGGTAGTAGAATGTCCCGGCCTAATCGGGTAAAGAATGTGAGCGAGGCCAAACAGCAAAAATGAAGATGTTTGTACACCAATGAGGGGAGACTAGTAACAAAATGGAGGAACTAGAGCTACTGGTGCAGGAAATGAAACCAGATATTACAGGGATCACAGTAACATGGTAGAATAGTAGTCATGACTGGAGTACAGGTATTGAAGAATATGTGCTGTTTAGGAAAGACAGAAATAAAGGTAAATGTGGTGGAGTAGCATTGTACATCAATGATGAGGTAGATTGTAAAGAAATAAGAAGTGATGGAATGGATAAGACCGAGTCTGTCTGGGCAAAAATCCCATTGGGGAAGAAAGCTACTAGAGCATCCCCTGGGATAGTTCTTTGGGTGTGCCAGAGACCACCAGGGTCTGATTTGGATATGGATAGAGACCTCTTTAATGTTTTTAATGAAGTAAGTACTAATGGTAATTGCGTGATCATGGGAGACTTTGTCCTCCAGTCTATATCTGGGAAGTTAAGTGCTAGTAATAATAGGGCTCAGATTTTCCTAGATATGATAGCTAATGGATTCCGTCACTAAGTAGTTGCTGAACCAAGAAGAGAGATGCCATTTTAGATTTGATTTGGTGAGTTGTGAGGATCTCATAGAAGAAATGGTTGTAGAGGACAACCTTCATTTGAGCGATCATGAGCTAATTCAGTTCAAGCTGAATGGAAGGATAAACAAAAATAGATCTAGGGTTTTTGATTTCAAAAGGACTAACTTGAAAAAATTAAGGAAATTAGTTAGGGAAGTGAATTGGATTGAAAAACTTGTGGATCTAAAGGTGGAGGAGGCCTGGAATTACTTCAAGTCAAAGTTGCAGAAACTACCAGAAGCCTGCATCCCAAGAAAGGGGAAAAAATTCATAGGCAGGCATTGTAGACCAACCTGGATGAGCTAGCATCTTAGAGAGGTGATTAAGAAAAAGCAGAAAGCCTATAATGAGTGGAAGATGGGAGGGATCAGCAAGGAAAGCTACCTTTCTGAGGTCAGAACATGTAGGGATAAAGTAAGAAAGGCTAAAAGCCATGTAGAGTTGGACCTTGCAAAGGGAATTAAAACCAATAGTAAAAGGTTCTATAGCCATATAAATAACCTGCTCTTAAAAATCTTCAGTGACGGGGATTCCACAACCTCCCTAGGAAATTTATTCCAGTGCTTAAGCACCCTGGAGTTAGGAAATTTGCAACCTAAGGGCATAAGATGTAATGTAATGCAGGTTTACTAAAGGTAGATCATAACAGACTAAACTGATTTCCATCTTTAAACATATGGAGGGGATGGTATAATGGGATAACCTAATTTTGGCAATTAATTGATCTTTGACTATTAGTGGTAAATATGCCCAATGGCCTGTGACGGGATGTTAGATGGGGTGGGATCTGAGTTACCACAGAGAATTCTTTCCTGGGTGTGTGACTGGTGAGTCTTGCCCACATGCTCAGGGTTTATCTAATCACCATATTTGGGGTCGGGAAAGGAATTTTCCTCCAGGGCAGATTGGCAGAGGCCCTAGGGGTTTTTCTCCTTCCTCTGCAGCATGGGGCACGGTTCACCTGCTGGAGGATTTTCTGCACCTTGAAATCTTTAAACCATGGTGTGAGTACTTCAATAACTTAGACAACATAGGTTAGGGATTTATTACAGGAGTGGGTGGATGAGATTCTGTGGCCTGTGTTGTGCAGGAGGTCAGACTAGATGATCATAATGGTCCCTTCTGACCTTAAAGTCTATGAATCTCTGTGACTCCTTGTCAGTGAGGAAGTGTTCACATCAAGAGAATCTTTGTAGCACCCTCAAAGACAGGTACTTAGGTGCTTGAAGACAGATGTTTAACAGTAGGGACTGCTTGCAGAGTAATAGAAAAAGAGAGGTAGTTTTACTTTGATTTCTACAACCTTCAGCTACGGAGTCAGGCAGGCTTCACTGTCTCAGATGTTCCTGTCTGCACACCAATTTTTTTTCTCCCTCCCATGAAGAAAAAGACATCGTTTAAAGAGAAAGGTGTTCTTTTAACTCGACACCAAAGGACTAACAAATAATTCTTTCAGATAGGACTGTCAGCAAGCCTCCCAGTTCAAATTACAGGCTTACATGCGAGAATCAATGAGTGGGGATTTTAAAACTCCGTTTTATTTTATACAAAGAAAAATATAGGAGGTTTTAAAATGGTGGTCACCCTTAAAATAAAAGGCCAGTCATCTCTGATAACTTTACCTCAGTGTTTACAATGTCCTAGGTATTCCCTGTGATAAATACAGGGAAGGCAAAGTAATGGTATAAGTCACAAGTGTCATATCATTGGTAAACAATCACAGCAAGGCTCACTTTGTCCTAAAGAAACCTTGTTAGGTATAATATAATTAAACTTAATGCCTGAGATTCTTTGAGTCTAATCAGGGCTGGTGCAAGGATATTTCGTGCCTTAGGCAAAACTTTCATCTTGCCCCTCCCCCCCAGGAACCCTGCAGCAGCTGCCCGCCCTCCCTCCTCACCTGGGGAGCCCTGCGGGTGGCAGCTCCTCCCCCCCTCCTCCCCCCAGCAATATCAGTTTTAGACTGGAGCAGCTTCAACTGTGCTGGGAGAGGGAGTCTGAGGGCTCCAGGCTGAAACTGACATTGCCGGCAGGGGCACCAGCGACTGGGCAGAGCTCCACCTGTGGCTCTCAGACTCTCCCAGCGCAGGCAAAGCCACGCTGTTTTTGAGCACCACAGGCAGCCCAGCCCAGGAATGCTTTAAAAAAAATTGGGGGCACCACTTTTTGGCACCCCCAAATCTTGGTGCCTTAGGCGACCTCCTACTTTGCCTAATGGGTTGCACTGGCCCTGAGTCTAAATATGTCGCAGATTGGACTGGCTTCTTGAAATTAGCTGCTTCCCTCCTCCCTGAGAGGTCAGGACTAAGGGGCTCAGGTGACATCTTAATGGAAACTTGGGTGTCATAAAAACGGAGGTGAGAAATCAGTTTTGAACTAAAGGGTCTAGGAAGGCTTACATGAAGGCTCTGAAGTGGGGTCTGGAGGAAGCTGCGTATTCCAGGGGAGCCAGCCGAGGGGCTGAGTGATCTATTCCAGAGCAGGGGAAGTCTCTAAAGGTAGCCCAGAAAAAGGCTGAGAACAAGGCCCACAGGGTGGGCTGAAGTCGATGAAGGGTGGAAGAACCTTTGTTGGGAACGTTTAGTTGAACTTTTGGTACCCTGGAAAAAGTGAAGTTTGTTACTTGGCTGGAGGGCCAAGTCGTATCTCCAGAACTGACTAATGTGTGGACATCTGATGAGACCCACCTCAGGGCAGGGAACTGAAGTGTCAGTGCTGTGTTTTGCCAGACGGGAGTGCTATTATACAGCTCTGTACCAATTATAAGAGAACATGGATGCCCTGTAGTCCTATTCAGGCCAAACAGAGCACACCTGTGGCTCCCTGCCTCTGTTTCCCTCCTGAGGTGGGTCTCCTCAGACCTCCACACATTAATCAATTCTAGAGCTCTGACTTGGCCCTCCGACCAGATAGTAACCCCAGGCTGAGTCCCCTGAAGTACCCAGCCTCCTGCAGTCCTTGCCTCAGTTATATCTCAGCTGCCGCAAGGGCATTATATTCCATGAATAATCTCAGTACTCCCATAGTATTCTTGCCAGCAATTTAAAGTAGTATAGATTGGATCAATGAAGTATAACATGGACAGAAAGCTGGCTAGATTATCGGGCTCAATAGGTAGTGATCAATGGCTCCATGTTTGGATGGCAGCCAATATCAAGCTGAATGCCCCAGGGGCTGATCCTGAGGCCGGTGTTGTTCAAGATCTTCATTAATGACCTGTATGATGGGTCCCTTAGCAAGTTCACAGATGACACTAAGCTGGGGAAGAGGGGGATATGCTGGAGGAGAGGGATATGGTCCAGAATGACCTAGACAAATTGGGAGATTGGGCCAAAAGCAATCTGATAAGGTTCAACAAGGACAAGTGCAGAGTCCTGAAATTAGGACAGAATAATTCCATGCACTGCTACCGGCTGGGGACTGACTTGCTAAGCAGCAGTTCTGCATACAATGACCTGAGGATCACAGTGAATGAGAAGCTGGAAGTGTGCCCCTGTTGCCAAGAAGGCTAATGGTATATTAGGTTTCATTAATAGGAGCATTGCCAACAGATCGAGGGAGGTGATTATTCCTCTCTATTCACAACTGGTGAGGCCACATCTGGAGTATTGTGTCCAGTTTTGAATCCCCCACTACAGGAAGGATGTGGAAAAATTGGAGAGCATCCAGTGGCGAGTAACTAACATGATTAGAGAATCAGAGAGGTAGCCGTGTTAGTCTGGAATAGCAGAGGTAACAAAGTCCTGTGGCACCTTAAAGACTAACTATAAAGTTTTGAAGCATGAGCTTTCGTGGGCTAATACCCACTTCGTCGGATGCAAGCAGTGGACATGATTAGGGGGGCTGGGGCACATAGCTTCTGAGGAGATGCTGAGGGAACTGGGCTTATCTAGTCTGCAGAAGAGAAGAGTGAAGGGAGATTTGATAGCAGCCTTCAACTCCTGAAGGAAGGTTCTAAAGAGGACGGAGCTAGACTGCTCTCAGTGGTGGCAGATGACAGAACGAGGTGTGATGGTCTCAAGTTGCAGTGGGGAGCTCTAGTTTGTATATTAGGAAACTACTATTTCACTAGGAGGGTGGTGACTGGAATGGGTTTCTTAGGGAGGAGTTGGAATCTCTATCCTTAGAGGTTTATAAGGCTGGGATTGACAAAGCTTTGGCTGGGATGATTTAGTTGGGGTTGGTACTGCTTTGAGCAGGGAATTGGACTAGAAGCAATGGTCTTAAATTGCAACAAGGAAGGCTTAGGTTGGACATTAGGAAAAACTTCCTGTCAGGGTGGTTAAGCACTGGAATAAAATTGCCTATGGAGGCTGGAGAATCTGCATCCTTGGAGATTTTTAAGAGCAGGTTAGACAAACACCTGTCAGGGATGATCTAGATAATACTTAATCAGTTCAAGGGACTGGATTATATGACCTGTCCAATCCTGTGATTCTAACGCAGTTCATTATGGTGTTGGTCCTGCGAACACAGATGCTTAGCTTTATATATGTGAGTAGTCCCATTGAGTAAATATTTACACTAGTAGTGTATTGAGTATACTATTTTGGGAAACAATGAAAACAAGTAATCTTTATTTGGAAAAAAACACCCTGGTGATTGTTTATTGATTAAGCAACAGATTAATAAAAATGGTTTTAAAAAAATGAAAATGTAGGAAAAACAAGATTAAAGATGGCATCCCAAAATACTTATGCAACAGGCACTCTGAGTATATGGACTGTTCTTTTTTGCTGCTACTTGTATTTTTTGATGCTGGTACTTTGGCAATGCTAAAGAACTTTCTATTGTTCTCTCACATGAGAAATATTCATGTATTAATTGCACAACAAAATGGGGCAAGCATGATCCCACCTACATGATGGAAAAAAGACTAGAGTGCTTGGTTTTTGATTGGATTTTTATATATACTTTTAATATAATATAGATATATGTGTAGCTTTAAATCAAGAGCAAAGTTTTCAGAAACTTCTACTTAGAAGCCTAAGTCTCATTTTCAGTAGTGACTTGGGCTCTCTGGAGACTAATCACTTTTGAAAAGGGAACTTCCATGCTTTTGAAAATTGCACCCCAGTTAAACAAAGAGCTAGAGTTTTTCTAGGAAACATTGAGATTTTGATCCAAACCCTCTGTAAATTTGGTGCAAAGGGAGAAGTTTGGATCCTATATTTCAGTTCAAGTCCATCATATTTTTCCTCTTCTCATATAAATAAAAAAATAAATGGAGATATACCAATCTCCTAGAACTGGAAAGACCTTGAAGGTCATCTAGTCCAGTCCCCTGCCTACACTAGCAGGATTGAGTACTGTCCCCTGACAAATTTTTTGCCCCAGATCCCTAAATGGCCCCCTCAAGGATTGAACTCACAATCCTGGGTTTAGCAGCCCAATGCTCAAACCACTGAGCTATCCCTCCCCCTGGGATATATGATGGTGGAAGGCTAGCAGAATTGACCCACTCCATTATTATATTTCCATTCCATCCCTTCTAGTTGAATCACCTGATGAATATTTTAACAAGGCAAATATCTCCTTCCGCTGGAGTACTATAACCTTCTCTTCCTCCATTCCCCCACCCCCACTCCAGCAGCCTCACCTGATTTGCTATACAGCAAAGAAAAAACCCAGGGCTGGACAATACCACCCAACAGGCTTGGGGGGTTTGGTAGGTTTCATTGTTGTGTAGACTTCCAGGCTTTGGCTGGAGTCTAGTCTCTGGAAATCTGAGGGGTGGGAGGGTCCAGCACCTGTGCTCCATGCCAAACCTGAAAGTCTACACAACAATGAAACAGCCCTGCACCCGGAGCCCTACAAAGCTGATTTAGGTGGCATAGGCCACACATGGGTTTTTCTTTGCTTTGTAGACAAACCCATGGTGTTTCTCTTTTCCTCTGCTGTGTTAGTTCCTTTAACAAACTATGCTACTGTTCTTTGTTACTCACCTTTTTAATCTTAGTTTGAGGTTTGAATCATGATAGACAATATATACAAAATATTTGTTTTAATAGGTGTATTGCACTTAATCTTTTACATTATGTGTAGGAAACAGGGCTTACATTTCCTTACATTACCACCAGGAAAAATTACCTGTGGCAAGTATCAGTGCATCACAGAGAGCAACCTTGGTAGACCTAGAAATGTTGCTATTTGTGTAGCTGATATTTCAAGGTGCCCAAACTCCCCTACAAATCATTTTTCTTTCAAAGGAAATGTAAAACTTCAGCCTTTATCATCATTCATTTAATTTGTTATTTTCCTTTTTGTTTTCTACAGCATATGATTTGCAGCCTTACCTTACATTTTTTCTTGTTTAGTAGTTCCATGTTTAGATTTCATGTTAGGTGATTAAATTGAAAAGTTAATGTGATCTTTAATTTCATGCCATTCGTGGATGGTTTTGTAATTAATAGCCTGAAACTCTGTGAATGCTCATTAACATTTTGACACCATTTTGGAGAAAGGTATCATTAGTTCTGCTCAAAATGAATAATATCTAAAGTTTCAGCCACACACAGGATTCTGACACTGTTTTTGTTTGTTTGTTTGTTTGTTTTTTGAAAATGTGTGGTTTTCCTTTGAGAACGAGGATTGAAGTCAGATATAGAATGATCACTTTGTGAAAAGTGTTCACTCACAGGCAATAGGATATCCTTTTCTTGTGCGAGTGCATTTAATATCATAGTGATTGTTTGGATTCACCCACATTGTTGTTATTGGGGCATATAGTGCACTGAATGAGGTATACAACATGTTGTGATAAGCATGTGTAGGGCCCATGGATTTTGAAAGGTGTGTTGTGGGGGGGTGTTGAACATTATAGCAGTAGAGATATAGCTGTAGGTTTTGCATCTGTTCTGCTGGCAGGGTATGGTGTCGCTTTAATTTGGGGTGTCAACACAAA
Source organism: Sternotherus odoratus (assembly GCA_032164245.1). Lineage (NCBI taxonomy): Eukaryota > Metazoa > Chordata > Testudines > Kinosternidae > Sternotherus > Sternotherus odoratus. The sequence continues at coordinate 21,484,017 of JAVMKO010000003.1, read as the reverse complement.
ATGGAAGAAAACCAGGAAGATTTAGAAAAGAGATATAGAAGAAACAACCTTAATCTCTTGAGTATTGTCGAGGGTCTAGAGCAGTGATTTTCAACCTCTTTTCACTTCCGGACCCATAAAAAAATGTCAAATGGGGGTGTGGACATAGTCTGTGAACCCGCAGAGGTCTGAAAACCACAGGTTGAAAACCACTGCACTAATTTATATTTGATTTACCAATTCAATTGTAAATTTACATGTGTACATACACTTCTGTATGTATTAATATAATATACATGTTCTAGAATCCCTGATGCTATTTACAGGGTAATAATTGACTTAAAATATATCTGCATTTAGAGTTTAGATTATTGGATAATATAGGGAGGGGAGGGGAGGAGCAGATGGACCTGAAGCCATCAGGGATCTGATTGTGCCCACAAATGACTCGTGTTAAGTCTGTTTTTTTTCCTGTTACAAATATATAATATTTGTAAGACACAAGATATTTAGCTATAGATCTTTTTGGTATATCTGACCCTCTTAGAGGCTCAATTCATTCTTACTAACACATACAGTAGACTCTCGATTATCCAGGATTGGATTAACCAGGATGTGGATTAACCAGGATGTAAAAACAAATATACGCACCTCACAGGGCCGGCTCTGGCTTTGCTGCTGCCCCAATCACACACACAAAAAAACCCCACAAGGGTGCAGGGCAGCCAGTAAACCAACACCTCCTCAACCTGGTGCAAGGTGGCTGGTGAACCAACCCCCACTCCTCATATTTCCTATGGATGGTGATTATCCGGGATTTTATTAACCAGAATTATTTTTTCCCTATCATCCTGGATAATCAAGAGTCTACTGTATGTATAAAAACACACCATACCCAAGAGCTGTGGTTTTACAGTCAGGAAAATATGTATTTTTAGAATAAAGATTATATATCTTAACATATCTTTAAAAAAATTGCCTTTAATTTTCTTAAGACTGTGCTCCAGGAATATGAGGGGACTTAACCTTCCAAGAATTAAAATCCTTGAGGTACCTCAGACTAAAAAGAGTGCCAGATAGCTTTATTGCAGGAAACTCATTTAGCAGAAATAGATGCTGATAGACTAAAGAAGATGTAGGTAGGTGTGAGTATCATTCATCATTGAATTCTAATAGCAGAAGTACATTCATCTTACTTCAGTATGGTATAGCTTTTCAATGTATACAGTCTTGGTCTGACTCTGAAGGAAGATATATTTTTCATGAAGGCTGTTTCAAGTCCAAGTTAATTCTAGGTAGCATTTACAAACCAAGTAGAGTTAATTCTAATTTTTCAGAGACATTGCAGACATTCTAATGAAAAAGACATTCCTGTCATACTGGGTGGTGATTGTAAAGCTATGCTATTTAAACATATGGACAAATCCAACTATATGAGACTCAGCTCACAAGGCACAATAAGCCAATCCTAATTATTAATACATTAACTTGATTTAAAAAGCTAGAGGCTGATACACCAAGGAGTAAAAACAATGAGGAGTCCGTGTTGTATCTGAAAGACTATTAAATTTATTTGGGCATGTGACTATATATATTTCTCTAGAGTACATTCATCTTGCTCCAGAATTTTTTTTCTTGGGTCTTCAGAACTGATTCCAGAATGCCTAGAAGCAACTATTGATACTAATTTCAGATCATGCTCCAATTATATTTACCATTGTCACGGTACTGAAATAATTTGGCACCATATAGATCATTGGGGTACCAAATATTATGTGAAGGGGGTCATAACAGGTGTCTATGACCAGGCTATGGAGGGATGATTATAAATATGACATTAATATGTGTGTATCTTTTTTGAAACTAAAGTTATGAATACTGAATATATGCTGCCTGTACTTCAAACTTAGGCTTGGCTTCTGGGTGAAATCTCAGACAAGGTGTTGTTAACTTGAATGGCCTGCCTGATGGCCCATTAAAGGGACATCAACTGCACAATGAACTTTGTCCACACCTGAGGAGCTTCGCCAGGAACGGGACATGCCTGGGCAAAACCTGAATCGTGGAGAGTCTGGTAATTGGACCATGTGGCTATGGACCTCCATTTTGCAACCGGACTCTGCATAAGGAGGAGGAGGGTCTTCGCCCACAGGAGGAAGTCTATAAAGCCTGGAAGAACATCCTCCTTTTTGTCTTCTCCCTTCAGCCTGCAGCCTGCCTTGCTTCCAGCTCTGAATGGACTTTGCTACACAGGTGAACTCTGGCCAAAGGTGCTGACCCATCCCTGGAGGGGATGCTTTCTAAAGACTTTAATTTAAACCTGCAGTTTATTCTACCTTTGCTGTAAGCCTGAACCAAGAGATGTGCCATCACTGCATGTAATTGATTTCTTTTAACCATTCTTAACCCTCACCTATACCTTTTTCCTTGTATAATAAACCTTTAGATTTTAGATTCTAAAGGATTGGCAACAGCGTGATTTGTGGGAAGATCTGATTTGTATATTGACCTGGGTCTGGGGCCTGATTCCTTGGAATTAGGGAGAACCGTTTTCTTTATTTGGGGCATTGGTTTTCATAACCATTGGTCCCCAGGACAGGTGGCTGCTGGTAGTGATACTGGGAATCTGGAGTGTCTAAGGGAATTGCTTGTGTGACTTGTGGTTAGCCAGTGGGGCGAAACCAAAGTATTTTCTGTTTGGCTGGTTTGGTTTGCCTTAGTGTGGAAAAACCCCAGCTTTGGGCTGTAGTTGCCCCTTTGGAAGAAATCTGTCCTGACCTGACACTCACAGTTGGATCCCACCAGGAACAGCTCTGTCACAACCATATAGGCTAGTTATACATTATTTAAATCTAGGCGGAAGCTGAACACGGTCACTAAAAGATGCAAAATGTTGTTCCACAGTTGATTGAGTAATCTCTAACTTCACACAAGAAAATAATCAGTTACCTGACATACCATCTTTTGGGAAGCTCTGAAAACTATGGAAGGCGTAAATGTGTAAAATAAGCCTCTCAAAAGAAGAGAAAGACTCAAGTTATTAGATTCTCTTCCCATGGATATCGATGAGTTGCAGAAAATGCACAAGACTAACCCAAGTAATAAAAATCTCCTACGTTCTCTATTCAGTGTAAAATACAGTACACTCTTGATTATCGGGTTGATCGGGAAAAACTTAATCCCGGTTAATAAAATCCCAGATAATGAAGAGTCTACTGCGGGGCCCTGAGGGGAGCGGGTGGTGTGCCCGGTTAACCCGAGCCCGAGCCCGAGCCCGGATACTCGGGAGTCTACTGTATAACTATAATCCAGCCAAGCCAAATTTATATTTAGGGTCAAAGAACGATATGACCGAGGAGAGAAAGGTAAACTGCTCGCCAGAAGAAGATTTAAGATGGAATTTGCCAACAATATTTTTTTCCTTATTACAGGAAGATGGTAGTGTCATCCTTGAACAAATAGATATACGTAATCAATAAAAGCAATTTTATCAAGCTTCATATAAATCAGACAACCAATCTGAATATTGAAGTGATATGTCATTGAAGGCCTACCTTTTAGTACCCTTTTTCAAAACAAGTGTTTATGGACAAAGCTTTCACAATACAAATGACCAAACTTGTTACAGCAATATGAATTCTGGTAAGGTCTCTGGGATTGATGACTTTCCTTCAGATTTCTACAAAAAAAAATTGTAATCAGTTATAATCTATTCTTCCATGGGTCTTCACTGAAACATTACAAAAAGGAACCATGTCTCATGGCTTGAGAACTGCTTTAATTATTTTAATACTAAAGAACAAAGATAGTCACAACTGGGGAAACTTATGCCCCATATCTCTATTGAGCAGACTGCAAAGTAATTGCAAAAATTTTAGTGACATGACTAAACATCATCCTATCAATTATACACATGCAGATCAGGTTGGTTTCATTAAAGGAAGATTGGCTAGTGAGAATACCAGAAAACTCATTCATTTGATCCAGCAAGCTCAGATGTTTGCTCCATAGCCTTATCTCTATATATGAAGAAATTATTTGATAGGGTTGAATGGCCTTATCTAATGGCTCTTCAAAAAAAAACCAAAAAACCCCACAAACAAACAAAAAACCAATTTGGACCTGTAATAGTGGCAAACCAGGTGCCAGTTTACACCAAGGGACCTATGCCTCACTTGGATACTGACAAATACACAACTGGAACTAGTCTGGCTCACCTGTGTGTTAATATTGTTAAAATAGGTATTAGAGTTACAAAAATGTGCATAATGTATAGACTTTATTGAATGCTTTAAGCTATTGCACACATTAAATCTCTCCACAATGACACCAATGTCTTTCTTGAATTGTAACAGCTAATTTAGACCATCATGTTATATGTATAATTGGGATTATGTTTTCCAATCTCCATTCACTTGCATTTATAAAAATAGAATTTCATCTGCCATTTTGTTGCCCAGTCACCCACTTTTGAGAGATCTTTTTGTAAATCTTTGCAGTCTACCTGGAACTTAACTATCTTGAGTAGTTCTGTATCATGTGCAAATTTTTCCACCTCACTATTTACCCCTTTTTCCAGACAATTATGAATATGTTTAACAGGACCGATCCCAGTACAGACCCCTGTACAGACTAGGATACTATCCTATATACCTCTCCATTTTGAAAAAAGGACCATGTATTCTTACCCTTTGTTTCCAATCTTTTAACCAGTTACCAAACCATGAAAGCTTACTTTCAGAGCCTTTGGTATCTCATGACAGCTTACTTTCAGAGTCTTTGGTATCTCATGACAGCTTACTTTCAGAGTCTTTGGTAAGTGACCTTGTCAAAGGCTTTCTGAAAATCTAAGCACACTATATCCACTGGATATCTCTTGTCTACATGCTTATTGATCCTCTCAAAGAATTCTAGTAGACTGGTGAGGCATGATTTCTGTTAGGGTATCCTATGTCTTCAGACATGACCAATATACACGCAGAAAGACACGGAGATTGAAGTGTTCAGCTATAACTTGGTTTATTGTTGCCACATAAGGGGTTGTTATTGAGCACTTGGATATTTTGGTCAGTGTACACTTTTAGGCTTGTGACTTTGGGGGTTTTTCATGAGTACCACAGGATTTTTTGTTTGTCTCTGCCGGCACTATACCAGGCAGATTTGATGAAGCCTAGAGAACTCCCTTTACAAAAACCATGTTGACTGCTCCCCAACAAATTATGTCCATGTACGTGTCTGACAATTGTGTTCTTTACTGTAGCTTCAACCAGTTTTCCCACTACTGAAGTCAGGCTTACCAGCTTGTAATTGCTGGGATCTCCTCTAGAACACTTTTTTTAGAAATTGGCGACACATTAGCTATCCTCCCCTCATTTGATACAGAAGCTGAATTAAATGATACATTACAGATTATAAGTAGTAGTCCTTCAATTTCACACTGAGTTCCTTAGGACTCTTGGGTGAATACCATCTGGTCCTGGTGTCTTATTACTGTTTAGTTTATCAATTTGTTCCAAAACCTTTTCTAATGACACCACAATCTGGGACAGTTCCTCGGATTTGTAATCTAAAAAGAATGGCTCTCCCTCAGCTCCTCAGCCATGAAGACTGATGCAAATAATTCATTTAGTTTCTGTACAATGGCCTCATTGTCCTTGACTACTCCTCTAGAATCTCAGTCATTCAGTGGCCCCAGACTTCCTGCTCCTGATGTACTTTAATTATTTTTTTTTTGCTAATACTTTAAGTCTTGACTAGCTGGTTTTCACATTCTTTTTTGACTTCCTAATCATATTTCTATCCTTTGTTTGACAGAGTATATGATCTGTTTAATTTTTCTCATTTGGATTTGATTTCCACTTTGTAAAGGACCTTTTTGCCTCTCTCTGCTTTTTTTTACTTTGTTGTTTAGCCCATGTGGCTCATTTTTGGTTCTCGTACTGTGAGGGTTGTTTTTTTTTAATTTGAGGTATACATTATATTGAACTTCTAGTCTAGTGTCTTTAAAAAGTTTCCATGCATCTTGCAGGGATTTTACTTTCGGTGCTGTACTTTTAAATTTCTATTTAACTAACCTCCTTATTTTTGTATAGTTTCCCTTTCCAAAATCAAATGCTACAGTGTTGGGCTGTTGCAGTGTTTTCCCCACCACAGGGATGTTAAAGTTAATTATATTATGGCTACTATTACCAAGCGGTCCATCTATATTCAACTCTTGGACCTGATTCTATGCTCCACTTAGGAATAAATCAAGAATTGCCTCTCCTCTGGTGGGTTCCAGGACTAGCTACTCCAAGAAACAGTCATTTAAGGCATCAAGAAACTCTTTTCCCTTCCTGAGAGGATACATTCTCAGGCAATATGGGGATAGTTGAAATCCCCCATTATTATTGAGACTTTTAATATCCTCTCTAATCTCCCTGAGCATTTCACATTCACTATTGCCATCCTCATCGGGTGGTCTGTAATATATCCCTACTGCTATATTCTTATTAGTCAAGCATGGAATTACTATCCAGAGAGATTCAATGGTAAAGTTGGGTCATTTAAGATTTTTACTTCATTGATGCTATGCTTTCTTTCATCTATCGTGCCACTCCCCCATCAGCATGACCCATTCTGTCCTTTCACTATATTTTGTACCCTGATATTATTGTATCCCATTGATTATCCTCATTCCACGAAGTTTCTGTGATGCCTATTATATCAATATCCTCATTTAATACGAGGCACTCTAGTTCACCCATCTGTGACTCCTTGATTAGGCTGGTCTAGTGCCTACAGTGTTTACACATAATACTTAGTTGGTAAAATCTCAGTATAGAATTGGCAGCCAATTCTGGGTTTGTGCCGTGCCTCTTAAATCCACTGTGAGATGGTTACTCATGCTCTTGAACCACTGCAGGAGAGCTTGACAGGACTAATATTCCTGACTTGGATCAGTATTATACAAGTCTCCCCTCGAGTCACTATCAACTAATGGGATTTTATCCGACATTTCAATTAGGAAAAGGGAAATGGCAGGGCTGTCTCTCTTGCCCCTCCGTATAATCGCTCAAGCCACTGGGAAAGAACATACCGCAGCATTCATCCATTGAAGGTGTGACTATAAAACAGGAAAGACCATATGTTGTAAAGATTTTATTCTAAAGTTTTCAGATCCTCAGCCATTCTCTATAGGTTTCTTTCACAGGCAGCACATCTCCACAAATTCTCGTATTTCATATACTGAAGCTAGAAAGGCAGTTTTTAATTTATTTTTAAAGATACGAAAGTGTAAAATCTAAGATAATGGGAATCCTTTGTCATTTTTAATATCCTTGATGAACACGACCCTTTAAAGTTTTTCACAGTAGATGATTTTGTATTTATCTCAAGAATCCCGTTAAAGAGTTTCAGTTGGCACACCAAAAAATGTTTTTGCGTTGCAAAGTGAGTGTATGTAAATCTACTTATGAAAACAATTGTTATGATTTTAAAAAGATACACACCACAACTATTCCTAATTTTTTTAAAACATGAGAGACAGCCAAAGATTAGACATGTAAACAGAATGACAGAACTTCAGTGAGAAGACTGGCCTGTGATTAATGATCCCCTTGCACACGAGTGCTTGTTTTGTTCAGAAATGGGGTATATCTTAAATTTAATATAGAATTTAAAACAAAACCGTTTGCTTTGAAGTGAGCACTGGGAGCTGGGACAACTTTCAAAACATTGTTCCTGCTTGATTGCATTCCCTACAATAATGAGTGTTTCTGGTTTGTTAAACCAATTCAACTTCAGTGGGATTATTTCTGGCCTCTGTACCCAGATTTGTGTATTGTAAGGATGTATTTTTGTTCCTTACTCTGATAATCATTTTCACTTTGATTTTTAATCTTGTATTCTAGTGATAAAATAAAAAGTTATTGTTCAAGAGTTGGATATAATTATCCTAAACCTGAACCGTCTTTCACTTATGGACAAATGTTTTTAAAAGTCTCACTTCAGGTTTTGCTATATATATCAAATATATAGAGTATTCACCTAAATTTAGTGACAACAGGGTCAGACTAAACTCCTTGGGGCTAGGGACCATCTTTTTGTTCTGTGGTTGTACAGCACCAATCACAATGGGGTCTGGTCTACAACTGTGGCTCCTAGGTACTATGGTAATTCAAACCATGAGGAAAGACTTTTTTCAAAGGAGTATAACAACCCTCTTCTTGATAGTTATGATCCACCTTTAGCTAATCCAGGGGCTCAACAAAACAGTACTATGGGACATCCACAAATATTGGGTGACTTAGCGTAGATTGGAGATGTTTTCTTATCTTCTCCATGATTCCTTATTTTATAAGTCTGTTGCATTAGTGTTTCTGTGCTTATATTTAGGAGATGTATAATGGGAACATTTGTTTGGTATAAAGTTGTGAGAAAGGATAAAAGTTCAATATTATTTTCTTAGCAATTGGTAGTTTTAGCTTGGAAGAGTAAACAGAGCTAGCTCTTTAGCCGAGGATCATGATAGTTTGACTTATTCTACAAAAATATGACCATTAATGAAATAACTCAGAATTCTTCCTTCTGACTAAAACAAACAGAGAACAGGGCTTCTCATGGTAAAGAAATGAAAGGGGAAAAGATTTCCAAGAGTTCCTGAAGGGAATGTGGATCTGCTCTCAGTTCTGTGTTCTCTTTAAAATCCCATAGATTAGTTTCTTATTTCAAAGAATATAGGTACATCAACAGAACAGTTATATGGCAAAAGTCATGGAAGCAAAACCATACCCATATGAAGTGCTTTTTGAGAAAATTGATTATAGCTTAGAGAGGGCAAAAGTGTTTTTATTCTCAGGGTAATTTTGATTATGTCGTCAATGGTGATCTTTAGCAAAAATAAGTCAGTTAATCCACCTTAAATTTAGTGGGATCTGTAGCAAGATAGTTTTGAAATACCTTAAACTGGCCTCAGTGTCTATTCAGCATAAAATTTCTTATAGTCAATAGAGTCCTTACTCAGACAAATCAGGACTACTCACAGGAGTAAGTTTGCAGGATTAGGTCACAATAGAGTACCGCCTTCAAGTTCATAAAATATTATTGTGGTTCAGAGAAAGAAATTACATGGGACTTTTTAAATTAGAATCTCAATCTCATACTTTTAATAATAAATGACCCTTTCTCTTTACTTCATTGCAGGCATGTCTGCAGAACTAACTTATGTCACACATATTCTTCATTGAATTACTCTTCATCCCTTCCTTCCCACACAAATGCTCTCAAGAGGATCTCA